>CAMTDV010000008.1:75373494-76573494 GCA_947069175.1 Scalesia atractyloides
GGTTTGGCAAAAGACTTAAATTTGACTAAAACGCCCTCGGGTAATGGGTTTGGGTAACCTGCCTTCAAGGGTAGATTTGGTAATCAGTCCTATGATCGAGTTGATCATTCCGTAACTAAAAAAGGAAGACTTAAGCTAAATGGCTTAAACTCTCATAAAGGGTCGTTTGGGTAAAGCGCCATACTATAAGGTAATATGGGATTGTTAAATGGTTGTAAAACAAGGTTTCCAACTACAAGTACTCTCCGATTAGAGTAATCGCTCCAAGGTAGGCTGCCGATGTGACTTTCTTCAACTTTGACGTATTATTCAGAATCGATCAAACGTAGTCAACCTCGGCTAGGAACGGATCTAGTAGGCCAACTCAGGCCGAGTTTGACTTAAAAAAAATAAAACATAATTTCTATGCCTATGAAAATCTTTTTCACGTTTTTTGTTATAAATAGTAGTAAAATAATGTTATTTGACATATGTATAATTTCCGAAAACTATTTTTTTTATAGTTTAACATGTTTGGGTACTCCCGGAGTACTCTTCGCCTAGGCCGAGTACTCTCAACTCCCTACTCGACCGACTAGGGAGCGCCTAACGACTTTTGTAACCTTGGATTGTTAAGGTTTTGTCTAGAGAAACCAATCATAATTGAGGATGTGGTTGGAAGAAATGATGAAAACTTGGTAAGAAAGTAGGAGGCATGAACTAGAATGCATAATGCCTCCTAACGAGCCGGTTGGGTAATAACTTCAAACTGAAAGGGTGATTTGAAAAGCTAATGGGTCCGGGTTCGTGTTAAGGTTACAAACCTATAAATGTGGGAAAAAGTGCTAAGAATGTTAAACTTGAAGTTAGGTGCAAAATTGTGAAATTTTGGCAAAAATCGGACAGGTGTCTTTCCCGTGACTCATGGGAGCGCGCAGTCAATAAAAGTTGAAGTTTACTCCCCCCACGCCTCATGCCAGAGCTGGGCTGCCCTCCACGATGCGCGGAGCACTTTGTTTCAGCGAAATTGTTTATCTTTGTTGATTTTTGTGATATTCGTACTATTCTGTTCAATGTAATCTTGTACTTTCATCTTCAACTCTTATAATTGTTGATGTTCGGATCAATAAATATCAGTTGGAATATATATTATTTTAAACACTTTACATGTGACAACCGGCGTTTTCTGGTTATAATTAAGCGCATAACGAACAGTAATAACATTATAATAACGTAATTAGACGTAAATTAACTCGATCAGGCCTTTGGAAAGCCTAGGAACGTCTACTTGATTTACGTTACGCGATTTGGCGATATCAAGAACACTAAACGTGAATTTGAACGATAAGCGAACTGATGCCGAACAAATACTGACAATGCCTAAAAATAAGAATTTTGTACTTGTATTTATCATTTGGTTAATTATGCGATATATTTGGATCGTTGAAAGTCGCAAAGCACAACGCGGAAGTTACGCGGAAAACCGGAACGCACCGACAATGAAACGGAAGCCACGGACTAGAGTTACGTCTAAATATTAATATATTATGATATATTTGGCTTCGTTTTCGAATTTTAATGCTCACAGTCGAAATGGGATCGAAAAACGGACAAGAAACGACCATCGAATCGTTTTACGCAACTTTAACGTAACCAACGGATTTACGCGTTGTAACCGACTCCCGACTTGAATTTCACTCGTTTAGGCTCCAAATAAATATTTTACGAGGTTCAGGAAACGATAACGGCCTTTGGATACGTCTTTGGGCTTCGACACGCGTTAACGGGCTTTGGACCCGGCCCACTTAAAACCCTAACTATAAATATAACTCTAACCCTAAATCCCCTCATTTCTCTTCTAACCAACCCTAGCACACCATAAGACTCCCTGCCTTCTCTCTCTTATCTATCTGGTCACTGGATACCGGATTCCGGCAACCTCCGGTTCTGGTCATCTTTTCCGGCTCGATTGGTGATGACCGGCGGCGACAGCTAGGGTGGTGGCGACGTTCGGTTCAAGGTTCGGATTCAGTTCAGATTTTAGTTCATGTTTCGAGTTCCAGTTCGATTTGCTTCAGATCTATTTTGGATCTTTGGTTTGGGTTCGATTCAAGATTTGGTTAGTTGGGTTTATCTCGTTCCAATTTTGATACAGGTCTCGTTTCAGATTCGGTTCGGTCAGATTCGTCGGCACCGGAAATGTTCGGTTTGGCTCGGTCAACACCGTGTCAATTCGGTCAAACATGGTCAACGCGATTCAACTCGGTCAACTGGTCAAACCCTGTCAACTGTCAGGTCAATGGGTCAATCAAGACTCAGTAAAATTTAATTACGACACGAAATTTTAATTATATAGCTTATATAAATATTAATATTCACTATCGCGAAACCGAGCTCAAACCGACCCGTTAACGATTACATATCGCCAAAAAGTTTAAAAATAATAATAGATCCGACATAAAATATTCGCGTAAAAGTCACTAATTAAACACCGAACCAACGTCGTCAAATATATAAATCGGAAATATTATTGGCGAAAACTATATTCGAAACACGACAAGAAATTATATATATTGTTTGCGTACATTGAAGATTGCATTTTGATAAATAAATCGACAACTAGTATTGTCGGGATCGTCCGAAAACAGAGGAAACTCTGCCCGATTTTCGTAAAATACGCAATACGAAACGCGTTACATTTCAAAGACAAAAACGTCCGATTCAAAGTGGTTATTACAAAATAAATATAGATATGTTTATTTTGCCGACGCTATTGTAATCTATAACAATCAAGCCGATAACGTACAATAAGCGTAATTTCAAGATAACAAACATTCAGCAATCGATTATGAAGTAAATATAAAATTATTTAAAATTACTTCAAACCTCGGAAATTCGGATATTTAAATTTGAAACATCGATAACTCATCTGAATATTTTTATATAGAATAAATATAATGCTTATATTTATTTCGAAATGCCAAGATTTCCGAATGCTTTTACAAGATAAGTACAATGCGCGTATTATTTCAAACGACAGAATTCGGAAATCGTTATAACATGAATACAATTATATATATTCGAACGTCGACGACTCGAATACTTTCGAAGGATTTTATAACAATAATATATTGTTTATTTTCAATTCAAACGCCTAAACGTAGTGCGACACGATACGCCAGACTCTTGCTCTGATACGAAATGTGTTACCTATATGGATATATCTTCGAGTATATATACATTATATCTTACGAAAACTACGAAGAGTCGTACTATTATCCGTCAACGTACATGACGATAAATATGATTTCATGAAATATAGTTATGTTTATATGTAAACATTTATTTCAAGTCTCTCGAAAACAGAATCGTTTCCAAGAAAACCATAGGTTGGTTATTCCGAGTTAAGACAATGACAATTTCATAGAATCGTATGGTTAACGATTCGGTAGAGCTCGGTATCACGTAGTATAGCTACGTCATTCTTAGAAACTTACAAGTTATTCCGTTTTAGGAATACCTTAGATTGCATGCTAGCAAGTCAAGTTGTGGAGACAACACTATGGAAATCACATTAAGCTAGCTTTGCACAAGGGTATCAAGGTGAGTTCATAACCCCCACTTTTTACCGTTTTACATTTTTGTAAATGTTTGCGAGGGTGGAAAGACATGCAAGTTTTGAGAAAGCATTAAATGTTTCGATGAACAAAAATCATATATTTCTAAACCATGTTACGAACAGATTTCAATGAACTCAAATGGTTTACGAAAGGTTTATGCTAAACTTACCGGTTTTCACAGCTATACAAAGCTTTTCGAAATATGCATGAGTTTTATGACTAGTGATGGGATTGTCATAGTCACAACTAGGGGGCGAGGCCCCAACTTTATTTATAACATGGGCTAGGCCCAATGACAAGAAAACATGGGCTAGGCCCAATAACATGAATAACATGGGCTAGGGCCAATGACATGGATAACACGGGTGCGGCCCAATAACACATATTTTCAACAATTGGTATGTAGTTTGGAATTAGATGATAACAGATCGATGTGCGTAAGTAGGATGATGACAATAGTAACCATTAATCACGTAGTGACCAAGGTGCAAAAGGTATAGATCTATCGAGTTTGAGACACGCTCCACTCATGGTATGTTAACCGGTTAGGAGTGCTTTTGTGATCCCAATGATGTCAAAGTTGTCTCATGTTGGTTACTTACTTACGGCACATAGGGTAGTGTATTAGCTACACACTGACTGATCCTTAGATTCCATAGGCATACTACATACTACAATTTCAACACGGTTTACAAAGATAACAGAAAACATTTCAATACCGGTTTACAAAGATAACAGAAAACATTTCAATACCAGTTTACAGATATGATTGAAAACATTTTATTATCGGTTTACAGATACAACTGTTATATGCATTGGTTTACAAAAAGCATGGAAAACATTTTAACACATGCATGTAGGTACGACATTTCAAATGTTTTGGGATACTATGATCCCACAAACCGGTTTATCGAATGCAAGATTTTCAAATGTTTTAAGATTCATTTGAAATGAAAACAAACAAACCATGAACTCGCCAACTTTATGTTGATTTTTCGCATGTTCTTTCTCAGGTTATGATTACAAGTATGGCACGGTTGGAATAGTGGAACCCATGGGGATACGAGTATTTAGTGGGCGTTCATTTAGTAGAAGTCTGAGCACTCACATTTACTTCCGCTGTGCAATGAAGATACCAGTTTAGTTCACGCCCCGCTCTGATGTGAATGAATTACAGGGGGTGTGACAAAGTGGTATCAGAGCTATAGGTTTTAGCGAATTAGGTTTCTGTGGAGATACCTAGGCTTTAACCTCACGTTCCTTTGGGGACATTAGATCAATAAGACTTGAATACATGCAGAACGCCTAGCACTCGAATATGGGTTCAAACCGTGGCCGAAAACAATAAGTCAACATTATGATTTTAATCTTACACTAGTGTGGTGTTTCATACACGGTACACGAAAACATGACATACCGTAAGCAAAACCTTGAGGGTTTTGGCAACATGCATTTAGGACCTTTGGAAAACTTATGTCAATATTCATTAAAAGTCATTACATAGGACCAAGATTATTAACTCGGGCAAACGCCATTACATATATTGTCGATGCTATTTTATTTACCGAGCAGGTAGCCAACGCAAAACGAAACACTACTGCGCAAATATACATTAAACTTAACCTACACGGCAACGGATGTTGAAGTAGATCACATACGACTTTCGAGGCGCGGCCTTGAGAAAGCACGATATTACGACAACGATGCCAATCCCGTCAGCGGGAGAACTACTGACCAGATTACGGCAATTTGTCACGTGGTCCTATAAGCAACACGAAACACGTTAAGGTACGTCTAAACGAGATTTCATAACAGTCGGTACTTATTACAATGGTAATCACAACAATTGGCGTTGCAAAAGAAGTCACACGTCCTCGCATTCCCCCTACTTCATTAATGACGATTACGCCATATTCGACATTCTGTGGTAATGTCACGAAACAATAAGTCATCATAGGAAATACCAGGTAAAGTCCTCGAATTCCTTTTGTTGAAATTTCAACTTTGCATATACTGAGTAGGTTTGCACACCTCTACTCCTCTTAACGGTCATTGTATCACGGGAATTTATTTCTTGTTAGTGAACACCTACTTGCATCATTTCTTGACAAATTTATACGATACGCATGCTTTGTTTGCTACACATGTGGTTAACTTGATACGTGGAGGCCATCAGGGTCTTCACTTCGAATGGTCACTTCATCAGTCGTTCAAGGGTTGGTTCGCTAGTTTCAAATTTTTGCTTTATGATCTAGATGACCTGCCTTATTGCAAATATTGACTCCTTGATATTGAGTCAATAAATCCTTGAAATTTCATTTTCTTTCCAAGTTGCATACATAGGTGTTCGTAGTAACCATATCAAAACTTCTTGGTCGAATCATGTATTTATTGTTGGATTGTGTCAAACCAAGTTCAATTGTTTGAACTTGCTCACTGCATATAAAGTTCAATTCAAGGATTTCATATGATGGATTAAGGCCGTCATATTCAAAGTAATATCAACAAGCAATTCATTTGTTTCGAACCATAGTAGACCGGTTCAGTCTGCACCCTTTTAAGTCATTTATTGATCACGACACCTTGTGGTGGCGTTACACTAGTTGAAGCTTGTGCTAATCTCGCTTTCACAACTCATGTATGAATTTAATTACTTGATTATTTATTCATTTTTAAATCCCCCTTGTTGGATCATTTTCTTAAAATGTTCTTAATACAGTCGTGTATTAAGAAGATGGTACGCAAATTTATGATCTATCTCAGTGTACCTCGTAACGGTCCTATCATCATCGGTCAAAAATTTTGGGATATTTATCGTTCTTCCACGATCGACCAGAAATCATATTTATTTGTTCTTTCATTTTCAGTTGAAAATCCTATGAGATTTATTTGGAACAAATATTCAGACTTACTTCATTTAACCTGTCATTGTAAACACGATGAATTTGTTCGGTCACCGCTATTATTGAATTATTTCAATGGCTATGACACCTTGTGGCGTCGGTATAAACTTATACCTTGGGCTAATCATTGAAAGTGGTCTCAATGCAACTATGTATTAAGACAATGATACACTAACTTCGGTTGTAATTCAGTGTATCCTTGCAATTCAATAGTGTTAACTTATGGTTCGAAAAGTTAACAGATGATCTTCATGTTTCTAATTCAGTTGAGCTTGTTAAATTCTAAGTCTCACCGATCCAACAACCAACGCTAGTTTCCGTTGGTAGAAATTCAGTTGAGTTTGTTTACAGATTGTGAACGTCTTGGAAATTTATTGTCGAGATTCTCAATTGTATGACCCATGTAAACTCAGTCACATTAGTGACTATATCATTACGTTTCGTTCACTTGGCATCGATTCTGAAAACAGATTCAGTTGAACCAGTGGGTTCATAGTGTTGTAGTAAGTCATTGTATTCATATAATCCAGACTAGTCTCGATGCGATTACATGGTCATTTACCTGGGTAGTATTAATACTTATCTACGCATGACAAAAATCTAAGGAGATAACATAGCTTAAATTTCGAGGACGAAATTTAAATAGCAAGGGGAGAATGTGACAACCGGCGTTTTCCGATTATAATTAAGCGCATAACGAACAGTAATAACATCATAAGACGTAAATTAACTCGATCAGGCCTTTGGAAACCCTAGGAACGTCTACTTGATTCACGTTACACGATTTGGCAATATCGGGAACACTAAACGCGAATTTGAACGATAAGGAACTGATGCCGAACAAATACTGACAATGCCTAAAAATATGAATTTTTTACTTGTATTTATTATTTGGTTATAATTATGTGATATATTTGGTTATAATTATGTGATATATTTGGATCGTTGAAAGTCACAAAGCACAACGCGGAAGTGACGCGGAAAACCGGAACGCACCGACAACGAAACGGAAGCCACGGACCAGAGTTACGTCTAACTATTAATATATTATGATATATTTGGCTTCGTTTTCGAATTTTAATGCTCACAGTCGAAATCGGATCGAAAAACGGACAAGAAACGACCATCGAATCGTTTTACGCAACTTTAACGTAACCAACCGATTTACGCCTCGTAACCGACTCCCAACTTGAATTTCACTCGTTTAGGCTCCAAATAAATATTTTACGAGGTTCAGAAAACGATAACGGGCTTTGGATACGTCTTTGGGCTTCGACACGCGTTAACGGGCTTTGGACCCGACCCACTTAAAACCCTAACTATAAATATAACTCTAAGCCTAAATCCCCTCATTTCTCTTCTAACCAAACCCTAGCACACCACAAGACTCCCTGCCTTCCCTCTCTGATCTATCCGATCATCGGATACCGGATTCCGGCGACCTCCGGTTCTGGTCATCTTCTCCGACGCACACACACACCCATATTCATACATACAGACAGAGAGGGAGAGCGATGAGAGAGAGAGCAGTGAGCGAGAAAGAGCGAAGGCGTGGTGGAAACGCCGACGGCAGCTGCGGTGGCGTGTAGGTCCCCTAGTCCTTATGGATCTTCACAGAATCGTCTATCTAATCTAGAGTGCATAATCCCCTAGATCAGATTTCACAGAAACAAGAACAAGAACACGAACAATATCCTTCAAACAGTCTTCTATTGATTATCCAACACAATGGTTTACAATCAATTCAAGACTCTCTAGAAATCTCTCAGCCACTCTCTGTAGATTTCTCACACTCCTTTCTGTCTCAACTTGTCTAACTCAAAACCCTAATGCACAACATGTATATATACTACATGTCTGCATACTAGGCTTTATATTGGGCTAGGCCATTTGTCACACCCCGACCCGCAGCGGTATAAGAGTCGGGGCATAATTGGGTTATCACCAAAGCTCATGATGTTTACTAATATGTTTCATATTTATTAAATTCAAATTACATCTCAAAGTTTCAAGTCAAATTCATACAATACAAGGAAAGGAAAAATTAACTAAAACAATCCAAAATCTAAATTGGTTTATTCTTCTAGGCCGCCCTATATGTTTCTTGCTTCAACTTGATCACCTGTATCATGTGTAAAAATGGGGAATTTTGGGTCAACAAAAGTTGGCGAGTGAACCTTGTTAAAAATATTTGTTATTGATTCCTTGTTGTATTTATTATAGAAACATTGTGCAATAATCATATATGAACAAATGTATGTAAACAAACAATCACAAACCACCTTGCATGAGTATATGATATGAATGACAATGTATATGTTGGCAACGTCTCGTTCACGCTCATAGGTAATGGGAACGGACGGCCTATGATGATGTATGTGAGATCAAGGCTCAATCAAACGGAGCCGATCTTATGTTGGCAACGCCTTGTTCACGCTCATAGGTAATGGGGAACAGCTCACGCTCATAGGTAATGGGGAGCGGCGGCCTATGATAATGTATGTACTGAAAAATGATAAATTTAATCTAAACATAAATCACACAAACAATTGATATGTATTGACAACACATTTGATCATGAATATGATGGATGCACAAGTG
Organism: Scalesia atractyloides; assembly: GCA_947069175.1. Lineage (NCBI taxonomy): Eukaryota > Viridiplantae > Streptophyta > Magnoliopsida > Asterales > Asteraceae > Scalesia > Scalesia atractyloides. The sequence continues at coordinate 75,382,598 of CAMTDV010000008.1, forward strand.
TTTAATTGAAATAAATAAATAGCGACACATGATACACCCCCAAAATGTGATTAAAACGGGGAATTGGTAGAGATTCACTCACATTGGGTGCGTTCGTTTGAAGATGTTGAATGCGCACGAGTTTAGAGGATTGACGACGAGGAATAACTAACCTAATTAATAATGAAAAGGTAACGTAAATAAGTGAATTTTATTAACAATTTTAATAGGATTTTTGGATATATTTTTGTGAGTTTAAGGCTATTTTCTAACTTTAAAAACATTGTTTTTAAGTATTTTTAATTGATTTTTAAATTAAATAAATAAATAAAAATATAAAAAATGTTAACTTTTTGACTTTGACCGTTGACCGTTGACCATGACTGTTGACCGTTGACCGGTTCGGTCGTGTATGAGTATGCGCTGGGTGAGACTCAAACCGGTGACCTCCCGTACGCGTGCACGCAGCTCTACCAACTGAGCTACGTGTCTAACCCGAAATATTTCTGTTTTTAATTATATTTATACACTATTTAATTTAATCCGAAAATCATTTATTTAAAAAGGATTTAATTGTATCGAACCGGTGCCGTCAACAGGTCTCGAACCCGGGACATGTGATTAGTGTTGCACACAGTCCACCGCTGGACTGTGTGTCTAACCTGGTTAATATTCTGATTTTTATTATACTTAACATCTTACTGTGAGTTAACCCGGTTCGGTTTTAAAAAAAACATTTTTATTTCCGAGGATAGGGTCGTGATAGGGATCGAACTCGAGACGTGTGTGTATTGTTTGCACACAGTCCACCGCTGGACTGTGTGTCTAACCCGTTTATAATACTGATTTTAATTAATCTTATAATCATAATCGACTTCGTCTTCTTCGCTCAAGAACACAGACAACGATTAATCAACTGTTTCATGTTTAATTTGATTAACGAAAATTATCAGCGATTGAAATGTAATGGACAGAGAGGGTTTAGGGAAAGAATGTACCGAATCAGATGTCTTTCTCAGAACTCCGGCAAGGATTCGTCGGCTCTGTTTTGTGAACTTCGTCTGTTCGGATCAATTAACAGTTTTGATTGATTAGATATGAAATTGAGTTACTAAACCATGATTAACAGGAGGTTTAGATGATCATACCGATTAACAGCGTGATTTCGGAAATTCCAGCGATTTTCCGGCGAGTACAGAATATCCGGCAACGTCGTCTGGGATTAATTCTGGGTGATGGATTGATGTTAGTAATAGTCTAACAATGGATTGAAACAGAAAGAGTCGAGGTATTTACCGTGCTGATGTGAGTCTCGGTTTTCCGGCGAAAGTCCGGTGATGGCAGAAAAGTTCCGGCGAGTGAAATTGCTTCGAGAATTGGTGTGATTTTGAGCGAAAAGATTACCATAGGCTAGGGTGTGTATTTATAGGAAAGAATATCGACGAATTGGGTCCGATTTCTGTCTTGATTCGTTGGTCAATTTTTCTCCGGCGGTTATGACTGATGTCGCGGGACTGGACATCGGTTATAACCGATGTCGTTGTTAATTCGTACGTTAAGTCAAAAGAAACCGACGATGATTGGTGAAATCGTCGGAATTTCCGGCGACTGCGAGATGGGCGCGCTAAGTGACTGTTTTGATTTCGAGTTTCATTATATGTATTAATTGTTTCAATATATCAACCAATAACACAAGTGGCGGAGTGGTTGGATATGCGTGAGTTAAGACTTGAGATTTCATCCGGCTGACCCGGGTTCGAAACCCGGCAGCCGGTTTCTTTTTTTTATTTATTTTATTTTCACTTTTTATCAAATATAGTTTATAAATTCTAAATTGTTTATTAATTATGTATCGTTTAAAATTAAAATAAGTCATAAATACGCAACGAAATTTTTATAACTTGATATTCAATTACAAACGAAGCGGGTTTGGAAACCCGTTTTTCGACGAATGTTACACCATTCTCCAAGCCCATTACAACTCTAAACAAGCTAAACACAAATACTAAGCCCAATACAAAATATCCAAAGACTAAACTATTAAACTATTAAGTTGTTGTCACCAATATGCACCAACAGACTCCCCTTGACAATAGCTTCATAGTGTAATTTTGTCTTCAAACATCTTGTGATCTTTTGGTCTTTGGATAGCTTCAGCTACACACAGATTCTGACATCAATAGACTCCCCCTTAGCTGATGCATCCAATCACCAATAGTTTCATTCTTTGTAGATTAGCGAGCTAGCATTCTCTGGTTAAGCTCATCTCACCAAATTCATCTATATCTCCCTTTGCAATGTAGTAGAAGGATCCTAGCATGCATTTTCACACATTCTGCACTCAATTCTTAAAATGTACTTTACTTGAATTCTGCACTTCATTTTAATAACTGCATCAATCTGTTTAGAAACACAAGCAAGTAACTCAAAAAACCATTAGTCCTTTTCCACATTAAAGATAAACCAATATTTTATCTTATCATGCAAAAACAAACAACTTATCAGTTCAAACTGGGAGACTTTAAAAACAAATCTTTTTGTATTTTTATATTGTCTGAAAACAAATAACTAACAAGAAATTAAATACTCTATTTTTGTGAGAATCACCGTTAAGAAGATCATATCAGTAACACCAAACTGTTTTCACACTATTCGGTTATTCTATATGCAATTTTCATGAAAAGCAGTTCAAGACGATTACCAGTATTGTTTATCCACTTAAACAAAATACATGAACATTTCAAGTACCATTACCTAGTGATCTGATTAGATAATTTATACTGATATACTAGTGTGTCCCACTTCAGGACATACCCCCACGATCAAGGTATGCACAAAAATTCATCGTAAGAGGTGAGTATACCGAAATTCATCCTTTTTTATTTACAATGTTAGATAATTGGTGATCAGGTCAGTACTTTCGTACAGCAAAGAGACCATTATCCAATGAGGGTTAGGACAAATACCAAATTTTGGTACGAATAATGCAATTTGCACTTTTGAATGACTCTCTAGGAGAGCTTCTTCAATATTTGGGATTTGGCATTTTAGCTCTTTTAAGATATCCTGGTTGTGCCTAGGTCAGCATATATCTGGATGCAGCAGAAGGACAACCTTGATACCCCGGATGAATAAACGATATTAAGACCTAAAACCTCAGATTTTGGCAATCTATCAACGCAAGATTTAAGGTTATAAAACCATACGCCAGTGATATGTTACCCACTCAATACACAGTCTATTATATTTGTATCACAAAGGTAAGTTGATTATTTCATGCCTTTTGCCTACTAGTACATCATATGAGGAAGCTGTTATCACACTTGAGCAATTTAATTTTAAATATTAGTGTGACAGTCTAACTTGCTGATGTACTATCATTTCTTCTTATCCACACAGTGAAAACTCATTTTTTTATTTTTCTATTTTTTTATTTTAAACTTTACAACTTACTCCCCTAAACTCACGCACTAACTAAAAATCTTTTTGGCTTAGGGAAATTTCTCCCCCTGGATTTTTGTTTTTATGGAGTAAGGTTTTAAAAACAGAAATTTAAACACAAACAGACTCCCACTCTAACCTGACAAAAGGTTTGTCACTTTTAGTAACCATTTTCTATCGCAGAAGTAAATAATTCGTTACCATGGGTAATCTACTATTCACCTCAGATGATTTACAGGAATAACCACTGTTGAACACATCAACAGTCCTTCTTGGTCATTCTACACACACTCAACAACTTAGTTAGACTTGGGGACCCAAGCCTTAAAGGTCTTGGGTCGTCCAGATTCATCAACCACTAGAACATCCATCCAATATCCATCACACCCTTCTGGTGTCTTGGATGTCTTCTAAGTTGTTGGACACGATTTATTATTTTCATGAGATCTTTGATCGCGAGAATTCCAATAAACTCTCGGATTTTCCAACTTTTGAAAATTATTATCTCGAAACCTTCTTCTCCCATGATCATAATCTGATCTTTGAAAAATTTTTGGATTGTTTTGAACATTTGAGTTACTAAAACCCCTATATTCGTTTCTTCTTTGAAAGTTTCAATTACCAGAAGTTTGGTATCGATTTCGATATCCGAAATTTTTACTTTGAAAAGAATTTGATTGGCCATTATCATGATATGATTTAGGAGAAGAGTTTCTTGAACCAACAAATCTTCTTGATGTTGAAGGTTTAGGATGAAATCTCGGTTGATTTGTCTGAAAACTGGATTTAACGTTTTTATTTGAACCAACCTGATTTCCATCCTCAACCTCAACCTCAGCCTCTTCTTTCTTACCCTTTTTAAAAGGCCAACAACTAGCCACATGCCCTTTGTTGTGACATTTAAAACAGGATCTCTTCTTAAAAGTTTTCTTTCTGTTAGATCCCTTTTTAAATGATTTGACCGTTTTGTCTTCAGTATCCTCATCCACTTTATGAGGTGTACTATTAGACCTAATGATTCTTTCAAAGAGCCTGGACTATTAGGTATGTCAACTATTATCGGATCCACTATAACTGGTATAGTAGGAACAAAATCTGTTAGCTCATATTCATTTGGTAAAAAGGAGTAATCTTGATCCTCAGAAGATGGAGCTTTACTAAACCCCACTCCTGTTTTATCATTACTCCGTTTCAAACTTTTCTGAATTTGAGTCCTGAGTGACGAGGATTCTCCAAATTTGTCTAACTTTCCCTGAAGCCCAACAATTTTGGCTTGTGCACTATCCAATTCTATGCACTTTTCTGAAAGCTCGTTAGTCTTATCCTTCACAGCCTCACGAGCCAAATCAATGATCTGTAATAGTTCATTGACTTTGCTGGTCAAACTGATGACTTCTTGTTCATATGATTTGAGTGATTTTAAACAATTTGACTCTCTTTCAATCAAAAGAACATTTGACTCTTTCAGTTTTTCTAATTCAACTAACAGAATTTTGTTTTGCTCCGATAGTTTGTCAACAGTACCTTGTAGTTCAGTGCAATTATGACACGTATGACTTACAGATTGAAATTGTACTTGTACCTTTGTTGTAAGCTCATCTATATCACCCATGCACACTGCAGCTTTTGCATCCTTGGCTTCCATTCTTTCCTTCTCAGCTTTCGTCTTCTCTTCTATCTTAGCAGCTTCTTCACCAATCTTCACAGCTGCAGTCTCACTCACACATGTACTTTGTCTTGAAGTACTCTGATAACATTTTTTCTAAAGCTTCCCATAGCTCTCTAGATGATCCATACCTATTACAAATGTTTTTCATATCAAATGGCAAGGATATCTTTATCGCTGTTAAAGCCTTCTTCTCAACATCATATATACGTTTCTCAGAGTCTTCCATCTTCTCATACGAGAGTACCATAATTCTCCTGTTAACTCGACGTGTGGGAGCAATGTACCCGTCAATCATACAGCTACACATCTTAGAATCTTCACCACAATCATGTCGAAAACCTTGAACGACCAATCTTGCTTTGTTCTTGATGACTACACCATAATCATCCATTTTGTTATGGTATACCCACTTGGTGCCAATGGGATACTTTCCATCTGGTAGATCAACGAGTTCCCAAACTTTGAGCTTACGAAACTAAGATAATTCTTCCTGCATTGCCTGCACTGAGCTAGAATCCTGAATAGCTTCTTCGATGTTACTTGGCACGGACTACGAAAGAAACGCAGCATACAATCCTTTTTTGATGGTATATGTTTGTCCACGAGTTCGTACTCCATCTTCCACAGGACCAATGACATTTTCAATGGGATGATTTCGATTTTCTTGTAACCTGCATTGGTGTGGGTCTCAATTTGTTGAGGTATATTGGTGAAATGTTCGTCGACATAGATAATTGGAGGCCCGTTCTCTTTAGTTGGTTCATCCACATTCGGTTGTGAAGAAGAAGTATCATTTGCAGATGCATTCTCAGCCGAAGTATCACCATTAACTTCTTTGACAGGAAAGATAGGATCAACTGAAACTGGGGTGAAACGAGTTGTGAAATGAGTGAAGCCAATGTCTGAAGGATCAAACAAGGGTCCAATAGGGGTCTTTTCTGTAGGTTCGGTTTCAGAGAGGGGTTCAGGAATGTCGAAAGTGTTGAAGACGACATCTACATCATAAAACCAGTCAGGAGAACTTCCAGTGTTGGTGTAGATTCCTTTTTGAAAATCAACATAGTATGACTCAAGCACCATCTGGCTCGTTTGTTATAGACTCGATACGGTTTTTGAGTAGATGAATATCGCATGAAGTAGCACATATCACCAACTACTTCAAAATTAATAAGATTGTCTTCAGTGTTGAGGAGTGTACAAGAACATCCAAACGGTCTAAAGAATTCTATCAGATGCTTTCTTTTGAAAAGAAGTTCATAGGCGGTTTTTCCATGAGGTTTAATGATGAGAACTCAATTCAAAACATAGTATGCTGTGTGGACTGCTTCTGCCCAGAAGATGATAGGAAGCTTGGAGTCTATGAGCATCGTTCGAGCAGCTTCAATGAGTGTTCTATTCTTCCGTTCTGCTACGCCATTTTACTGAGGAGTTCTGGCTGCACTGTACTGAAGGCGAATTCCCTTTCCTTCGCAGAAAGAGATAAACGTCTGATTTTTGAATTCAGAACCGTTATCACTTCTTACTGATTTGACCTTCAGTTTGATGACATTCTCGATCATAGGAATGAAGGTCTAAAGAATGGATGCTATTTCGCTCTTTGCTTCAAGAAAGTAAACCCATGAGAAACGCGAAAAATCTGTAATCATCAAGCAGTAAGATCTTTTTGCTAAACTTTTAACACTAATAGGACCTAAAATATCCATATGCAACAATTGCAATGGTCTGGTTATCATATTCACTGCTTTGGATTTGTGCGACTTTTTGTGTTGCTTGCCTTGGGCGCATGCGATACATTTTTCTAAAAACGGAAATTCTTTTATAGGTAAACCTCTCACTAAATTTAACTTAGAAAGTTTATTCATGTTTTTGAAATTCATAGGCCCCAAACATCTGTGCCAAAGTAGGGATTCTGATTCGGACGCCTTAGAGATCAAACACGTCGTTTGCTCATTGGTTTTGGAGTTTTTCTTATTGAGGACATAGGTATTGTTTTGACGAGGAGCTATGAGCATAATCATTTCGGCGGGAATAGAGTATTCGGGCTCCAGAAATAGGCATTCCACTTCGTTAAACAGCATCGATATTCCTTTGTCGCAGACTTGTGACACGCTCATGAGATTGTAACACAATTCTGGTACTTGAAGTTCTCCAATGTAAGTGCTTCAGATATGATGTCTCCCATTCCAACAATCTTCCCTCCCTTTTCATCTCAGGCAAAAGATACGAAGTTGTCTTGATGAATAGAAAGTTCTTCAGGAGTTCCTTCAATCCGGTCATATGCCTTGAGCATCCACTGTCCAAGTGCCAAATGTATTCCATGAGCATTCGAAGCCATTTTTGCAATTTATTCTTTTGTACAACAACAAACAAAAATATATACAAGTTAGTTAGTTTTCGGAACCCAGACTTGCTTCAAGTTTAATCTATCATGATTTTGAACTAGAATATCTTCTTTTCTTTTCCAAAAACAAGTTGAATTAACTATGTATTTGACTGATTTCTTAAAATTGTCAAATTGCTCGGTGGAACTTTTGACAAACTCTTGTTTAGGTTCAGAAAATTTCTTGCTCCTGCAATGTTTCTCCGTATGTCCTAAATGACCACAGCGAAAACATTGCTTGCAATTTACTCTTTTCTTTTTCTTTTTGGTAGACGCCGTGTGTGAAGATGATGTATGTGATGTGAGTCTAGAGCTGCTTGAAGTGTTGTCTGATGATGCAGTGTAGCTTGAACTTTCGACTTTCTTCACTTTCTTATCAATGCGGCTTTCATCATCTAAGCAATCTTCATCATTGTCGGTGTCTGATGAAAAGTCTAATGCTTGTTCTTTACTTGATTCATTTGGACTGAGATCATTACAAGAGCTGAAATCTTCCCCATCATCTTTTGAAGTTGCGGTGAATGAGTCCTTGCTGCTACTGTCTTCATTGATTTCCGTTTTTGTCTCTAATTTACCTGTGTGAGATGGAACAAGTTCTGGAATTTCCTTGGTGAGGAATTTCCCAAATATGTTTTGTTTTAATTCAGGAACAAACACAAGAGGTTCACACACAACGTTTTCATCACAAAAAGCAGAATTTAAGTCAAGACGTTCAACCACTACATTCTCGTGGTTGTGGGTCTTAAATGTAGGCACATGGCCATTACAGTCATCCCAAATATTAAATTTAGGCACACGGCCATTACAGTCATACATCCTAGCAAACTATTACAGTCATCCTGTATAAAAGTACTGTTTTTCTTATTACAATCCAGGCGAACCAGCTAACAGTGGAATAACTGTCGCCCGAATATCCTATCCCTATTTTCGATCTTCCACAGTCATCATCCTCATCGCACACATCTTCTTTACGCTCAAACACATATGCATTACTTTCAGAAAAGTTAGTATTTTGCCATTTTCGTAAGAGACATTTTGAGCAAAAAGATCATTTTTATCAATTAAATCATTATTAGGATGAGGAGATGGCATAGGTACATAGTTTTTACTGTGCGGAGGAGCAAAGATTTTTATTTCGTTTCCGAGCTTATCCTTGTATTCAATCCCATCCTTCACGAATGTCGGTCGTTGGTAATTTTCAATGTCAACCAGTGCCTTTTGGCTAATTTTCCATTTATCTATCGTGATTTGCAATCTATTGTTTTCATTTTGAGATTTTTCTAATCTTTCAGTTAAATCATTTATGATAAAATCTTTTCTAAAAACGAATTCTTTTAATGTCTGCATTTCAGCTAAAGTTGAATTCAACTTTCTTTAATATGCAGCTTCGTTTTTGTTCAGTTCTTTGTTTCTTTTTCTCTAATCTAGTCACGGTTGAATGATTTGTAAAGTGCCACAATGTTCAAACATGGTTGAGAGCATAGTTTTGCTTTAAATTCATACGGTATGTTGTTTACAAAATCCTTATCCTCCTTTTCTTTTGCAGATTCAGCTTTCATTACGGCTGCAGGAGTATCAGCCTTCTTATTCTTGATGCAACTAGTTGCTACTTGGGCTTTCTTCTTCGGTTCAGGCTTCTTAGCTTCTTTCTTTCCCTTATCTGTTGACGGTTTAGTAGGAGCGACTATGCTTTTTAGGCCTTTATCTATAACTTTGTCGCCCTTAGGAATTCCTGCAGCTTGTTTCTCAACACAGTTTGATGAAGATGAGACTGATCCAGTAGAGACGTTAGCCATAAGAGCCTTGTTGACTTCTTCCTTTGCCTTAGCAATTTCTATAAGTCCCAAAATCCGGATCTAACAACGATATCACATAATCACCAAGGATGGGCGGAATCCAAACTTGATGATATTCAAGAAAACCGAAATGATGAAGAACAATAAGAATCAACTTTAACACCTTGCACACGATTCTATTACTTGAACAAGCAAAATCGTCTGGTACAAGATGGAGGCTCTCTAGAGAAATCCCAAAAGTCTAACCCTAGAAATGACATAAGCTTAGCTTATATACCTAGGGTAAGAGCATGCCTCTCATGGGCTTGCCTATGGACTTGCCTGGACCACATGGCCTATGGCATACCCAAATAACCTATAAAGGTCCAAACCTAGTACAAACTAACCCAGTTAACTACCATAGACTGTTGCATATATTTGATGCTTCAGTCTCACACTTCTAGGACCTAATAATCTCCGGTTAGACTGATGCATCAAATTGTCTTCATAGCATCAATTCAGCAACGTCTTCAACAGAGTCTATGGTTGTCGCTATGCTGTTAGTGTTGTGGAAGTCAGTCCCACACTTCTATAAACTCTCAGCATCAGGTCTCTTTCTTCTGCTTTTGTGGTTAGTTTCATATCAGGATCTTGATCAGCTTTGCTTGAAACCTCTTTGTCAAAAAGAATGCGAGAGGAGGAATCTCAGCAGCTCTTTCCGTCTTCAATCTTTCTCTTTCAAGCAAGCAGGTTCACAGATACTTCTCCAAATGTACTATCACTATCAGACGATGACTGGCATCTGGTTCTTCTAACTCAGGTACACTTTGCTATTGTGATGCTTCATGCTTTGTCGGCAACTAAGAGCATCTCAATTTTTAGCAACCTCAGTTTCTTGATCTGAATCAAGATCTGCACAATTCTCAGAAATTTATAAGCAAACATTCTTATGCAACAAGGAGAGTACCGCATGAACACTTGGTACATCCAAGTACTTGTACTTGGATCAAAATTCAAATTTCTTTCATCTTTTGATGATCAGTCAAATCTTCAAGAACGGTTAATAATTTTTTAATGAAACAATTTTTTTTAATTTTTTTTTATTTTAGAATATAAGAATATAAATAGAAACGCAAATAAACGAAGAAACTAACTCAGTAGTTACAACTATACAATAAATAAACGAAGAAACTAACTCAGTAGTTACACGTATACAATTGCAATGGGATCAAAATCGTTTTCAGGCGGACCAAGGAACACTTTTCAGTGTGAACTTATTCAAGCTAGTCTAGGTGATTGCCAATATGTTTGTCCAATTAAACTTTAACGCTCAACTTTCATTTTTCAACTTCGTGATATGCTTAAAAGTAGTATTATACTATAATACTATTGCGTCCCATACCATGACATACCCCCACGATCAACGTAAGCACAACGATTCATCGTAGCAGGCAAGTATACTGAGATCATCCTTTATCTTTTACAACGTCAGACTATTGCTGAACAGGTCAGTACTTTCGTACAGCAGAGTGACCAATAATATCTGACGACGGTTAGGCAAATACCTTATATGGTATGTTGGATCAACTCAAGCACATAGAATTTTCTCATGATGAGATTTCCTTTCTTTTAAGGTTTAGGCCCTTCTATTTTGGCTCTTTTAAGAATATCCTGACTGTGCCTAGGTCTGCATATAATCTGGATGCGACAGAAGGGCAGCCAAGATATCCCCTGGATGACTCAACAGCATAAAGACCCGAAACTTCAGACGTTGGCTATCTATCAACGCAGGATTTAAGACCATGAAATCATACACCGATGGTATGTTACCCACAAGATATATAGTTCGTCACGTTTATATCACTTAGTATCTTTTAATCACTTTGAGCGTTAAGCCTCCGACATATCACATTAGATCCTAGTCTTTTCAGCTACGACACCTTACATGTGTCAGTCATGCCCTTTATCACGAATATTCATTTCATTTCCCATTTGATCCAAAAAGACCTTTTGGATTTTTTTCGTTTTTCAAATGTTTTTGTATTTTTCTGTTTTTCAAATGTTTTTGTATTTTTCTAATTTTCTCCCCCCTCAAATAATGCATATATACATATATCGCCATCTTCCCCCCTAAATTTGTGCATCATACTTTATGCACAAATTTACCTAATAAAGAAAACGTATGTACAAAGTTTTAAACGAAAGGAAAGGAAAATATTTTTGTTATTTTTGCTTAACCGTTCCGTCATTAGATTAAAGACTAATCAATTTCAAAATTAAAGCATGAAATTTAAATTTGTACCTTTTCGCTGATCTTTTCTTACCTCATCTCCTCCAAAAGGAAACATCGCACTCGTAAAAAATTTGAACTTTTTGCAACAGTGAGATGTTATCCGATATGTCCCTGGAACAACGGCAATCAACATTCCAGAGATTGTCAATAGCTCCTCCTTGGCTGTTCCTGAAAAATCAGAAGATTAGTAAGACAGTGGGACCCAGGCCATCGTGGTCCTGGGTTTCCCTGAAGCATCAAAATAAGACACTTCTTTTAGACACAAGTCCCCTTTTGTTTCAAGGATTGGTTATGTTGCTGCCGCTTTGGATTTGGGTTTCCAAATCTGTTTCATTTTAACAACGCGGTTGTTGCCTCTGATTGAGCAACTTTAGCTGTTTCAGGTTTAGTCATTTTAGAAACAGATTTTTGTTTTTGAACAGCCTTGCGTTTGTTTTTGGCAACATTCCAATCCCTATCAGATGGTTTAACCTTGGGATTCACATTCTTCATTTCCTTACGTGATGATACCTTCATCGGCTTCGAATGATTGCTATCCTTAGGTGTAACCTTCTGATTTTGAACATGATACGGAACATGGGGACTGCGTGTGCAGTTTCGAGCAATGTGACCAGGAATACCGCAATTGAAGCACGTTTGTCTCTTCACATATAAAACATTCTGATCAGGTTGATTTGCTCTTGCAGGCCATGAAGGATGAACTGGTCCCTTCTGTGCTTGATTTCCATGCACGTTTCTTGTAGACGAAGATGAATTTGGATGTTTGTACTTGTCGTTTGCGAGGGCCTTCTTCTGTTGTAGAGATTTCTTTTGATTTTTCTTGTTTTTTTTAGACTGCAAGTCTTCTTCAGAAATCTCTCCAACCTTTCCAAAAGCTTTGCTAGCACTGTCAAAAGCATATTTTCACATTTGCCATTAAAGACCGGCTTAACAAAAACATTTTTCACAACACTAGCCTTTTGAGGGCTATTGTTGCCCACTGATGATTTTGGAGAGCATGATTGTCCTTGACGTTTGGACTTCTACTTTCTTTGACTCTGATTTGCTCGTTTCTGCTCTTTTAGCTTGCTCTGAACCTTTTCATCAGAAGCAGAAGGTTCAAATTGTTCAGTTTGTGCACTTGGAGCCTTGTTCACGTCAGCTCTCTCTTCATCAGCTTTGATAAAGGCGGAGAGTCCTGGTATATCAGATGAAGGACCAGACACTCCAACTGAATCATTAAAAGAGTCAACAGCACCAGATGGTTCCCGAGTGTCTGACGTATAATCACTGGGTTTGCCGTACACCATATGATGTGCTTTCTCAATATCTTCGTCGGTTTCAGGCATTGTTGTGTAGTTGTGATTATACGGTGGGGCAACATGATTGAATCCCAAACCCTTCCCTTTGTTCTCCTTATATGCCAGTTGCACATTGCACACGTCTTGAACGAGCTTGCTGGATGTATCAAACTTCTTTAAATTAACTTCATTTTGTTGATATTTTCCAGTAAGAAATCCCAGCTCAACTCTTACCAAGTCGCATTCCATGGTTTTTGAATCTAATCTGGTTTTGTAATCATGGACCAACATTTCTGTTGATTTACGTCCGCTGGAGCTGACCTATGTCTTTCTTTTGTGCTTCAACCTTTTATGTGAGTAACTTGTTACTTTCTCGAAGGCTAATGCACTGAGCCATTGCATTGTTGTAATCATCAGCCATTTTGGAATAAAGTGCCCTGAGGTGAGCAACCCTATTCCTGCAAAGTTCAGTGCATAAAAGGTAGTTGACTGTGTCAATGTGCGAGCTTGGTTTGTTAGCGTGAGTTTGGGCTTGAGGTAGAGTTTGGGGTGGTGGGCTGCTGATTGCTGCTTGCTGGGCTTGAGGTTTCTGTTCGGACACTTCTTTAGGATTAGACTCTGTTGATTTAGCGTATAGATCTTGGAGATCTTGGTTTGATTGTAAATGATCTCACAACCAACATACAAAGGAGTCTTTGTCATCACCCAAAAAACTATTCATCTCATTTCTTACTTCCTCTTTTCGCCTCTCACGTTCAAGCAAACGCATCACATAGTTAGCAACCTGATCAACATTAGTTTCCAATAAATTCATTTAGCTTTTCCTTCACTTGATCCTGCAGGTTCAGGTTTTGATTTTGTGTTGGACTGAACACTATGTTCGAGTGCTGAGTTTGGGCTGTAAACATCTTCTAATAATCGAAACCGTATCGGTAAACACGATAAAAAATGTCCGAAAACTGTTTTTACCAAAATGTACCGTTAGACTCGTTTCGACGATACGATTCCATTGATATATAATGTCAAAGACCTTTTCGGAATTTTCGTGCCTTTTTGTCCTAAAAATCACACGAGTCCAACTGTGCAACCGGTTTGTCAAGATTGTTATGGATCAAATTCTGTGTGCGAAAACGTATAACTCTGGTTACATCAACTGGTTAACTTTCCACCTTTGTGGGTATAATTCGGAACAGTATCAAATTCGAAACAATAACTCGGATTGTTAATCCGACATGGAATCTCAAAACAGTGATTCGAGATGCTAATCCGAGATGGTGATTCGGAACAATGATCCGAGATGGTATCTGAGATGCACTGTTTCAATCTGAGATGCTTCCCAAATTCGAGATGCAATCCGAGATAGAAGAATATGATCTGAAATCCTTAAGATTATCCGAAATCCTTGAAGATTTATCCGAAATCTATTCGAAATTCAAGATTTTTATCCGAAATTCAACAGACTAAACCGAAATCAATCTGAAATCTATCTGAACTGTATCTGAAATTCAAACAACTGATCCAAATTCTATCCAAAACGCAAAGGATTTATCCGAAATGCAGCATAATGATCCGAAATATGTCCGAAATGAAATAAAAGATCCAAAATCCTTGAATGTTGATCTGAAATGCTTGTTTTTCAGCAGAAACCGAACAGAATCAGTGTGATATCAGATCTGACCCTGGAAAATAGGTTCAACCGGCTCTGTTACAATTGTAAGTCCCAAAATACGGATCTAACAACGATATTACACAATCACCAAGGATGGGCGGACTCCAAACTTGATGATATTCAAGAAAACCGAAATGATGAAGAATAATAAGAATCAACTTTAACACCTTGCACACGATTCTATTACTTGAACATTTGCTACAAGATGAAGGCTCTCTAGAGAAATCCAAAAAGTCTAACCCTAGAAATGACATAAGCTTAGCTTATATACCTAGGGTAAGAGCATGCCTCTCATGGGCTTGCCTATGGGCTTGCCTGGCCCACATAGCCTATGGCATACCCAAATAACCTATAAAGGTCCAAACCTAATACAAACTAACTCAGTTAATCCCAGTTAACTACCATAGACTGTTGCGTATATTTGATGCTTCAGTCTCACACTTCTAGGACCTAACAATCTCCCCTTAGACTGATGCATCAAATTGTCTTCATAACATCGATTCAGCAACGTCTTCAACAGAGTCTATGGTTGTCGCTATGCTGTTAGTGTTGTGGAAGTCAGTCTCACACTTCTACAAACTCTCAGCTTTCATGGCGGCTGCAGGAGTTTCAGCCTTCTTATTCTTGATGCAACTAGTTGCTTCTTGGGCTTTCTTCTTCGGTTTAGGCTTCTCAACTTCTTTCTTTCCCTTATTTGTTCTTGGTTCAGGAGCGACTATGCTCTTCAGGCCTTTATCTATAACTTTGTCGCCCTTAGGAATTCCTGCAGCTTGTTTCTCAACACGGTTTGATGAAGATGAGACTGATCCAGTAGAGATTTTAGCCATAAGAGCCTTGTTGACTTCTTCCTTTGCCTCGGCAATTTTTGTAAGTCCCAAAATCCGGATCTAACAACAATATCACACAATCACCAATGATGGGCGGAGTCCAAACTTGATGATATTCAAGAAAACCGAAATGATGAAGAACAATAAGAATCAACTTTAACACCTTGCACTCGATTCTATTACTTGAACAAGCAAAACCGTCTAGTACAAGATGGAGGCTCTCTAGAGAAATTCCAAAAGTCTATCCCTAGAAATGACATAAGCTTAGCTTATATACCTAGGGTAAGAGCATGCCTCTCATGGGCTTGCCTATGGGCTTGCCTGGCCCACATGGCCTATGGCATACCCAAATAACCTATAAAGGTCCAAACCTTATACAAACTAACCCAATTAACTACCATAGACCGTTGCGTATATTTGATGCTTCAGTCTCACACTTCTAGGACCTAACAATTTCTTCAGCCCAATCATAATTTTCTACCACCAGTGCCTTTGAGGTGTTATCAGCAGCATTCTCATTTTACTCAATAGCGATTGGCCTTCTTGCTGGGACAATCTCAGCATTCTTGTTCTTTAACAGCGGGCAATCTCTCTTGAAGTGACCCAAATTCTTGCAATTATAGCATCGCAACTTTGACTTGTCAAAACCGGCTTTTCCGAGAGATAATCTATTTCCTGTCTTATCTTGAAACTTCTTTAGCCTTAAGGTGATCATAGCCATCGGCCATTTCAGATCCATTTCTTCCATATCATTTGGATCAACTTGGTACATGTATTCAACTGAAAGAAAATCCCGTTTTAGTTCACCTGACATAAGAGCCTTATAGCTGCTGAGGAAGGTGTTAAATAGTGCAACATGTTTAGTCGAGATCTTTAGTGCTTAAGCATCACCGACCATAGTAGCTTTCTCCTTGGACTGTGGAGCGTTAGCTGAGTTTAAGGAAGCGTGGAAGTAAGATGCACTGGCACTTTGAGAGCTTGAGCCCCCGGAGACTGTGGGGGCAACGAATGCCATGTTCTTGGGCATAATAACAGTAGCGGTTTGAGTAGACTTTTGTTGTGAGTATCCTGTTTGGTTCATCTCTCTTTTGAGCACGTCCGTTTCAAAAGCCTTTAGAGTGTTGATCAATTCCAAAAGGGTAACTGGAGTCATACTGGTTAGGAAGGTTCTTTTGATCATCATGCATTGTAAGCTCCATTCTTTGGAAGAGAGTCCAAAAGCTTTTTGATTGAAGCATAGTTGGCAAAAGGATTACCAACTTTCTTCATTTTTCGTTAACACATTCAGAAAGCGGCTAATGTGATCTGACAAACTTTCACCTCGAACACTTCCAAACATGTCGTATTCTTTTTGAATCATATCTCTCTTGTTTTCCATCAGTTCTTCGTTGCCTTTGTAGTGATTGATAAGAGCCAACCATAGTTCATGAGCCAAGGTGTATTCTTCAAACAAATTGTTGTCATCCAATGACAGAACCATAGTTAGAGCAGCGTGAGCCCGACGGTCACGTTGGATGAGTGTCCTATCTTCATCAGTGAAGGTTGAGGGATCTTCGTTGATAGTACGAATATCAACCCGAATAACCATAGGAACATGGGGTCCTACAGTGAGGACATCCATTGAGTATAGTCTGTATACTCCAAGAATGATTTTATTCGATTCTTCCAGCTGCTGAAATCTTCAGATCCTTTCAACTTAGGAGGCCTAGTTGCAGTTCCAGTTTCAAGTTTTACTTGAGCGATCTGATTCAGTTGATTAAATGACATTTTGGTTTGATTTTAAGTTCATCAGGGATTAATTATGCTGGTTTTTAAGTTATTGTGTTCAAAATCGTTGGTGAAGATCAATTACGCTGGTGAATTTGTGAGATCAGGGAGCAAATACGCTGAATTCAGTAATTACGCTGATGATTCTTGGCTTCTTGGACCGGCGACAATAGCTAAATCCACTGGAACAGACAAAACAAACATGAGTTTGGCTAAATACGCCGATCACCGTGATAAAATCGCTGAGGATCTTTAACACTGACTTGAAGTCGCCTTCGATTAAACCCGCTGACACTTTCGCTGAGAATCAACAAATGCTTTGGTACATTGCCGGCGTATTTGTTAATTACGCGATCTGTAAACTAAATACGCTAGATTCAAATTTATCTACACTGTCTTCAAATTTAAATACGCCCAGCAGGGTTTAAGTACGAACAAAAACCCTATAATCACTCAAAAATGACTCAAAATCCATGTTTCTTTGTACCAAAATGACCCAAATGTTCACCAAAACACTGATTAACAACAACCCCATGATTAAACACACCAGATCAAGCCATTTTAAGTCTAAAAATTTGAAACACCTTGAAACTTTGAAAACTTTTGAAAAACCTTCAAAACTTGAAAAATCTTAATAAAAACTCAAACAATCAAGAGCGCAAAGGCTCTGATACCATATTGTGAGTCCCAACCAAATAAGATTCGGATCACAGTGGTTTAATTGTTATCACCCAAACAACTATAGATTAGTTGCTTGAATGTGTAAAAGTTAAGAAAACCCAAAAGATGAAGATGAAGATTCTTGTATGGATCAAACAACAAGTGTTGTATATGGAATCCCAAATGATATAATCATTAAAAGCACCTGGATGTTCGGATTTAGCACAAGAACAATAATTACAACACAAGAGAAATCACCAAAACATGTCCAAGAACCTTGGACTAGGGTTTCAATTACTAACATATATATACATATTGACTACCCAGCGTATTTAATAAATATGTTGGGTTCTTAATTACGCTGCTACATGGATGTTTCCATGTAGTTACACTTTTAACCCCTATACTTTCTAGAATAAAATAAACTATTACAAAACTATCCAAAACCTACTAAAACCAAATACCAACGAATCTCAAAAGTTTCAACATTATTAACATATAGATTTATATTAAATTTATAAACATTTAAAGGTTTTTTGTCCTTAAGTGCGAATAAATAACAATACATTAAACTCATATATCATTGGACTAGGAATTGCTAAGCTTTTTGACGTGTAGATGTGGCAACATTGACGATTAGGGATTTAGGGCGATTGGGTGGTATAGGTTTAACTTAAAACTTGTCATTCATAATACATGCCAAACTGGATATGAAAGGCTTGACCTAATAACATTTTTTTATAAAATTTCATAACTAATTAATGACGTAGTTGAACGTGGTTATAATTTTTATTATATTTTAAGAACTTTTTACTCGTACATCAAGCTTTAAAATTTATAAAACACTACACAATACTATCACTCTACACATGTTTGGGCAAGTGCACCCATGTAGACTATAGTGATGGTAAGATACCGAGGTCATCCAAGGACGCAAGAGCTTTTAATACCGGCTTATCGTTAACGTCTAATCTAACCGGATTTTGATAAAAGTTTTTGAAAGCTTTAAAAAGATAAACTAAATGTAAAAACGTAAAGAAATAAATAAATACAAATAGACAAGAAAGAATCACTTGATTCCAACTCCTCTTTTATATATCCTTTGATGATTCCCCACTTTGGGCTTTTTAAGAGATTATCTTAGTTATAGTGGTAGGATCCTCTTGTGAAGGAGACGTTACCCTCAGCCATATTGGTCTGAGTCAACAGGGATACAGTCCCGCAAGACCGGAATATTCAAAGATAATTAAATAAGTTACTAATGCGAAAAGTGGTAGGCCCTCTTATGAAGGCAACGTTACCCTCGGCCATATTGGTCTGAGTCAGTAGGGATATAGCCCCTAAGGCCGGATAAAGTTTAATAGTACTTTTTTTGTAAGGGGTTCAAGCCGTTCTTACTTCCCCCGATTTGATGCTATCTGCATCAAAGGAAGTCCTAATAAGCTTGAACCTAGTCCTCACAGGATCTATACACTGAACGAGGCAAGAACTATACCAAACACCCTTCTAACCCCCTTCCAGGTGGTTAACGCGCTTTATTTAGACCGCAGAGACACGAATGAGTGAATCAACGTGACGTGGTGCGAGCAGGTTATAAATTTTGTTATATTTTAGGTACTTTTTACTCGTAGATCAAGCTTTAAATTTATAAAACACGATACAATACTACCACTCTACACACGTTAGGGCAAGTGCACCCATCGTGGACGTAGCATAGTAATGGTAAGATACTGAGATCGTCCAAGGACATAAGAGCTTACCGGCTTATCGTTAACGTCTAATCTAACCAATTTTTTTATAAAAGTTTTGAAAGTTTAAAGTATATAAAAGTAAAAAAGTAAATAAAAAGGATAACAAATATACAAGAAAGAATCACTTGGTTCCGACTCCTATTTTACATATCCTTTGATGATTGCCGCACTTTGGACATTTTGAGAGGTTATCTTAATTATAGTAGTAGGCCTCTCTAGTGAAGGTGATGTTACCCTCAACCTATTGGTCTGAGACAGCAGGGATACGGTCCCGCAAGTTTGGAATATTGAAAAATAATTAAGTAAGTTATTAATGCGAAAAGTGGTAGGCCCCTCTTGTGAAGGCGACGTTACCCTCGGCCATATTGGTCTGAGTCAGCAGAGACACAGTCCCACAAGGCCGGGTAAAGTTTTAATAGTAGTTTATTTATAAGGGGTTCAAGCTGTTCTTGCTTCCCCAGATTTGATGCAATCTGCCTTAAGGGAAGTCCTAACAAGCTTGAACCAAGTACTCGCAGGATCTATACACTGAACGAGACAAGAGCTTTACCCAAACACCCTTCTAACTCCCTTCCAAGTAGTTAACGTGCTTTATGTAGATCGTAAAGACACGAATGAGTGAATCAACGAAACATGAAGAAATGTTTAAATACAGTTCACTTTCAATATAAAAACTAGTTATTAAAGTTATTAATACATACCTAAATAAGAAGTTGCCAAAGATTGGAAATGAAAAGTAATACATAAAATATTTGTCTTCACCAAGTGATGTAAGAGATTTATCCAAGCTTGGCCATAGTTTGACAAGAACTCTTACGATCAATCTTGGATCCCGAGACTACTACACACTTTAAAGATGAAAGATGGATGATAGTGGCCGGTGTTGGTGTTGTAGTGGTGGTGGACTGATGGCAAGTGTGAGAGAAGTGGTTTGCCAAGGTATGCATTTCTTATGAACCAAACACCTCTATTTATAGCCGGAAACAGAAGGCGACCACGGCCCCATGGTGGACTTTTCTCTCCCTTCATTAACTTCGTATGTCAGGTCGTTGTACCAACACGCCCTGTGGTGGCAGAGCACGGCCCCGTGGTGAGTGTACTTGATGTACTGTGCAAGATTCTGCGAATCTTAAAGTTGACCATGGCCCATGTTGACTTAGCACGGCCCGTGTTGGTTGTCCGTTGTTGTTGTCTTTTTCTGTAGAGAATCTTTGACTGGGCACGGCCCCGTGACTGAGCTTCTGTCTTTGTTATTTTTTATGGTTTGGATGTGAATGGGGATTCGGCAAGTCGTGTCAATCCTTTTTTCTTTGTATTTGTGTTGGTTTTTGTTGTTAATTTGTTCCTTTTATTCGTTTAAGCTCTTTTGATCCTTTAATTTAAAAGTAAACAAAGAAACATGTTTTTTTCCAACATTAGTACCGAAAAGGGTTGATTTTATACCTTGTTTGATGTAATTTATATGTTACATTTTTCGCACATCAAATACCACCACACTTGAATCTTTATTTGTCCTCAAGTGAAACTGTATAATGTGGCTTAGACACCCAACCGAAATTGGTAGAAGAGAAGTTTTTGGGTTTATCTTTGGAGTGTCAGGAATCCAAGTTCTAAATTTATTTTGTTTTTATTTTATTTACAATCTTATTCGTCATGATTTATTTAGAACATATTTTAAGAAAATTATTTATTTTGGGCATAACATGCCTTTATTAAATTCTATTTAGTTGTATAAAAATTTACATATCTCACAAGTGGTCACTCAAAACTCGGCCGAAGGTGTTTAAGTGAAATCGCTCGGACCCGATGTGGTGCTTACGCCTACCATAGGCTTGAGAGAAAAAAGTGTCAATTTTTTTTGGTAAAAATAGTGAAAAGCGTAAAAGTGTCAGTTTTTTTAACAATTTTTGTGGCTTACAGAAAAACTTTAACCAATGTTTTTTTAGCTAAAGTTGAACCTAAGCTATACTTTGTTATTTATAACCGAACTTGTTACTAAAAAAATAAATTGTGTAAATAAAAAGAAATTTTTGTGGATGTGGGTGGTTGTTTTTGCAAAAGTTTATATTTTTGCGGGTTTAGAAACGAAAGTGTTAAAGCTCGAAGAGGTTTAACTCAGGGGGATATGAAAAGGAAAATAAAGATTTAAAATGAAAAATGGGTTGTAGTCCTAGTGCCTCTATCATTTACTTACTTGGGTTAGTGTCGGTAAGGATTGGGAACGTATTACTTTGCAAGTTCTAGATTTGTAAGAACCAAACGGGCTATTCACACAAGAAACGAAAAATTGAGCAATTAGTACAGATATGTATTTGTATGTTCGGTAAAGGCTAAAAAACTCAATTTTGTGAGAAAAGGTTATAATGTAAAAGTATATATATAATCAAATTTTACAAAAATTTGTTATGCCCGTTTTTATAATTTTCTTAACCTTTTCTTTTTATCACAATACTATCAGGTGTAAATTTGTAAAAACATAGTTTTTAGACTTATTTTTCCCAAACTAAACCAAAATACGTAGAAAAATGAAAATTTTAAAAAAATATATTTTGGGTGACTAGCGGTTTTCCAAGGCGAGTTTTGTGTAAGGCTTGATTTTAGGACAAACGATTCAAGGTTTTAACACCCTACACTTAAATTACACATTGTCCTCAATATGTCCCAAATAGGATTTGTTTTGATTAAATATGTAAAAAAGTGGGGTTAAACAACAAATTTTAAGGCTACTGATCACTTAGCACGGGTGTGTGTCTGATGGGCACGACCCCGTGGCCAAAGTACCAATAACGAATTATAAAAGAAACTTACAGTGTGGTGGACACGGGGGTGTGCCTGGTGGGCACGACCCGAGCCACCTCTTCTGTAGAAAAATTTTGTACGAGACATTTGGGCACGGGGGTGTGGGCTTCACTTTCTCTCCCTTCATTAACTGCAAATATCAGGCCTTGTACTAACATGCCCTGTGGTGTCATAGCACGGCCCCGTGGTCAGTGTACTTGTTGTACTATCGCAGATTCTACGAATCTCATAGTTAACCACGGCTCGTGTTGGGTTAGCATGGCCCCGTGTTGGGTTAGCACGGCCCCGTGTTGGTTTGTCTATTGTTGTTGTCTTTATCTGCAGAGAATCTTGACTAGGCACGACCCCGTGCCTAAGCTTCTGTATTCGTTATTTTGTTTTTTTAGATGTGGATGGGGGTTCAGTAGGTCGTGTCAGTCCTTCTTCTTTGTATCTGTGTTGGTTTCGGCTGTTAATTTGCTCCTTTTATTCGTTTAAGCTCTTTTGATCCTGTAATTTAAAAGTAAACAAAGAAACATGCTTTTTCTAACATTAATACCGAAAAATGGTTAATTTTATGTCTTGTTTGATGTAATTTATATGTTACATTTTGCACGTATCAATTAATATAATAAATATTCCATATTGAAAAACAAAAATTGCGCACCAGTCCTTTTCATGGATTGGGCAAGGCCCATCTCAACTCTGGTTGTGATGGAGCAGCAAGATTTTCAAAGTCTGGTATTTATGCTGAATGTGATAAGCTTATTGGCTGGGAAAGATAAATGTATTTGGAACCAGGGTGTTCAACAGTTCGGTATACAATTAATTTTGGTAATTTGGTTCGGTTAATTCGGTTGTAGTGGAGCAGCAAGGTTTTCAAAGTCTGGTATCTATGCTGAATGTGATAAGCTTATCGGCTGGGAAATATAAATGTATTTGGAACCAGGGCGTCCAACGATTCAGTTTACGGTTAATTTGGGTAATTCGATTAATTCGGTTTTTGTTTTTTTCTTGTTGTAACCGAGCACCAAACTGAACCGAATTAGAATATTGCCTAACTGAATATGAATTCGGTTTCAGGTTTTGTTAAAAACCAAGTTAACTAAATATAACCAAATTAAGCCAAATCGGTTTTTCAAACCTGTTTATGACTCAAAATAATTATAACATAACTCATAGGTTCAAACGAAATCCAAAATACAAACTTAAAAGTTCAAAGAAATCTAAAACAAAAATAAAAACTTTAAACAAGTCTAAAACTAAAAAAAAATAGTCATAAGAGCGATGCAGATTTTGATTAGGATTTGTGGTTTTTTTATTGTTTTGGTCTTTTGAATGATGAATGGGCTAATGGGTAAAGATGTATTTGGGCTTAGGTATTGACATGGGCTAAAATCAACACTTTTAACATATATACATATATATAATTATATAAACATTTAAAATTAAATCAGTTAACTTGGTTAATTCGGTTAACCAAATTGCCAGAATTTAAAAAATGTCTAACAAAAAACCGAACCAAATTTGAAAACGGTTACGGTACAAACCAAATAACCAAATTTTTATTTGATTCGGTTTTTTGAATTTGATTTTCGGTCAATTATGTTAGAACCAAATAATGAACACCCATATTTTCTGGTAACTTTTATGTCTAGTATCAAAAGAATTGTGGGTAAATTCATCAGGACGGCTCCCAATTATCTGTTTGTTTGGAATAATTGGGTTCTTTGGGTTCCAAAAAAGTTGCTTTGGTGACGTGGTGGGCAGAGAAAAAGAGAGGTTACCAACAAAGTCGACTCCTAACTTTGAGAAACACTAGTGTGGGTAATACGAATTGTGTTTTATATACGAATTATGTAGAAACTTGCGACCACCTTTTTGTTTTGTGTCATTTCTCGTCAAAACATAACGATATGGTGCAAGATCCCGCCTATCTTGGCTTTCAATATTAGAGACTTACATGATTTCAGTTCGGGCACAAGAAAAAAGAAAAAGGTCTTGCATGCTATTATTCTTATCGGGATATGGCGTATTTGGAGAATGCGAAATGAGGTTGTTTTTAATAACACCCCACCTACAATCGCAAAAGTTTTGGAGAAAGCGAACTCGTTGGGATAGTTATGGATCAAGAACCGTTCGAAAGAAGTAGGTATATCTTGGGAGGACCGGAAAAAGTTTGACATTTTTATTTAGTTGTTGTAACTGTTTTGGTTTGACGTATGTTTTGGTGTACCTAAGCAACCCTTTGTAATTTTGGTGACTAGCTTCTTGCTATAATGAATAAAATGTTGTTTGCCATTAAAAAAATGTTAACAAAAGTAGGGGTGTAAACAAGCCCAGAGGCTCGAGAGCTACTCGTGATTGGCGTTAAAAGCTCGAACAAGCCTTAACGAGCCTGAGCCCGAGTTCGAGCCTGAAATAGAGCTCGTTTAGTTATCGATCCGAGCTCAATCATGAAATACAAAGCCCGTTTAGGCTCACGAGCATAAAGAGCGCAAACAAAATTTCCGTCTTTTATATATAATATTAATGATGATAACAGCTGAACTCGAGCCATGATATTGAAGCGACCTCAAGCAAAGCTTTTAAGCTCATTTGAGGTTGTTCTCAAATAGCTCGAGTCAAGTCAAATCGAGCCGAGCTCGAGCCTCATAAAGACATAATGAGCCAAGCTCGAGACTAGTCGAGCTCAAGCTGAGGCTCAGCCCGGCTCGTTTACACCCCTAACAAAAACTATACAATAAAATAAAATTTCGATCAATCAGAGGCAAGTAGTCATTAGCTCCTTTTTAGATAAGCGGGTGGAAATTACAATGTTAAAGGAGGTAACATGCATCACCCACAAAATGTTTGTATAAACAATTTTCTAAAGAACTAACGTATAAAAAAATCTTGAATATCTTTTGGTAGGAGAAGAGATTTATTATCCAAGTCACCAGGTCCAGCAAGACCAAGAACAGATACTTTTGACATGGACAACAATAAGTTTGAAACGCGATTTAATTTGTTAAACCTTGTCTTTTGGATATCTCCTTGGCCTTGTGATTTTAACTTGTTATCTTTTGTGAAAACTTATTTTTAATCCACATAGCTTACTATATTTTACATTTAGTTCATAAAGATATTTATTCTCTACCAAAGTAT
Organism: Scalesia atractyloides; assembly: GCA_947069175.1. Classification (NCBI taxonomy): domain Eukaryota; kingdom Viridiplantae; phylum Streptophyta; class Magnoliopsida; order Asterales; family Asteraceae; genus Scalesia; species Scalesia atractyloides. The sequence goes on from CAMTDV010000008.1 coordinate 75,408,014, forward strand.
AGGTTAAAAGTAATAAAAAACACATTTTATTACCAAAATGCATGTATAAACATTCTATTGAATGTAGCTATATGAATAATGTATGAGCATATAACTATTAGATTTCTTGATATAATATCATCACAATTTTGGTTAAAGGAGAATTATAGTGGCCATATAATTCCGGATGCACATATAAGGTGCGAACTTGATTGTAAAGTAATGGGTTCATCTAGGATACAAGAAAGCCTTACATACAATGGGTAGCTTGATACCGACACGAGAGGAAATCGAGGTCTATCGTAGTGATGCCAAATGCTTGACACTAGATATCTCTATAAGTTTGCAATGTGTATGTTAGAAGATATCTAATATGTTTAGAAGTAAGCGGGTAGCTTTGCCTCTTGTTTTGTTTTGTTTTGGTCTTATCAAGTCGGACTCGAATCATGTACACATCTCTTTAGTAAGTGCATTGTCCTATTGTCTTAGTCTCCGTTGATTTACGCCCAAAGATCTTTGGCTTCTATCACAATATCTCATATTTCATTTCATCGTGTTGGTTCAAGGAGTGGGTCACTAAGGAAATCCCCAACACATAACAACATCAATTTTGTTGGCACAATTAATCTTTTAGACAGACTGTGATACAGCATGTAACGATGAACATGTACTTCGTTTGTAATATGGAACAAAACAAATTAATATATCGTTAACATAATTACTACATTTATCACCAATGATTCTTGTTAAATTGCTCAATCAACCTTGTCGTCATTATCAATTTATATCATCGTATAAAATCAAATTCTTAACCGTTGTGATTCTCTTTTGTTGAATGATTAATTGAATCTACCAACTGAACATTCTTTGCCTACTTATTCAAATGATAAGGTGAAAGGACAATTGCCCACCAAACTCAATCTTAAAATTGTTTTTGACATTTCTTTTTGTTTTAATCGGTTTTGAATTTCGACAACTTCTTTTACTACAAAAAAAACGACTAGCTATTCCTTGTCTTTGGGGGTATTAATGTTTTGAGAAAATTGAATTTCGACAACTTTTTACTACGAAAAAACGACTAACTATTCTTTGTCTTTTGTGGTATTAATGTTAAACCTGATCATCAAACAATTTTATTCTTTGTATTTGACTATGCGGAGTGGTGGGGAGAGTGGCGTTATGTAACATGTGATTGTCATGTCAGCACGCGTCAAAAAAGTGGTGGGGTGTAAAAAAAGAGTGGAAGCGGCATGGTTAGTGGCGTTTTTATAAATAAAAAATAAACAAGAATCAATGACCAAACCTTAGCGCCCCACGTCGGTGGAGAATCCCCCGCCCTCACTACCACGCCGCAATCCACCCCATGTCCGGGGTGGTGTTCCTGATGTGGAGGAGCCTCCACACCACTTTTTCACGACTACTCCGTGTGCTTTTAATGTTAACTATTTTAAGATAAATTTAAATATAGTGTATGATGATGATTATGATCTATAATCTATATCTCAAATACATAAATTTTTTCTAACTTTTAAGATGACAAACCTTATGTTTAAAAGGGAAAAAATATTCAACATTCACGTCAATTAAAAAAGAGAAAAATGTTCGGATAGTCTTTGTATTTTGCTCCGATTTCATATTTAGTCCCAACATTTTCAAATTACAGCTATAGTCCCTAACTTTGGCAATTCGTTCTTGGATGGTCCCTAACGTAGATGGGGGTTATTTATCTTAGTTAAGTGGATGTGAAATAACAAAAATACCTATACCGTTAAAAAGTAACAAACAAAACAAAAAGAGTTAATACAAATTAATTCAGGTGGGGCCCATTTTTTTTTATTAAAAACCTAAAATAGTTCCATCAACTTCTCCGTAACTCCACCACCACCTCTACCCTCCACCTCCTCCAATCACCGCCTCCACCCTCCTGGTACCACCACCATCACCTCCACCTCTACTGCCGTCATCACCACTCACCACCACCACGGTTTCACCTCCATCACGATATCCTCCACCACCACTGGTTCAACTTCCATCACCGTCACCACCGCCACAACCACCCACACCACAACTACCTCTGTTCGTTTCATATTGTAAGCTTTTCTTGAAGCAATTTGAGTAAATTATGATATTATTACATGAATATTGGTTGTTTTTTTTTTTAAACTGAAAACTTTTTAATGGTTTTGAGGGATTTGGGCTTCTAAGGTTTGGGTGTTAAAAGGAAACAGAAAGAGAGATAGAGACCAATTTGATGGGTTCAAAACCTATACCGTTAAGACTTGTTCGTACAGTAACACACATGTTGAAATTTTGTAGAATGCTACTTGAATCATGAAAGCTGTGACTTGGAGATGGCAAATAATGGAACGATGGTGGAGAAGGTCAAGTTTAGTTTTCGTTTCGGCAGTGAAACAGGATGGTGTTGCCGGAGATGACCGGATCTCGCTGGGAATTATCCGTCGGAGATTATTCCTCTTGCAGCCTTATTCCAAGATCTCTGGTTGATGGCAGTTGAGATGGTATTATCGGTGTTATCTGACCCTCGTAGAAAGAATGGTTGATGGTGTCCGATGATGAACACCACCGTGAAGGTGGGGCTGCGTTTGTCGACGAGGGAATGAGGAGAAAGGGGTGGGGTAGAGGGTTTAGTTATTGTGGGCCCCACTTTGCATCTATATGAATTAATTAAATTTCTTTAATGTTTTAAATGTTATATTTTAATAAAAAGGGTATTTTTGTCATTTCATATCCACTTAACTGGGTAAACTACCCCCTACCCACGCTAGGGACCATCCGAGAACAAATTTGCCAAACTTATGGACTATAGCTGTAATTTTGAAAATGTAGGGACTGAAGGTAAAATCGAAGCAAACCATAGGGACTATCCAGACATTTTTCTCATTAAAAAAAATTGTTTTTTACAGGGATTTATTACAAAGAATCAGGATTTTAGTGAAAACTTTTGTTGCAACTAATAACCCTAAAATTTTTCCTCCAAAAATATTAGTGGATACAAATCGCTAATATAATGGCGCCACTAATACTACATCAATAATGCTGAAAACCGCCGCTATTATGTCACCCGTGATTATTAGACAAATTTTAGCGGGGACTTCGTTACCGCTAAAATCCGAATCCCCGCTAAAATCCGAAAATGTTGTTATCAGGAAGCTCATTAGCGGCAAAGTCGTCGCGAAAACCCCCAATGTCACCGCTAAAACTCGTTAACACTAAACCGGTTTTTTCTTTTTTCTACTATTTTTAGTTTTCCCAAATACAATTATCTGCAAATTTTTCAGTTTTGCCCAAAACCAATTTATAAACATAAACATCAAGTCTAAAAACATAAAACTAAAAAAAACTACGTAATATAGTCCAAATATCTTATCTAATTAAGTGATAAACGTACTTAAAACATAAAACTAGCTACTTCATTCATCATCCTCATCCCTCTCATTCGTATCATCCTCGTCCACTACATTTGGTATGTGCCTTATTCGTATTCAAAAAAGTTTGGAGTTCATTTCTAAAGGTCGTCAATGCCCCTGTCACACCCCAACCGATGGCGGAATCACCGGGGCGGACGTAAATAGATTGCTCGAGACTTTATAACGCTAATAAGTGACAAGTCTTTAATAAATAGAATTTCATTTTATTGCTAATGATTCAAGTACATGATTAGGAAACATAGTACAACAAGTATCGAATGACTAATCTAATAAACAAAAATTCAAAGTTTGGTGCGTTTCTAGTCCTTCCTACTGAATTCTTTTCAATGCATCACGATCACATCCTGCAATATATAGTAAAGTAACATGTCAACACATAAAGTATTGGCGAGCATACAAATTTAAGTGTACTAGTATAAAAGAGTTTGACGAAATCCACATGGCAATAACGTATACTAAGGCGTTTTACACATAATTAGCATGCAAAACATACTTGTCAACCCAAAGTTTACTGCTAGCGTAATCTTATCGTTGCAACGATAAGACCATTTTGTTTACTTAACATGACCTCACGGATACGGGCGGTGCGTTACTCCTATAGCGCTACACATGTTAAGGGAGGCTGGTACGAAGTTGACAAAGCACTATGCACCTAAAGTTTCTAGCATGTATGTATTCCTAAGTATAATGTGTAAGCATGTAAGTTGGATTCGATTGCATGTATAAAGTGTTTGCGTATAAGTGTTTGTGTGAGTTTTTGTATAGTGTATATATTGCACCCAAAAGTGTTAAAACAAAAAGGGATCATGTATACTCACGGTTTTGCAAAACTTTCCTAGCAATCTGCGAGTCGTTAGGTTGGGGAGTAGTACACCGTGGTTATTCAATGTGAGGGGATAGAGCTGTGTGGGTATTCTGAGTTGGCGGAGATTGCAAATTCGAAAATAGAAGGTATGAAAGGTAAACGGGAAAAAGATGCCACTTCGTGCGAAGGGACTGTTTCTGGTGATTTTAGCTCGTTTTAGCTCCCGTTTCGACAATGAGTTCTGTTGAACGAGATTTTAGGGACGAGGCAGTTTAGTTCTAGCTCATAACAGTTAGCGATGACTCGGTCAATATTAGGAACTTGACTAAATTAGAAAGTAGGTATTTTATAATATTTAGTTATGTCCAAAGTCTAACAATCATGTCATGAATGTCAAGCATAGGGGTACAAATACATCGCTATATGATTCACCAAGGCACAAGTTTATTAACAAAGTTGATAAACCCGGTTGGTCATTAATGACAAAAATATGTTCAAGTGGGGTGTGGAACTTAATTCGGGTAGCCAAGTCTCCCAACATTCTCACATTTGATAGAACACAAGTTCAATACTATTGAGGATGATGAACTCGATTAGCTCCTCCACCTGGTACGAAAGAAAAAGAGTTCTTCATAAAAACACTAGGTAATAGTGAGCTAACTCACTTAGAACAATCTGAGATCAATCTGCCAAGATTTCGCGAGTTTGGGGTGAAAGTGAGAAGATTCGAAAAGATTGAAGTTGCGAATGAGCTGGTATTTATAAGAACATGCTGGTGCCAGCTCCACTTCGTGCGAAGTGGGTTCACTTCGTGCGAAGTGGGTTCAACTCACACGGGTGAGTTGGTTTTGGGCAGTTTTTACGTATTTTAGCCGGTTTTCGAGTATTGGGCATAAAATTGTAACGTATGAGTGTTTGTACGTATAAAAAGTATTGATTTATATGAAAACACGTATTTAAGTGATTGATTGCATGAATAATAAGTACGAATAAAACATGAATTTCACTATGATTAAAGTCTCGGGTTTCAAAGTTGGAAATAAATATGAGTATAATATGACTACAAGTTTCTAAAAAATAGAAATACGAATATGTTTTCCAAATAGGAAAAGTGTGAAAATGCGAAGCGTTACAGCCCCTAAGTATGATAAAAACACCAGCCCTCAAATCCATTTTCTTATCAACCGTCACATTTGGCACTCAGATTTGACACCCAAATAGTTGGCTTTACTAGTGACATTTTTATTGCCGCCGCTAATAGTGTGGGTGCTAAAGCTCATAGATTGGTTGAAATTATGAAGAATAAAAGTTATCAGTTCCCTATATTCGATAATTTATAAAATTGCTTTAGTAAATTGTTATGTTTACTTTCTTAGATTTTCATTTTTATACTCTTGATTGCTTTGGTAAATTGTAATGTTTACTTTCTTAGATTTTTTTTTATACTCTTGCTACAAATATTGGAACAAGATTATGATTTGAGTAGCAATGCAAAGTAGACTCTTCATGTCCATAGTCGTTTTGATGGTGATATAGCGTCGTATCTTATCATCCCGATCCAAGAGCAACTTGAAAACATCACAAGGAACCCATTAGAAGGTTCATAGAGTCGAAGTCCTGATGGCATTTCTACGATGAGAATATTGGTAAACCTATACAAGAAGTGCTATATTGAGTGGATTATAGATGTTCTCATGTTCAAGAAATAGTAGCTAAAAGGGAGTAGAGAAGTCAACATTTTCTTTCTTTATAATTAAGAATAAGTCAAACCCTACATGGATTAACTTTTGGATTGAGTTTTTTGTTTATTGGATTTGGTGAAGGTTTAGAAGACTCAATTACTCATGATTGTTTTTTTTAGCTAAGTTAAAAACCCTAATTATATATTTATATATACATATATTATGTATTGCAACTTTGTATTGTGCTTAATAAAAATATCTAGTTGCAGCTTGTGAATATAGAATTCATATCAAATCCTAACAACATAAAATTTGTTGAATTCTTGTTTTTATTTTTTTGTGCTTGTTAATTCATTTGTACTTATTATGTCAGCTACGCTAAGCCACTTAATACCTAACATCAACCAATACTATGTTAAAATTAGCTTTGATTCATTAAAAATATTTTTCATTAGTAAGTTCTTGAAGCTTGTTTTCTTGACTTTCCAATACTAAAATACAAATTTAACTTTGTAAAGAAGGTACAAATTGTCAACTATATCTTTTGCTCGTTGAATGTTATTGTTGATTATTTTCTTATCTTCCACTTAGTAAAAGACAAAACTAACAAAAAGCTAATACCACAATCACATAACCTCAAAGTGAATTAAAATGACAAGTCTTGTCTTCAACTAAAGGCGATACCATATTTTGAATTTGACAACACGATTTAGTTGGAGGATTGAGATATTTCAACTTCCGACCTCTCATGTTCGTTATGTCGAGAGTCTAAGGTGACATACATTTTAGTTAGCTATAAAACATATATATGTATATACACACAATATCACTATCTTCTTCAAGATTTTTTCATTGAAATGTATTTTCCCAATCAAGACTTTATGTTTTGGAAATTGGAATGTCATTACAAATGAGTATAATATGTTGCCACTACTTTTTTATAAACACATGATTCACCCATGGTGTACTCTCACTAGTAGCATAAGGAATCGGTTGGCATGATATATAGGGTAACATCACTCTCCCGAAGATGGCTATTATAAGACTGAGTGTTGTGGGTTTACTAGCAACTCATTAACGATGCCACATTGAATGTTGATGATTGTAACCCACACTAGCTAGTTAACGGTGGTCGTGAATGGGAATAGAATGGGGAAATTTTTAACCCCATTAAGTATGTTAATGGGAATGATGGTGGGGTCCATTGGGAACCAATCACATGTCACTTTTTTAGTTATCAGTGTTGGTGTTGGTGTATAGTTAATTTACAACATATTGTTAGCGAGTATTTAATTAATGGTCAAGTTTTATGTGACAGTAACGTGACAATGATATGATAATGGGCTTAGTTTCATGTCACTGTGATCACAGTTAGCTTGATCGATAGGTGTACTCTAAAGCAATGCTTGACGCAAACTCTAATGATTCCATAATTCTGACTAATAAATAGGGATGATAGTGGGTCGGGTTTAGGACTGGTTTAGGTAATTCCAACCCCAAACCCAGTTAGATAAGCTTATCCCAAACCCGTCAGGTTTCTAGCGGGTAAATACCCATCGGGTATATGCGCGGGTTTCGGGTAAAACCGTTAATCTAGAAAATTACTTGTTGAGTATACCCGACCCAAAACCCATCGGGTATCTACCGGGCAACTACTAATTATTAGTTACATTTATTATCACAATCAAAATGTAATAAATAACTACAATGTATAAAGAATAAAATACCTATATGTATAAAAATGGATGTATCATATATATACATATTTAAAAATATATAAGAAATTGTATCAAGTATACAATCGGATAAACAAGTTCACTTTATCTGGTAAACGGGTATATCACCAAATCCCAAACTCGCGAAATTTTTTTAAAACTAGTCCCGTACCCGATTAACCAACCGTAAACCCGTCTCAAATGTGTCGGGTTTTGGGTTTACCCGTCGGATTCGGGTTCGATTACCGTCCCTACTAATAAATTAATAATAATTAGTGTTGGGAACAAGTCAAGCGCTTCACCAACAGAAATATAACCACCGCAAACTATCGATGGTCGCTATAATCACATCATCATCAAAAGTCATTGTTTTATCTAAAATGTAGTTCATGATATTAAGTGGTAAAATAGTAAAAAGAAATTCCTCCATCGTGATTTTCATAGCGAATACACCGTGTTGTGGCATTTCACTAATTCTAGTAAATAATTCATGTGTGCCTTGACCACGGACGTCTTAACCTATTTTTTGAGAAATCAAGCTAAATTTTAATTTTATACATTTTCAAAAAAATAAGACGAAGACTAATTTTCTAGTTTTATGTGACAAACTTCTTAATAAGTCTTTCTGAATCAATTTCTTCTCATAAATCCAAAAATTTGAATGAGAATATAAAAAATGATGTAAACGAAAATTTTATTCCAATTTCATGTGTTTCACTAGTGCTTCACAAGCTGATCTGAGCTGAGTCAGGTCAAGCTCGGGCTCAGCTTGATTATAAATCGAGTTAGCTTTGGTTGGATTGGATTTGAAACTTAGCGGAAAATCTAGCTCGAGCTCGGTTTGGTATTTAACCAAGCCAGCTCGGCTCGATTATAAAACGAGCTGGCCTTGCTCGGTTTGGATTTGAAACCGAGCTGAAAATCTAGTTCGAGTTCAGTTTGGTTTTTAACCGAGCTAGCTTGGAACGGTTCAGTTAGACTCGAATTTAAAAATAAATATAAATACATAGCTTTCAAATTCAATAGTGTAAGATATTATTCAATAGTTTAAAAAAATATATATATCCAAAATAAATTCAACCTACTGTATTACAAACCAACCTCAAGTTCAATGAAATACAAAATAAGTTTCCAATCTTAACGAAATACAATATAAGTTCATTAGCATTCTAATCAACCACCTAATATGACACAGATATCTAACTGCACACATAAATACATGTAGTAACAACTAATTTTGTATAATATATTATATGTATATTATAATAAAGCATATTAAAGGTAAAATAATCCGAGTTAAGCTGAGCCCAGCTAACAGCCAAACCGAGCCAATTTGGCTCGCTACGAATCGAGCCAAGCTAGACTCACTTTTTAACTGAGCCAAACTAGCTCAGCTTAGTTTGAAACCGAACGATATTGAACGAGTTTTTTTCGACCAAGTTACGAGCCACGAGCTTTTTGAACAGCTCTATGTTTCACTTTTAATCTTGACCGGGTTGGACCCCTTCTGAGCTACCCTCTCTTTTAAGCATTTAAGCCCATAAATGAAACTTTGTGGACTACCCACTCTTTTAAGCATTTAAGCCCATAAATGGAACTTTGTGGACATATGGCCCAATGCACTTATAAATCGAAAATAGTTTTTTTATTTTAATAATTAAATATTTGATTTAATACAATATTACAAAAAAATACACAATTTATTTCTATTATCAATAAGTTTTAATGGTAGAGTTAACATCGATACAGGTACCTAGTTTAATCACAATACGATTATGAAAAAGATATAATTCAGCATAAAGTTATGAACGCCTAGTGAGATAATAAAATATAATAATAGATTATTGTATATTGTGTAATGGTTAAATTGCTCAAATTAATAAGAAACACGTATATGGAACATACTAAATACCATTATGATCATGATTATCACCATAAGATAATTGTGCATATTTTAAACATAATATTTGATTATTTGGGATAAGTAAGTTGTGAATCTAAAAGAAAAAAAAGGTTTTAAGTTCTTTTTAGTAACCGACACACATTATAACTCTAAAACGGTTGTCTTCTATGATGGAATTATAAATAATTATAAATCAATAACCACGACAAATTTCATGTCACCTAAGTCTAAACTTTGAATAATTTGAGAAAAAAAACAAACAATGTTTGCGTAGGAGACACTAAGAACTCGGTGTTCGCTTGCGCATATTGTTTGCGGTGACGTAAAGAAGCAGTGCGAAGAAATCTAGCAAAATTGAGGTGGAAATACGTTACGTGTGTGTCCCACCCCATCATTTATGACAAAGTTAGTTTGTATACTCTATACTCCTGATCTTTACTAAGATTTCAATTAACTCTTTCACCTTCAAGTCGAGCAAATCCCTTCACCATTGATCTTAAAGTATATGTTGTGGGCTTACAGAGTGCGCGTGGAAACAAGCCACATTGGACGGTAGGGCCGTGAACACGATTATAGGCCAATGGTGAGAGGGCTGTTATCCTCTAAAAGGTTAAGCTCCTAGTAGATGAGAGGATATCTTGCTCTCTCACGTATTCAATTAGCCAATCAAATTTATTTTTCCTAATCTTTTCATAACCTAACTAGATGAAAATATAAAAGAATTCTTTTCACACATTATGTGTAAGAGACAATACTATCTTTTTTTTTTCACTTTTCAGCTTTGCACTAACACATAATCTTACCCACAAAATTGAATCAATAAAACATAAAAACACAATACAATATCCACACTTAGCATCACAGCCGGTCGCAGTATCTATCCCTTCACAAGATCTTCAACTCTAACCATACACTAAGGTCATCTTTTAACCTAACCATAGTTACAGAAACCGGTTTATAATAATGCCTCTCACTTCTCAGACCTCCATAAACATAGTTTAGGATAATAATCATGATCATGAAAACCAACACCCTTCATCCAAATCCAACGCTCCAGATCCCTCCACGCGAGCAACCCATTTTCTTCAACGAACACAAAATGGCGGCGTACGACAACGTTGGATACTACGAACACAATAATGTTCCCGTAGGCACGTTCGCATGCGATCATTTCCGCATGTACGAGTTTAAAATCAGAAAGTGCTCACGTGCAAAATCACATGACTGGATCGATTGTCCGTACGCACACGCCGGCGAAAAGGCCCGCCGTCCGACCCCCGGAAGTTTCATTATTCCGGCGACCCGTGCCCGGAGTTTCGTAACGGCCCGTGCGGTAAAGGAGACACCTGCGAGTTTCCACACGGCGTATTTGAGTGCTGGCTGCACCCTTCTCGCTATCGTACGCAGCCGTGTAAGGATGGTGTTAAGTGTCACCGAAAAATATGTTTCTTTGCTCACTCAACTGATCAGCTCCGAGTCAACTCAGTGAGTCAGACCGAGCCGTTGACTTGTCAAAACTGGCTCAACGAAGTTGTATTTTCTGTACGCAACTCGGCTGATCGGCTCCGAGTCAACTCAGTGAGTCAGACCAAATCGTTGACTAGTAAAAACTCGGTCAACGAACTTATGTTTTCCGTACGTGATATGGAAATTGGAAATACTACAAGGTTGATGAGTATGAGTTTGATAAACGGGTCCGGGTTTTGTTCGACCCGGAGTCTATCTATGGTCCAACATGGGTTTGTTAGTTTACCGTCCACCCCGACCCGATCGGGTGCTGACCCGTTTGAGCAGTGGGATGAAGGGGTTGCTAAAGATGAAAGAACTATGGAAAGAGTCGAGTCTGGGAAGGAAATTAGAGCTAAGATTTATGCAAAACTCTGTAGAGAGAACTCGTTGGTGGATCGGGTCGGGTCATTCTATTAACTTTGCCTTCTCTCTCCTTGATATGTTTGTTGAGGTGGTGAAGGTGATGTGAAGAGGACTTGTATGATGGTTAACTGTAGAGTTCGTGGGATGATGTGACATCTCTCACGGATAACACGCGACCTTAGAGAAATTTCATATTGTTTTGATTGTATCGTCTCAAATGTCAGTGACATGGAAATGGATGGTGTTGAGAATAATTTAAAATTGCTTTGATAAATCTGAAGTCGTGTAATCACTATCAGATCAAATAATTGGAGTGGCTATCAATCTTTGATCGGATAAAATCAGAAAAATTCTAGATTTTTGTATGGCAATTTTTGATTGTGAGATTTTGGGGATTCGTCTCGAATCAAAATTCGTCCAGTGTTTTCTCTAAAAAATTTGGGAGCGTATTTTCAGTTTTTCACAACTGCTTGCAGTTTCAATTTTGAACAAAAACACCTTTAGTCCCTTAAGTTTCCAAAAGTGCATATTTAGCCCGAAATTCAATTTCTGATGCACTTTTCTTCTGATGCATTTTCGATCCCAGCCAGGGGCTCTGCCCCTTGGACCCCGCCAGGGGCTGCCGCCCCTTGGATCCCCCGTTAGTCCCGATGACATTCAAATAAGCATGCACTCTTATTTGACGTCACTCGCAATCTCAAATTACACTAAAATATCCAACATACCTCCCCCATTTTAGTGTAATCAAGAATTACATAACTTGTTCACAGCAATCAAACAAACTAATGCATAAATGAAATGTCGTGATGATTGAATTTCATATTAGTATATTACACATTCCAAATATTCGAATTTAAGGGTGTCTCTAAGGATTGAACCCTTAATATCCATACTGAATACATGAAGATAATATACACATTAGTTTACATACATATATCTAACTTGACACTATCTTTTACTAGCCTATGTCCCTATCCTTCATAAGCATATCAAAGCCAAGTCCAAGCTTCTTGAAGCAGCTAAACTTCATGCTCATATAGGTAGCTCTTTTACTCTTGCACCTGCAAATGCAATTTTTCAAAAGAGCTATTAAGAAGATATACCTCAACCTTACTTAACTTGCAAATCTAAACACATACCTTTGGGATAATTTTAATGTTGTGTTCCAAACTCTAGATGTTAAGCTTTCCATATTGAATTCTGCACCTAACGTCATATTAGGTGGGAATTGGGTATCTTAACATGAGAGTTTTCAGATGGACTTTAACCCTAATCCCACAGCTGATCCTTTCACGAGATCTCTAGTTAACCCTTTGGTTAAGTGATCAGCTAAGTTATGTTGAGTTCTCACATACTCAACCGAAATCGCACCATGCATGATGAGCTCACGAACCATGCTATGTCTCACACCTAAGTGTCTATACGCCTTACCAGTGTAGCTTCACTATCACACCTTATAGAAATGGGAGCCATTGGTTTTGGCCACAATGGAATCTCATAAATCAAGTTTCTTAGCCACTCAGCTTCTTTGCCAGCTGCGGCTAATGCTACAAACTCAGACTCCATTGTTGAATAAGTTATGCAAGTCTGTTTCTTTGAAGCCCAAGAAATGGCACCTCCCCCAAGTAGGAATACCCAACCACTTGTGGAATAATGATCTTCCTTATTGTTTATCCAACTTGCATCTAAATATCCTTCAATCACCGAAGGAAATCCAATGTAAGTTAGACCATAATCCATGGTTCCTTTCAAGTATTTGAATACTCGACCTAGTGCTTGCCAGTGATGAGTACTAGGATTGCTAGTAAACCTACTAAGTTTTCCAACAGTATACGCTATATTTGGTCTGGTGCAGATCATAGCGTACATAAGTGATCCAATCGCTCTTGAGTACTCAAGTGGAGATACTGCAATGCCTTTATTAGGTAATAGCTTCAGACTAGGATCAACAGGAGTACTTGCGGGAGAACAATCCTTGAAATTGAACTTGTTCAAGATCTTCTCAATATAGTGTGATTGAGAGATTGAAATGCCCATGTTCTCACGTTTGATTTTAATACCTAAAATCACCTCAGCCTCCCCCATATCTTTCATAGCAAACATAGATGATAAAAATTCTTTTGTTCTATTGACTTGATCTTGGTTAGTGCCAAAAATCAACATATCATCTACATACAAACAGATGAAGACTCCGTTTCCAGAAGCATCAAACTTGCTATAAACACATTTATCTGCTTGGTTTAAAGCAAAACCATTAGACAATACAATCTCATCAAACTTTTGATGCCACTGTTTGGGTACTTGCTTCAAACCATAAAGAGATTTAATTAGTTTACACACCTTGTTTTCACTTCCAGGCATAACAAACCCTTCTGGCTGTTTCATGTAAATCTCCTCATCTAATTCACCATTTAGAAATGCAGTTTTCACATCCATTTGGTGAATTACAAGATTATGTATAGTAGCAAGTGCTAATAATAATCTAATGGTGGATATCCTTGCTACAGGAGCATATGTATCAAAGAAGTCAATACCCTCCTTTTGTCTAAACCCTTGGATTACTAATCTGGCTTTGAACTTATCAATAGTACCATCCACCTTCATCTTCCTCTTGAAGATCCATTTACTTCCCAATGGTTTACAACCAGGAGGTAAATCCACCAATTTCCAAGTGTTGTTTTGCAAAATAGAGTCCATTTCATCTTGGATGGCTTTTTTCCAAAATGAAACATCCCTTGAAGCCATTGCTTCACTATATGTCTTTGGATCCTCATCAACATTGAAACAATATTGATATTGAAAATTAATATCAATCCTAGATCCTTCAACTAAGTACAGTTGAAAATCATCACCATAAGACTTGGCCTTTCTTTCTCTTGAACTCCTTCTTGGTTCAGTGCTAGTTGAAGGCATAATTTCTTTTCCACTAGAAATCTGGAGAGAAGGATTCATATCCTTTGGCCTAGGTATAGATGTGAATCTTTCTTCATCATATTCTATATTTCCACTTCTTGCCTCAATAACCGTATGTACTGAAACGTGGTCATTTGGTTCTATTACATAGAACCTGTGAGCAAATGAGTGCTCAGCATATCCAATGAAAATGCATTCTATACCTCTTTCCCCTAAGTTTCTTATCTTAGGATCATTGAGCCTAACCACGGTTCTACAACCCCAAACTCTTAGTTTTTGCAACTCGGGTGGCTTTTTATACCAAAGCTCAAAAGGGGTTGTTTTGTTCCTTTTATTAGGAACCCGGTTTAACAAATAACAGGCTGTCAACATAGCCTCTCCCAAAAACCCATTATTTAAACCCGAATGGGACAGCATGGTATTAACCATCTCTTTTAGCGTCCTATTCTTCATTTCCGCCACACCATTTTGTTCCGGTGTGTAAGGAGCTGTGGTAAGGTGTATTATTCCAGTTGATTGGAAATATTCCAGATCAAAATACTCACCACCTTTATCCGTATGTAGGGTTTTGATCAATTCACTTTGATGAAGCTCTACTTCTTGTTTATAGATTTTAAACTTTTCCAAAGCTTCATCTTTTGCATGTAACAAGTAAACGTAACAGAACCTAGTAGCATCATCTATAAAGGTTACAACATACTTCTTGTTACCTAATGATGGTGTACCATGAAAATCACATAGATCACTATGTATCAAATCTAACAATTTACTTTCTCTATTAACATGTTGCAAGAATGGTTTTCTAGTTATTTTATTCAACTTGCAGATATGGCACTTTTCTTTTGTTAAATTAACTGCCGGAATTAAGCTCATCTTAGACATTTCCATAAGTCGTTTATAATGTACATGTCCTAATCTAGCATGCCATAATTCAGATTTTGACGAATTTACACTAGATGACGAATCAATCATACAAACAGAATTATCACTAAACGGCACTTCTAGATTTAACATAATCATATCATTACATAAATAACCAAATCCGATAAAAGAACCATGTCTTGACAAGATATACTTGTCACATTCTAACACGTGTTTGTACCCGCAATTATTTAATACGATACCAGATAACAAGTTTTTCCGAATGCCGGGTATATACAATACATTACTTAAACTTAGAGTTTTTCCAGAAGTAAATACTAGTACTACGTTTCCAATTCCGTGGATTGGCTCGGTTGCAACATTTCCCATCTTTAAAACAGATCCCTCTTCAATTAATGTAAGGTCCTTGAACCACCTTCAATCCTTACATACGTGACTTGTTGCTCCCGAGTCATACCACCAAGCAACAGAATCATCCTGCACATAAAATGCTTCAGAAATTAGTGAAACATAATTCACATCCGAATTATAATTAAAGTTTAATTTCTGACCTTGTTGCTTTGATCCTTAGAGGATCCACCAGTGCCAGTTTCATTCTTGGCTTTACCAACACGACAATCTCTCTTGAAGTGTCCTGGTTTACCACACTTCCAACAGCCTTGATCATTGGTCTATTTTGCATGCTTCACAGCCTTGTTCTTCTTGTTAAACCCACTTTGATACTTTCTTTTGTTGTTTTCCTTGTTAGAATTTTTGAGACTAGGTCCACTTTCTTCCACCATGTTAACAGAAGATCCACTAACGTGTTTGTCTTTATTAATATTTTCCATGGCCCGACAAGACTCCTCAATTCGAAAACAACTTCCAAGTTCAACCAGATTCATTTCCTCCTTCATATGTTTTAAAGTATGTTTAAAATCTTTCCATGAAGGAGGAAGTTTATCAATGATAGATGGAACAGAAATAGCTTTATCCATCTTAAAACCATGTTGTTCGAATTGACCCAGAATTCTTAGACATTCATTGTATTGTTCCATGATGGGTCTACCATCAACCATTTTATAATTCATAAAATCACTGACCAAGAATTTCTTACTAGATGTGTCTTCAGCCATGTATTTGGCCTCTAGTAATTCCCACAGTTCTTTTGCAGATTCAACATTTTGATAAATATTGAAAAGAGAGTCACACATACCATTCAGAATATGCCCACGACAGATGTAATCAGCATTCAACCACTTTCCACGCTTCCTAGTTTGTTCCAGCGGTTCATCCACCACTTCCTCGGGCATTGTACTCAGAACGTACACCACTTTCAAAGTCGTCAACAGAAAATGCATCTTCTTTTGCCAGCGACGAAAGTCTTGCCCTTCAAATTTGTCCAATTTCGCGAATTTGTTCGTCATAGCCTTCGAAGATTCACCACCGCTTGTCATCTTCACTGAATTGTTTGATCTTTGTTGGGAATAATTCAAAATTGCTTGGATAAATCTGAAGTCGTGTAATCACTATCAGATCAAACAATTGGAGTGGCTACCAATCTTTGATCAGATAAAATCAGAAAAATTCTAGATTTTTGTATGGCAATTTTTGATTGTGAGATTTTGGGGATTCGTCTCGAATCAAAATTCGTCCAGTGTTTTCTCTAAAAAATTTGGGAGCGTATTTTCAGTTTTTCACAACTGCTTGCAGTTTCAATTTTGAACAAAAACACCTTTAGTCCCTTAAGTTTCCAAAAGTGCATATTTAGCCCGAAATTCAATTCCTGATGCACTTTTCTTCTGATGCATTCAATTTCTGATGCATTTTCGACCCCAGCCAGGGGCTCTGCTCCTTGGACCCTGCTTCCAGGGGCGCTGCCCCCTTGGATCCCCCGTTAGTCCCGATGACATTCAAATAAGCGTGCATTCTTATTTGAACGTCACACGCAATCTCAAATTACACTAAAATATCCAACAAGTGGGAGTGGTACAAGGATGGATCACCTTGTAGAAAGTCTCAACTCGGGCAAGAAAAAACAAAGGTGTAAGCTCTGTATTGATAAAACATATAATATTAGTGATACAACAGGTCCAATGTTACTAGATGTTTCATTTGGTTGTTGTCCATGGTGAAGAACGCACATGGATGAGGTGAGGTTGGGTGGGGTGGAAAGAGTTGTGTTTTTATATTTTTATTATTTCAGTTTTGTGTGAGGTGAGTTTTTAATTTGGTTATGATTTAGAGCATTTACATTAACAGATTTCTACAAACTTCCACCTCAACTATCATCTTATATTATGTTATATTCCAAGCTTCCCTCAAAATCACTTACTTTTGCTACAACAACAAACATCTACAAACAATCATTAAAAAACATCACACATATAATATTATATTTTTATACATATGACTTACAAGAGCTCATGAACAGTAGGCTTTTAAAAGTTTTTTATAGTGGTGTTTTTTTATTAATAAGTTAATCATTAAATTTGATATTTGTATTCATTTACTACTCGGCTTGTATTTAAATATTACTTTGTTCGTCATTTAATTTAGTATATCTGTTTGATTTTATAAGTTTTACTGAAAATGTGGTTGTGTTTGAAATAGAGATTTTTTTTGTATCGTACGTTAGATCAAGTGGTGGATTCATAACAGTACCATGACCAAGGATAGCATTATCGACCAAACAACGTTGATGCCGGTATTGGTACTACCGAAACTGGTATTTGTATGTACTTTAAATTATATACACTTTCAACTACTTTATTTTTAATTAATTTAAACATTCATTTTTCTCCGATATCTCACGCTCATTGTTTTTTTATAAAGCTATACACACGATTGTGTTTGATATTTTTTTCTCAGCGTTCATGTATAAACTTTGTTGAAATAATAGTTTTATTCAAAATAATACAATCTGGAACCGATGATCAGTATCGGTATAGTTATTATCAGAATCGGAACTGTCATTCTTTTTTATGGTTTTCAGCATAAAACATATTTTTTAAACATATCATGACTTTAAACTAAATGCCGGTACTATATCGATACCATAACGAACCGAACATGTATTGACTAAATTCTCCTATGTAATAAACCAAACTGATACTGACCAACTTTTCGCCACGTTGCGCGGGCAAATTGCACTAGTTTGTATGTAAGAGGAGGGCTTAACACACCTCGTCCGGGCAAGTTTAGGTTCACATCCGGACTTCACCTCCACATCGGAGGTTGTACGTTTCACATTGTGTTTATTTATCTTATACAATGTTTTTATTAATATAAATTATTTAATTAACAAAGAGTTTTTTTTTAAAATTATTTAGTTAAACTTTTATAAACAATTTGGTTTATTATAATAAATAATATTTCTAAAGGTATCGGGATGGCAATTGAACTCAAAGGGTATACTAGAAATATTCAGATGGGTAATGGGAAGTAAATGTGGCATGGGATTAGTTTTAAAAAAATTTATATGTATATGATTAGGTGATACCCGACCTGATTATCTCGAAACTACACTTGTCTACTTGACCCACATACCGAAACATATACCATAAAATTTTTAATTTTTATTTTTGTTTATATTTTGCATTAACTCGAATATGCTAATGGTTCATTTTAATAGTTTTATTATGTGAAATATGAATTTATTTTTATATGTCACTATTAATATTATTTATATTTTATAATATTAAGTATTAACTTACCTTTTGAATTTTTATCATAATGAATTTCACATATTGTCACATCACGTCAAGGTGGAAACGTGCGAGTGTAATCAAAAAGGTTTCGAAGCATATGATTAATCAAATACTTACATCATATCGATACCAAAAGCTTTACAAACCCAAACACAAGGATTCAGTTACAAGCCTACTTTAGTAGACTAAAGTGAGGTTCTTCCAAGAGCTCGGTATCCTAGTATGCATACAACTCAAATGTAGACTCTCCACTTGGGTTGAATACATAAAAGCATGCTTAAAAATGTTAATATAATGTTGGTGAGTTCACAGGTTTGTTTCGTATCATGGAAACCAATTTTCATGCAAAAACATATGTATGAAAATCTTATAAACCATTTAAGGAACACCTCATAACCACTACCCGAAATACTTTTCGACCATTCCCTTGGAATCCTCTTAGGGTATTCATAGGAATAATTGAAACCCCCTAGGATTATTACGAAAACGCAAAAATATTTATGAATAAATTGTAAATATAGTCAATGGAAATCACGATGATCAAATCAATGTCTAACTAAGACACTAACGTATGTGCCTACATGAGCCTATAACAAAACCATGACAACGACCTTTGCCTCGCACACACATCGTTTGCACTCGACGATGTAAACAAACTTGGATACAATTGTGCTCTTTTGTCTTTACCAGGTTGCGGCCAACCAAGAGCAGGGAGTGTTAATCTCAGTAGATCTATTCGACTATTCAAAGGTCTCACAAGACTACTATTCAAAGGTATCACAAGACTACTATTCAAAGGTCTCACAAGACTACTAGTTATAGTTTTGAAACGACACAAGGACTTCCCGAGCTCACAAACCATAACATAACTCATGCATACATATTTGATACGAAGCACTCAATCGCACTACCATGTAACATAAATGAAAATATGTATTCAACAAATTTTGCATGTTTTTGAAACCTTATATGCTTTTCTTGAAACCATATGGCCAAGCATAAACCAGCATGTTATTTCCCCAAAGATATTAAAACAGTAAAAAAAAAGGGTCGTGACAACTTACATTGAACTCCGTGCAAGGGCTAGCAATAAAACAATTAGTCCGACAAACGTAATCCGACCTACAAGTTTCCTAAATCATATAAGACACGAAGGTATAAGTACATGACTACTTAGCAAGTTGTTCACCCAATTTTTTTAGACTATATGAGATGTTAATCGTTTTAAACAAAATGTTTGATCTAACAACTTGTTGGTGATTAATTATCCAAGTTTTCCATTATATGTATTGTCACACTATATATATAGTAACACATAACTTTCACAAGCACCGGGATCCCATCCCAAAATCTCGTTTAAAAACCCGTTTGATACACGTCTTAACCGTTTAATAAATATATTTCCCAATATAGTATATCTATTCTTGGATAACATTCCACATTCAAACCGAACACGACCAAATACTTATTTTTATTATAAAAATAAATCTATACTTTTTGAAACTCGATAAATAGTTGGGAAAACAATATATCTTATATTAGTTTATCTATTCAAATGAAACCGTTTTTTTAAAGACAAACACCACCACACATACACTTACATACATACCAATATACATATAGAAAAAATTACACTGAACACGTAACACTTATGATATATAAACATATATATCACACACAAGATCAACAAATCAACTAGGCATTTTAACATACACACCGATTACAATACTTATACACTTTCTATGCAATTCATGCAACATACAAACAACATATTAATCATTTACTTAGCCAAATAAACATATTTCATCATAAGCACAAACATATGTTTATTTACCAGCATTTATCTTTCTAATTGTCATTGCCATATAAATTAACTTAAATGATCAACAAGTCGTTTTTCCGAAAAATCATTTGCTTTAATTATATATATATATATATATGAGTATCACTACAGAACACTAACTATTGTGAGAACAAAAAGACAACTCTAAAACACTAAATTTTGGGATTTAAGGTTCATGTTTTTTGAATTTTACGTTTCTTACATTTGTATGTGTATTATATATACATAACAAAACCATATATTGTTACCTACACATAGCCTACATATGTGTAGGCTGCTATACAAAAAGTGAAATTTTCTATATTTTGTTTTGAATTAGAGTGTAAGAAACAATACATCTTACATTTGTAAAATTTTCATTTACTTTTTAGGTTTTTAGGATTGAAAAATGGGTGATTCATTGTGTTCTGTGTGTTCTCGCAATATTTAGTGTTCTGCATAGAACCTTCCCATATATATATATATATATCTTCCCATATATATATATATATATATATATATATATATATTGTAAGAAACAATACATCTTACATTTGTAACATTTTCATTTACTTTTTAGGTTTTTAGGATTGAAAAATGGGTGATTCATTGTGTTCTGCGTGTTCTCGCAATATTTAGTGTTCTGCATAGAACCTTCCCATATATATATATATATATATATATATAAAGGGGAAGGTTCATTTAAGAAGAAATTTTATGTGAGAAGAAAAAGAAGAAAGGGAATAATGGTAAAACATTAAATAGTTTATAACTCCTCTGATTAATTATGTTATCTCTCATTAACAAAAAAAAACATTATACCCACACATTATAAAAATTTATCCTACATGTATCTTATACTTATCGGAATTTACCCTACACACATAATTTACCCTACACATTTCAAAATTCATCCTACACATACTAAAATTTATCCTACACATGTCGAAAATTGTCCTTCACCATAAAGTATTTTATCTTGAAAAAGTATATTAAAAAATGAGTTACAAGTTTAATTAATTAGCTAATTAATGACAATTATAGTGTGACATCCCGGTTTTTCAGGTATCTTAAACGCACTACTTCACGGTTATTCATTACTACGCTAAATTGATTCGGAGATTTAATTTACACGCTCGAAATAACTACGCTAACTTTGTGAACTTATCAAGTGAATTACGTGCTATGTATTTATTAGACGTTTATAAGTTTGGTGAGTTATTATGTCATGTTTTGATTTCGTGATTTTAGTTTACAAAAAAAAATATAGTAAATAGACAGCCGAACCGAACCGAGCCGCGAAACGTGTCGACCTCACTTCCTTGCGGCTCAAGGAACTAATCAAAACTTGAGGCTCAAGTTAAAGACCCAAACCCCCCCCCTTACGGTCGCGCACGCCCCAACCCTTTGCTCCTTTTCTTTCTTTCCTTGCACTATATATATACAAGCATGCATGAGAGTTGTGTTAACAAAAAAAAAAGAGAAACCATAACTCCAAGAACAGCCGACGGCAGCCCCTCCCCACCCTTTCTCTCGATCGCGACTTTCTCCAAGAACCAAAGTGATTCCAATCTCGTTCCCGGATCGTTAATTCTTCATCGTTGCAAGGTTAGGGTTTCTATTGTTTCGCAAATCACATTAGGGTTTATAAACTCTTGATCATGCTTGAATGTAATGGTAGAATCATTGTTATGAAAGTGTTGTGATGTTTAGTTCGATTAATAGTGCAAGTTTTGCGATTATGATGTTTAGTTGGATACAAGAATCATAGGCTGCGTTTTGTGATAAAAATTATATTATATGATTAGGGTTTGCATGAGTATGATATACATGATGATATGTGACTAATAAATCTGTTCTTGATCATTTATATTTAACGTCTCGATTGTTTAAGCGTGTTCTATTGCGATAAAAGTCGAAAACAGGATGCTGAATGGTGTTTACAGCCAACTTCAATTGGCTGTAACTTGGTTATTATTTATCGAAAAGCGGATTTTCTGAAGCCTAAAACGTATATTTTTGAAAAACGCTTCTAATGGCACTGGATTCATATTTTTCTGAGGTCGTTTGATATTTTTAAGTGGTCGTTTAAGTGCAGTAACTGAAGCTGTGTAAATTCTGAAAATTTGTTAGTTGTTTATCGAGTCGGATCTCAAAATCTGTAGAGGGTTGGGTCACGAAATTTGTACAGCAACTGGAGATGGAAATTGTCACACCCCGACCCGCAGCGGAATAGGAGTCGGGGCATAATTGGGTTATCACCAAAGCTCATGAGTTTACTAAAATGTTTCATATTTATTAAATTCAAATTACAACTTCAATATTCCAAACAAGTTCATACGATTACAAGGAAAAAGTAACTAAGTAGAAAATCCAAAGCCTAAACTGATTTATTCTTCTAGGCCGTCCTATATGTTTCTTGCTTCAACTGGATCACCTGTATCATGTGTAAAAATGGGGGATTTTGGGTCAACAAAAGTTGGTGAGTGAACCTTGTTAAAAAAAACATTTGATATTGATTTCTTATTGTATTTGATATGGAAAAATTGTGCAATAATCATATGTGAGCAAACGTAAATAAACAAACAATAACAAACCACATTGCATGAGTATATGACATGAATGATAATGTATATGTTGGCAACGCCACGTTCCGCTCATAGGTAATGGGGAACGGACGAGCCTATGATGATGTATGTGAGATCAAGGCTCAATCAAACGGAGCCGATCGTATGTTGGCAACGCCACGTTCCGCTCATAGGTAATGGGGAAACAGACGAGCCTATGATGATGTATGTACTGAAAATGATAAATTTAATCTAAGCATTAACCACACAAACAATTGATACATATTGGATACACATTTGATCATGGATATGATGGATGCACAAGTGTTTAAATGTAATAAATAATAAGCGACACATGATACACCCCAAAATGTGATTAAAACGGGGAATTTGTAGAGATTCACTCACATTGGGTGCGTTCGTTTGATGATGTTGAATGCGCACGAGTTTTGGGATTTGATCGACGAGGAAAGACTATCCTAAAATAATAACGAAATGGTACGGTAAATAAGTGGATTTTATTAACAATTTTAATAGGATTTTTAGATTTATTTTTGTGAGTTTAAGGTCATTTTCTAACTTTAAAAATATTATTTTTAAGTATTTTTAATTGATTTTTAAATTAAATAAATAAATAAAAGAATTAATTTTTTTGAGTTTTTGACCGTTGACTTTGACCGTTGACCGGTCTGATTGTGTTTATTATGTGCGCTGAGTGAGGTTCGAACTTGTGACCTCCCGTACGCGTGCACGCAGCTCTACCAACTGAGCTACGTGTCTAACCCGAAATATTTCTGATTTTAATTATACTTATATACTATTTAGATTATTCAGAATTCTATTTAATTTAAAAAGGTTTTTAAATCATTGAACCGGTGTGAGGGCCTGGACTCGAACCCGCGTCCATGGCCTTGTATCGCACACAACCCGACCAACTGGGCTGTGTGACTAACCCGAATGATATGCGATTTTAATTATATTTATTTACTATCTGCGCCTTAATATATATCAGTATTAAAAATGGTTGGAAATTTGTAAGAACCGGGCAGCATGTTAGGACTCGAACTCGGGACCATGATATTAAATTTGCACACAGTCCACCACTGGACTGTGTGTCTAACCCGGTATAATATCCGGTTTTAATTAAACCTAAACACATATCGCCTTCGTCTTCTTCATTTATAACGACACAGACAACAATATCCGACTATTCTGGTTTAATTCGATTAACGAAACTTATAATTGGTTGGAAAGTATTAGATAATGAGATTAAAGAACACAATTGTACCAAACAGGATGTTTTTCTCAGAACTCCGGCAAGGGTCGTCGGCTCTGATTTATGAATTCCGTCTGAGCGGATCAATTAACAGTTTTGATCAACTAATTGTGAAATTGAGTTACTAAACAAAGATTATCAGAGGGTTTAGATATTTGTACCGATTCACAGCGTGATTTCGGAAATTTTCAGAGATTTTCCGGCGAGTGCAGAATATCTGGCAACGTCGTCTGGGACCGATTCTGGTTGAAGGATTTAAGTTAGTATAAGTCTAACAATGGATAGAAGATGAAAGAATCGAGAAATTTACCGATTTGATGTATGTCTCAGTTTTTCGGCGAAAGTCCGGCGATAGCAGATAACGATTCCGACGAACAGAAGTTAGAGTGAAAATGAAATTGAGAGTGTTGCGATTGTTTCCGAGATGTGAGACGTTGGAATTATTAGTGCAAATCAGGAGTAATATGATTTCGGTTTTCAATCTCGAAAATCATATGAATCGAGGCATTGAAGACTGAATTGATTGAGAAGGTGGGTTGGCATTGATTTATCGGTTATACTCAGGAACTCGCGATCACTCAAAAGTCCCTAGATGTTTGAAAGCCGATGAGCGGTTTCAATTTTTGGCGCAAACAGATGAATTCTCGGTGGAACTTAAGTTTTATATGATTCATTGATTACACAAACAAGTCAAGTGGCGGAGTGGTTAAGTGTTTGTTAAATGAGCCGGCTGACCCGGGTTCGAAACCCGGCAGCGACATTTATTTTTTCTTCAACCGTTTTTATTGTTTATTAACTATAGTTTATAAATTCTAATATATTTATTAATTATGTATTGTTTAAAATTAAAAAGAGCATTAAATAAGCAACGAAAATTTGAAACTGACTATTCGATTAATAAACGAAGCGGGTTTTGAAAACCCGTTTTTCGACGGATGTTACAAAAATTTCCGGGAAACTCCCACTGGAATTTTGTTAATTGGATGAACGATGATTTTTAAATAAATTCTCCCATGGACTGCAGTCAGAAAGCGACGAATCTGACTGCAGCCTAGTATATAAATATTTATGAATAATTAGTAAAGTGTTAGGACTTGAAAAATTTACATAAAATTCTACAGTTTAGTTGACACCTTCTGTAAAAAATTGGAATTTTTGGAACGTTGGAACTATTTTATAAAAATCCTCGAAAACAGCCTAGTTATGAGCATACAAGCTGAAACTTGATAACTTGCGAATGTGTGTACCAAAGTGTTGTATGAGTTGATTTGTGTTCATGATAAGTTGGTTTGATCACTATTTTGGTATGATAATACTTTGCATGCATGATTGTATTTTTGAATTTGTTATTGTGTGTGCCGCATTGTGTGTTAGTTATGTGTAGGGTTTGTATCAGTGTGTTCACACACTAACTTTAAATCGATTGACTTGTTAGGACGCGATTAGCGGTCCCATCATTTGCTACTTCTGCGTTACACTAACCGAGCAATTAAAGGTGAGTTCACGGCCCCTAATTTTATCCTGTTTTAAACAACATGGGGAGAAACATGTATACACTCTACAACTCTATCTCTTTACGTTATACGAAATTAACGTCGTTAAACTATTCGGTAACTAAGTTAATGTTAATGTACGTTATGGTCACTAAGCAGCTATATCACGGAAGTCCTCGACAAACTCTCGGATCGTTAGTATTGGGTTAGATAGCGGGGAAATTATAAGTAGTACTACTGGGCCCGACAAGCCCCACCCGAGCTAGTCACGCTAGCCGACCGGGTATGGTCAACGGGTGAATAATTTAGCCTAACTTTCGCCATGGTCAGTGATAGGCCTGGCAACACGGAGGCACAACAGTCAGCTTCGATCGCGAACACTTATGTGACATAACTTTAGGCTCGCTACCTACATGTTAACACCGAACTTAATTACGAAACAACAATATTATTCCGGGTTAGGAATAATGGAACGAAACAACAATATTATTCCGGGTTAGGAATAATGGAACAAACAACAATATTATTCCGGGTTAGGAATAATGGAACCAACATCATTATTATTCCGGGTTCGGAATAATGGAAGTATATCGTTATTCCGGGTTAGGGATAACGGGGGAAACAAACTTATAACCGAACTAATGAACTTATGAAAACCTGTGAACTCACTCTTCTTTAATGTTGACACTTGTTTCTTTACATGTTTCTCAGGACGCTAGGATCTCTAGGTGCACTCACTTGCATTGATCAAGACATCTTTTTTATCGAGTCTCATTTACGAATATTGTTTGGGTTTTTCTTTAGTTTTGGCGTTTGTGTTGGCGCCCGTTCCTTTATTTTACTTTAATGCTTCCGCTCAACTTTAAAACTGATGCTTCCGCTAAACATTGAAACCAAACTAAGACAATTTAAAATAACCATGAATGGTTAAACAAATGATTTTGGAAAACGTATAACAAATCATATAGAGTCGTTCGATGTTACTAGTGTTTCGGATTCTGGTTTGTTCACACGCCTCGCGGTAAAACTCCGCAAGTGGAAATTGAGGGTGTGACATATAGATTTACCTATATGTCCTTTTTCATAATATTAAATACACACAATTAATGAAGCAAATGGAGAATTTCTATTGGTTTAAAAGTTATTCTTTTTATTCTTACAAAATTTTTCTTCTCATTTGAACTCTCCACTATATATATATGTGTGTGTGTGTGTATACGTTAGGTTTTCAAATTATAGGTTTTATATCCAAAATACTTTCCAAGTGCAAATATATTAAAGAGGAAGACTACACATTAATGATCCATGTAAATTTACCAATATACCCTTATAATAAATTAAATACAAATATTAAATGAAGCAAAATAAAACATTCTTATTGGTTGAAATTTCTTCTTTTTTCTTCTTACAAAAAGTTTCTTCTCATTTGAACTCTTCACTGTATAGTCCAGAACCAAAATTTATGTCATGACAAAATTAACCTAACATGGGAATTTATACATTAGAAGTCTTACGAGTTTATACCAAATATTAAATCTTAAATTTTTAGATGTGATGGTAATTATATGTGTATGCACATGTATTTTTATAGGTTTTGAAAATATCAAATTTACTTAGAAATCCATCATAAAAAATATAATTATGTCCAAAATCACATTTAATAATATATACCATTTATTCAATTAAAAGACTAATTTGTTGATAATTATTGCATTTACTTGGTAACACAAAAGTTATAATCATAAATCACAAAGTCTATGTTATTTCTAGATCACGAGCTTATCATGAAAATAAGAAACAATGAAGTTCTTGATGTTCAATTGGTTGGTTTACATATTTTGTGAAATTCTCTTTATATATTTTGCAAAGAACAATTCATAACAAATCCAAACGAACTCTAAAATTTTCCAAAAATTCACTAAATGAATCTGGTATGATGAGGAACAAAATTCTACTATCAATTTAAGCAAAATGTAAGCCTAAGACTAAAAGCCTTAATTTTTATCATCTAAGAACTCTAGAAATTGAGGATTTAAAATCCATACAGATTAAGCCCTCTATCATAGAAATTGATAGAGGGGTTTTGTAAAGCTCTAAAATCTAAGAAGGTTAGGCTTTTGAAGGTGATATGTTAGCTTGAAGTTATGGGCCCTAGATATAATCTTGCACAACCCTAGAAATAATCTTGCACAAATTCACGATCTTGATGATGATTTGCAGGTTGGTGGGAGTAGATTATGTTGTGAAAAAGTCGTTAGGGATAGAATGTGATCATTTTAGGTAATATAATTTTAGGTTAACTATGCAATAATAATTTATCATATCCCAAGCCCTTACAGGGAAATAAGTTGAGAGTATTTACCTGAGATTGCTTTCTTCTTTTATTTTTTAAATAACTCAGCCGTATACAAAAGTACCGAGTGCAAATAGCTTTTACCGAGAAGGCTCTAGTCTGGATTATGGCATAAACTAGCCAATTAAATACTAACAGTTGTATAAACCGAATAATGAACATGATCATTACGTATAACGCTTGATTAAACGATGATCAGATAGAATGTAGTTTAAATCCGACAAGTACTTGACTTGTATAATATGGGTAAACTATAAACATTCTGGATTTTGAGGCTAAATGACAAGGTTAAACCCGTTACGGTTAAATTCTGTAAAATAGTTACATATACGTAACTGTGCGCATAATAGCGATATCGGGTAACCGGATAAGTCATGGACAAGTTCTATATGCCATTATAATTTAAAAAAGTTAAAATTTCAGTAGGATATCAACTTATATGCCCATTAAGGTTTTAAAACGAAACTATGCCTCATAAGGGCATTTTAGTAATTTCATACCATATAAAAATAACTTGAATATAATTTAATGTTATAATTATAAGTATTCTGGAAAAATACTTTATTTATGACATAATATTAGTAGGATGTCAATTATATGTGTAAATTATCTTTTATGACCAAACTATGCACCGAAGGGGCATTTTGGTCATTTTACACATAGTTTATAAATTATTTGGGATTCTGAGTTTATAATATGTACCTACTGTAATTATGTTTAAAATAAGTTTTGAAATCAGTAGGTATCAAGTTTTGGTCAATAATATGGTTTAAAACCATATTATGCGCCGAAACGACGCTTATGTCGTAAAATGACGATTTTAAACGATGTTTACGAAAATTGACATTTAGATCAGATTAAAATGTTTAAATATGTTATTTAATATAACATATCAGTAGATAAATGATTTATCTTGAAAAGATTTGATTAAAACTATTTTATAAGCCACAAGGGCTAAAACCGTCATTTATCGACATAGTTTGAGGACTTGCTTGAAAACTCAGTTTATAACTTAGTTTAACATCCCAAATAATCCTACTTATAATATTACATCAGTAGAAACTCATTTTCAAGTTCATTACTATTTAAAACCTTGTTTTATGAAAAAAAAAAGACATTTTGGTCAAAGATGGCATAATTATAGAACTTGCACATAAACTTGGATTTTGATTATGATCATGTAATATAACCTCAGAGGGTTATGCTACATTATATTATGATCATAATGCAACTTTAGATCAGTAGGTAACTAATCTAAATCGGGTCAGAATCGAAAGTCAAAGCAGAAGTCAAACTTCGCGACTTTCGGTTGCGAACCGACCCTAGAACTGAAATTGACGAGCCGAACATGCTCTTACATGTTCTAATAATTATTACCAACTTGTTTAAGTGTCAAAACAGGTTTTATAACATATATAAGATCAATTTATGTTTTTCCGAAAAATGGCTTGTTTGACTTTTTAATATCATAACTTTGACCCGTCAATTGGTCTAGCAAACGTGATCTTCAGGAGGTGCCCTTTATAGGGACAAACACCTACCTTATTACGATCACTTAGCCATGTTCATTTTGAACAATGGCTAGACCATAATGGTCCTAACCGAAAGTCAAGGCGTTTTACGAAAACGCTTGACTTTTGGCTATAAAAGCCTATAAACGAAAATGGAAGAAACACTTACAAGAGGTTCCTACAATGCAAGAGAACTAAGTTGGATGCTCCTTTCAGCTAGGAACTTCCAGAGGAGGGAGAAGAGTTATGATTTAGAAAGGTGCAAATTCAAATGGTGAACTTGATCACCTATTTATAGTTGGAGAGCTCAAAGGAGGTGAAGTCAGGTGTTTAGGAGTGTAAGAAGAAGCTTACAAGTGTCCCAAAACGTGGCATAGCAGTTTAGAGAAGCCATGGTTTCGGATTAAATGGTTTTGGAGTTTTGCTTGGAGACCAAATAAACTTTCTGCAGCAGAGCCTGTCTCGCGGAGCGCGAGAGACACATGCCGGGTCTCTCGCGGCCCGCGACCGCCCCTAATTCAGTTTCAAAATTTGACACTTTGACCCTTGAACTATATAAAGCTTATAAAAACCATTTTAAACACCTTTTTGGCACTTTTAGTCCTCCGTAGCCAAAACTTGGCATACCCGGGATTATGCCCAGAGATTGTTGAGCTCTCGGTTCGTTAAAAGGTCACTCAGAGGTATAAATTAACATGTTGACACTTTTAATCTCTCCATTATCCAACTTTCACATATTTACAAAATTGAACCCTCTCGTCCAACAAATGGGACGTATGAGAGTTAGGACTTCACAAAGGATCACTCAGAGGCTTATTGCAAGCATGTTGATTCCGATGTCACTCAGAGGCTGGGCATGTTGACATATCAGTCACTCAGAGGCCAAGTTTCAAGCATGTTGACGTATCAGTCACTTAGAGGCTAATGATTTAAGCATGTTGACATATCAGTCACTCAGAGGCTATTATTTATGCATGTTGACATCGGTTCGTCACTCAGAGGCTCAACTTGAGCATGTTGACGCCTTTAGTCCTTATTGGTCTTTAATAGACTATACTAAAATAAACACGTGTCACTATACTATTGGACACGATTTTTGCAGGGTGTTACAATAATTCACGAATTTGTGCAAGACTTTTCGGGTTCTTGAAGATGCATTCATATTTAATTGATTGAGACTTAAACATAGAGTTATGATGTAATTAAGTCCATAAAATCGTTGTGTTATACATTCTCTTCTAAAACCAGCCGAAAATGAAACATCTCGAAGCTTAAACGTCGATATTCCCGAGGGCTTATCGGGTTCAGGTTTGGTTTCCTACTGAAACGCGGTTTCAGTGAGGAAAATATGGCTGCAACAAGGGGAAACTAAATGAAAGAGCAGCCATAAGTATGTGAGAAACAACTCATAGCTTAGTGGTTAAGCCGCCACTTTGTTACCCGAGTGGCACGGGTTTGAAACCCGGCTAGAACGATTTGGGAGGGTTTTTCACTCCCTTTATTATTTCCAAATTAACAACCCACTAGTGTATAAAAAACGGCCTTAGCTTCTAAGACCACTTGGGCTATAGCCCAGCAGGTTGTGAGCTTATGTTATAACGGGTGGTTCGTTTGTTCGACTCCCAGCCTATCCGTTTTTTGTTGTTTTAAAATATATTATACTTAGTTTTGTAATAGTTACAACCAGGCCCCTCTACTTGATACCATTGATTAAACTTAAATAACATAGTAACTTAGTTAAATGTCCCACTTAATACTATTTGTTGAACTTAGATAAAATACTTGGTTTATATAGTTTAAAAAAATTCCAATTTTATAATCAATAAAACTAGCTCCATTAAACGATTTCTTGTTAATAAACTTAACAGAATTAACGGAACTTATTTATTATCATTTTATAGAATTACATTGACTTATTTAATCCACAGGTATAGGAAACACTAAATATAATAAAACTTCGTGCTTTTATATATAACATTTATGACCATATTTACAATTCAAGTCGTGTTTCGGGGATCCATTTGCGACGAATGTTATAGCACTGAAACGTGAATTTATACCAACACATAAATTAAAACAAGAACATGGGAAACACATTTTTTTAATTTACGTCAAAACGTAGACCAACTGAAAACATACATAAAAATAAGCATACAAACATATTACAATCACCTAACTCGTTTCCGAAAAAATTATTTCAAGACTTGAATTCATATATACCACCAACATGTACATAAAAATAACCACATGAAAAGCAATTTTTTTTCTTTTAAGCTAAAGAATGAAAATAATGGGAGAGGGGTGTGAACTTGAAAAGTTTTTAGAAATGTAAGGGTTGTAAATGCTATTTTTCAAAGTACAGGGGTGTTTTTGTTAATTTTCAATGTCTAGGGGTGTCTTTGTTGATGGCATATACTACCAACATTGATTTTAAGGTTATGTAAATGCTGACAAAGGTTTGAGGGTTAATGGTGAATGTGTTACCGGCCATTGTTTTTAAGAGTGTGATAATAAATGTTGGTTCCATTAAATAAATAGTGTGTACTTATAGCATGTTTATATTTGTAAAATTTTTTAATCTCAAATTAAATTTTCTTAGGGTCGGTGTCCATAATTTTGTGGTCAATAAAATTTTTTCATGAGATTGATGCCAAATTTTTTTTTTTGGGGGATCGGTCGGGATTCGGTCGTATGCACACTAAGCAAAAAAATTCATGGGGGTCGATAACCCCTTTCCTTTAATATAGATTGTTAAGGCGGTGATGATATGAAGTAATTTAACATATATCAATTTATTAGTTAATAATAACATAACATAAAATTATATAAAAACTAGATTTGTAAGAAAAAAATGTATTCAAATATTCTAATAAATTTTATTAACCAGATTAAAGGGTAAAACAAATATCCTAAGTGTTATTACCTGATAGGTATCAGACTAGCTAAGAGAATGAAATTACTTACCACTATTAATTTTAAACCAATTTTATTGTCATCCCGAAATAGAACGGTGATTATATGAAAATCTAAGAATATCTTTTATAGATAATAATAGATATTTTTAAAAGTAGGTGTGTATTGTTGATGTGAGAGGTTACTATGCTCGTTTATGTTAACATTCATTGAGGCTTCTATCCATATTTAAAAGTAGATGTGAGAGGTTACTATGCTCGTTTGTGTTAATATTCATTGAAAGCTTATATCCACAAAGTCAATAATATGTGGTATCATCATGAAAAATTGACATTAGGGTTGAAATATAATCATAAAGATCTTTTATGATACCTATGAACTATTACACAATTTTTTTTTAATACTAATATTAAACTACCAGCATGACTAACAATGAAGAAGACGATAAATAACTACCCAAAGAAACCAGTAAATTTTGTTAATGATAGTCACAAACAAAATTTGGTAATTATATAAACATCTTTTCATCTTCTTGTTTTGGCATCTAATGTAACACCCTCACTGTATGTAGAATTCATGGTGCTAACTTCATATTGGGGAGAGATTAAGGTAATAAAAAGAATATAACTATTAAGTTGAAATATTTAAGATAATATCATTTTCAACTCATACAAAACAAAGAAAACAGAATAACTTGTACAAACAATTCAAAATAAAGAACAATTGATTTATTTAATAACTAGGTAATCCTATGTGATCTTTTCTTAAATCTCTAAGCATGATTACATAGAATATATAGAAAATATGTCAACTAAAAATAGTTGATGAGAAACATAAGTTTATATTAAAGCATAGTGAAAGACGTTTATACAATTCAACAAGTATATATATCGTAAGTACACAATATAAAACAAACACATAATGCAACACAATCAAACCTCCTGACATAACGAATGAATGTGGTTTCAATCACCTCGGTCACATTGGATGGATTTATCAATCTTATAGGCTTGAAAAAGTTAATGATCGTGCAAAGAATAAACGATTATCATGAATGCTTGCTTGAAATAAAGTGCATGTTTATGAAAGACTTGTGTAATGTTTGAATAAAATAATGATTTGTCACGATTTGCATTTTCCA
Source organism: Scalesia atractyloides (assembly GCA_947069175.1). NCBI lineage: Eukaryota > Viridiplantae > Streptophyta > Magnoliopsida > Asterales > Asteraceae > Scalesia > Scalesia atractyloides. The sequence goes on from CAMTDV010000008.1 coordinate 75,441,979, forward strand.
TCCCAAACATCAAAGCGGTAAAAGGGACTATGAATCTCACCTTGATGATTGATGATGTTTGCATGTTTTCAACGATTAAATGTAGACCCTAATATAATTAAAGACGGCTAATTAGGGTTTTAAATATATTTGGATGATGTGATTAGGTTATAGTGCTTGCAAGAATCATTGATTGAACATAGATTGATTAGTTTTTAGAAAAAGGTAAATTCTAACAAGTTTTAGAAAAGATAAATTCTAACCGGGTTAAGTCGTTTGCAAAGATCTTCAACTCAGTCAGAATACATTTCTAGCTTCTGATCCACAGTCAAAGTCACTGGTAATTTCCCATGGCGACACAAATATAGCAACCACAAAAGTCGTAGGAAAAAGGCTCAAGTACCAAATTGTAGGATCAAAGAGGGTCTAAAATCTAATTATGATTACTTATTGGACCAACCAGTTTATGATTTTATATTTAGTTTAAAATGACGTTTTGCCCTTAGTTTAAAAATTACGTTTTTGCCCCCACTTCAAAATAAAATTACGCTTTTGCCTCCGGCTCAAAATTACGATTTACCCTTTGTTAAAAATTACGAATTTTCCGCAGCTCAAAATTACGTCTTTGCCCCCCGTTCAAATAAATTTATGTTTTTCTTCCTAGCTCAAATTTACGATTTTGCCCTCGGTTCACAATTATGATTTCGCCCTCAGTTCAAAAAAATTTTTTGTTTTTCCCCCAGCTTAAAATTACTATTTTGCCCTTAGTTAAAAAAATATGATTCTGCCCCCGTTTCAAAATTATGATTTCACCCTCATTTCAAAATTACGTTTTTGCCCCAGTTCAAAATAAAATTAGGCTTTTGCCCCCAACTTAAAATTACGATTTTGCCCCGATTCAAAATTATGAAATATGGTTTTGCCCCCGGTTTAAATTTTTCGATTTTGCCATTAGTTCAAATTTATATTACGATTTTACCCAAAGTTCAAAATACAAATTTGCCCCTGTGCAAATTTTAATATTTTGCCCATGGTTCAAATTTACAGTATTGCCGTCACTTTAGCTTTTGCCAAATTATGATTTTTCCCCAGTCCAAAAATAAAACTTTGCTCTCAGTTCAAAATTAGAGTATTATCGTCGTTTTAGTTTTTTAGCAAAACTATAAAAGTTTTTTATTTTAATTGGTTGACTCGATTTAATTTTTTTCCGTGTCAATGAGTTGCGTAACACTCGCTCATTAGTCTCGATAAATTACAGTTTTGTCTTGAGCTCAAAATTACAGTTTGTCATTGTTTTAGTTTTTATCTAGCAAAATTATAGTAGTAGTTTTTTAATTGGTTAAAAATTATTCAGCTATCGCCTCGCAACGTGGACGGGGCATCAACTAGTTGCTAAAAAATTCATGTGATCTCATTAACTTAGCTACTATTAGAATGCGGGGTCGTGCACTTTTTTTCCTTCGAAATAAAAGATATTGAAATCTATAGCATGTGGATAATGTTAAATTGACTAGAATTACAACTACAAAAAATAAAAATAAGTCTTATGTCACGAGGATTATGACTTGAATAACATGTATGGTCGATAAAACTTAAAAGTTATCCGGAATATAAATCATGCTAGATTTTGTTTGTCGTCTTTTGTACTACTTATATTGGAGGCGTTTAATATACAACTAGTTTTAAGTAACAAAGTATGATAAGTATAATAAACATGTACATAATATGTAACACTATTTACAATATGTAAAAATTAGATGTAGCAGGAGAGACCAAATGAAATAGTTGTATAAATTTTTTATGTATCACTATTAAATCAAGATACATAAATTTTTTTTTTGATCTGGTTTGTTGGGCTACAGCCTCCTATAGTTGGTATATTTTTAGTTTACTTACATATATACAAGTTATTAAATTACATAAGAAACTAGAACTTTATACATCATTTAAATACAAGTTATTAAATTACATAAGAAGCTATAATTTTATACATCATTTAAATCGATATAAAGCATATAAATTTTTAATAAGCTCACTTCCACCTAACTAAAATTATAAATCATTCAACCACATACAAAACATTTGTTCACTAAATATTATGCAGAACATAACATAATATGTAAACCCCGAATCTCTTACTCCTAAAGTTAAAAGCATGAGAATAATATTCATACATCCAATATCGCATTAAACTTTAGCCTTAAGATATCAAGCTCAAGTTGAAAACTTAAAATGTTTATCTTACTATTTTCATTTAGGAAAAAGATAGGGTAGATTTGACGAGTGAGAAAATTCTTTAGGCATGAAAAGATCTCTTATAAGATAATTTTTTGAGTTCATGATTAAGTGTTTAGGTGTAACATTCTAATATTTACTTAGAATCATTTTGAAGTCTTTATATATGTGAAACATTATTAATTTGGTCAATCATCATTTGGTGTTATTCATTTCATAATTTCAACATTTTGTAACATATATAACATTGCTTATAAATGCTTGTATTTCAATCGTTTTAAATATGAGTTTATACATATCACGAGCGTATTAAACTTATATTTTTTATTCAAATCTTTAGCGGATTAATTTAACAAGAAATCAAAATAATAAACTTCCAATAAAACCCTGATTTAAAAACCCTGATTTAAAGCATAAAACGTAAGTCGCGTAAATCGCCAATCAACAAAACGTTTGGAGAATTGTTGAAACAATCAAGACTTATCATAACCAACATTGAAAATATCATTTTGACACAAGAATACCAGCCCAAAGGGCATATTTACATTGCAAAAAGGCCTAAAAGCACTAAATTCCTCATTAAGTTATTTCCATAAGTAAGACCCATTTTGCCTACCTAAAAATACAAACCTCTCTTTAACCCCTGTTCACACCAAATTGCATCAAAACACTCCCAAACCCTTACCCTCATTCGTTCACAGCCTCCTCTCTCTTTTTTGGAGTTTTACTTACAAAGATCCAAGTAAGTCATGCTATAACATCTATAACCTAAACCACATAAACTAATAAAAGGATCCCGTTTGTCTATTGTTGGGTCTTGAAATTGACCGAAGCATGCCAAACTGAAGATCTCAACACATATGAAGTTGATTTTGTAATGATACAATAGTTTGATAACATTTTCCGGGGGTGGGGGGGGGGGGGATTGTTGGGTTTAATTTGATAGTCTGATGTTATCAATAATGTAAAGTCACAAAGTCAACGCCAATGAGTCAAAGTCAACAGGCAAATCGACACAAGAAGATCGGGCAAAAATTTGGTATGTGGAAGTCTGAGATATGATCGTTATATTGTTTCTGTTAATTAAATATAATTTGTTTAGACAAATTATATTTATTATTTTAGTCAATTAGCTTTCATGTTTAGTGATTTGTTATCTTCAGGGACCTAAATGTAATTAGCCAAAGTTTGTTTAGGCTATAAATATTAAGATATTTAGGGTTTTAGGAAAACATAAATTGAGGGTGATTTTGAGGGCTTATCTTATTTAAATGCAAAATCATCTTTTGAGGTTTTAAAAGTTTCAACAAGTGCTTTCATCTTTGATTTACTAATCGTAATTAGATTTTAGACCCCTTTTGATTCTACAATTTGTAAATAGCCTGGCACTATTTCTCATGCTTGTAAATATATATGTTGTAATTTCAATTTAAAAAAAAAACAAAAAACGAAAGTGGCTGCCGCCACTATTCACCAATTGTAAAACACAACTATTGCCGATCATTGTAAATGTAATATAGAAGATATTATAAATGAGAAAAGTCTCCGGATACTCCATGTGGTTTGCTTCATTTTCACATTTAGTCCTTATATATTCAAAACTACAGCTATAGTCTTCAACTTTGGTAAATTCGTTTTTGGATGATCCCTAACGTGGATAAAGATTAGTTTTTTATGTTAAATGGGTATGAAATGACAAGATTGTCTTTACTAAAAAATATTAATAAAAATAATATTAATTATCTAATAATAAGGGACCCACTTTTACCCAGCTACCCACCCCATCCTTTTTCTCTCTTTCTTGTTTGTGCATGCACCTATATTCAGACCAAAGCACCACCACCCCTAAATCCCAACTACCGTCGCCATCACTACTCAGCCACCACTACCATCACTGCCACAATCACCCGTGCCAGAACCGCCGACGCCACCATCATCGCTGCCACAACCACCCCCTCCAGAACCGTCGCCGCCACCATCATCACAAGTGCCACAACCACCCTCTGCCATCATCACCACTGCCACAACCACTCTCTAACATTTACATGTTAACGAATCTAATGAGGTATGAAAGGGGTGTTTCCTTGACGAATTTGATGTTATTAAAGATTACCTCAACGAAACTGATGAGGTTTGAAAGAGGGGTTAGTGTTGGTTGTTTGAAAGGGGGTGAATCGGTGGTCAATGGTGGTGGTTATCTGAAAGGGGAGATCGTTGCAGGTTACCGGAGATGGTAACCGATGGTGGTTAGTGGTAACCGGCAACACCTGTATCTCGTTTTCTAGCAAAAAGAAAGCCAAAAAGGCACGGCACAAGTTTGATTTCACTTTACAGGTGATGTCAATTGCATTTGATTTCACTTTACAGGTTTTATTCATTTTATAGTGAACATGGCAGCATAGTTGATAGTGAGTTTACATTGAAATAAAACTGCTGATGATTTGGCCGGAGATTTAGTTTGGTCGAAGAAGGTGGGTGGGTGGGTGGGGGTGGGGTGTTTATGATAAAAAAAGAAAGTGGGGTCCACTTTATTTATTAAATGATTAATTACATTTATTAATTTTTTTTAATAATAAGGGCATTTGGGTCATTTTACCCCCCACTTAACTGAGAAAACTAAGAAAACTAACCCCATCCACGTTAGGGACCATCCGAGAACGAATTTGCCAAAGTTGGAGACTATAACTATAATTTTGAAAATTAAGCAACTAAAGGTGAAATCGGAGCAAACCACACGGACTATCCGGAAACTTTTCTCATTATAAATTTATTTACTTTTTTTTATTAACGATGAACTAACATACACACTCCTAAATACTGTACTTTATACGATTTGAACCATCAACCTCTTAGAAAAGGAAGACATCTTACCACCACACTTTATAAATTTAATTCCGTCCTTATTTATATTATAATCATTGTTATTATTTTGTTGTTGTTTTTGTTGTTGCCGACTAGATTAAACAAAAGCGACATCCACATGTATTGCCCATACATAATAACCTTCGTCCATCATGGTAATAATCATATCAATAATAGTACCCAATTTTCCGATTCTCTTTCCTAATTTCTAATCATCAGAAACCCTAAGTGGTTCAAATGATCGATCATGGAATACAATAAGCACGTCAAGACCTCCATATTAGCAATCGAACAACAAAAACGTCAAATACGAATAATTAACTGAGCGATGAATGAGTGAGGGTCTTGGATTTGAATTAGGGTATTTTTATGTGTGGAAACGTGGTGAAACGGTGTCGTAAAGGAAGAATTCGGATTATAGGATAGATGTATGTGTGAGTGAGAGTGAAATGAAATTGGGAAAAGGTGATGATGATAATGATGATGATGATGGTGGTGGTGGTGGGTGGTTTTCTAAAGAGGGGGGGGGGGATAGAATTCGAACTAGAATAATGTTAATAAAGTGACGGGGGTTCTGCAGTGGTGGAGGTGGTCGGGGTAGTGGTAGTTGTAGAGTCGTTAGGATGGTGGTGTTTGGTAGTGTCGGAGGTTCATGGTGGTGGTTTTTTAGGGAGAGAAGAGAGTACAGAAGAGGTAGAATAAGAAAAGAAAAATGTAATTTCATAGATGACATGGGGGTAAATATGTAATTTCACAGGTAATTTAACATAGAATTGACGAGAGGGACACAAATTGTTAAATTTTGAGACTAGGCACACATGTGGCAAAAAAGAGTTGGGGGATGCAAGTTGATTCCGACACCTAACCACAGGGACGCAAAGTGCACTTTAATCTTATGGATTTTTGTTCTTAAATGATCTTATGTATAATATATATTATAAATTTTTGGGTCCTCAAAGGCAGGCTTTGTACAGTCGCACCGCTTGCGCTCTCTAAGATTCAACCCTTTTGACAATGCAGGATTCTCAACATGTGTTATTTATGTTAGATGGGCGATGGGGTGCGAAATCTATATAGATGATTTGCATTTTGTTGATGGTGTGCGAAATCTATATAGATTATTTGCAATTTTTTTTGATCTTTTATATGTTTTTCGTTATAAATATTAATAACATAAAAATGCTAAATAATTAAAATATATCATGTTAGCACTTTTTCTAAACAAACAATCAATCAAGATGATGTGTTTATTGATTGGCAACACACTACCTCAGTTTAATTAAGTTAGTCTTATTGCATCCACACCAATAGGATCAACATGAATACATCATGTGATCATCTACTTATCTCAAGTCTCTACATTAAAATTTATAATGTTATAACAATATTTTGAGAATTTGAGCTAATGTGTCTGAACAAATAATTAAAAACATTTACAACTAAATAGTCCATTACATCGTTGACAAGTTTCTTTCACAACTAACTGGTTCAAGATAATGTCAATAGTCTTTTATTATATGTTGTGTGATCCTTAATCATGGCGTCCACTTGAAGCTAATCTTCGACAACTCTCTTTTTATATATATCTTTTTTTTAAAAGAACCATATATGGGTTTTTCTAATTAATTTCTTGAACTGTCATTATGAATTCAGATATGCATACATGGGAGTTCACTAACTTGACTATTTTACTGATCAAATATCACTTATGAGCATCCTTTTGTTCAAAATTTGTACTCGCTCGTAAATTTTCAATATGATCCAACTCATTTTTTTGTAAAAATTATCACAATCAGCTTAGCAACCTATCGGTAAAATTACATATTGGGATATCATATATAAGTATTTAAGTTTATGTTTTAAGTTTTAGAGATATTTTATAGGTGTGTTTGTTATGTTGAAATGGCGTCAAGTGTTGAATGTCAAGTTCAAGGTGACAAATGACACATCAGGGATCAATGTGTCGATAGGACGAAGATCAAATATTATATGGTGGATTTGAGGCAAAAACACGTAAATCTCATTGCATCAGAATTTGTGTGTTCTAGAGAGAGAACGATGATGAAGAAGAAGAGCCACGGAGAGGGGCAAATATCCATCAAATTGAAGGTAGAAATCTGAGAATTTTCATGTATTTATTTGGGTTAATAGTGACTTTACTAAGTGGGTGATGGGGTTAGAACTCACAAAACTCCATTACTGGCGTTCAACTATGAACGCACGTTTGTGTTTTTGTGTAGACTAACTTTGATAAAATGGGTAGATATGGGTATGATTTAGCTAAAATATACATCCTTTATGATGAATGTTAGTTGATCCTATTAATGATGAATATCTAGGTCAAACTTATGTGATACATGTTTAGAACGTTTTATAACCAAGAGAAACGAGTGTGCGATTGAGATTTGATCCTGAATTTGTGATCAATTCTTAATTTTTACTCTGTTTTTCGCAAACCAAATAAAATCAACCTCGCTTTCCATATATCGTTGGAAAGCTAGTTGAGTCTGATTTTACTGGTTTTGATCATGAGAATCAAACATGGGCGGTAAGGGGGCAACATCATTGAAGAAAGCAGTTGCACTGAAAATATAAAAAGTTGAATTAAATTGTCATGTTTTGCAAAAATCAAGTAAAATAACCATCTATTTTTTTAATGACAAATTTGGATCACTGACGGACCACTGTAGTATCATTGTGCTACCAGCGGAACCACCCGATCATATCCATCTCCACTAGGGTATAATGCCTAAATCTGGGAAAAACCCCTTGTGAGAATCGAACCCAGAACCAGTAAAGGGGTCAGAATCATTGAGAAGAGTAGCGTGGAAAACACAAAAGCTGGATTTTTGGAATAAGTTTGGTTCTAAATGGTCGCGCTCTTCTATAGTTATAAAAAGGTATGAAAAACTTTATTAGACCAATATTGAAACTTGGTTACTATTTAATGATTTTATTCCTTTAAAAACTGATATACAAATCACAACAAAAGAAATTCGCAACTACGACAAAAAACATTATCTTTGAGACTTGATAATCTCACATCTGCTAATACAAAAGAGGATAGATTATCAACTCATAAAGGTTATGTGAAGAAAGGAAGATACAATGCCTCGGAACCACCAAAGGCGAAACAATAGCTTGCATTTTTCAATACACTTACTATGCAGGATTTGATTTCTGAAATCTTTGTAAGAAAAATCAAGTGTTACATAGGTTGAATATTTACATAGGTATAATCTCATTTACTCTTAAGTAATTCCAATTAAACCAAAAGATAGCTTTGATGAAGCTATAATCACCAACATATATGGTTTCATTTATTGTGTTAATCATATATGCTACAAAAACCTTACCCTAATAAACGGTTTAGGACAAATCGATACACGAGTCTTTTGCAAGTATGCTTGGTACAAATACACGAGTAAAAGTGAATGCAGTATCACTCAAAAAAGTCCAATGAATTGCTACCAACTTTAGCAGACGTTTTAACATACACACAATACGATCTCACACTCCAATCATATATTTTAAAAGTATACTCATAATGTTTTGTGACATCAAGAAAAAGCTTACTTTTGGAACGATCCATATTGATTTTGCGAGCCACTAAGGCTAGAAAAGAAATCATCCATGTCGGTTGTTGCTGAAGTTGTGAAACCAGTTGACTTACTGAGCCCAGATCCTGTGCCCATGGCCCGACCCATGAACAACGAATTTGGAAGTCCCTTGTCCTTTTCTTCAGGCCCAGCAGACAGACCGCCAACAATGCCCACATCGGTGAGGTCTACCTTCTTGGCTGCGCGGATATAAAAAATATATGGTTATATCATGAATGGGTCAATTGGGACATTCATTGATAATAGGTGTGTTCATGGTCTGGATCGGCTGGGTTTGACAACAATTCTGAGCCGAAAGAAACAACAAACCAAACCGGCCCGGGTTGGTCAGTTTGGCAATATAACAGTTCTTTTTGATAGCCTGGCAGTTTGATATGATTATGAATACATATACTACATATTCCAAAAAGAGTAAAATGCCAATTTCATCCTTGAGGTTTGGCCAGATTTGCGACTTTCGTCCAAAGGTTTGTTTTTTCCGCGTCTGGATCCAAAAGGTTTGAAATCTTGCCATTTTCATCCTGTTCGTTAACTCCATCCATTTTTCTCCGTTAAGTCAGAGGTATTTCTGTCTTTTTTGTTAACTTAAAAGGTAGTTCGGTCTTTTTCAGTTTATGTAAAAGGACCTAATACCCTGAAAAAGAACAAATTGCCCTTTATGTTACCAAAAAAGACAGAAATACCCCTGACTTAACGGAGAAAAATAAATGGAGTTAACAAGCTGGATGAAAATGGCAGATTTCAAACCTTTTGGATCCAGATGTGGAAAAACAAACCTTTGGACGAAATTCGCAAAACTGGCCAAACCTCAGGGACGAAAATGGTGTTTTACTCTTGCAAAAATGAAAGAATATAAACATTAATAAAAAAAAATTTAACAACCGGTTTGGTTTACACAGCCTGTTTCAAGTACCAAACTGACCCGAACCGTTAAGACCACCAGACCGTCAGAAGACTCAAAACTACACCGCTTTGATATCAAACAGGGCGAACCAGTCAACTTGCTTCGGTTTACACGGTTCGGTCAGTTTCAATGGTTTATGAACACTGCTAGTAGAAATAAGTCTGGAAGAAAGAGCGACTTACGTCCAGATATATTAAGATCAATTAGCCCACGGCTCAAAGAATCAGCCCAAACTCCTGATTTGACTTGAAAGCCATCCTTCTTTGACTGAGGTGCAGTTGTTTTAGCGTTTTGATTGTTTGGGTTGCTGCTGCTATCCATAAAGCTCTGTGCGGGTTCTGTAGGTACTGAACCAGTATGAGAAGAAAACGAACCAAAAAAGTCAGAATCGTCAAAATTGGTCAACGGAACAGCAGCAAATGGGTCAACTGTCTGAGCTGGCATTGTCTTAGATTCTGGGGGCTTGATCTCAGCTTGTTCAGGAACCGCAAAAAAGTCAACAGCTGCTGATGGAGCTGCAAAACTTGCTGGTGCAGAGGCAAATAGATCAACCTTATTCTACAGAAGATGACAAAACTTTTTAATATAAGAATCGGTAGTTTGTATTTGATTTTTAAAATGTAAAAAATGATTCATGGATAATATACATATGCATAACTGTATCATCCAAAAATTAAATGATAATACACAGTGGTTCCAAGTAGGGCTGCAAAAGAACCGAACTTTCAGCAAACAGTTCGTGAACCATTCGGCGGGAAGTTCGTTTGTGTTCGTTCGTTTAATAAATTCGTTCAGTTAATAAACGAACATGAATAGAGGCCGTGTTCGTTCATTTATGTTCGTGAACGTGTTCGTTTATGTTCGATAGTTCATTAGTGTTTAAAATTTTTATATGTTATTTAAATACTTCACAATTCCAACATAATAATATATTTAATAAGTGTTCATAAAAGCTTGTTTGTGTTCATGAACGTTCGTTTGCGTTAGGTACCTAAAATTAACAAACGAATACGAACACAAACATTTGCTTAACGAACGAACACGAACAGAAAATTTCGTTCGGCAAGCGTTCATGAATAGTTCGTGAACACACATTTCCTTAACAAACAAACACGAACAAGGTCATTTGGTTCATTTGCAGCCTACTTCCAAGTTCTAAACCGTGAACCAAACCGTTCAAAACCCGGTTTATTAAGCCATAAACCATGAACAGAATGAACAGTGGTGTTACTTTTGGTAGTATAATTTGTATAAGAATTAAAGTTCACCTCAGATCCAGATGTCCCGCCAGCCAAATTTGTTGGTGCTGATACAAACGCAGCATCAGCAAACAAATCAACTTCTTCCGACTTACTATTTCCATTGGAATTCTGTGCGAGGCCCGATGTCGGTGCATCCAAAAGGTCACCGATCAAACTTTGTCCAAACAGATCCACTTGCGGAGAGCTTACAGTAGCCGCCGCTTCTGCCAAACACGCAGACATGGTATCGTGTTTAGTATCCACAGTAGCATTAATGTAAGTGTAACTTTGTCAAAACATCATGGTAAAAGACTTACTTGCAGTTGACGTTCCTCGAGGATCGAAATCATCATCGTTGTTTGACGGTGCACTTGAGGTTTGTGATGGGAATGAGGAATATTTATCGGAAGCATTCTTTGTTGATGGTTTTGATGCACCAGTAGCTGTAGAGTCTTCGATGGTGCTGTGGTCACTCTTTCAGTGTTAGTAACAACATAATAAGATAGAATAATAATAGAAAAACCATTTAACACATTACAACAACGGTGACACCAAAATTACTAACTATTATCAAATTATAGTACATGTCACTATGATTAAGAAAATATCGACGTAAAGATCTTTCACGTGTTGTCACACCCTCAATTAGGGGTGAGCAGGAAACCAAAATAACCGAACCGAAACACAAAAAACCGATTTAACCGAACCGCACAAAAAATCTATTAAAACCGGACCAAAATTTACAGTTCGGTTACGGTTTTGCATTTTATAAAAACCGAACCGAATAACCCAAAAAATCATTTTTTTAATGTTTGTTATATAATGATTTAGGAATTATTAACTTTATTCTTGAATGTTAAGTATTTATGATAAAAAATTTACTTGTTATTTATCTTTGAAATGATTTATCCATTGCCTATAAGAAGTAACAAAATTAAACATAAAGGTATATGATTTTCAAAGTATTATAAAAGAAAATGTTTTAATAAAAACTTTGGAGAAACATAAAAATATATTAGATGTTTAGGGTTACGTGAACAATATTAATTGAAAATGCTAAATATAATAACTTAAATGTATACATCAAAGAAATATTCTTGAATCTTGGACTATACTTTTTCTTTTTGAATCTTACGTAATTTTGTTCCAAAACCGAAAAACAAACCGTTGCTAAAACCGAAAAAAACCAAAACCGAACTGTTTTCAAAAACGAAAAAACCAAACATTTCGGTTACGATCCAAACCAAACCGTGCACACCCTATCCTCAATAATATTTATTGTTTCTAATCTTTATCTTTCCATTAAATATTCACATGCTAACGTGTCCAATATCTTTTGTTACTTATATATCAGAAACACTCAAATATTGTAGCATATGAAAGCTTTGCAATGACTGTAACTTGTAACGCAAGAAAAAAAGATCCAACCTTCCATAATGAGACGGCCCTTTTTTTGAGGAGCTCCCGCTACTAGCCTCTCTGTGTGGCTTATATTTACCTGGTTCAAACCGATCTTCGTTTGATTGATCTCTTTCCTTAAAACTATCTCTATACGTATCACTATCTCTTGAACCACCAAACCCACCATATCGATCACTTTTCTGAAAGCTACTGCTGCTCAGTGATGTTGCTGAGCCTGATTTAAATGTAATTCCAGTTGATGATAATCCAACATACCTAATAATAATCATATAACATAATTTAATCACCTAAGCATATTACAAATTACAATAAAGAAAAATTGAAATCATTTTGTTTTCTTGGGACTGTGACCAATGTTTTCAGCTATACGGTAAAATACTGGATATCGGTCAAGGACGATATTTGAGATATAGGTTATCTCAGTGAGATATCGGTAATTTAATATCATTCAGAATTTATATATATAGCAATTTAACACTTAACAATTCAGTCATATATCGGTTATATCCGTTAAATATCGGTGATATGTCGGTTTTATCGGTGATATATCCATATCGGTCGATAATATCGGTACCGATATTTTACATGGGGACTGATAACCGATATATCACCGATATTAACTGCATAGGTTTTCAGGACCGGACCGTACCGGACGTCGAACCGGTCTCCTTACCAGTCCATTGGTCGGGACAGTCAGACTGATCGAACCGGATTTAAAAACCGGTGATGCCGTAAATATTATAAATATGGTAAAAATTGAAATTTTTTAATAAAAATCTGGTTCAACCTATCCATTTTCCGATTCGACCACCGGGTGACCTGTCCAACCAGCCGGTTTGACTCAAAACGGGTCTGTTTGGATGAACCGGATTGGTCAGACCCCTGGTTCCCAGTCCGGCCAGCCGGTTCCATCCGGTTTTCGAAACATTGACTGTGACTTACTTATCACGGTTTGCAGCAGCTTTGTTTCTAGCTGCTTGAATCTTATCTTTATCATTCAGCAACGCCACTATGTTCTCGACTTTCTTTCTCACATTGGTTCCACTATCTTTTCCATTTGGTTCAATGTATTCAAAACTTGAGAGCGACTTTATGATTTGCAAGATGAAGTAGGGCAGATGATAGTAACAATGTAAAATATGTCAGTTACAAATAAAAAATAATCAGAAATTGAAGAAATGAAAGATTCTAGAGTTGAAAAAAGACATACAGATATCTGAAACGTATGTTCTATAATGTCATCAACAGCCCGCTCAGACCCATTTGCCACCAAATACTCTATCACAGCTAATGCCTGGAATCAAATCTCAGAACTAGAGAGACTCAGCAAAAGATTAAACAAATAGCATTCAGAAGATGTAAAGCTTTTATGTGAACTAAGAGTAGGGGTGTTTAATATTCGATCCGGATTCGAAAAACTCAAAATTCGAATAGATTTGAATTCGATTATCAAGCTTTGAATTCGGTTTTTAACCATTCACATTCAAGTCAGGTAATCGAATCGTATACGAATTTATGATTTTCTATTCAACTCGATTTGAAATAAAAATTCAAATTGTACATATATATTTTTTAATTTATATATACATAAATATATATATACACACACTCATATGGAAAAAATCTTCTAAATTTGGGCCAAACTCTAAAAGCTCTAATAATTAGTTTGTAGTAGTTTTGATACAAAAATAATATAATTTATTATTTGGGATGAATTTTAATAAAATGGAATTTATTCGAATTCGAGTTTCAAATACGAATCGAATCGAATTTCAAACATGAATTCGAATCGAATAATTCATATCTTAATCAAATTCCAATCTAATACAAATTCAGGTAAAATAAATAAAATGTCGAAAAATCTGATTCGATTATTTGGAAATTCGTTATTCGATTCGTTGAACACCCTAAATAAAAGGCGAATTTGGTGCACTGAAGTGCAAAAGCAAACAAAGGAGTACCTTGTATACATGACGCCAATTGCGGTCAGTTTCAGTTAATCTTGCCCACAGGACATTCATAACCATTTGACATTCAGAGCTGAAAACGTATAAATTGAGTCAAAATTAATATAATTCAATAAGATATTGTATAAAGGAGAATTATTATACATGAATGTAATAAGCATTTACAATTTTTTAGTTGCCTGTGCAATCTCTGCTAATGCGGTACCATGTGGACCCCAAGGTTCGTCATCAGTTGCATCTAACACCTGTGTCAGTATCACTAAAGTTAAGCAAATGAACAGAAGAAGGCTATTCATTCAAATGTGTGTTCATGTTAATAATGTAACAATAAAATTCAAGTACGCTTTAACACAAAAAAATAAACACATGTTCATTTTATACTCTTCACTCGATAGATTTAATCCTAACATGTGAAATAAAAGTTTGGATAATGATGGAAGCGTTGATGGGTCATAATAGGTCAGTCAATCGATCAAAAAGTTTGAAGTTCAAGATATAGATTAACCAAGTTCAAGTAACAGAAAGTTACGTTTATAATTTATTCCCAGATGTTAGTATTTGAGCCGTATAATAATAGCATGTTTAGCAAGGTAGTAATTAGTAGTTTAGAGGCATAGGGTTATTGTATATGCAGCAGTGCAGCACTTTTCCCATTCTAATTAAATAAGAAAAGAGTTGCAGCAATTGCTACAAAATCCAGTGAGTCTTTTGTGATCAACTTTGAACCATTGTTTTCAACATCATTTCATTGTACCAGAATTTGTTGACTATTTAAACAAAGTTTACAGAATGTTGATATTGTCAATATATGAATCCAATTGTAAATCTCTCACCTAATCAATTAAGGCTTAGAAAACAAAGCAACTTTTTCAGTGTTTTATATAACAATGGATAACATGTGTATGAACATGCTGGAGACTTATCAACCAAAATTATAATCACGAGAACATTCTCTCCTTTCTTTTCAATTTTGACAAATAGCAACAAAACCATTCACTTACAGATAAGCTTTGGATGAAATTGAATCCACAAAAACATTATGCTATTAATCCTATTATAATACAGTGATTACAAATCATGCTATTTTGTCAGATTCATAAAATAGAAGTTTATATTACCACAACCACCAAGTCAAGAATGGCTAATCATCACAAACAGATTGTTAACATGAATCTTAGTTTTAAATTGTGTGATGCGCTCTGATACGTTTGGTCCAAAAATATGATGTGCAATGCGTGATGCGAGCGCATCACGTATGCGATGCGCTCTTTATAAAAATATACTAAAAAAATATTATGCATAACAACTTATAAATACATACTTAAAACTATAACAATTGACATAATAAGAAGATAAGAGTTGTTCTTTTTGGTTCAAATCAAGCATACGAAAATGTTTCTAGAACCACAAAAAGTGTTTAGGAACCATAATGCTCCAAATCAAGCATACTAAGATATTAATTATTGAAAAAACCCAACCCATTTTATAAAACCTGGAAAAAAAAACATGGCAAACAATGTTGCTTGCATCTGAGCGCAATATGCGAAATCGGCGCAATATTCTCGCATCACGTAAACACAACGCATCAGCTGTGGCGATGCGCTCTCATCAGCGCATCACGCATTAGCGCACATTTTATAACCAAGGCATGAATCCATAGCTATGTTGTCAAAAGCGCCCTAGGCGCAGCAAGGGTAAGCCATTGCGCCTAGAAATGCGCTATCAGGCGATCATGCGCAGTTTCAGACCAAAAATGCCTGAACCCTAAATAAGCCTGGAACAAACCTAAATAAGCATGGAATCAACCTAAAAAAGACTAAACTAGCCCTAAACATGTCTAAAACCCGTGTATTCTTATACTATTTGCCTGGCTTAAAAAAGCTGCCGCTCTTATGCACCTTGACAACATAGATCCAAAGTATAAAATCCGTAACTTCTAAGAATGTGTTGGAGTTAAGCTAGCTACTTCCTATTAAAACTAAAGATACATGTCCATGAGTCCATCTTAGAAACTCGATTCGTAAAATCCTTAAACTCAGAATTCACAACAAATCCTAATTAACAAACCTAATACCTTCTCAAATGCAGAACTAACACCGAATCGGTTAAACCAACACCAATTTTAATCTATTTGCAGTTTGTGCAATATAAATCTCAATCAACTCATAAATCGTATTCACATAACGTTCAAATTCACATCAACATTAACCGATTTACAATTGCCAGCACACCAGTGGATCAATCATCAATACAAACCCTAAATCTCCCAATTGCTCATACAACACACGTATACATTCATTTCTATAAACCTAAAACCACATATTCTTAACATTGTTACCTTCTGTTCGATCTCAGGAACCTTCAATACTTTCAAATTCACCTCTCTCTTTCTGAAATTGAGAAGAATCAAACGAAAGTTTATTAGAAATTGAAGAAAAATTACATCTAATTCGGTGGAAAATGGAAATAGAACTTACATTTCACGCACGGTCTGATCGATCACCTTCATGAAATCCATGTTTGATTTGCAGAATGATGAACAATGAATGAAGATTTGGGGTTTGTTGATCGAACGAGAATGGATCTGCGATGAATCGAATATCAGAGAGAGGAATAGATAGATACAGATCTATATAAAGAATGATTATTTTAAAACATAAAAACCTTTGGAAAATAAATTATTTATATTCCTATGCTCACCAAATAGCCAGGACTCCACCCATACATGGTGCCTTTTGTTTCCAAGGGGAGTTCGTTGGTTTTACTTTCGTTTGTGATAAAATGTTATAAGCGAGTCAAGGGTTTTATCATAATGGGACGATGTTGGCCGAACAAAGTTGATATCAATATTGATATTTGTTTTTTATGTTTTTTATCGATCTAAAACACATGTTGACATCCTTTTGGGTTTATCGTGACTTTATTTTCTTTTTATCTTTCGTTGTTATATCAAGTGTTGGAATCGTATCGCTACCGTATTGAATGGAACGAATATTGAACGGATCCCTGCCACTAACCTTACTTTTACCATTGCATCTACGTTTCCATTTAAATTTGTTAAAAACTGAGTCACCCTGTCGCGGAGCGCGAGTGTAGCCAACTAGTTATGTAATCTAATATAAAAATTATAAAATCAAATATATTGTTATGAATGTATCATTTATATGGTGACTCTTCACATACATAACTCTCATCTCTTTGATTTCTTTTGAATTACTGGATGTGCCTATATATAGTGGCATTTGTATATGGTGTAGACAGATTAATGAATAAGAATTCTCCATCTTCTATTCTCTACATGATTTCATAGTCTAGCTCTCATGTTTATATATATATATATATATATATATATATATATTAGTTGCTAATAGACCATTGTTACACAACACGTTATCAGCACGAACGTGCTCTATGTGTTTTGCCACCCTTGGTATCCCTTTTTCCTTGCCTTTGATGTGCATTATTTTCTAGCCTAACTCAATCTCACACGTTGAGAAAGCAACCCAATAATTATCCAAAATGATGAAAGATGGGTTTCTTATGCGATGGAAAGTTGGGAACCGTAGATGCGTAGCCACTGCTGACAAAACTTTTGATCTTTGGATCTGCAATCTCTACTAATAAAGGTATGATTCTTCGTATGATTATTTCATATTATATTTGATGATGATGATACATCAATCTTACTTGTGTCACTTATTAATATACATATATAAACTTAAAACTGATCATTACAATAATTTCTAGGATGTAGTCTCATGATTGAACTCTTATCTATATATTTTTTTCATTTCCTTTTAGAAGTTATTATATATATATATATATATATATATATATATATATATATATATATATATATTAGCATGTTGGTATTCATCAGGATTTAGATGTTACATCATAAATTATGACGTTACAATTGACTAATTCATCTTTTTTCTAATACTCATTATTAATTGAATAACTATAGTTTTCGTTGACGACGACGATATTACGTATATTTATTTTATTTTTCTCTTTTACAAATTATCCCTTCTATTATTCTAAATTTGTTGGATTATCATTTAATTAGTTAATTTAATTATAATATATGTTGTTTAGGACTCTTACAATCTAGTGATGCTCATCTGCATATTGTCAACCCTGACCCGCAGCGGATAAGGTAGTCGGGGCATGATTGGGTTTTCATCAAAGCTCATGACATTTACTATTTGTAAAGATTTAATATTTAATATTTCAAACTTAATTAAAATATTCCAACAACACATAATTCAAACAAACACAATATTGTTCCAAACAAACCTGCAAATAACGTTTTAATTCTTCTAAGGCCCATATCCTATGTGATCCACGCTTCAAACCTGCTCACTTATATCATGTGTAAAAATAAAGTTTTGGATCAACATAAATTGGCGAGTGAATCCCTTTTTATCATTAAGAAAAATGATATATTTAGTATTTTATAAAAATATGCATTAACCAAATATGAGAACATCGTGTACGTTATCTAAATCACAAACCATCTCATCTATTATCAACTAACAATGTACATGTGTGCATGATAAGCGATGTGCTGCAAGATCGAAGCTCAATCAAACGGAGCTGATCTCGTATATTAGGCTACGAGGTGCTCCACCCGTAGGTAACGGGGAACAAAAGGCCTAATGTGAGAAATTGACTGCAATGAGAATATGAACACTAAATGGCAATAGACAAATTAATATCACATAATGGTAATAGCATGAGATTTAAATAACGAGATAACAATATATATAGCGACACATGATACATCCCAAAAACGTGAAATAAAAGGGGAGTTATAAGATTCACTCACAGTGGGTGCGATTAAGATTTGTTGAAGATTGCGCATGATTGAGAAGTTGAGATACCAAGTGACGAAACGGCTATCCTAAATATACACATAACGATTTAGCTAAAAAATATATTCATTTGGTTGAATTTAATATTTTTAATCATCTTATTATTTACATATTTTAATAGATAATTAGTATTTATAAATATTCTCATTTTTATTTGTTTAAACTTTTATTTGTAAGTAATATTAATTGGTTATAAAATAATATATTTTTGGGGAGAATAATTAAAGGTTTAGTTAAAATAAAAAAATGTTTTCTGAATAATTCAGAATAATTCCCCTTAAACCGGCCGCTTTAAGACTCGAACCCGTGACCTTTCGTTCGTGTGCACGCAGCCCAGCCAACTGGGCTACGCGTCTAACCCGAAGGATATCAGATTTTAATTATTCTTATATACTAACTAACTCTTTTCATGTACTGATTTAATAAAAAGGCTTGTGTATTATAGGGACCGTGGTACATAACCTGCTCGAACTCGTGACCTTAGCTTCGTGCATGCACACAGCTCGACCAATTGGGCTGTGTGTCTAACCCGTTTATTATTCGATTTTTATTCCTTATATAAACTTACTGCTGTGATTCATGATTTGGTTTATAAAAAGGTTTTGGTATTGCAGCGACCGAATCACAAACAAAACTCAAACCCAGGACCTTAAGCTTCATACGCACACAGCCTAACCAACTGGGCTGTGTGACTAACCCGGTTGAAATACAATTTCTATTTCTTTTAAACTATTACTCCGGTTCATCTTCTTCATTTCAATAAGCATAACTGTTAAACCCGATTGTTTTGATTCATTTAACAATTCCTATATTAAATTTTAACTAACTACACAATGGAAGGAATAGATGAAAGATATACCAAACGGGGTTACTCCGGTTTTCCGGCTAGGTTCCGGCGGGTTGAGAGTTTTTCCGACGAAGCTTTCGAGGATCAGAGGTTCGTAGAAAGTTAGGGAGAGTGTTTGTGTACTCTAATAGGTTCCCCGAGCCCCTATTTATGCTTGAAGAAGATCACAGGGGTTAAATCTTGATTGTAGTAGTTTCGGTTTAATTTGAGTAGGTGCGAGTTATCTGTAACCACGATTTGAATGCGGTTTGTCACAGATTTGAGTCCAGGTTCATGATTGGGAGTAAATTCTTCAGTCATATGCGAAGAAATAGCATCTTGATTGATTACCGGATTGATTGCGCCATTACTGGACGGAAACTTTGAATTCAGCTCAAGGAGTTAAGCGATACATAAATGATTGTTTGATTAAATCATTTCAGATATTAAGGTGTGGTGTAGTGGTGTGTTGTGAGTTTGATTAGGGGCGAGACCCAGGTTCGAGTCCCGCGGTCTGCCCTTTTTGCTGTTTTTTTATATTCTAGCTATTATATATTTTTTATTTATTATTATTATTATTATTATTATTATTATTATTATCTTTACTTATTGTTTTATATTATTAATATAACGGATCTCTTAAACGATTTACATAAAAACATAACGAAAAGTGATTGTAATAAACTTGATTACATAATGGTGCGGGTTTTAGAACCCGTTTTTCGACGGATGCTACAGTATCCCATTCTTTCAGAAATTTCGTCCCGAAATTTAAGCGGTAGTAGGTTTGTCTTGGAAGAGGTGAGGGTATTTTTCGCGCATCGAGTCTTCACGTTCCCAAGTAAACTCGGGTCCACGTTTTGACTCCCAACGAACCCTAACTATAGGAATTCGACTTCGTCTTAAGCGTTTTTCACCAAAGTCCATGACTTCTACGGGTCGCTCTACAAAATGCATCGTCTCGTCGATTTGAATATCCTCTAGCGGTATATGAAGGTTTTCGTCGTCAAGGCACTTCTTCAGATTAGAAACATGGAACGTTGGATGGATCTTCCTGAGTTCTTCAGGTAAGTCAAGCTTGTAGGCTACAGGACCAACTCTCTCAAGTATTTTAAAAGGGCCAACATAGCGGGGTGTTAGCTTGCCTTTTTGTCCGAACCTAACAACTCCCTTCCATGGTGACACTTTCAAAAGTACTTGATCACCAACACTAAACTCGAGCGGTTTTCGTCGTTTGTCTGCGTAACTCTTTTAACGACTCTGAGCTGCTAGAAGATTGTTGGGGATTTGGAGAATCTTATCGGTTGTTTCTTGGATTAATTCTGGTCCGGTGATCTGTGCTTCACTGATTTCGTGCCAACATACGGGTGATCGGCACTTACGACCGTATAGTGCGAGCAATACCGATGCTAGAGTGATAGCTGTTATTGTATGAGAATTCGACCAATGGTAGATGAGCATCCCAATTGCCCTTGAAGTCGATGACGCATGATCATAACATGTCTTCAATAGTCTGAATTGTGCGCTCGGATTGACCATCAATTTGAGGATGAAAAGCGGTGATGAGGTCTAAGCGAGAGCCTAACGCTGATTGCACGGCTTGCCATGTTCGTGAAGTAAAACGCCCATCTCGATCCGAGATGATGCTCAAAGGCACACCGTGTCGGCTTACAATTTCATCGATGTAAATACGAACTAACTTCTCATTTTTGTAATCTTCACGGATTGGGATGAAGTGAGCGGATTTGGTACGGCGATCGATAATAACCCAAATCATATCATGCCCACTGGAGGTGCGAGGTAACCCGAATGGTTATATTTTCCCACTTCCAAACGGGTATTTCGGGTTGAACAAGTAAGCCTGAGGGTCTTTGATGCTCAGCTTTAACTTTCAAACAGGTGAGGCACTTGGAGACAAAGACGACGATATCCTTTTTCATTCCAGGCCACCAGTAAGAGTATCATAGATCTTGATACATCTTATCAACCCCTGGATGTATGGAGTATCGCGTTTTGTGGGCCTCATTCATGAGAAATATGCGAAGATTGTCGCGATCAGGTATCCAAATACGATTTAGATAATGAAGGATGCCATCGGATTTTGATTCCAACTTAGTTTCAGCTCTACAAGATAATTCGTCTCGCAAATCATTTTCTGTGACTGAGGTATGCTGTGCTTCACGAATGCGCCTTTAAAGGTCAGTTACAATTTAAGAGCACAAAAGATGAATGGAGTTAGCATATTTTCTCCGACTAAAAGCATCTGCTACAATATTGGCTTTGCCTGGGTGATAACGGATTTCGCAATCATAATCATTCAGGAGTTCGACCCATCATCGTTGCCTCATGTTTAACTGCTTCTGGTTGAAGATATGTTGGAGGCTCTTATGGTCAGTGTAGATCTCACACTTTGTGCCATAGACATAATGTCTCCATATCTTCAGAGCGAACACGACTGCCCCGAGTTCCAGGTCGTGAGTGGTGTAATTCTTCTCGTGGACTTTGAGTTGTCTTGAGGCGTAGGCTATCACCTTACCCCTTTGCATTAACACACACCCTAGCCCCTACTCTGATGCGTCACAATAGACCACAAAGTCATCACAACCTTCAGGGAGAGTGAGAACCGGTGCATCAAAAAGTCCCTGTTTCAAAGTTTGGAAAGCATCCTCCTGTTTGGGCCCCCAATTAAAGGGTTTGCCCTTATGAGTCAAGGTTGTGAGTGGTAAGACAATGCGGGAGAAATTGGCGATAAAACGTCGATAATAACCCGCTAAGCCGAGAAATGATCTGACTTCGGTAGGAGTGCGCGGAGCCTGCCATTCTTGCACTGTTTTTATCTTTGTTGGGTCAACATGAATTCCCTTGTCGTTGACGATGTGACCAAGGAATTGAACTTCCTTTAACCAGAATTCACATTTTGAAAACTAGCGTAAAGCTTTTCGGCATTCAAAAGTGTTAGGATAAGCCGAAGATGTCGTTCATGATATGACTTAGTCTTGGAATAAATAAGAATATCATCTATGAATACAATGACAAATCGATCGAGGTAGAGTTTGCACACCCTATTCATTAGATCCATGAAAACAACGGGGGCATTGGTCAACCCAAAGGGTATGACCATGAATACGTAGTGACCGTAGCGAGCTCGAAATGCGGTCTTTGGAATTTCTTATTCACATACTCTAAGCTAATGATAGCCAGAACGAAGATCAATTTTTGAGAAACAAGTTGCACCCTAAAGTTGGTCTAGGAGGTCATCGATGCGTGGTAAAGGATAACGGTTCTTGATGGTCAGCTTGTTAAGTTCACGATAATCTATGCACATTTGGAAAGTTCTATCCTTCTTCTTGACGAAAAGAACCGGTGCACCCCAAGGTGATGAGCTAGGGCGTATGAACCCTTTGTCAGTTAGCTCTTGTAACTGACTAGCTAACTCTTGCATTTTGGATGTGGCTAACCGATATGGAGATTTTGCAACTGGGGTGGCACTAGGTAAAAGATCAATTCGAAATTCAACTTGTCGCATAGGAGGAAGTCCCGAGACGTTGTCTGGAAAGACTTGGGGAAAATCTCTAACGATCGGGATATCTTCAAGCTTCTTCTCCTTGCCTTCTTTCTTAACAATATGAGCTAAAAACTCCATGTAGTCTTTGCAAATATACTTTGAGCTTGTAGACACGACCTCAACTTAAGTCCTTTGGATGGGTTTCACCAAAAATACGAAGGGTTTGGCCGTCGGCGAGTGGAATTCGAATGTATTTTTCATAACATACGACTTCGGCATGATGCTGACTGAGCCAGTCCATACCAATGATGACGTCGAAGCTTCCCAGTTTCATGGGAATAAGATCGATTGAAAATTCATGATCGTTAAGAGTAAGAGTGCAGTCACGAATGATAGAATCCAACGTAATAGGTTCACCGTCTGCTACTTCTACTGTGAATGATTCGGCTAGACTAACGCGAGGTAAACCAAGGAAAGACTCGAACTCTAAGGACAAAACACTTTTATCCGCTGACGTGATGTCGTATTCTCACGTAAAGTTAATCCAAATACTACTAATAGCTAGCGGTAAGTGGGTATCGAACACAAGGAGTTGTGGAAATTGCGTTATCTAGAGTTTGTAATACTTTAACTAATTTACCTAAATTGCAAGGAATTAAATTCAGAATTTGTGGTATTAAGATTTAGGATTAAACTAATAGCAAATCAAAGTTGGTTGTTTAACAGATTAAAAGCGAGTGACCATCTCAAGTTTTCGGTTTAAATTGACGCATGTGTTTCAAATTCAACTAGAAAGAGTCACATAGACATGACTCGTGTTTGATTACTTGTTTGTGATAAAAGGGAACTAAGTACTCGGATTATTACAATGCGAGGATGTTACCCGATAACCAATTGACTAATATCCAACCCTTAAACCTCCCCGTTATATCTCGATTGTCAATGACACCAAGAACGTACGATTAAGGCAATGATTAAAGCATCAATCAACAATTTACTAACAAGAATCCAAACACCATAACAACTACAAATATAGCAAGTTATTATTCTAGAAATGAGAATTCAAAACATAATTGTTAAAACAAACCTTCCGCTCAAGATGATCACAAGGGTTCTAGCCACTCATGGTCTTGTAATTCATCACACCTTCAATAGTTTTGTTCATAGGAATTAAAAACACCAAAGCAATGTTTAGAAATTGTTTAGAACCTACAAGATTACTCAAAAATCGCCCCTAAGCTCTGCAAAACGTTCCCCAATGATTGGTATCCCAAAAGGCTCCTCAAAACCGAGTATAAATGGGCGGTTACAACTTTCTCACAGCTCACCACCGTAAGCTATGGTGCCCACCGTAGCTTACGGTGGGCAGAAATCTTCTTACGGCAATGAGGCACTGCCTTACGGTGCTTTTGAAGGTGGACTCCACCGTAAGGTACGCTGCCCACCGTAGCTTACGATGGTCAGCAGAAAATCCAGTTTTGCCCTTCAATCAATCTCTTGAGTCTTCGTCTTCAATAAGCCAATTACAAGCACCCGCCAAAGCACGTTTAAACTCCCTTGTTTATGCTCTTCGGTACCTGCGAAGCCGGAGACATCAAATCATAACAATTAACCCATTTAAACGTGGAATATTGATCAATTTAATGCACTTTCAGGTTGTCCAATAGACCACCCATCACTTCCCCACAATTAAACGTTGCTTGTCCCAAGCAACACATCACAACCGTTTTCAAACTTAAAAGTGATCGCCATATAAACCAAACACAAGCATGTTAATCAATTGTCTTACCATCATACCACATAACACACCCCTCACAATAACTCTCCTCTCGGTGACAAAAATGGTACTAGCAAGATTGTGCTAGATCACTCAATGCAAGTACATGAATGTGTGACAATAAGCTTGGATAATAATCAAGGTCTCCACCTATAAACTGTCTAACATGCCTACAAATCAAAAGGACTTTCAGGTTGTAATGAGGCAATGTGTAAGGGTGAGAATTGGTGGGAAATATCCATGTAGCTCATTTAATCGACCCGGTTTTTGAATTACTACAAACAAAAGAAATAGCCAACACTATTTGTACAACTAACTTTTCCTTCTTTTTTTTTTCTTTTCATCTCTTTTTTTTACAAACATAGCACAAATACATAGGAAGGAAGAACACATACATAACAATATCAAACTAAACTAAGCTCTTAAACCAGGTCGATTAAATAGGTAGAATTTTGTAGGACATAGGCTTGGATAACAAATGAATGGTTAAAGGCTCAAATTTTGGCTACTAATGTCCCCGTCCCGCTCACTACCAAGCTCATATATGTAACTTATGAGGTCCAACCCCCCAAACCCACACTCAACAAACATCCAGATGAGGCTACCTAAATGCCCTTATCATATTTACAAGCATGTTACACTTAGGTTTTGACAAGCATCTATTATCCAAGTTCTATTAACACAATGCACATACCGCCACTCAACCAAAATGAATTTAATCTCTAAAACGCATCCATGTGGCTCAGCACTCACCAAGAAAGGAATAAAAGTGGATACCGATGTGTCATGTAGATTAAGGTAACATATTCAAATTGACAACTGTTTGGTTTGGTTCAAAAATTTTCAACATTTTTGAAAAATTTCCCCCCATCCCCACACTTAGGATACATTGACCCCAATGTATGGTTTTGAGGGAAACAGTCACTCAAATTACTTCAACTTAACCTTAAGTTCAAAAACTCAAATCCCAACTTTCCTTTTTTTTAATCACATAAAACACAACCAACGTACCACCAACCCATAACATGACTATCAACCAAAATACGCCACACTTCCACCCAACCATAAACAAAACAAAATAATGTCTACAATAATATACAAAAGAAGAACACCACCTGACGTACTCAAGGTGGTTCAAATGAGCCCTTGCTTTCCCATTTCTCTCCATATTCCATCCAATTTCCTGGAGAGTTTGTAGTTTCACGCCAATTGGGGTCAAATTCAGCCTCATCACCCCATCTAATCCCACCATCGGGTGGTTTTCCTTTGCCCGATTTCCTGCTCACACTAGCCTTCTTCCTTGCCTGATTTTCACCGTTATTCAACTCAAAGCTATACAACTCAACACCATGTGCAATTGACCTAACTGTGCTAACACTTGACACATGTTCATTAGTAGCAACTGTGTAACTCAAGTCATTAACAAGATCGTAATAAATGGATTTTGAAAATACATTAAAGTACAACTTACGATTCTCATAGCTCATGGTGACCATTCCGTTTTTGCAATCGATTTGAGCGTTTGCCGTATACAAGAACGGACGACCCAACACTACCTGCGGCTGCTCGTAAGTCTTCAACGGTGCGTAGTCGATCACCATAAAATCCACCAAGTAGTAAAACTCGCCCAATTGTATCACTACGTCTTTTACAACCCCTCTGGGTTGCTTCCAACTCGCATCCGCGAACACCGCCATGCTATCAATCTCATGTAACGGACTAAAGTCGTACTGGTCATACAGGCTACCTGGGAGAACGTTCATCCCTGCTCCGTAATCCAACAATGCTTTGTGTATCTTGAACTTCCCAACTTGAATCGGGATAACTGGTTCCCCTGCATCACTTCCACTTCTCTCGACACTTGTTTCATTCATACCTGCAATCACATGAACAACAGAAGTAGTTAAACATTTATCATTTTTAGGAACGAAACTTACCCTGCTGATCTGTAAGTTCTTTGTGTTATTCGGGTTAGTTTGTATATCACTGGGAAGTTTCCCATTCTGTTGCTTCAAAGCTGCTACCTCACTAGCCAGCTGTCCCATCTGTGTGGTTAATGATTGAATGGCTTTGTCCCGAATCTCATTCTTTTATCCCCGACCGTTATCCAATTGATTTCTCATTTGCATATCTTGTTGCATCATCCGGAGCATATCCATAACTTCATTCCCACTTGATGAAGTTTGACCTTGATTGAATTGTTGGCGTGGAATGAAAGTTCTTTGAACTCCTTGGAAATTTGGATTGGCTTGATTCGCCTGGTTACCATAACAAAAATTGGGATGATTCCTTAACCTGGGGTGGTATGTGTTCGAGTTCATGTTAAAATTATGACCACCCCCTTGTATAGCATTTACCTCTTCTACTTGACCTTCAAGTACACCCACCAAAC
Source organism: Scalesia atractyloides (assembly GCA_947069175.1). Classification (NCBI taxonomy): domain Eukaryota; kingdom Viridiplantae; phylum Streptophyta; class Magnoliopsida; order Asterales; family Asteraceae; genus Scalesia; species Scalesia atractyloides. Next base: position 75,469,586 of record CAMTDV010000008.1, read on the forward strand.
ACACATCCGCCGAATGACCCAATTCATTACAATTTTACAAACATCGTATACTTGATTGGTTGCTTGTACCTGATGTATTGATTACTACATGCATTTATCGTGTAAAGTTTGTAAAGTTTTAACTAGTTTTTGTTTCGGTTTGTCAACAATTTATCTGCTTTTAATCCAAATGCGTTTTGCAGGTCTTGGTTCGTGAAAACGGTTGAAAGGATGGGAAAAACGAGCTAAAGTGATAATTAGAACCAAGCGGGCGTAGTTGGAAAGCAGAAGAGGAAACGAATCGAAAAATGAAGGTTATCAGCCTTTGTCGGCCCGCGACCGCATCACCTTACACCTCTCGCGCCCTGCGAGAGGTCAATATTTATCCCAGAATCATTACTCGGTCGCGGGGCGTGACCGAGACCTTATATCCCTCTCGCGGCCGGTGAGAGGGTGGTTTATCCAGAAAGTTTCGAAACTCCAGCTGTTTGAGGATTGTTGTGTTATATAGTAGAGTTATATTATGATACAAACACAACTTGATCACCTTGGACGAACTCAGATCTTGGGAAGCATAAATTCGGGAATATTGGAGCTGAAGAAGATTGTTCTAGGCTACGGGAATCATCTAGGCAAGCAAAGAACTTTGAGATAGGAGCAAACACGGTTTTATTGCACAATCTCGATCTTTCTAGTTCTTTGTTTTAACCATGTGATGAATTCTTGTTTAAACCTTGTTTATTTGTTTTTCACAACTATGATACTTGGCTAGATCTTTTGTTTACCTAGGTTTGGATTAAACATGAAAGTTTGGTTTTTAATTTAGTTTAATTATGGTTTGAATGATTGTTTGGTAAAGTTCACAACTTTAACTTGTTAGTTTAGTATATTTGCATGATCTAAGTTGATTTGTGATTATTTATTTGTTTTACATGAATCTTGGTGGATGTCTTCCATAGAATAGGTTTGTGTTGCTTTTTCGAGTCTTTAGGGGTTCGGGAAACTATCAGTAAATTGGCCAATAAAACCGGGAAAACAACTAAATAAAATATAAAATCAGTTTTATCATTATACCTAAATTAATTATTGAGAAATAAAAATTAGTTAGCTGAACTGGTCAGATGAATTGTTAGGTTTAGGTTTTGAGAAAACCCCGGATCTAATTTACTTGTCATAATCGAGTCGGTTAAGCTAAACTAGAGGTTATTGTTGGTCTAGGTGAATTATTGAGAAGTAATCAACTAATTAGACACTTTACTAAATAATAAGATAATTGAAAAGAAGTCTTTAAAACCAGTGAACATAAAATAATTTTAGGGTATCATAGGCGTCTTCCCGAGAAGGGTCGAGGGTCCTGTTCGGTAAACCTAGAGTTTAATATTTTAAGATCTCGGTCACTCATTCAACCTAATTAACTTATTATAAAACCAGGTGAGTAGTAATATAAAATCCAACCTAGGTAACCAGTTCACTATTCTTGAATTAATTTCAAATTTCTAAAAAGTTCAAGGTTCAATTTGTTTCAACTAAGTAGTTTTAGTTTGATTAATAATTTAGAATTGTCAGAACCCCCTCCCCCTAAAATATACATAATTGAGTCTAAATTAAGTAGTCATTGTAATTAGAGAGTCTTGTGGGTTCGATAATCTGGACTCACTTAAACTATTCTACAATTGATCGGTTCACTTGCCGGTTAGTAGTTTAGTATGATTTAGGATTCTAGAGTTTAATTTGAGTCTAGAATTAGGGTAATTTTAGTTATTTTTAATTAACTACTTTTAGAACATCAAGTTTTTGGCGCCGTTGCCGGGGACTCTCTCATTGGCAATTGCATTGATTACTCGATTTAGGCTTCATTATTGCACTCGTGTTTAGTTTTTATTTTTCGTTTGCGTCTTAGGAGTATAAATTATTTGATTAGTTTAATATTTATTTTTGTTAATATATTTTAATTATTTTTGCTGAATTATTTTATTTGTCTCATTTCCGGTTTAGTGGATGCCCCATACGCGTTCGCAAGGACCTCCGCCTAAGCCGCCAACGGATACTCCTTTTTCTCCCGCACCAAAGGTTAGTATTTCTTCATCCTCTTTTTCCAGTTCATCCCACTCTTTCATACCACCTGATTTTGATTTTACACCAAAGCCTTCACCACCTGGTTCCCCATCACCCCGCGTAGTTCATAGGAACGTTAGCCCACACCTAATATCCACATGGCCAATAATCAAACCGTTTACCAACGGCCACCACCGGTTTCACCGGTGCAAACTCACCCATCACTCTTCCCCTGATAAATAACGATAAAGCCTGGCAAATCCCTTCTTATATCATGACCGCTATCACCAACTCTTGTCAATTCCACGGTCGTGATGATGAGGATGCGCCTGCCCATATTAACCGCCTCACCCGTCTCTGTCACACTTTTAATATGGAAGGTGCGAGCAACGATGCTCGTTTCCTTCAAGTCTTTCCATTCTCTCTTGGGGTCGAGCCGCCGTTTGGCTTGATTCTCAACCAGCCGGTACTTTCACCACTTGGGCCGCTCTATGAGATGCTTTCCTAAAAAAATACTTCCCACCCGCAAAAGCATCTCGCTTTCGTGATCAGATCCATTCGTTCCGAATGGATCCTGACGAGACTTACTATCTAGCCTGGGAGCGTTTCCAAACCCTAATGTCCCGCTGCTCCCAACACAGCTTGTTGGATTGGGCACTTGTAGAGAAATTCTACAACGGTCTCACCCCCGATACCCGCGCTCAATTCGATTCATCTGCTGGTGGACATCTAATGGGAAAGAAAACGGTTACCGAGTGTAACGACCTTTTTGAAAGCTTCGCACATTCTGACATAGACTACAGCATTGCCGACAGGAATTCAATTCATGTTTCTCGTACCACCCCGGTTAACCGGGGTCTACACCAAGTTAGCTTGGAAACTACGGTAGCGGTTGCATTAGATAGCTTTAAGAGAGAGGTCACTAAGGAGATTCAGGAGCCGAGAAAGAAAGTAGATAGGTGTGAGGTGTGTCGAGGGGGTCATGATATGATAGAGTGTCCTACGCTCACCGTTGAGCAGGTCGAGTTCATTTCTGGTCAAAGTAGAGGTCCAACGAACCCTTTCAATAATAATAATAATAATTCAAATTATAACACGAACTGGCGTAGTAATAATAATAACTTCCGATCTTCCGGTAACTCCCTCTGGTTTCCAATCAGGTTCATATCAAAACAGGGGGCAGGGTCACTACTCTAGTGGAGGGTCGGGTCATTCTAGTCAATTTAGTGGTAGGGGTTCGAATTAGGAGGGCCAGACTAGGAGTGGAGGTTCAGCGGGCAGTCTAGATAGGATTGAGGAGTTGTTGTCTCAATTAGTAGTTAAGGATCAAGCTACCTAGAAAACTCTAGCGGAACACGATCTTCTCTTGAAAAATCAATAGTCTGTACTATTAGATCTGCAGAGGTCAGTAGGTAGTATCGCTAAGCAGCTGCAAGAGCAGCCACACAGCCAGTTCGCGGGTAATACCCAACCTAACCCGGCGAACCAACATGCGAAAGCGATAACTACCCGCAGTGGTAGGAGTTTGAAAGAAGTGGGTAGAGAGAGGGTAGAGGTAGAGGAGCAGGATGAGGAAGTGGATGAGGAGATAGAAATAGAGGCTCCACCTAGGGTGCACATTAGGCTAGACCCAGCAAGTACCGCACCAAAAAGTGGACCTTCAGTAGAGCATAGGGAAGAGAAGAAACCGCTAGAGGTTAGGCCATCATCACACGTAGATTCTTCACGCATACCTTACCCAGCGCAGCTTAAACAACAAAATATGTCAAGGAATACGGGAATTTCCTTGATATGTTTACTCAGTTGAAAATTAATCTCCCGTTTATAGAGGCCCTCCAACATATGCCTAAATATGCTAAGTTTTTGAAGGATCTTCTCAAACGAAAAGATAGGCTGGGGGAGCTTTCTAATGTCCCGTTGACTGGAGGGTGCTTCGCCGTAGTTCTGAACAAGTTACCCGGAAAACTTACTGATCTGGGTATCTTTACGATTCCATGCTTATTCGGTGGTTCCATTGCTCCAGCTCACGCCTTAGCAGATCTAGGGGCTAGCATCAACCTGATGCCTTTCTCAAACTACGAGAGATTAGGTTTAGGGGAGCTCACTCCTACTCGTATGTCACTGTCTCTAGCTAATAGGTCTGTTAAGTATCCATAGGGAACTTATTAGTTAAGGTTGATAAATTTGTTTTCCCCGTGGATTTCGTCATCTTAGATATCGAGGCCGAAAAGAAGGTGCCCATCATCCTAGATCGCCCATTCCTTCACACCGTGAAAGCACTCATTGATGTTCATGATGGGAAAATCACACTTCGAGTCGGGGATGAGAACGTCACTTTCGAAATCGCAAGGTCGATGCAACACCCAGCGGTGGCGACAGTGATAGTGGCCCTTGTCACTCTGTCTACTTTATGAATTCATTCATGTCGTGCGTTGATCAGTATATCGAGTATATTAGCGGAGCCGACCTAGTGAATGAGAGTGTGGTAATAGAGGAGAGCGATAGCGAGGATATAGAGGATGACCCCCTATGGGTTCCCGAGACCTTAGATTTTTGTGAGTTTAGTGCTGCAAGTGAGAATACCCCATTAGATACTCCAGCCCTCGTAGAGCTTAAGGTCCTCCCATCCCACTTAGAGTATGCGTTCTTAGGCGACAATTCGAGCTTACCCATTATAATCTCTTCAAAATTATCAACGGAGGAGAAGGAGCGATTGATAGAGGTTCTCAAAGCCAATAAGGAGGCTATCGCTTGGAAACTATCTGATATCAAGGGAATCAGCCCTACCTTCTGTACTCGTAGGATCCTTATGGAGGACGTCTTTAAGCCAGTAGTGCAGCCTAGGCGCGCCGTCTAAATCCGAATATGCAAGAAGTTGTGAAGTAAGAGGTGCTCAAGCTAATGGAAGTCGGTCTCAACTACCCAATATCCGATTCGGCATGGGTAAGTCATACTCAGGTTGTTCCCAAGAAGGGGGGAATGACAGTGGTCATGAATGAGAAAAAGGAGCTTATCCCATCGCGTACAGTCACTGGCTGGCGGGTGTGCATTGATTATCGAAAATTAAATGACGCCACCTGCAGGGATCACTTCCCGCTCCCGTTTATCGATCAGATGTTGGAGCGACTCACAGGACAACAATTTTATTGTTTTCTTGACGGGTTCTCAGGTTACTTCCAGATCCCCATTGCCCTAGAGGATCAAGAGAAGACAACCTTCACATGTCCGTACGGCACATACGCCTATCGCCGTATGCCGTTGCCGTTCGGGCTATGTAATGCTCCCACTATTTTTCAGCGATGTATGGTCGCTATCTTTCAGGACATGATCGAGACCTCGATGGAGGTTTTCAAGAACGATTTCTCCGTCTATGGAAACACTTTTGATCTGTGTCTTAGTCACCTTGATGCGATGATGAAACGGTGTGTGGAGACGAGACTGATGTTGAACTGGGAGAAGTGTCACTTTATGGTGAGAGAGGGGATAGTGCTTGGGCACAAGATATCTCGTGCAGGTATAGAGGTCGATAGGGCTAAAATAGATACGATCAGTAGACTTCCTCCACCGACTAGCGTCAAATCTATCCATAGCTTTCTCGGTCATGCGGGCTTCTACAGACGATTCATTAGAGATTTCTCTAAGATTACACGCCCCGTGACACGACTCCTCGAAAAGGATGTACTCTTTGTCTTTGATGACGACTGTTTGAAAGCCTTCACGATCCTGAAAGAGAAGCTGGTGAGTGCTCCTATCGTCGTCTCACCCGACTGGAGCTTGCCCTTTGAGCTCATGTGTGATGCGAGCGACTATGATGTCGGCGCCGTTTTGGGTCAGCGACGAGATAAACATTTTCATCCCATTTACTACGCTAGTAAAACCCTTAGTGACGCTCAGGAGAACTACACCACTATAGAGAAGGAGCTTCTAGCCGTAGTGTTCGCATTTGATAAATTCCGCTCCTATCTCGTCCTTTCCAAAACCATCGTCTTTACTGATCATGCAGCTCTGCGGTTCCTCTTCCGAAAGAAGGAGGTAAAGCCTCGTCTTATTCGGTGGATTCTCCTGCTTTCTGAGTTTGACATAGAGATTAGAGACAAGAAGGGTGCAGAGAATGTGGCCGCTGATCATCTATCCCGATTAGAAGATCCAAGTAGAGAAGAAATCAGAGAGGAGGAAGTCGGTGATAGATTCCCTCATGAGTCAGTGGAGTTAGTGGCGGCGGAAAAGGAGGGGATGTCGTGGTTCTTGGATTTTGTGAATTACCTCGCAAATGGTGTGGTCCTGAAGGGTATGACCACTCAGCAGAAGAAGAAATTCTTCCGTGATGTGAGGCGATACATCTGGGTTGACCCTTTTCTATTTCGGGTAGGGGGAGATAGGATTTTTAGGCGCTGCCTAAGTAGAGAGGAGGGGATAGAGATTTTGAGGCACGTGCATGAGGGGCTAACAGGAGGTCATCATGGTCCGCACGTCACCACACAGAAAGTTTTTTATTGCGGTTTTTATTGGCCCTCAGTAGTTAAGGATGCCTTAGAGTTCGTTAGAACATGTGATCATTGCTAGCGCACCGGCAACATCTCATCCAAGGACGAGATGCCCCAACACCCGATCCAAATTCTTGAAGTCTTTGATGTATGGGGGATTGACTTCATGGGACCGTTTTCCGTCTCTAGCGGGAATCAGTACATCCTTGTGGCGATTGATTAGGTTTCCAAGTGGGTTGAAGCTCAAGCTTTACCCACAAATGACGCCCGAGTGGTGGTAAGATTTTTGAAGAAACTATTCACTCGCTTCGGTACCCCACGAGCTATCATTAGTGACCGTGGCACTCACTTCTGCAATGCCGTCATGGAGAAGGCATTGGCGCGCTACGGTGTCACTCATTGCCTCTCCACTGCTTATCATCCTCAAACAAGCGGCCAAGTGGAGAATGCGAACCGAGGGGTGAAGCGAATCCTCGAGAAGACGGTAGGCAAAAGTTGGAAGGACTGGTCGATAAATTAGATGATGCATTATGGGCGTTTAGAACCGCCTATAAAACAACTCTAGGCACCACGCCCTTCATGATCGTTTATGGTAATGCCTGCCATCTTCCAGTTGAACTCGGGCATAGGGCTTTGTGGGCCCTGAAGACCGTGAATTTGGACCTTACCGAAGCTGCCAAGAGACGATACTTCCAAATTCATGAGTTAGAAGCGCTTTGAGATGCGGCGTACGAGCGTTCATGGAGCATTAAGGAGAAAACTAAGGCACTGCATGACAAGAGATTGAGAGGTGTGAAAGACTTTCAGATCGGCCATAGGGTGCTCTTATATAATTCAAGATTGAAACTATTCGCTAGGAAATTGAAGTCTAAGTGGGCAGGCCCATATGTGGTAAATAAGGTATTCCCGTACGGAACAATCGAGTTGAAAAATGAAGCTAATGGAGGGACGTGGAAGGTCAATGGTCATCGATTGAAGCACTATTTAGGAGGACCACTCGATCCCACCGAGACGGAGGAAACTCCTCTCAAAGTTCCGCCTCATACCGCATAGGTTCTTGAGTATCGGCTCAAGTGTAAAGTTTGTACATTTTGGTAGTTATTTGCATTTCATGTCTTTTCTAGTATTAATTCTTGTTTTTTCATAGTGTGTCTTTGTGTTTGTTTGTGGGTCGTTTTAGCTGTTTTTGCAGGTTATATCACGCCACCATCGATGAGGAACTTGGATTTGCAGGTATGTTTAGCTAGTAGCCGGATGCAAGCGGGTTTTTTTCACTAAGTTTAAACAAGTTAACAAAACTTTCACAATTTTTCTAAGGCACAAAACAGGCCAAACTAAATAACTTTCTGTGAAAACACCCCTCTCGCGCCCATCTCTGTCGCGGCCCGCGAGAGACTTGTATCTCCGGAATCTTTACCTCGGTCGCGGGGCACGAGAGGAATTGCTTACCCTCTCGCAGCCCGCGAGAAGCCCTATCTGCAGAATTAAAACCCTAAAAGCACATTTCATCTCCTTCATTCTCACTTTTACCCACCTTTCCATACGGTTTCCCCAATTTTTCTCCACCAAACTCCACCATTTTCACCTACATTCACCCGAATCTTCTTCCATTTCCTCCCTACATCAACCATAACCGATTTTTCAAGTACAAATCTGTGTTTTATACCTTCAACGAAGCTCTTTAACAATTTTGCAACTTCTCCATTACTTGTTTAGTATTTCTTACAAATCAACAACACGGTATGTTTCTGGCAACCTTTATGCTTTTATCTTTATATTTTATTCAGTTGCTGAATGTATTTCACTGCTTGGTCTATTGTAAGTTGCATGTTAGTTTATTTTGCGGGTTGGGGTGCACTTGGGTTGGTTTGAATTTTGATTGTGGTGGCTGCTCAATTCTGTGGGCAGATTGGGTGTAAACAGGGTATCTCTTGGTGGGTAGTTTTGTTTAGTGCGTTCAACATTGAGTGTGGGGATTCGGGTTGGTAATGAAATTGGTTAGAAATCAGATTTTTAATAGAACTTTCAACCCGTTTTTCTGCTATGTCAATAAAGTTTTTATCTTTAGCCTTCAACTCAATGTTGGATGATTTTCGGCACATCGGTTTTAATTGTGGGCAATTAAAGTGCCGAAGGGGGATGGCCGTATTGTTTTAGATATATTTTGGGTTTTGGTAATATTTGGGTGTTCATGCTTATAAGACCTTTCTCGCCCATACTCAATCTCCATTCGGGAGAGATTCGGTCTAAATTGATTAATAATGTTGCACACACCTAATAAAATATATCTAATACTATTGGGTAAAAAGTGTTTATTTTTCAGACCTTAACCGCGAATGTAATGCTATACGGTCATTCGTCCTATATGGTTGCCTCTCTCTCATGTTCTACCTGTTTTGCTTATGAACTAAATGATTTTTGCAGATGTCAGGCGAACGTAGTTCGAGAAGAGCGGGGAGGAAAAGGAGAGGGGGACGGTATCCTCATGGGCAGAGCACACGGATAGTAGACAGCCCCCTGCTGCAGTTCGATTTAGATTCTCACGAGTGGGAAAGGCTTTCCACCTTGATCACTTGTGATGTACTGTCGTACAGACGGATTGACTGGGAAATGATAGACCATCTAGGTCAAAGGGGCATAATCGAGCAGTTGTTAGGGGATAAATTTAGACGGGTATTGGATTGTAGAGCAAGGCAATACATAGAAATTACCCTCAATTTCACTCTACGTTGAGTACCAGCAGGGAAAATTTTCTGAGAGTGACACTATTTCATTTGCCTTGGGGAGGCACGTGTACGAAATGATGGTTCCGCAGTTTGCCGTGGCCACGCAAATTTACACATTAGAATAGGTTCATGCACCGGATATCTCCACCAGTCTACAGGGGGTTTTCAAAAGAAGGCACCCCCACAGTGTTCAGACAGATGAAGTGGCTAGGTTCTGGGGTACTATCTCTTCTGCACCATATTCTAACAATATGGTAGCAAGCGACATCATCGATCCGGTTTACCCATTTATTTACAAGATTCTTGCTGCTAAATTGGTTGGGCGAGGGCAGGGGGATAACAAGGTAAATCAGGTGAGTTTGTTGTGTTTAATGTGCATGGTGGAAAGAAGGCCGGCAAACCTGGAGACTATATTTGCGTGGTCGATGAAGCGGTTGTGGAGGGGAGGCCCAGGGGTAAGGGTATATTGTCGGCCCCTGATTACATGCTTAGCAGAGAGTCTTGGGGTATTTGATAGATATCCCCAGGACAGGATGAGAGAGGGCCCAGCTCCATGCTTCATGAGTATTCGTGACCTCTAAGCTGCCAGGATTTTGACTACACAGGAGCCTGTGAGCTGCGAGCCAGTTCGACAGGGACCTCAGGTGCAACCGCCTCCAGGATCTGAAGCTGCATCATCTATGCAGGCCGGTGTTCCTACTCGATATCAGCGAGCGGTCACACGTCACGAGTTGCCAGGAAGGCAGTATCCTCTCTGTCAACCTCGCCCTGACCCACTTACTTTGGACTCTTTATATGACAGGTTGGAGATTAGGTTTGGGGATCTGCGTGGGTATGTAGATCAGCAGTTTGGTAGGGTTCGTCAGGTCATGATGGAGAGCAGGCGTATGCACCCAGCTAAGGCTGGAAGACGGGATGCGGTACATGATGGAAAATTTAAACTTCGGGGTTCCATCCTAGTTTCAGCAGCGAGGTGGTCAACCGGGTTCGAGTCAATTTGCCGGTATGGAGAACGTCCAGCCATACTAAGTGTTCGAGGCGTCGGAGGAATCAGAGGACGATGATTGAAGCAGCAGCAGTGGAGCTTTATCTTTATTATTTTTCTTTTATGTTGTTTTAATCTCATATTGGTCTGTACTTTAAACAATTTACTTTGTGTGAATGGTGGATGGTTTGGGTATGATGGTGAACACTTTTCAAGACACTTTATTTATCTGTCTTATTAAATTATGTTTTTGGAAGTGTTATGTTGATAGGTCGATGTTATTGTACTTCCGTTCGCATGTGAGTTTTGAGAGTTGTATGCTGAGCGCGTTCGGATTGGAGAGCATGAGTGGACTGACTGGCACATTGACAGTCTTGCATTATCAGCTAAGTCGTTTCACTTGTATATTTTGTTTTTTATTTTTTATTTTGAGTAGGAGGTTTTATCATCCTTGCATTAGGGACAATGCAAAATTCAAGTGTGGGGATGGGATATTAGAGTAGAGTAGTTTTAATTTGAAAAATGAAAAAGCCAAAAAAATTAAAAAACAGAAAATGTCTTTTGAAAAAAGGAGTTTGCATAAAAAAATTTAAACGGAAAATGATAGAAAAAAATAAAATTTTATTCGGTTTCAAATAATAATAATATGAGAAATAAAAGGGTGAGTTGTGTCTAACTTGGGATATGTGAGTAGGCTCAATTCGGTTCTTATGTTCTTTGAGATTAATATAACTTAATTGTCGGTCTACTAGTTGGTGCTCATCTAGGAAAATGGGAAACTGAAACCGCCAAAAATAGTATAGGAATGCTGTTATAAGCTAAAATCTTTAGAATTTTTCATCGTGTAAAAATGAAAAGAAAAAAAATGAAAAAGAATGAGCTTGATTAAAAAGTAGACGAAGCCTATGGAATCTCCCTTGGGGATGGTGACTCTGATCGAGAATCCCTCTAGGATTAGTGGAACTTTTAAGTATCGAAGCCCACGTTGTCGCTCTCGGGGATGGTGACTCTGGTTTAGAAAACCTCTAGGTTAGATATGCAAAAGGAAATCAAATTCTCAAAAGAAAAAAAAAAGAGAAAATTACTTGGTTTTAAATTCTTTATATTTTGGTAAAAAACGGTTAGGAAATGGGTTAAATAATTCATTCCTTTTGTTCCATAAGCTTGCGGTGGGATTAGGTGTACTGTGGATTCTAGTGTTAGACCTCAGGTAGATTGACCGCACATAAACTAAATTCACATGATAAGAATTTTGAACCGAATTTTGAGTTTAAGTGGATATGAATACTTGCAATCGCGGTTAACATAAATCTTATTCCTTAATGAAAATAATCTTAATCTTTGAAATCGAATAATTATTTGGTTATGATTCTGTTTGTGCACAATTCTTTTTCGAGGACGAAAAAAGAGCAAGTGTGGGGATATTTGATGTATTGAATAATACATGCATTTATCGTGTAAAGTTTTAACTAGTTTTCATTTCGGTTTGTCAAGAATTTATCTGCTTTTAATCCAGATGCGTTTTGCAAGTCTTGGTTCATGAAAACGGTTGAAAGGATGGGAAAAACGAGCTAAAGTGATAATTAGAACCAAGCCGGGGCGTAGTTGGAACATAGAAGAGGAAACGAATAGAAAAATGGAGGTTATCAGCCTCTGTCGGCCCGCGACCGCATCACCTTACACCTCTCACGCCCCGCGAGAGGTCAATATTTATCCCGGAATCATTACTCGGCGTGGGGCGCGACCAAGACCTTATATCCCTCTCGCGGCCGGCGAGAGGGTGGTTTATCCAGAAAGTTTCATAATTTCAACTACTTCATGATTGTGGTGTTATATTATTGGAGTCATAATATGATACAAAGAGAACTAGATCATCTTGGACGAACTCAGATCTTGGGAAGCAGAAATTTGGATTATTGGAGCTGAAGAAGATTGTTTTAGGCTACGGGAATCATCTAGGCAAGCAAGGAATTTCGAGGCGGGAGCAAATATGGTTTTATTGCAAAATCTCGATCCTTTTAGTTCTTTGTTTTAACCTTATGATGAATTCTTGTTTAAACCTTGTTTATTTGTTTTTCACAACTATGATACTTGGCTATATTTCTTTGTGTTTCCTAGGTTTAGATTGTTTATGAAAGTTTGGTTTTTATTTTAGTTTGATTATGGTTTGAATGATTGTTTGGTAAAGTTCACAACTTTAACTTGTTAGTTTAGTGTATTTGCATGATCTAAGTTGATTTGTGATTATTTATTTGTTTTACATGAATCTTGGTGGATGTCTTCCATAGAATAGGTTTGTGTTGCTTTTTCGAGTCTTTAGGGGTTCGGGAAACTATCGGTAAATTGGCCGATAAAACCGGGAAAACAACTAAATAAAATATAAAATCAGTTTTATCATTATACCTAATTAATTATTGAGAAATAAAAATTATTTAGCTGAATTGGTCAGATGAATTGTTAGGTTTAGGTTTTGAGAAAACCCCGGATCTAATTTACTTGTCATCATCGAGTCGTTAAGCTAAACTAGAGGTTATTGTTGGTCTAGGTTAATTATTGAGAAGTAATCAACTAATTAGACACTTTACTAAATAATAAGATAACTGAAAAGAAGTCTTTAAAGCCGGTGAACATAAAATAATTTTAGAGTATCATAGGCGTCTTCCCGAGAAGGGCCGGGGTCCTGTTCGGTAAACCTAGAGTTTAATATTTTAAGATCCCGATCACTCATTCAACCTAATTAACTTATTATAAAACCAAGTGAGTAGTAATATAAAATCCAACCTAGGTAACCAGTTCACTATTCTTGAATTAATTTCAAATTTCTAAAAAGTTCAAGGTTCAATTTGTTTTAACTAAGTAGTTTTAGTTTGATTAATAATTTAGAATTGTCAGAATACCCCCCCCCCCCCTAAAATATACATAATTGAGTCTAAATTAAGTAGTCATTGTAATTAGAGAGTCTCGTGGGTTCGATGATCCAGACTCACTTAAACTATTCTACAATTAATCGGTTCACTTGCCGATTAGTAGTTTAGTATAAATTAGGAGTCTAAAGTTTAATTTGAGTCTAGAATGTCACACCCCGGATTTTCAACCCGAAATCCATACACCGGTGGGCCCGGGTGGGAGTATCGTGACGTCAGTTGATAATCATCATAATCAATTAAACACGGCACATCGGAAGTCTTGGAGTAAAATTACTATTACAAACCGAATGTTTGAAAATACAAAATAATATACAGGCTCGTAATAGAAGATCCACATGCGGATCATAAAATTTACAAGAAAGAATATAAAACAGACTTTAGGGCAGATCTAAGGATTTGCAAGATCCTCTTATTCACTACCGAGCAGCTTCCGGCCTATTTCGTATTGTACCTGCAATTTAGCCTTTGGGCGATACGTCAGCTTACGCTGGTAAATACACCCAACTGACTCGTTTTGAAAACTTTAAAATGGTTTTAAGTGCAAAACAGCACAAAATCTTTTATTAACTTGGGAAAGTTAACCTTGCAACCTTGTATCAGATTCACATGTTGTCAATACATACATGCCCAGTACAGAAACCGAGACATGATTAAATACACACCACTCAGGACTCATGAAAGAGTCATCCCCAACGTCTTGGGAACATTGCATATGAGCATCAAAAGGTGTATGCCTACACCCCGTGCTAAGGTCATGGCCAATAACTAATGTATTGAGCCCAGGATATCTAGGAGACAGTAATTTAACCCCCGATGTTTAAGTTATCAAACAAAACTGATTAAAACGAAATATGCGGGTTTACTAGCCATAAGCGGGCATTCGATTGACCCCATTTTGGACCAAGCGGTAATAATTTACCGTAATCCCAAGCCCGTATACGGAAAATAAGTCGAGAGTATTTACCTGAGCTAGTCTTCTTCTTTTATTTTTAAATAACTCAGCCGTATACAAAAGTACCAAGTGCAGATAGCATTTACCTGGAAGGCTCTAGTCTGGATTATTGCATAAGCTAGCCAATTAAATACTAACGGTCGTATAAACCGAATAGCGTACATGATCATTACGTATAACGCTTGATTAAATAATGATCGGATAGAATGTAGTTTAATCCCGACAAGTACTTGACTTGTATAATATGGGTAAGCTATAAACATTCTGGATTTTGAAACTTAAATGACAAGGTTAAACCCGTTTAGGTTAACTTCCGTAAAATAGTTACATATACGTAACCGTGCGCATATTAGCGATATCGGGTAACTGGATGAGTCATGGAAAAGTTCTATATGCCATTATATTTTAAATAAGTTAAGATATCAGTAGGATATCAACTTGTATGCCCGTTAAGGGTTTAAAACGAAAATATGCCTCATAAGGGTGTTTTGGTAATTTCATACCATATAAAAGGAACTTGAATATAATTTAATGTTATGATTGTAAGTATTCTGGAAAAATACTTTATTTATGATATAATATCAGTAGGATGTCAATTATATGTGTAAATTATCTTTTATGACCAAACTATGCACCGAAGGGGGCATTTTGGTCATTTTACACATAGTTTTAAATTATTTGGGATTCTGAGTTTATAACATGTACCTACTATAAATATGTTTAAAATAAATTTAATTTCAGTAGGTAACAAGTCTTGGTCCATTAATATGGTTTAAAACCATACTATGCGCCGAGACGGCGCTTATGTCGTAATGACGTTTTATGCGATGTTTAATGAAAACTGACATTAGGGTCAGATTAAAATGTTTAAAATATGTTATTTAATATAACAATATTAGTAAGTAAATGATTTTCCTTGAAAATATTCGATTAAAACTATTTTATAAGCCACAGGGGCTAAAATCATCAATTAAAACATAGTTTAACGACCTGTTTGAAAACCCAGTTTATAACTTGGTTTATCATCCCGAATAATCCTACTTATAATATTACATCATTATAAACTCATTTTCAAGTTCATTACTATTTAAAACCTTGTTTTATGCAAAAAGGCATTTTGGTCAAAATGGCATAATTATGGAACTTGCGCATAAACTTGGATTCTGATTATGAACATGTAATATAAACTCATAGGGTTATGCTACATTATATTACGATCATAATGCAACTTTAGATCAATAGGTAACTAATCTAAATCGGGTCAGAATCGAAAGTCAAAGCAGAAGTCAAACTTCGCGACTTTCGGTTGCGAACCGACCCTAGAATTGAAATTGACGAGCCAAACATGCTCTTACATGTTCTAATAATTATTACCAACTTGTTTAAGTGTCAAAACAGGTTTCATAACATATATAAGATCAATTTATGATTTTTCCGAAAAATGGCCTGTTTGACTTTTTAATATCATAACTTTGACCCGTCAATTGGTCTAGCAAATGTGATCTTCAGGAGGTGCCCTTTATAGGGACTAACAACTACCTTATTACGATCACTTAGCCATGTTCATTTTGAACAATGGCTGAACCATAATGGTCTTAACCGAAAGTCAAAGCGTTTTACGAAAATGCTTGACTTTTGGCTATGAAAGCCTATAAACGAAAATGCAAGAGCAAGGAACACTTACAAGAGGTTCATACAATACAAGAGAACTAAGTTGGATGCTCCTTTCAGCTAGGAACTTCCAGATGAGGGAGAAGAGTTATGATTTAGAAAGGTGCAAGTTGGAATGAAGCACTTGAACACCTATTTATAGTTGGAGAGCTCAAAGGAGGTGAAGCCAGGTGTTTAGGGGTGTAAGAAGAAGCTTACAAGTGTCCCAAAACGTGGTACAGCAGTTTGGGGAAGCCATGGTTTCGAATTAATGGTTTTGGAGCTTTGCTTGGAGACTAAACAAAACTTCTGCAGCAGAGCCTTTCTCGCGCCCTGCGAGAGACAGAGGCCTGGTCTCTCGTGGCCCGCGACCGCCCCATAACTACTTTCAAATTTTGACACTTTAGCCCTTTAACTTTTAGAAAGCTTATAAAAACCTTTTTAAACACTATTTTGGCTCTTTTAGCCCTCCGTAGCCAATATTTGGCATACCCGGAATTATGCCCATACATTGTCGAGCTCTCGGTTCATTAAAAGGTCACTCAGAGGTATAAATTAACATGTTGACACTTTTAATCCCTCCATTATCCAACTTTCACATATTTACAAAATTGAACTCTCTCGTCCAATAAATGGCACGCATGAGAGTTTAGGACTTCACAAAGTATCACTTAGAGGCTTATGATAAGCATGTTGATTCCGATGTCACTCAGAGGCTGGGCATGTTGACATATCAGTCACTCAGAGGCCAAAATTCAAGCATGTTGACATATCAGTCACTCAGAGCGAGTAGCACTCGGCTCTCTTAGCCTTTCTATGGCCTTACTCATGGCAATTTCCACAGCCGCATCAATGCGAGCTTGGAAATCATTATCATTATTTATGGCTATATTTTCGGCGTCTTTAACGTTCCGATCGCTACTTTGTGCCTCATTAGAATTAGCCATTCTTCAAAGGTTTGGTTCTATATACCAAATAAAATTTCTCTTAGCCATGGTATAATAACCATATCGGCTTTTAAACATTGGATATAAGAAAATCCACTGCCTATACTGTGACATCCCGGCTTTTCAGGTATCTTAAACGCGCTACTTCACGGTTATTTATTGCTACGCTAATTTAATTCGGAGAATTAAATTACACGCTCGCAATAACTACGCTAACTTTGTGAATTTATTGGGTGAATTACGTGCTATGTGTGATTAGACGTTGTATATTTTGTAGATTATTGTATCACGCCTTGAATCGCGATTATTAGTTATATAAAAAAATAATAATAAATAAATAGCCGAACCGAACCGAGCCGCGAAACGTGTCGACCTCACCTCCTTGCGGCCCAAGGAACTAACCTAAACTTGAGGCCCAAGCTACTTACCCAAATCACCCCCCCTTTGCGGTCGCCCCCCCCCCCACCCCTTTCCCCTTCTTTTCCCTTGTGCTATATATGTACATGTATGCATGAGTTATGTTTTTTTTAAAAAAAAACAAGAAACCCTAGTCCTAAGAGAACCGACGGCAGCCCCCCCCCCCTCTCTCACGATCGCAAGCCTCCAACCTTCCGGATTGATTCCAATCTTGTCCCGGTTCGCTAATCATCATCGTTTCAAGGTTAGGGTTTAATTGTTTTGCAAATCACATTGGGGATTGTGTAATCTTGATCATGATTATGGTAATGGTAGGATCATTGGTTTGAAAAGTGTTATGATTTATGATTAGTTCGGATAATTGTGCGAGTTTTTGCGATTGTGGTGTTATGATGAATACAAAAATCATAGGCTACGTTTTAGCGATAAAGATCATGTTATATGATTAGGGTTTGCATGAATATTGATATACATGATGATATTTGACAAATAAACCTGTTCTTGATCATTATTATTAAGCGTCTTGCTCGTTTAAGCATGTTCTAATGCGATAAAAGTCGAAAACAAGTTGCTGAATGGCATTTACAGCCAACTTCAGTTGGCTGTAACCTGATCATTATTTATCGAAAAGTGGATTTTCTGAAGTCTAAAACGTGTATTTTTTAAAAACGCTTCTAATGGCACCGGATTCATATTTTTCTGAGGTCGTTTGCTATTTTTAAGTAGTCATTTAGTGCAGCAGCTGAAGCTGCATAAATTCTGCAAAATTTGCTAGTTGTTTATCGAGTCGGATCTCATAGTATATAGAGGGTTGGGTCACGAATTTGTACAGTAACTGGAGACGGGAATTTCCGGAAAACTCCCACTGGAATTTTATTAATTGGACGAACGATGATTTTTAAATAATTTTTCCCGTGGACTGCAGTCAGAAAGCGACGAATCTGACTGCAGCCTAGTATATAAATGTTTATAAATAATTGGTAAAGCGTTAGGACTTGAAAAGTTTACATAAAATTCTACAGTTTAGTTGACACCTCCTGTAAAAAAATTGGAATTTTTGGAACGTTGGAACTATTTTATAAAAATCCTCTAAAACAGCCCAGTTATGAGCGTACAAGCTGAAACATGATAATTTGCGTTTGTGTGTACCAAAGTGTTGTATGAGTTAATCTGTGTTTATGACAAGTTGGTTTGATCAATATTTTGGTATGATGATACTTTGCATGCATGATTGTGTTTTCGAATTGGTTATTGCGTTTGCCGCACTGTGTGTTAGTTATGCGTAGGGTTTTGTATCGGTGTGTTCACACACTAACTTTAAATCGGTTGACATGTTAGGACGCGATTAGCGGTCCCATCATTTGCTACTTTTGTGTTACTCTAACCGAGCAATTAAAGGTGAGTTCACGGCCCCTATTTATCCGGTTTTAAACAACAGGGGGAGAAACATGTATACACTCTATAACTCTATCTTTTACGTTATGCGAAATTAACGTCGTTAAACTACTCGGTAACTAAGTTAATGTTAATGTACGTTATGGTCACTAAGCAGCTATATCACGGAAGTCCTCAACAAACTCTCGGATCGTTAGTATTGGGTTAGATAGCGGGGAAATTATAAGTAGTACTACTGGGCCCGACAAGCCCCACCCGAGCTAGTCGCGCTAGCCGACCGGGTATGGTCAACGGGTGATTAATTTGGCCTAACTTTCGCCATGGTCAGTGATAGGCCTGGCAACACTGAGGCACAACAGTCAGCTTCGATCGCGAACTCTTATGTGACGTAACTTTAGGCTCGCTACCTACATGTTAACATTGAACTTAATTACGAACCAACATCATTATTCCGGGTTAGGAATAATGGAACCAACACTATTATTCCGGGTTAGGAATAATGGAACTATATCGTTATCCCGGGTTAGGGATAACGGGGGAAACAAAACTTTTAACCGAACTTGTGAACTTATAAAAACCTGTGAACTCACTCTTCTTAATGTTGACACTTGTTTCTTTACATGTTTCTCAGGACGCTAGGAGCGCTAGGTGCACTCACTTGCATTTGATCAAGACATTTTTATCGAGTCTTATTTACGAATATTGTTTGGGATTTTTGGTTTTGGCGTTTATGTTGGCGCCCGTTACTTTACTTTACTCTAATGCTTCCGCTCAACTTTGAAACTAATGCTTCCGCTAAACTTTGAAACTAAGATAATTTGAAAATAACTATGAATGGTTAAACAAATGTTTTTGGAAAACGTTTAAATAAATCATATAGAGTCGTTCGATATTACTAGTGTCTCAGATTCTGGTTTGATCACACGCCTCGCGGTAAAACTCCGCAAGTGGAAATTGAGGGTGTGACATATACTAGTGTGAATAACATCACAACTGTTAGGCTTAACATATCTATATTTGGCCTAGGTCTTAATAGGACCGTCATAGGCAATTTACAATTTGGACGAAGTCCATATATTAATAGACAGGGGATCACAATGTCACAACTGTCATTTGTCATACATACAATTATACATAGGTCATAAGCTTGTCCCTTAATGGACATATTAATTGGGCACATTGGCCGGTCACATTGGACATAATATATATGGCACTTAGGCCTGTCAGTAATGGACATATAATAGGGCACATAGGCACAATATCACTAATGGATAATTATCATCACACTGATGATAGTAGCCGGGATCGAATAGTTCACATGGGCTTTAAAGAATATATTTTAACCCGAAAGGGTGATACATCACTAATGGATGTTTGATTATCATCACACTGATGATACTAGCCGGGATCACACGGATCACAAAGGCTTTTATGCCGGGATCACACAGATCACAAGGGCTATATAACCGGGATTAAATAGATCACAAAGATTATATTTTAATACATCTCTAATGGATGTTTTATCACGCAATGGTGATACTAGCCGGGATCACACAGATCACAAAGGCTATATAACCGGGATCAAATAGATCACAAGGGTTATATAAAATACATCTTTAATGGATGTTTAATCACCACACTGGTGATATTAGCCAGGATCAAATATATCACAAAGGCTTTTAAGCCGGGACCACACAGGTCACAAAGGCTATATAACCGGGATCAAAATAGATCACGAAGGTTATATTTTAATACATCTCTAATGGATGTTTTATCACCGCACTGGTGATACTAGCCGGGATCACACAGATCACAAAGGTTTTTAAGCCGGGACCACATAGGTCACAAAGGCTATAAAACCGGGATCAAATAGATCACAAAGGTTATATTTTAATACATCTCTAATGGATGTTTTATCACCGCACTGGTGATACTAGCCGGGATCACACAGATCACAAAGGCTTTTAAGCCGGGACCACACAGGTCACAAAGGCTATATAACCGGGATCAAAATAGATCACAAAGGTTATATTTTAATACATCTCTAATGGATGTTTTATCACCGCACTGGTGATACTAGCCGGGATCACACAGATCACAAGGGCTTTTAAGCCGAGACCACATAGGTCACAAAGGCTATATAACCGGGATCAAAATAGATCACAAAGGTTATATTTTAATACATCTCTAATGGATGTTTTATCACCGCACTGGTGATACTATCCGGGATCACACAGATCACAAAGGCTTTTAAGCCGAGACCACATAGGTCACAAAGGCTATATAACTGGGATCAAAATAGATCACAAAGGTTATATTTTAATACATCTCTAATAGATGTTTTATCACCACACTGGTGATACTAGCCGGGATCACACAGATCACAAGGGCTTTTAAGCCGGGACCACACAGGTCACAAAGGCTATATAACCGGGATCAAAATAGATCACAAAGGTTATATTTTAATACATCTCTAATGGATGTTTTATCACCGCACTGGTGATACTAGCCGGGATCACACAGATCACAAAGGCTTTTAAGCCGGGACCACACAGGTCACAAAGGCTACCGGGATCAAAATAGATCACAAAGGTTATATTTTAATACACCTCTAATAGATGTTTTATCACCGCACTGGTGATACTAGCCGGGATCACACAGATCACAAGGGTTTTTAAGCCGGGACCACACAGGTCACAAAGGCTATATAACCGGGATCAAAATAGATCACAAAGGTTATATTTTAATACATCTCTAATGGATGTTTTATCACCGCACTGGTGATACTAGCCGGGATCACACATATCACAAAGGTTTTTAAGCTGGGACCACACAGGTCACAAAGGCTATATAAGGTTAGGACATAGTCCATAACCTTGAAGGCTAGCGTGATTCCTCAAGTCACACTACCAAGAGTATGCACATTACTTGAATGTTAACATAAGAGGATCTTAACGGTTGATTATAAGTCCCGGTCGCATTGACCTTAATGACTTGGAGGCTTGAACTTAGTCCATCACCTCTAGATAGAAGGATAACTTCCCTTAACTATCTTATATATTTGGCCAAATATGTGGTTTGAGCCACTTGGCAAATGAAAACCATTAAAATCTTTTTGGATATATATCGCAGATCATAAATATCGAATAAAATCGAGACGCTCGTTTTCAAGAGGATGAATACATATATATAATTCCAGAAGTACTTCATTAAATTTTCATACGAAATTACAATACTTGAAACAAATAAATGAAACTGATTGTCCATGCAAGGACTAAAAGAAACAAAATGTCCATGCAGGGACTAAAGAAATAATGTCCACGTAGGGACTACATATAATAGGAAAAGACTTCACTCGTCTTTCTTTCCCTTGACAAGTTTGGAGAGTTTCTTGAAGAACTTATTTGTCTTCTTCTCCGTTTTCTCTGCCTGCTGCTTCATTTCTTTCATTCTCTGTAAGGCCTCATTAATGGCCTCAAGGGGTGGCGGAGGTTATGGTTAGGGCTGTGGTGATGGCATAACCGTATACTGGTACCCATAAGTTGTATATCCAGTTGGTGGATAAGTATGTGGGAAAGGAGACGGGTAAAGTGCATTGTGCATAACCGCCTGCATGTATGGGTCTTGTGACCACGCTTGATAGTCTACCGGTGTAGACGGATTAAATAGATCATATCCAGACGTGTCTGGGTACGTGGGAATTGGGTTAGTATAACCCGTTGGTGGTGTTTGAACAATAGGTGTTGGTGTTGGTTCCACTATAGGTGGAACATTAGAGGGTCCACCCATTTGTGGGTCCTCTTGAATGGTGGGGTAAGAATTGGGCAAAGCTGGCAGCGATCCTGATCTTTCTCCGGCACGTACTGACATACGTGCTCCACGCTTCCTCCTTGGTGGCTCAGGTGGTTGTTGAGGTTGGTCCACGGGTTCATGTGGACATCTTCTTGAACAGGGAGTGGTTGAGAGTGATGGGAAGGTGTGCGGGCAAAGGTGAATTGATTCTAGTATTGGTCCCACTCGTTAAGACCTTGGTAGGGCGATCCGGCATACGAGTTTGAATCGCTCGAAATTTCAATGGGATGCACATTTGATCCCGACGGAGGCATCTCCGGGTCGGAGTCCTCGTCCATAGGATGTGGCTCGTCCAACTGATTTTGATTCCAGGAGGCGTGTTTAAGTAATGGTTGGGGTTAAACTCTTCATGGTAGGAGTGATGAGAATGGGAATGGTGAGAATGATAGGAATGGTGTGAGTGGTAAGAATTTTGGGAATGTGAGGGCGAGTGTCTATTAGAGACGGAACATCTCGCTGGTTGCCATGGAGACGAATCTCCTTATTCTTGATATGCATCTGAATTATGAGGTTGAGGAATACGCCCCGATGGTCCTCCCCTCATTGGACCTTTTCCTCGTCCACTTTGTCCGCGTACACGTGGCGGCATTTTCCTGTTAGAAATCAATTTAAAAACATACTAATAACTTAATAATGAAATGAGTAGTCCTAGGTCAATGCCTAGACTCGGAAGTCTAAGGAATGTGCTCGTGTAAGTTTGAGACTAAACACAAAAGGCTAGTGTTTAATTCTCTCAAACGTTAGCTTTGATACAAACCCTGTCACACCCCGGATTTCCAACCCCGAAATCCAAACACCGGTGGGCCCGGGTGGGGAGTATCGTGACAACAGTTGATAACGTCATAGTCAATTAAACGTGGCACAGCGGAAGTCTTGGAGAAAAATTACTATTACAAACCTAATGTTCGAAAATACAAAATAATATACAAGCTTGTAATAGAAGATCCACAGGCGGATCATAGAATGTACAAGAAAGAATACAAAACAGACTTTAGGCAGATCTAAGGGTTTACAAGAATCCTCTTATTCTCTACCGAGCAGCTTCCGGCTTAATTTCGTGTTGTACCTGCAGATTAGTCTTTGGAAGATACATCAGCTTACGCTGGTAAATACACCCAACTGACTCATTTTGAAAATATTAAAAATGATTTCAAGTGCAAATGGCACAAAATCTTTTATTATCTTAGGAAGGTTAACCATGCAATGGACCATGCAATAATAATTTACCATATCCCAAGCCCTTACAGGGGAAATAAGTTGAGAGTATTTACCTGAGATTGCTTTTTTCTTTTATTTTTTTAAATAACTCAGCCGTATACAAAAGTACCAAGTGCATATAGCTTTTACCGAGAAGGCTCTAGTCTGGATTATGGCATAAACTAGCCAATTAAATACTAACGGTTGTAAAAACCGAATAGTGTACATGATCATTATGTATAACGCTTGATTAAACGATGATCGTGTAACATTTGTAAAAATCGGGTTTTCAAAACCCGCTCCGTTTTGTAATCGAGTATCAAGTTATAAAAGTTACATTGAATATTTATGATTATTTTGAGTTAAAACGATACATAATTAGTAAATAAACTAAACTATAAAAATTATATTTGATAAAAAGTTAAAACAAAATAAATGAAAAAATTATGATGCTGCCGGGACTCGAACCCGGGTCAGCCGGGACTCGAACCCGGGTCAGCCGGTTACAACATCAAAGACTTAACGCACACACACATCACCACTCCGCCACTTGTTTGTTTTCTGTCATCTTTAGGAAACAAATAGGTTTTATGGACTAAGGTAAATCAATCGATTTTACCAATTGTAACTGAAATCGGTTATCAAACGCCCAAAGTCGATCTGGATACTCGCGATTCAGCGAGTATAACTGATAAACTGACGATTCCAATCAATGCTGCCGTGAATGTAACTTGAATTCGGAAGTGGATCGGTTTAATAACCGAAAGTTTTCAATTCTCGGATTACTTCAATCCTAGACCCTTCCTGCGACTCAAAACACTCTGCAAGACTTTCAATTTCATTTCCGCAACCTTACAGTCCACCGGAGAAGCTTAAATCAACTCGCCGGAAAAAAATCTGCAAGTCGCCGGAAAACCGGGATTCACATCCACACGGTATTTCCTCCGACTCTTTCTGTTTCAATCATGTGATTAATCGGTCACTAACACAACTCCACCATCAGAATCGATCCTAGTCAACGTTTGTCGAAAATCTTACCTTCGCCGGAAAACTCCTGAAACTTCCGGAAACACACCGTGAACAGGTATGATCTCCCAAACTTCTGTTAAACCTTGTTTAAGTGCCTCAACTTCTTAAATAATCGAACAAAGCTGTCAATTGGTTTCAACAGCCGGAGTTCACCTTCAGAACCGACGAACCTCTGCCGGAATTCTGTGAACAACATCAATCGGTACATCTTTTTCCTCAAACTCTCTCCATTCTTTACTTTTAAATTACTTGTAATGTCCGAAAAGCGTATATGTCATGAATCGGTCATAACAGTCGGAATATGTTTTTCTGGGTAAAATCAACGAAGAAGATGAAGACGCAATATAACATAAGATTAATTAAAATTGGTATTTTAAACGGGTTAGACACACAGTCCAGCGGTGGACTGTGTGCAAAATACACACGCACGTCCCGAGTTCGATTCCTGCTATACGCACTTCTCATATAATAAAATGCCTTTTTGTTTAAAAACTAAACCGGGCTAACTCAGTTAGTTGTTAAGTATAATAAAAACCGAGATAATAACCAGGTTAGATACACAGTCCAGCGGTGGACTGTGTGCAACATAAACCATACGTGGCGCGTTCGAAACCCGTCACTTGCACCGGTCCGTTGAATTAAAATGTTTTTGAAATTAAAAAGAATTTCGGTTAAAATGAATAAGTGTATAAATATAATTAAAAACAAGATTATTTCGGGTTAGACACGTAGCTCAGTTGGTAGAGCTGCGTGCACACGTACGGGAGGTCTCGGGTTCGAGCCTCACCCAGCGCAAACCATGTCCTGACCGAACCGGTCAACAAGTCAACAGGTCAACGGTCAACGGTCAACGCAAAATAAACAATTTTTTTTATATTTTTATTTATTTAATTTAATTTAAAAATCAATTAAAAGTACTTAAAAATAACATTTTTAAAGAAAGAAAATAGCCTTAAACTCACAAAAATATATCTAAAAATTTCATTAAAATCCTTAATAAAATCCACTCATTTAATATATTTTTCCGTTATTATTTAGGTTAGTAATCCTCGTTGTTCCGCTCATCTAATTCGTGCGCATATCACCATCTCCAATCCAACGCACCCAATGTGAGTGAATCTTTACAAATTCCCCGTTTTAATCACGTTTTGGGGTGTATCATGTGTCTTGTGATATATATATTATACTTAAACCATTGTGCATGCATCATATCATGAACTAGTATATTCAGTTTGTTTCTGTTGTGTAGTTATTGTTGGATGCAAGTTTATTATTTTCAGTACATGCAATTTCATAGGCCGCCGCTCCCCATTACATTATGAGCGTTGAGCATGTTCCCCATTTCATTATGAGGTTGAACCTGGCGTGCCCACATACGATCGGCTCCGTTTGATTGAGCCTTGATCACACAGACATTTTCATTTTCAGTACATGCAATACGATCGGCTCCGTTTGATTGAGCCTTGATCGCACAGTTTCATTTATGTTATTTACCGTATGATGTTGATATGTTCATGTATGCTGTCATGTGTTATTGTATGTTATAGTTGTGACTGCTATTTTGTCATTGCTTGATTATTTACATTTGCTCATCTATGAGTATGCACAAATTTTCATTGATAACTAACAATTAATTTATTAATAAATGTTTATCTAATAAGGTTCACTCGCCAACTTATGTTGACCCAAAAACTCCCATTTTTACACATGATACAGGTGAACCAGCAGCAGCTAGGAACACATAGGACTTGGACTAGAAGAGTAAAACGATTTAGAGTTGGGATTGTTATGTTGGTTTATTTTCTTTGTATTGAATGAACATGTTTGGATTTTTGGAAATGTAACTTTGACTTTATTAAATATGAAACATATTAGTAAATGTCATGAGCTTTGGTGATAACTCAATTATGCCCCGACTCTTATTCCGCTGCGGGTCGGGGTGTGACAGATTGGTATCAGAGCCATGACTATAGGGATATAGGATAGGTTATTAGACCCTTAGAGCCTATACTATAGTCGATTAGAAACTTATAAGATTTTTGTGTGTTACATGCCAAATTTCATGATGTTTATATGTTTTATGTTAAATGTTACATTTGATATTGTGCAAGCATGTTCATAAGTATGTATTATCATATAATGCCTATACATGACTCGTATACTCATAACATATCACATCCATGAAAGCACACACCACATCATGATTGCTTTTACAATGATTTTCGTGTTTTCAAATCTCATCAAAGTGAGTTCTCATGACGGGCATGTAGTAACTGGAAGGGTACCAGTACCGGTAGTCGGAACGTCCTGTCTAGGCTGGCATTCGTATAAATCCAAAATAAAGGACCAGTTTGCCTACCTGGGGACTAACGATGAGAGTACGAAGTACCTATTAGGCTAAAGCATGCTATACCAAACGTCGTGGGAGCTAACCCCACTTTGAGTTGTCATTGTGTCTACACCTGGACACGTTCCGACCAAACATCGCATGAACATATTTTGTGGTTTGCATTCGGGGGATGCGAGTGTTAAATTGCCAATACTAATGTGAATCCTACCAAGCCAATGTCCATGGGGGCCCACATGACTATGTAGGTGAAGGTATGGGGGACATTTGAGGCCCAACATGAGTGAACCCAAGACATCCTATGGATGTAGTTGCATTATTGATATTTATGTTATTTTCATTTTCTTAAAGACACATGACACCTAAAAAGACACCATAAACTCACAATCTTCTCATTTTATGATCCTGTAGATGTCGTCTAGACAGCAATGAAGGGGTAAAAGATCAGGAAGGTCCCAGGAACGTTTGTCCACTCAGATCGCGAAACAAATGGCCACGATACTTCCTGACATTGTGGTCCAAGTACAACAAGCCCTTGCTACAAATCCTACTAACCCTCCTTAACAACAGGACCAGAACATCGACAACCCTCCTACCAGCAAGTGCTCTTACAAACATTTTAAGTCCTGTGATCCTCCTAAATTTGAAGGGACCGAGGGTGTCACTGCTCTCCTACATTGGTTCGAGGAGATGGAAAACACCTTTCTAAACTGCGATTGTCCTGAGGATCGCAAGGTTCGATACGCCACCGGTAAACTATTTGGGGTAGCTCTCACTTGGTGGAATACTGAGAAAGGGAAGAGGGGAACTGAAGATGCGATGGCCTTAACTTGGGAGGAGTTAAGGGAAATCATGACTAGGCGTTTCTGTCCTAGAAGTGAAATTAAAAAGCTGGAGGACGAATTTCATTCTCTAAAGCAAAAGGAGAGTGATCACACTACATATAACAAGAGGTTCTTGGAGTTGAACCAAATGGTTCCAAATTTATTCACCCCAACCTATCGTCTGATCGAGCACTATATTCGAGGACTTCCCTCGAAAATCCAAGATTCAGTTCTCAGCGTTTCACCTGTAACACTTGAAGCTGCTATGGAGTTAGCAACTGAACTGACCGAAAACCGAATTCGCAACGGGAAGTTCAAAGAAGAGAAGAAGAAAGCCCCTGTTGAGGGACAAACTTCAAACCACCCCATTCCTTCCTCTAAGTTTGCTAATAAGAGGAAGCGCAACACCAGAAATTTTGCAGTTACTCAAACCAACTCCCCTATTCCTGCTGCACCCATTACTCAAGTCACTCCTTCACCCGCACCATACAGAAGACCCTACACAGGCCCGTTACCAAAATGTAACCGTTGCCAATATCACCATTCCCCTGATCATCCTTGTCAATATTGCACCGGCTGCGGTCGCGCGGGTCATAATGTTCAAACTTGCCGCATGCCTCAACGAACGAACCGCCACCAACCTTTAACCCAAACCCACCAACAAATAATGGGCCAAGGCCAACAACCCCTACTACCACCCACTCAACATTTAGCCCAAACATATTACCAGCCCAATTATCCTATGGGTCAACCAATGCGGGCTTGCTACAATTGCGGCGACCCAAGCCATTTCCGAAACACTTGTCCAAGGCTGGTTAATATTATTCATGCTCAGGCCCAAGCCAACCCGGTGAATCAAGCAAACCAAGCTCCCCCACCTGCAAGAGGGAGAGCTTTCAATATCAGCGCTAACCAGGCCAGAGCTGACGGCAATGTGGTTAACGGTACGTTCCTTATAAATGGTAGATATGCATCTATGTTATTTGATACTGGTGCGGATAGAAGTTTTGTGTCTTTAGAATTTGAACCTATCATAAACAAAAATCGGGATAAGCTCACGGAATCCATAATGGTAGAAGTTGCGGACGGGAAGCCAGTTTCATTAGACTCTATTTTACGCAACTGTACACTCACCTTAAACGACCACGATTTCTCAGTCGACCTTATTCCTATGAAGCTGGGAAGTTTTGACATCATAATCGGTATGGATTGGCTCAGTCAACATCAGGCGGAAGTTGTATGTCGTGAAAAATTTATTCGTATTCCTCTTTCGAACGGTCAGACTCTTCGAATCATTGGAGAAACCTCGTCGAAAGGGCTCAGCTTAATGTCTTGTCTCCAAGCTCAAAAATATCTTCGCAAGAATTATGTCGCGTTTTTAGCTCATATCATCAAGAAGAGAACCATGGAGAAGAAGCTTGAAGACATTCCTGTAGTAAAAGACTTCCCACAAGTTTTTCCTGACGACATTTCAGGACTTCCTCCAGTTAGAGACGTCGAATTCCGTATTGATCTTATACCTGGTGCTACACCAGTTGCAAAGTCTCCATATAGGTTAGCCCCCTCTAAAATGCAAGAGCTAGCCAGTCAATTGCAAGAGTTGACTGACAAGGGATTCATACGTCCTAGCTCGTCGCCTTAGGGTGCACCTGTCCTTTTTGTAAAGAAGAAAGATGGATCGTTTCGTATGTGCATCGACTACAAAGAGCTCAACAAGTTAACAATCAAGAATCGCTATCCTTTACCTCGCATTGATGATCTTCTTGACCAACTACAAGGTGCCAGCTGCTTTTCAAAAATCGATCTTCGATCTGGCTATCATCAACTTAGAGTGCATGAAGAAGACGTCCCTAAGACTGCTTTTCGAACTCGTTATGGCCACTATGAATTCATGGTTATGCCATTTGGATTAACCAACGCACCAGCTGTCTTCATGGACCTAATGAACAGAGTCTGCAAACCTTATCTTGATCGATTTGTTATAGTCTTCATCGACGATATTCTTATTTATTCAAAATCTAAATCTGATCATGAGCGTCATCTTCGACTTTGCACTTCTAGAAAAGGAAAAGCTTTATGCCAAGTTCTCCAAATGTGAATTCTGGTTAAAAGAGGTGCAATTCCTCGGGCATGTAGTCAATGACAAGGGAATACATGTTGACCCTTCAAAGATCAAAGCGGTTCAAGAATGGCAAGCTCCACGTACACCAACTGAAGTAAGATCTTTTCTTGGACTAGCTGGCTATTATCGTCGGTTCATTTCAAACTTCTCTCGCATTGCTGTACCACTCACGGCTTTGACTCATAAGGGAAAACCTTTCGTATGGGACCCAAACAAGAAGATGCCTTTCAAACTCTTAAACAAAAACTTTGTGATGCACCAGTCCTCACTCTTCCTGAAGGTTGTGATGATTTTGTAGTCTATTACGACGCGTCAGGGCAAAGATTAGGCTGCGTTCTCATGCAAAGAGGAAAAGTCATAGCTTATGCCTCGAGACAACTCAAGACACATGAAAAAAACTACACCACTCATGACCTAGAACTTGGAGCCGTGGTGTTCGCTCTTAAGATATGGAGACATTATCTCTATGGTACCAAGTGTGAAATATACACTGACCACAAGAGTCTTCAACATATCTTCAATCAAAAAGAGCTAAACATGAGGCAACGAAGATGGGTCAAACTTCTAAATGATTACGACTGTGAAATTAGATACCACCCTGGTAAAGCAAATGTGGTGGCTGATGCACTTAGTCGAAAGGGTTATGCGAACTCCATTCATCTTCTATGTTCGCAAATTATAACCGACATTAAAGATCAAATTCGAGAAGCCCAACACGTTTCAATAACAGAAGAAGATGTACGAAAGGAGATGTCCTGTGGAGCCGAGCTAAAACTTGAAACTAAATCAGACGGTATTCTGTATTACCTAGATCGTATCTGGATTCCTAACCACAACAATCTTCGTGAAACTCTTATGAATGAAGCTCACAAAACGCGATATTCTATACACCCAGGAGCCGATAAGATGTATCAAGACCTACGATACACCTATTGGTGGCCTGGAATGAAGAAGGATATTGCCGTTTTTGTTTCCAAGTGCCTCACATGTTCCAAGGTGAAGGCTGAACACCAAAGACCCTCAGGACTTCTAGTCCAACCGGAAATACCTGTATGGAAGTGGGAAAATATAACCATGGATTTCATTACCGGGTTACCTCGCACTTCTGGTGGGTATGACACAATATGGGTAATTATAGACCGACTTACAAAATCAGCTCACTTTATTCCTATCCGTGAAGATTTCAAGAACGAAAAGCTTGCACGTATTTGTATCAACGAAATCGTAAGCCGACATGGAGTACCGTTAAGTATCATTTCTGATCGTGATGGTCGTTTCACCTCACGAACATGGCAAGCAGTACAATCCGCTATGGGCACACGATTAGATCTCAGTACCGCCTATCATCCTCAAACTGATGGACAGTCTGAGCGCACCATTAAAACTCTTGAAGATATGCTTAGAGCATGTGACATAGACTTCAAGGGAAATTGGGACGCCCACCTACCATTAGTAGAATTTTCGTACAACAACAGCTATCATTCGAGCATCGGCATGGCACCTTTTGAAGCCTTATATGGTCGTAAGTTCCGATCTCCTGTATGTTGGCACGAAATTGGGGAAGCACAAATTACTGGTCCATAATTGATCCAAGAAACCACAGACAAGATCCATCAAATTCGAAACAATCTTCTAGCGGCTCAAAGTCGTCAAAAGAGTTATGCAGATAAACGACGGAAGCCCTTAGAGTTTAACATTGGTGATCATGTGCTTTTAAAAGTATCACCGTGGAAGGGAGTAGTTCGTTTTGGTCAAAAGGGGAAGCTAGCACCTCGTTACGTAGGACCTTTCAAGATACTCGAAAGAGTAGGTCCTATAGCATACAAGCTTGACCTACCAGAAGAACTCAACAGGATTCATCCCACATTCCACGTGTCGAACTTGAAGAAGTGCCTCGCTGATGAGAATCTCCATATTCCGCTGGAAGATATTCAGATTGATGAATCTATGCATTTTATTGAAAGACCAGTGGAGATCATGGACTACGGGGAGAAACCTCTTCGACGAAGTCGCATTCCAATTGTTAGGGTACGCTGGGAGTCGAAACGGGGACCTGAGTTTACTTGGGAACGTGAAGACTCAATGCGTCAAAAATACCCGCATCTTTTTCCTACTACTTCAACTACTTAAATTTCGGGACGAAATTCCTAAAAGTAGGGAATACTGTAACATTTGTAAAAATCGGGTTTTCAAAACCCGCTCCGTTTTGTAATCGAGTATCAAGTTATAAAAGTTACATTGAATATTTATGATTATTTTGAGTTAAAACGATACATAATTAGTAAATAAACTAAACTATAAAAATTATATTTGATAAAAAGTTAAAACAAAATAAATAAAAAAATTATGATGCTGCCGGGACTCGAACCCGGGTCAGCCGGTTACAACATCAAAGACTTAACGCGCACACACATCACCGCTCCGCCACTTGTTTGTTTTCTGTCATCTTTAGGAAACAAATAGGTTTTATGGACTAAGGTAAATCAATCGATTTTACCAATTGTAACTGAAATCGGTTATCAAACGCCCAAAGTCGATCTGGATACTCGCGATTCAGCGAGTATAACCGATAAACTGACGATTCCAATCAATGCTGCCGTGAATGTAACTTGAATTCGGAAGTGGATCGGTTTAATAACCGAAAGTTTTCAATTCTCGGATTACTTCAATCCTAGACCCTTCCTACGACTCAAAACACACTGCAAGACTTTCAATTTCATTTCCGCAACCTTACAGTCCACCGGAGAAGCTTAATTCAACTCGAAGGAAAAAAATCTGCAAGTCGCCGGAAAACCGGGACTCACATCCACACGGTATTTCCTCCGACTCTTTCTGTTTCAATCATGTGATTAATCGGTCACTAACACAACTCCACCATCAGAATCGATCCTAGTCAACGTTTGTCGAAAATCTTACCTTCGCCGGAAAACTCCTGAAACTTCCTGAAACACACCGTGAACAGGTATGATCTCCCAAACTTCTGTTAAACCTTGTTTAAGTGCCTCAACTTCTTAAATAATCGAACAAAGCTGTCAATTGGTTTCAACAGCCGGAGTTCACCTTCAGAACCGACGAACCTCTGCCGGAATTCTGTGAACAACATCAATCGGTACATCTTTTTCCTCAAACTCTCTCCATTCTTTACTTTTAAATTACTTGTAATGTCCGAAAAGCGTATATGTCATGAATCGGTCATAACAGTCGGAATATGTTTTTCTGGGTAAAATCAACGAAGAAGATGAAGACGCAATATAACATAAGATTAATTAAAATTGGTATTTTAAACGGGTTAGACACACAGTCCAGCGGTGGACTGTGTGCAAAATACACACGCACGTCCCGAGTTCGATTCCTGCTATACGCACTTCTCATATAATAAAATGCATTTTTGTTTAAAAACTAAACCGGGCTAACTCAGTTAGTTGTTAAGTATAATAAAAACCGAGATAATAACCAGGTTAGACACACAGTCCAGCGGTGGACTGTGTGCAACATAAACCATACTTGGCGCGTTCGAAACCCGTCACTTGCACCGGTCCGTTGAATTAAAATGTTTTTGAAATTAAAAAGAATTTCGGTTAAAATGAATAAGTGTATAAATATAATAAAAAACAAGATTATTTCGGGTTAGACACGTAGCTCAGTTGGTAAAGCTGCGTGCACGCGTACGGGAGGTCTCGGGTTCGAGCCTCACCCAGCGCAAACCATGTCCTGACCGAACCGGTCAACAAGTCAACAGGTCAACGGTCAACGCAAAATAAACAATTTTTTTTATATTTTTATTTATTTAATTTAATTTAAAAATCAATTAAAAATACTTAAAAATAACATTTTTAAAGATAGAAAATAGTCTTAAACTCACAAAAATATATATATAAATTTCATTAAAATCTTTAATAAAATCCACTCATTTAATATATTTTTCCGTTATTATTTAGGTTAGTAATCCTCGTTGTTCCGCTCATCTAATTCGTGCGCATATCACCATCTCCAATCCAATGCACCCAATGTGAGTGAATCTTTACAAATTCCCCGTTTTAATCACGTTTTGGGGTGTATCATGTGTCTTTTGATATATATATTATACTTAAACCATTGTGCATGCGTCATATCATGAACTAGTGTATTCAGTTTGTTTCTGTTGTGTAGTTATTGTTGGATGAAAGTTTATTATTTTCAGTAAATGCAATTTCATAGCCGCCGCTCCCCATTACATTTTGAGCGTTGAGCATGTTCCCCGTTTCATTTTGAGGTTGAACCTGGCGTGCCCACATACGATCGGCTCCGTTTGATTGAGCCTTGATCACACAGACATTTTCATTTTCAGTACATGCAATACGATCGGCTCCGTTTGATTGAGCCTTGATCGCACAGTTTCATTTATGTTATTTACTGTATGATGTTGATATGTTCATGTATGCTGTCATGTGTTATTGTATGTTATAGTTGTGACTGCTATTTTGTCATTGCTTGATTATTTACATTTGCTCATCTATGAGTATGCACAAATTTTCATTGATAAACTAACAATTAATTTATTAATAAATGTTTATCTAATAAGGTTCACTCGCCAACTTATGTTGACCCAAAAACTCCCATTTTTACACATGATACAGGTGAACCAGCAGCAGCTAGGAACACATAGGACTTGGACTAGAAGAATAAAACGATTTAGAGTTGGGATTGTTATGTTGGTTTATTTTCTTTGTATTGAATGAACATGTTTGGATTTTTGGAAATGTAACTTTGACTTTATTAAATATGAAACATATTAGTAAATGTCATGAGCTTTGGTGATAACCCAATTATGCCCCGAATCTTATTCCGTTGCGGGTCGGGGTGTGACAGATCGAATGTAGTTTAAACCCGACAAGTACTTGACTTGTATAATATGGGTAAACTATAAACATTCTGGATTTTGAGGCTAAATGACAAAGTTAACCCGTTACGGTTAAATTCCGTAAAATAGTTACATATACGTAACTGTGCGCATAATAGCGATATCGGGTAACCGGATAAGTCATGGACAAGTTCTATATGCCATTATACTTTAAATAAGTTAAAATATCAGTAGAATATCAACTTATATGCCCATTAATGTTTTAAAACGAAACTATGCCTCATAAGGGCATTTTGGTAATTTCATACCATATAAAAAGAACTTGAATATAATTTAATGTTATAATTATAAGTATTCTGGAAAAATACTTTATTTATGACATAATATTAGTAGGATGTCAATTATATGTGTAAATTATCTTTTATGACCAAACTATGCACCGAATGGGCATTTTGGTCATTTTACACATAGTTTATAAATTATTTGGGATTCTGAGTTTATAATATGTACTTGATGTAATTATGTTTAAAATAAGTTTTGAAATCAGTAGGTATCAAGTTTTGGTCAATAATATGGTTTAAAACCATATTATGCGCCGAAACGACGCTTATGTCGTAAAATGACGTTTTTAAATGATGTTTACGAAAATTGACATTTAGATCAGATTAAAATGTTTAAAATATGTTATTTAATATAACATATCAGTAGATAAATGATTTATCTTGAAAAGATTTGATTAAAACTATTTTATAAGCCACAGGGGCTAAAACCGTCATTTATCGATATAGTTTGAGGACTTGCTTGAAAACTCAGTTTATAACTTAGTTTAACATCCCAAATAATACTACTTATAGTATTACATCAGTAGAAACTCATTTTCAAGTTCATTACCATTTAAAACCTTGTTTTATGAAGAAAAAAAAAAGGCATTTTGGTCAAAGATGGCATAATTATGGAACTTGCGCATAAACTTGGATTCTGATTATGATCATGTAATATAACCTCAGAGGGTTATGCTACATTATATTATGATCATAATGCAACTTTAGATCAGTAGGTAACTAATCTAAATCGGGTCAGAATCGAAAGTTAAAGCAGAAGTCAAACTTCGCGACTTTCGGTTGCGAACCGACACTAGAACTGAAATTGACGAGCCGAACATGCTCTAATAATTATTACCAACTTGTTTAAGTGTCAAAACAGGTTTCATAACATATATAAGATCAATTTATGATTTTTCCGAAAAATGGCCTGTTTAACTTTTTACTATCATAACTTTGACCCGTCAATTGGTCTAGCAAACATGATCTTCAGGAGGTGCCCTTTATAGGGACAAACACCTACCTTATTACGATCACTTAGCCATGTTCATTTTGAACAATGGCTGGACCATAATGGTCCTAACCGAAAGTCAAGGCGTTTTACGAAAACGCTTGACTTTTGGCTATAAAAGCCTATAAACGAAAATGGAAGAGCAAGGAACACTTACAAGAGGTTCCTACAATGCAAGAGAACTAAGTTGGATGCTCCTTTCAGCTAGGAACTTCCAGAGGAGGGAGAAGAGTTATGATTTAGAAAGGTGCAAGTTCAAATGGTGAACTTGATCACGTATTTATAGTTGGAGAGCTCAAAGGAGGTGAAGCCAGGTGTTTAGGGGTGTAAGAAGAAGCTTACAAGTGTCCTAAAACGTGGCATAGCAGTTTAGAGAAGCCATGGTTTTGGAGTTTTGCTTGGAGACCAAATAAACTTTCTGCAGCAGAGCCTGTCTCGCGGGGCGGGAGAGACAGAGGCCGGGTCTCTCGCGGCCTGCGACCGCCCCCAATTCAGTTTCAAAATTTGACACTTTGACCCCTGAACTATATAAAGCTTATAAAAACCATTTTAAACACCTTTTTGGCACTTTTAGTCCTCCGTAGCCAAAACTTGGCATACCCGGGATTATGCCTGGACATTGTCGAGCTCTCGGTTCGTTAAAAGGTCACTCATAGGTATAAATTAACATGTTGACACTTTTAATCCCTCCATTATCCAACTTTCACATATTTACAAAATTGAACCCTCTCGTCCAACAAATGGCACGTATGCGAGTTAGGACTTCACAAATGATCACTCAGAGGCTTATTGCAAGCATGTTGATTTCGATGTCACTCAGAGGTTGGGCATGTTGACATATCAGTCACTCAGAGGCCAAGTTTCAAGCATGTTGATGTATCAGTCACTCAGAGGCTAATGATTTAAGCATGTTGACATATCAGTCACTCAGAGGCTGTAATTTATGCATGTTGACATCGGACCGTCACTCAGAGGCTCGGTTTGAGCATGTTGACGCCTTTAGTCCTTACTGGTCTTTAATAGACCATATTTAAAATACAACACGTGTCACTATACTATTGAACACGATTTTACAGGGTGATACATAGAATTAGGGTAAATTTAGTTATTTTTAATTAACTACTTTTAGAACATCAGTACCCCTCCATCATCTACCGCATATACTTGGGGTCTTGCAATAACATGCCTTGCCCTTCTTGAAGATTGCGCTTTTCTTTTAGATGTAACCGCCATTCGCTCCAAAAATGCCCAATCATCTTGCTCAAAGTTTGTGCCAAAAGTACCAGTAGTGATGGACATCAAGTCACGAGCATCTCCGAACTCAACCCTTCATGAAAAGCATTCAACAACTCCCAAAGTGCAATGCCATGATGAGGACAATTTTTTAACATCATGTTAAACCTTTCAAACGCCTCATGGAACATCTCCCCTGGTTGTTGCTGAAAGCTTCTTAAGCTCCGCCTAGCTTCATTTGTCCTTTGGCCCGTAAAAAATTCTTCTAAAAATCTTTGTTGCATATCGGCCCATGTATAAATCGATGCGGAGGGTAGAGTATGAAACCACCTCTTTGCCTTATCTTCCAACGAGAATTGGAAAGGTACCAATTTAACATCATCCAATGAAAACCCTTGCCCCCCCCCCCTAATAGTGTTGCAAATGGAATCATATGTTTCCAAATGAAAGTATGGTTCCTCTGTTGCTAGCCCTTTGTACTTCGGCAAGCTTTGTAATGCAGTCGTTCTAACCTCAAATGTCCTTCCATCCGGGTGATGAGGTATCAACACCGGATAAGGATTATTAGTAATGACCGGTCGAAAATGGGCTTCAACCCCCGCACTACCTCTCGATGATGTCTTCGCGGAGCACCCAATGGTACTCTTGGACCCGCTTGACCTTGTCTTAGCCCTTGAGGTACAAATTGTTGTTAATATTGAGGTTGATGCATCGGTCTTTGAAACTGAGGCTGTTGATGTGGAACTTGGACTTGTTGTAATGGCATTGGTCGTTGAATTGGTGGCCCTTGAGGACGAATTTGTTGTTCCCCCATGGGTTGCCTTTGTTGATAAACTATTCCCCCTTGAGGTCCCAAATTACCTCCATCTCCCCCATAATAATAACCTTCTTCTTCGTAACCTCCAAACTCTTCTTCATACCCATCATCAAACCCATCTCCTCCTACACCCGAAGATTGCACAAACTGTGAGGAAGGATAATGGAAACCTGGTTGGGTTGGTGGTTGAAATGTGGAGGAGGTATGGACAATGGTTGAACTTGGTGGAATTTGACTTTGTAATGGTTGTTGGGTAGAGGATGATTGACCGGAAGTTGGGAAAAAGGATGAGAATGGTGGAACCATTGATGTGGTATTGGTGGGATTGACTTCATGTGTTGAAGTAGGTTGGGTGGTAGGAATTAGTGAAGGTGTGGATGGTGATGTTTGGTTTGTAGTGGTAGGTAATTGATCCATGGTGTTAATTGGTGAAATTGGTGTTGTAGGTGTTGTTGGTGAACCACTTAAACTATTTTCGCGTAGCAATACCCTGTTTCGTCGCAAAGTTCGTTCGATCTCTGGATCAAATGCCAATGGTGATAGCCTGTGAGAGCCTCTAGTATGCATGCACTTGTAAGAACCTGCACACTAACACAACCAGCGTAAACCCGGAAAAATAACAAACTAAACTAAATCAAAGATAACACACGTTGCACACTACTCTCCAGCAACGGCGCCAAAATTTGACGTGATGTCGTAGTCTCACGTAAAGTTAATCCAAATACTACTAAGAGCTAGCGGTAAGTGGGTATCAAACACAGGGAGTTGTGCAAATTGCTTTATCTAGAGTTTGTAATACTTTGACTAATTTACCTAAATTGCAAGGAATTAAATTCAGAATTTGTGGTATTAAGATTTTAGAATTAAACTAATAGCAAATCAAAGTTGGTTGTTTAACAGATTAAAAGCGAGTGACCATCTCAAGTTTCCGGTTTAAATTAACGCATGTGTTTCAAATTCAACTAGAAAGAGTCACATAGACATGACTCGTGTTTGATTACTTGTTTGTGATAAAAGGGAACTAAGTACTCGGGTTATTACAATGCGAGGATGTTACCCGATAACCAATTGACTAATATCCAACCCTTAAATCTCCCCATTATATCTCGATTGTCAATGACACCAAGAACGTACGATTAAGGCAATGATTAAAGCATCAATCAACAATTTACTAACAAGAATCCAAACACCATAACAACTACAAATATAGCAAGTTATTATTCTAGAAATGAGAATTCAAAATACAATTGTTCAAACAAACCTTCCGCTCAAGATGATCACAAGGAGTTCTAGCCACGCATGGTCTTGCAATTCATCACACCTTCAATAGTTTTGTTCATAGGAATCAAAAACACCAAAGCAATGTTTAGAAATTGTTTAGAACCCACAAGATTACTCAAAAATCGCCCCTAAGCTCTGCAAAATGTTCCCCAATGATTGGTATCCCAAAAGACTCCTCAAAACCGAGTATAAATGGGCAGTTACAACTTTCCCGCAGCTCACCACCGTAAGCTACGGTGCCCACCGTAGCTTACGGTGGGCAGAAATCTTCTTACGACAATAAGGAACTGTCTTACGGTGCTTTTGAAGGTGGACTCCACCGTAAGCTACGGTGCTCACCATAGCTTACGGTGGTCAGCAGAATTTCCAGTTTTGCCCTTCATGCAATCTCTTGAGTCTTCGTCTTCAATAAGCCAATTACAAGCACCTGCCAAAGCACGTTTAAACTCCCTTGTTTATGCTCTTCAGTACCTGCGAAGCCGTATACATCGTATACATCAAATCATAACAATTAACCCATTTAAACGTGGAATATTGATCAATTTAATGCACTTTTCAGGTTGTCCAATAGACCACCCGTCATCCGCGCCCATGTCAAAGAATAGATGCATAGCTATCATTAATGAGATATGTACCGTTGACCACGTTGTTATCCGTTCTAGCCTTATTGGCGTTGATGTTAAATGCCCTTCCTCTTGCTTGTGGATTGGCTTGATTGGCTTGGTTCACAGGGTTAGCTTGAGCCTATGCGTTGATGATGTTCACTAATCGTGGGCAGGTGTTGCGGAAATGAGTTGGATCACCGCAATTAAAGCAAGTCCTAATGTGTGGCATCATGGGGTAGTTAGGTTGGTGGAAGGGTTGGGCTAAGGGCTGAGCAGGTGGTAATAGTAGTGGTGGTGGCTGGTAAGGAACTTGACCCACCATTTGGTTGTTGGGTTGGGCTTGAGGTTGGTTGCGGGCTTGTCATTGGAGGGTATAACATGTTTGGATTGTATGGCCTACTCGGCCACACCCTGTGCAGTGGGGACATGGGTTCTCTAGGGGGTGATGGTATTGACATCGATTGCACTTCGGGTGAGGTCCTGTGTATTGCCCTTTAAATGGTGCGGTAGGGGGAGCAACTTGGGGGATTAGGGCTGCTGGAATGGTTTGGTTGTATAGAGTTGACTGACTGGTTTGGGTGCCAGCAAAATTTTTCCCGTTCCGCTTTCTCTTGACAGTGAAGCGAGAAGAGGATCCGGCTTGAGTTGGGTTGGGGGTTTCAGTCGGTGTTTTACTACTTGCATCCTTCTTCTACTCATCCTTGAAATCCCCATTTCCAATGTAGTTTTCAGTGAGCTCAGTGGCTAGCTCCATTGCTGCTTCCAAGGTTGCAGGTACGGTACTCATCACAGAATCCTGAATCTTCGAAGGAAGACCCCGTGTGTAATGCTCGATAAGGCGGTAGAGAGGAGTGAACAGATTTGGAACCATGTGGTTTAGCTCAAGAAACCTCTTGTTGTAGGTTATATATTCTCCATCTTTTTGCTTTAAGAAGTAGAACTCGTCTTCCAACTTCTTGATTTCGCTTCTTGGGCAGAAACGCCTTGTCATGAGTTCTCTAAGTTGTTCCCAAGTTAGAGCTACTACGGTTTCAACGCCTCTTCTACCCTTTTCGGCATCCCACCAACTTAGTGCTACCCCAAATAGGCGACCAGTAGCATAGCGAACCTTACAGTCGTTGGGATAGTCACAGTTGCGAAAAGTGCTCTCCATTTCTTCAAACCACCGAAGGAGGGCAGTGACCCCTTCGGTTCCCTCGTATTTTGGAGGGTCGCAGGAGTTGAAGTGCTTGTAAGTGCACTTGGTGGCGTTTGTAGGAGGGTTGGCAGCATTTTGTTCCTCTTGGTTGATGGGATTAACGGGGTTAGCTGCGAGAGCTTGTTGAACTTGGATTACGATATCAGGAATCACAACGGCCATTTGTTTGGCTATTTGAGCAGCCATGCATTCGCCGGACTTTCCATATCTCCTACCTCCACGAAGGTGCCTAGAAGACATCTACAGGAAATACATAACGAGATTATGAGTTGACGTATAGGTGTCATGTGGGTCGCCAAAGGTTTAGAAATAAAATTAAACATTCACAAAATAAATGAGAAATATAAATCCATTACATCCATAGGATGCCTTGGGCTTTGCTCATGTTTGGGCCCCCATATGTCCCCCATACTTGGCCTAGGTAGTTATGTGGGCCCCCATGACTACTGGGCTTTGTAGGGTTCACATTGGTTTTGGCATGTTATCACACGCACAACCCGAATGAAAATCGTAAAACATGACTGCGAGGTGTAAGGTCGGAAGGTGTCCTGGTGTGGACACGGTGACAACTCAAAGTGGGGTTAGTTCACACGACGTTTGGTGTGGCATGCTTTGGCCTAATAGATCCTTTGTACTCTCATCGTTAGTCCCCAGGTAGGCAAACCGGTCCGTTACTTTGGATTTATACGAATGCCAATCCTAGACAGGACGTTCCGACTACTGGTACTTGTACCCTTCCAGTTACTACATGCACGTCGGAAGAAACTCACTTTGATGAGATTTGAAAATAAAAAATCACAAATTTTTGAAAAGAAAAGTAAGAAAATGTTTAAGTATGTGAGAATCGAGACGTGCGTTATGATGCTAACATATGCATATATATGATGCGTTATAGTGGCATTTGTTTATGGTGTAGATAGATCAATGAATAAGAATTCTCCATCTTCTATTCTCTACATGATTTCATAGTCTAACTCTCATGTTTATATATATATATATATATATATATATTAGTTGCTAATAGACCGTTGTTACACAACACGTTATCAGCACGAACGTGGTCTATGTGTTTTGCCACCCTTGGTATCCCTTTTTCCTTGCCTTTGATGTGCATTATTTTCTAGCCTAACTCAATCTCACACGTTGAGAAAGCAACCCAATAATTATCCAAAATGATGAAAGATGGGTTTCTTATGCGATGGAAAGACGAAAACCGTAGATGCGTATTCACTGCTGACAAAACTTTTGATCTTCGGATCTGCAATCTCTACTAATAAAGGTATGATTCTTCGTATGATTATTTCATATTATATTTGATGATGATGACGATACATCAGTCTTACTGATGACACTTATTAATATACATATATAACCTTAAAACTGATCACTACAATAATTTCTAGGATGTAGTCTCATGATTGAACTCTTGTCTATATTTTTTTTTCATTTGCTTTTAGAAGTGTTTATTTATATATATATATATATATATATATATATTAGCATGTTGGTATTCATCAGGATTTAGATGTTACATAATAAATTATGATGTTACAATTGACTAAGTCATCTTTTTTCAATACTCGTTATTAATTGAATAACTATAGTTTTCGTTGACGACGGCGATATTACGTATATTTATTTTATTTTTCTCTTTTACAAATGATCCCTTCTGTTATTCTAAATTGGCTGGATTATCATTTAATTAGTTAATTTAATTATAATATATGTTGTTTAGGACTCTTACAATCTAGTGATGCTCATCTGCATATTGTCACACCCTGACCCGCAGCAGATAAGGTAGTCGAGGCATGATTGGGTTTTCATCAAAGCTCATGACATTTACTATTTGTAAAGATTTAATATTTAATATTTCAAACTTAATTAAAATATTCCAACAACACATAATTCAAACAAACACAATATTGTTCCAAACAAACCTGCAAATAACGTTTTAATTCTTCTAAGGCCCATATCCTATGTGATCCACGCTTCAAACCTGCTCACTTGTATCATGTGTAAAAATAAAGTTTTGGATCAACATAAGTTGGCGAGTGAATCCCTTTTTATCATTAAGAAAAATGATATATTTAGTATTTATAAAAATATGCATTAACCAAATATGAGAACATCGTGTACGTTATCTAAATCACAAACCATCTCATCTATT
The DNA here is from genome assembly GCA_947069175.1 of Scalesia atractyloides. NCBI lineage: Eukaryota > Viridiplantae > Streptophyta > Magnoliopsida > Asterales > Asteraceae > Scalesia > Scalesia atractyloides. The sequence goes on from CAMTDV010000008.1 coordinate 75,512,947, forward strand.
ATCGACTAACAATGTACATGTGTGCATGATAAGCGATGTGCTGCAAGATCGAAGCTCAATCAAACGGAGCTGATCTCGTATATTAGGCTACGAGGTGCTCCACCCGTAGGTAATGGGGAACAAAAGGCCTAATGTGAGAAATTGACTGCAATGAGAATATGAACACTAAATGGCAATAGACAAATCAATATCACATAGCACGTTAGATCACATAATGGAGATAGCACGAGATTTAAATAACGAGATAACAATATATATAGCGACACATGATACACCCAAAAAAACGTGAAATAAAATGGGAGTTGTAAGATTCACTTATAGTGGGTGCGATTAAGATTTATTGAAGATTGCGCATGATTGAGAAGTTGAGATACCAAGTGATGAAACGGCTATTCTAAATATACACATAACAATTTAGCTAAAAAATATATTCATTTGGTTGAATTTAATATTTTTAATCATCTTATTATTTACATATTTTAATAGATAATTAGTACTTATATATATTTTCATTTTTATTTGTTTAAACTTTTATTTGTAAGTAATATTAATTGGTTATAAAATAATATATTTTTTGGGAGAATAATTAAAGGTTTTGTTAAATTAAAAAAATATTTTCTGAATAATTCAGAATAAAATCCCTCAAACCGACCACTTCAAGACTCGAACCCGTGACCTTTCGTTCGTGTGCACGCAGCCCGGCCAACTGGGCTGCGTGTCTAACCCGAAGGATATCAGATTTTAATTATTCTTATATACTTACTAACTCTTTTCATGTACTGATTTAATAAAAAGGCTTGTGTATTATAGGGACCGTGGTACATAACCTGCTCGAACTCGTGACCTTAGCTTCGTGTGTGCACACAGTCCGACCAATTGGGCTGTGTGTCTAACCCGTTTATTATTCGATTTTTATTCCTTATATAAACTTACTGCTGTGATTCATGATTTGGTTTATAAAAAGGTTCTTATTGCAGCGACCGAATCACAAACAAAACTCGAACCCGGGACCTTTGGCTTCATACGCACACAGCCCAACCAACTGGGATGTGTGACTAACCCGGTTGAAATACAATTTCTATTTCTTTTAAACTATTACTCTGGTTCATCTTCTTCATTTCAATAAGCAGAACTGTTAAACCTGATTGTTTTGATTCATCTAACAATTCCTTTATTTAATTTTAAATAACTACACATGAGATTAATAAAAATTGAAGGAATAGATGAAAGATATACCGAACGGGGTTACTCCAGTTTTTCGGCGAGGTTCTGGCTGGTTGAGAGTTTTTCCGACGAAGCTTTCGAGGATCAGAAGTTCGTAGAAAGTTAGGGAGAGTGTTTGTGCACTCTAATGGGTTCCCCGAGCCCCTATTTATACTTGAAGAAGATCGCAGGGGTTAAATTTTGATTGTAGGAGTTTCGGTTTAATTTGAGTAGGTGCGAGTTGTCTGTAATCACGATTTGAATGCGGTTTGGCACAGATTTGAGTCTAGGTTCATGATTGGGAGTAAATTCTTCAGTCAATTGCGAAGAAATAGCATCTTGGGTGATTACCGGATTGATTGCGCCGTTACTGGGCGGAAACTTTGAATTCAGCTCAAGGAGTTAAGCAATACATAAATGATTGTTTGATTAAATCATTTCAGATATTAAGGTGCGGTGAACTGGTGTGTTGTGAGTTTGATTAGGAGCGAGACCCGGGTTCGAGTCCCGCGGTCTTCCCTTTCTATTGTTTTTTGATATTATAGCTATTATATATATTTTATTTATTTATTATTATTATTATCTTTAATTATTATTTTATATTATTAATATAACGAATCTCTTAAACAATTTACATAAAAACGTAACGAAATGTGATTATAATAAACTTGATTACATAATGGTGCGGGTTTTAGAACCCATTTTTTACGGATGCTACACATATTCCTTGAGTCACCATAATCATATATTTATGCTTCTTTATTAACCTTGTTAAGTTGTAAATAAAGTTGTTGAATTATTTTGATTTGAGGAAGTTAATTGCAATCTAGAGAATATTATATGTGTTTTTAGAATTCATGAAAAACAATTAAATTCAATATTCAATATTACAAAGTATGGAACTCAATATTTATGGACTAAACCGTGCAATTGTATTAGGTTTATATGCTTGTATTGGTGGTAATATATACATGATGTATGTACTAGATTTTCATTTTTTATAGTTTATAATTTAAATGGATATGAATTCTGTAATTAATTGTTTTCATTAGTCATTGTTAATACATAGCATGCCAAAAGACTTTTACATAATTAGATATAAATGAGTTATGTGAGTAGTATTCATTGGATACTAATCCTCTGTTTATAAACATCAATTGATTTAGTTTTAGATAAACTATACAACTTATAATGCAATATATTATTATTATTATTATTATAACATGATTATACAAATTTCGTTTTGTATTTATACTAAGGTTAATGCTATAACAAATTTTGCATATAAGAAATTCATGTAATAGATTAATATTGCTAGATATCATTAGTTGTTTTTAGAGAAACCCTTTCTAGCGATGTCAGTACCTCTCATGCATTCATTATGTAATATCATAATGTTTAACAATGTATTTGCATATTAACTATTACTATTGCTAGTATAAAATAGTGACTATTGCTATTGCTTTATATGTACAATGTATAGATTGCTTATATGATGTCATCAGTTGTTTAAATATCAATATTTGAGAAGAAAAAAAAAATGAGTATGTTATATAACTCATCAGTATTACAATTTTCAAATACAAGTAATAAATGATCTGAGAACTTGAAAGAGATATATGTTTAAGTTTTAAAGTAAGTGTTCAAAATATGTAAGATATTTTTATGTTTGGTTATACCATAATAAGTTATTACATAAATTATATGTGTTTGCTTATTGTGAAAATGTTTATTATTTTATAAAGGCCCATTATAAGTTGTTTTTATATGATGACATGCTATAAGGTCATGTATTGTATGATTTGTTGCTATCTATACCTTGTATTCTATATGCTATCACTTTTTTGCATCGATAATACCGAATAGAACGACTAAACCAAAGTTGTGGTTTATTTTCATTCTCATGAAAAAGTAGAAATATGCTTCGATTTGACACCCAAAGTGTCATACCCCTTGTATCTCATTATTAAGTATAAAGGATATTATATGACTCGGACATATAATTACTTCTCAATTGACGTTATACGAAGAGAAGTTTATTTATAAGGGGAATCGGATAAAACAAATTTTGTTTGTCAAACCTCAAATATACTCCTGAAGTAGCAATATCATTTAAAGGGTTATGAACAGTTTGAAACAACTGTATATCTATTTGTTCGATAAAATAATGGAAAACCCTAAAATTTTATGGTTTTACTCTGATTCATGAAGTGAATATATATTGATCATTGTAATCATGGGCATCATTGAGAAAATTGTAATGATGATCATATTAATAATAAGATTGACCATTAGAAGAACAATCATCATATTAATAAGAGATCAAACTATCAGAAATTACAAGATAGCCAAGCTAATAATGAGATCGAATATCATTATTATAATGATAGTCATGATGAGATCAACCACCAAAAGTGGTAAACTAGTGATTACATAACACGGTGGTTTGAACTTTGAAGTTATAATACATTCTTTCATATCTTATGTTTTGTATTACATACGTGCAAGTAATACATATACAATACCATAAACTATAAGTTTATGGATCTTAATTATATGTTGGCGTGACCGGTTAGACCACATCGAGCCAATAATGATGTGAAACTTAATGAATAACCAGAAGATTCTTCAAGATAATTAAACATGTCATAGCTGCTCTCAACAAAAGTTAATTATTTACCAACAAAAGTAGGGTGTGAATCCCTAAAATATTATGGAATGAATGAAGGATGTATATATCCAAACATGATACCGTTTAGTGTTTTTAAATCGATGCATCGTCTAAATGGTCATCAAATTTACAACTTGAAGTTGTTTGTCGCTTAGCTAATGAGATAGCAAGCATATTATTTCATATTATCATATTTATGGTGGTTATAACATTGAATTTAATATCCATGTTACTAATGATTATTGAAATAAGTATTGAACTTTCTAAATGCTTAAGACACAAATTGCTTTTGTTGAAGACGATGATCAAACGTCTACAAATTGATTGCAAAGCCAATAATCAAGAGAGCAAAAGTTCATATTTAAGCACATGCGATTTTACATGCGGTAACATTATTTCACATCAAGCCAACATGTTATAATAGTTTCTCCCCATTATAGTTGGTTTTGCTCAGGAACCAAATAGTTCTCATCAAACCTTTTATTGTGCGGTATACATTGGAATTGATCCACCACAATGCATAAAGATTGAAACTCAAATAATGTTGGGAATATATTTTGGGTGAAAATACTATTTACGATTACATACTTAGAGCAATTAACGAGAGATTTATTTATGGCTCATTAGATCTTACTTTAAGTAAATTAACATTTTCAACATTATGGAGAGATTAATGGCAGTTGAAAAAGGAATGAGTATGCATGAATTATCATTGATCCTCAAAGTAAATTGTGTGAACAAGAAGTTTAAAAGATAATTCGTTACCTAGATTAAAAAATCAATCACTAGACATGTTCACTGACCTAAATATAGTGACTAAGTAAATCACGTAGTCACCTGCTAATGCTCCAATTAAATTAATTGTCCTAGTAGGGCAAACCATATATTAATGAGTCTATTGCACGCATGAAGCGTGGTAGGCTAGTCGATTCCAAGAAAATAAAAATTCATCGAAAAATTGGAGCAAGTAATGAAGAAGACGGTCAAGTCGATGTTATAGTAAAAAAATGTATCTTGAAGAGACATTAGACATGATGGTTCTGGAATAACCTCAGGTACCTGAAAATAAAGAGCTCTTAGTAAATTATATCATGTCTAGAAGTGTATGGAATCGAAACAAAATCGACGTCGTTATACTTTTGTACATATAGCGGTTAAAATGATGAAATGACAAGTTTCATAATTTAAGATCTGCCTACGAATGAAAACATATAAAGGATTGGCAAAAATGGAAAGACGCAAATAAGAAAGAATTGAATTCTCTAATGAAATGAAAAGTTTCTGGACCAACAGTCCATACAACTGAAGTTGTAAAATATGTTGGATACAAATAGGTCTTTTATGCGATTCATGTGAAATCAAATTAAGTGAAATAAGGCAAAACTGGTGGCACAAAGATTTTCACAAAGGCCCATGATTGATTATAAAGATGCACACTTTCTAGTGGTGGAGGCAATGACTTTCCAATATTTTATTCGTCTGGTAATATAAAGAAAGAATTGATATGCGTCTTATGAAATTTGTGTATCATGTAATACTGAAAGTTTACATAAAAGTCCCTGAAGGATTAAAATTATCAAACTCATGTAAAGTAAGTTCTTGAGAACACTATGATTCAGATATGCGTACGTTATGGGTATTATATATAGGCTAAATATAATTACAACTCTTGATGAGTTTATTAAAGCAGTCGAGTACTTCAAATGTAATATTAAAACATCTAAAGGATGTAATTCTTGTGCACCAATAAACATACATAGAAAACTTGTACCCGATGATTATGATATCTCAATGTACAACGTATAAGCATGGTGTAATATGGATTTTATCAATAAGCAAGTGTTCAAGACATCTTTGCATATGATATTAAATCAATAAGAAAGTTTACGTGATGGAACTCTTAAAGAGCATATGCACATACATAATTAATCAAAGTAGAAAGAAGTATGTAAATGATTATAAATGCCTAAAGCTCAAAACCTTAGCAATGTATCTTATAAAGTTAAAAACAAATATGGACTAAAATAGTCGGGTTAAGTGTTGTACAACTCATGAGATATTCTGATAAAGTGCAATACAAGTTTTATAATATTATCCATCTTTATCAAAAGTCCTCTCCTAAAAGTTCATTGTAATCGCAATTTACAGTGATGATGTATAGACATTATCAAGAGAAACTATTGAGCTTTTAGAGGGGAATATTTTGAATCCTTGGCATAATAAAGTTATTACTCAACCTGTAATTCGAGTATATTGTGATCATATTTTTGTTCGTCAATCAAACTGCATCCCGAAGATGTTGGGACATTTTACTATGGTTAAAGCTCATTCTAAAAGTACATTAAAGGTTGTTTATTACTTGATATAGAAAATAAACCTTATCATCTTCAATCAAAGAAATTGAAATTTTTGATCTAGATGAACCATAGTTAAGTTCATATGTGTATTAAGATTTCTTGTTGTCTATGAATTATTATAAATTTTTTATTTGAATTTATTCACATGACATAACATGTGTCAAGTAAGGAGATATTGGAATGAGTTACAACAACTATTTCGATACATCAAAGGTATGCAAGACATGAGATGAAATTTTACTAACCGATGAAAACAAGTTTGGCTAGTCATATAGATGCAGGGAATGTAACACAACATATTTATGGATATTATGGTATTTTCTTATGCGAGAAGCTACCGAAAGTCACATATGAAGATCATATACCATTTTCCTCAACATAAGTACTTGCACGTAAAGGGTCAAGCAACGAATCATCAACTACAAAATTTTTGAGCAACTTCTACCGAAGATCCACACTAGTTACTTAGAGAATACATGTTCAAATGAGGGGGAATATTACATAATTTGCACTCATTTTCTCTTCACGAAGTTTTGTTCCAATAAGGTTTTCATTGTAAGGTTGTTAATGAGGCAACATAACTAAACTGTAAGTATCATGGGGAGATAACGCGTTGCACTATTTTTTCCTTACCTATGGTTTCATCCCATTGGGTTTTCCTAACAAGGTTTTTAACGAGGCAATATCTCCAAACATATTAAAGGTATGTGGATAGTTAAGGGGGAATGTTATGAATGTATCATTTATATGATGACTCTCCACATACATAACTCCCATCTCTTTGATTTCTTTTGAATTGATGTATGTGCCTATATATAGTGACATTTGTATATGGTGTAGATAGATCAATGAATAAGAATTCTCCATGTTCTATTCTCTACATGATTTCATAGTCTAGCTCTCATGTTTATATACATATATATTAATTGCTAATAGACCGTTGTTACACAACATATACATCTATTTTTAAATCTATTATTATATGTAATGAATGAAAATAAGTTTGGGACACGTATCAGTATATTAGGGCTTCTTAGGTTATGTTTTGACGAGAAAATGATGGGTCACTTTTCTCAACAGTGAAGCGGGATCGGAACCCATTTTATTGACCCAACTTTGTGAAAAAACGGATCCTTTATATACCATTTTCTCATAAACTCGCCATCCTTTCCATCCTATAGCAAACCCTAGACGTCATATCCTCTCTCATAATCCATCTTCACATCTTCATCTTTCCCAATCAATCTTGGCATTACGAGATGATTTTGTGGTGGAAGAAACCCTAATTGGAATTAACTTCCCGATCCTGCCGTTGCAAATCTTCTCGCCTCTCAAGTCGCCATTGTTGAAATATCGACTCGGAATGTCACACCCCCTGTAATCCCTTCACATCAGAGCGGGCGTGAACCGAATGGTATCTTCATTGCACAGCGGAAGCAAGCTTGAGTACTAAGACTTCTAATAAGTGAACGCCCGCTAAGTACTCGAATCCCCATGGGTTCTCCTATTCCAACCGTGCCATACTTTAAAATTTGTAACCTGAGAAAGAAACATGCGAAAAATCAACATAAAGTTGGCGAGTTCATAGTTTGTTCGAAAAGATTTAAAATAAATCTTTTTGGTAACCAGTTAAAATGTTGTTGAGAAAACGTAATAAAACCATTTTTCTCGGCATGTCCATTGAAAACCTTGTTTTTGTAATAATTGAATAACCGTCGATGTCCGCGTATGACAAAGACAACATGGCCGCATGAGCCTATAACCCACCCCATGCTAGTAAGTGCCTCGCCAAACCGTTTACCCAAGACGGTACACTAGCAGGCGGTTATAGTTTCCGATACGTAGCTAGGACTTCATTGTACAGTTTTAAGCGACCCTACGGCCCTTAGTGTTGAGTAGTGGACAATCCAGTCCATGTGTTTATAAGCAGGACCAACCCATCCTCTTATTTGTATGCAGGACAAACCAGTCCTGTAGCAACTAGGACCTTCCCGTCACTAGTCGTTGAGTCTGTAGCAGGACCAACCTGCCCCCTTACTCGTAGATAGGACAATCCAGTCCTTGTCTGTAAGCAGAACCAACCAGTCCCCTAACTTGTTAGCAGGACAAACCAGTCCCGTAGTAACTAGGACCTTCCCGTCACTAGTCATGAAATTCATGCACGTTTCGAAAATACGCGAGTGTTTTGTAAAACCGGCATGTTTAACATAAACCTTTCGTAAACCATTTGAGTTCATTGAAATTCATTTGCAACATGATTTAGAAATAACCTTTTGTAAACCATCTGAGTTTGTTGGAGTTCATTCGTATCATGGTTTAGAAATCTATTGTTTTCGTTCATCGAAATATTGTGTACTTTTTCAAAACTTGCATGTCTTTCCACCCCCGAAAACATTTATAAAAGTGCAAAACAATAAAAGTGGGGGTTATGAACTCACCTGGATAATCCAGTGCAAAGCTAGCTTAATGTTATTTCCATAGTGTTGTCTCACAACTTGACTCGCTAGCATGCAATCTAGTGTATTCCTAAAATGGAATAACTTGTAAGCTTCTAAGAATGACGTAGCTATACTACGTGATACCGAGCTCTACCGAATCGTTACGTATACAATTCTATGAAATTGTCATTGACTTAACTCGGTTAACCAACCTATGGTTTTTCTTAGAATTGTCTTAGTTTTCGAGCGACTTGAAATATATGTTTATATAAAACATAACTATATTTTTAGAAATCATATTTAGTCGTTACGTACGTCGACGGATAATAGTACGACTCTCTGTAGTTTTCATAAGGTATATTATATATATACTTGTATATATACCCGTATAAATGATACATTTCGTATTCGCGCGATAGTCTTGCGGTATCGTGTCGCATTTAGCTTAGGCGTTGAAATCGACTATAACAAATAGCATTGAAGCTCCCGAATCGTCGACGTTTGAAATAAATATAACTATATTTATTTTATAAAAGTATTTGACGTCTTGTCATTCGTATATAAATATGTAATTATATTCTTGTTATACGATTTCCGAATTCGTTCGTTTGAAATAACGTGCAACTCGTATTCGTCTTGTAAAAGCTTTCGGAAATATTGTCGTTCGAAATAAATATAACAATATACTTATTTTGTGACATTGTTCGAATAATTTTATCGAGGTTTGAAATCAAAGTCCCGAATTCGGCTTTGAATTAAACATATCGAGGTTTGAAATCAAAGTCCCGAATTCGGCTTTGAATTAAACATAGATAAATATTATTTATCTTGTAGTTGTTTGCCGTACGTTTGTTATCTTGAAATCGCGTTCGTGGAGAGGTTGTCGGCTCGATTCGTAAGTGTAGTCAAAATAAATATATATTTATATTTATTTTATAAAAATCGTTTGAATTCGGACGCTTTAATTTTGAATTACAACGCGTTTTGTTTTACGAATTTTACGAAAATCGGACAAAGTTTCCTCTGTTTTCAGACGATCCCGACAATATTATTTGTCGATTTATTTATCAAAACGCAACCTGCAATGTACACAATCAATATATAAAATTTCTCGACGTGTTTCGAATGTAGTTTCGTCAAATATTATTTCCGATTTATATTTTAACTATTGTCGGTTCGATTTTAACTAATGATTATCCGAACGTAGCGTACGCCGACTTAATTATTTACTTTTAGTTGTGGCGATAATTAATCGTTTACGCTTCGGTTTGAGCTCGGTTTCGCGCGCTAATTATTACTAATAATTATAAACTAATATAATTAAATTTCGCGTCGTAATTAATTTTTACCGAGTCTCGGGTTGACCCTTTGACCGGGTTTGACCAGTTGACCGCGGATGACCGAGTTGACTTTCGTTGACCGAACCGAGCACCGAACCTGAAACAAACAGTGTCAAAACTGAAACAAGATAAATCCAAATAACCAAAACTTTATTCTAACCCCAAAACCGAAACCTGAGCCGGGATCTGAACAGGGTTGAACTGAGTCGAACCCGAAACCTGAACCGGAGACGAGCTGAACCGGAAACCCGTTGACAGTTTCTGATCGAGTAGAACCGAACACATCTTGAAACATGAACTAAGATCTGAACCGAATCCGAACCGCGACTGAACCCGAGATCCGAGTGAGCTGAATGAAACCGAAATAAACCTAACCAAAACTGTTGCTACCTTTTTCGAACCCAAACCGAGACCCGAGACAAAACTGTTGATTGGATTGAACTGAACCCCGAACCAAAATTGAACCAATACACCACTACCGTCGCCGCGACAGTCGCGTCGCTGAGACGCGACGGCTGCCAATGCCGCGACGGTTGCGAACCGTCGCCGGCTATCGCCGGTTTTGCGGTGCCCTGCCACTGCCGCCGTTTTATCGCACCGGAACCGTCGTGCATCACAGCCGCCGCTGCTACTCGAGCCGGAAAACCACAACGGACCGCCATCGGTTCTCTCTCTCCTTCTTCACTGCTCTCTCTCCTACGCTCTCCCTCTCTCTCTAACAGTCTGTCTCTCACAGCCTCTCTCTGTCTCAGTATGTATGCGGATGTGTGTGTATATATAAAGGAGACCAGGGTGTGTCGTGGAAGATGATCGGGGGCAAGGGGGAGTTGTGTAGGGGTGATGTGTGTGGTCGGAGAAGGTGATCGGCGCCGGCCAGTTGCCGGCGGTCACCGGAAATCGGCGACCGGAAGAGAAAGGGGGCAAGGGGGTTATCGGGTGTGGGGCTAGGGTTTAGTTTTAGAAATGAGGGGAAAATAGGATTAGTTTAGTATTTATAGTTAGGTTTTTTAAAAGGGTCGGGCCCAAGGCCCGTTAATGTTTTCAAGGCCCAAACACGCATCCAAGGCCCGTTTTTAGAACCCGAAAGTCGTGTTTTATCTAAATTTATTTATTCGGACTCAATGACGTTTAAAATTATATTGGGGTCGTTGTTTGACGCGTAAATCCGTCGTTTGCGTTAAAGTTGCGTATTTTGCTACGGTCACCGTTTTTCGATCCGATTTCGACCGTAAATATTAAATTTTGAAAACGAAGCCAAATATGTCGTAATATATTAATATTTAGACGTATCTCTAGTCCGTGGCTTCTGTTTCGTTGTCGGTACATTTCGGTTTTCCGCGTAACTTCCGCGTTGTGTTTTGCGACGTTCAACGATCAACTTTTATCGCATAATCATAACTATATGACAAATACAAGTGTAAAATTCGTATTTTTTAGGCGTTATCAGTATTTGTTCGGCATCAGTTCGCTTAACGTTTAAATTCGCGTTAAAGTTCTCGATTGTCGCCAAATCGCGTAGCGTGAAGCAAGTAGACGTTCCCAGGCTTTCCAAAGGCCTGATCGAGTTAATTTACGTCAAATTACGCTAATTATAATGGTATTACTGTTCGTTATACGCGCAATTGTAACCAGAAAGTGCCGGTTGTCACATGGAATCGCATGTCCTTAATTTGATTTCATATTGTTGGTGTTGTGTTTCAGGTTAGGTATGATTTTTGTGATTAGATGAGATTTTTATAGGGATTATCTTCCATAGTCATTCGTTTTATATTTTGTAATCCTTACCGTTCATATGTTTAATATCGATTTGAAGCATTCAATTTGAGTAGAATTAATCAACGATTTGTGGCGTCTCTTAGGGCTTCGATAAAAACCGATTGCGAGGTAAAGTTATTTTGCTTACTCCATTGGATGTTTTCTGAATCAATTTTTAATTACAGTTTCGAATTTGGTTAAGTACTTAAGTGTGGCGAGTGTGTTTGACCAACGGAAGAAGAAGCTCAACGCTTTGATTATTTTTTTTCTAATTTTCGTGTAGGTGTGTTTGTTGCCGTCGGTGAGCTACAATTCTTAGCCAATCAGATCCGATTGACCACTCGAGCGTTCAAAGGTAATGTCCCTTTGATTAATCCTTTTAGCTCAATTTTTTGTACTTCTATGTGGTTTAGGGTAGTTCAATTTTGATGAAAGCGGTTAAAAATTAGGGTTTCATGATTTCCTAATAGCAAACTTCATCTGCTCCTCAAATTGCAAATCATCGTTGCATTATTCTACAATGACAACGAGTATAGGTTTTTCATTTCCTATTTTTTTCAAAATTTACTTTGTGTAATCATACCTATTTATCTTTGTGTTTGATTAGGGTTTCTACAGCAAACACAGTAAGCTTTTGTTCCCATACATTATGTTTGTGTTTCAATTCATTTCTATGTGTTAGTCCATCTCACTCTGACCAAGCCGATTGTGTTATATTCTGCAGAAACATGCATTATTTGCCCGAACATTGATTACTAGATCTAAAATACACAAAAGAGGGGAAGAAAATCAATGGTCCTAATGATGGAGATGGTCTCCACATGACTCTTATTAAAAGATCACTGAGGTTTCTTCTCATCCAGATATTTATCTATCTATATCAATGTCACAAAATAATTATTTGTAGAATTACAGAAATTTGATAAAATGAAGTGTTTATCTGCCGATTTTCACCATAAACAATCATCCATCTATGGCCGAACATATTGAACTACATGTAGACAAATTCTTTTTGAATAATATAAATTTTTTATTTGATATTAATGTTTTAACTAGATAAGTATTATATTATAAAAAAAAAACTCGAAATATATGCATTGTACTAATTAATAAACAATAGCAAGTGTATATTAGAAAACTGCCTTTAACAATTATAGGTCTCTCAAATCATCAAATTTTTAACAATATTAATTAATTATATCTATTTTTAATTGATTATTAAAAGAACTAGGTCGTACTTACCCGCGTGTTGTGTAGAGACGCAGTTGAAATTCGGAACGTATAGCACACCATGATAACCGATAAATAAATTTGTAAAATTTAATAAAATGATATCTAAATGTATTATGTTATTTACGTCGTAACTCTGCTCTAAACATCAAAATAATAATAAAAAAAGAAAAAGGTAAAACAATATAGTAAATAACAAAGGTAAACAAAAAAGAAAACGATAGAAACTCGGCTGGTTTCGGTGCGCTCGTTATAGCAAAATAAAAGTTAAAAAATATTGTTAAAAGAGTATCGGTGTGTTTGTTAAAAAAGCCAAACTAAAAAAAACCTTGCCACACTTGTTATAGCAAAGAAAAAGTAAAGTTAAATAATATGTCTAAAATGGTATTAACGAATTTATTAAAAGGTCTATTTAGGGGTAAAAAAGTAATTTGATTAAAGTAAAAAAAAGAATGCACTAATTAAACTAGATGAGTTGTAAATGAAAAAGTTTACACTAAATTACAAAATAGACTAAATGACAAAAAAAACCCAATACTTATCTTCTTATAGTTTATGTCACTTTTGCTACTTAAATCTAAAAATAGAACCTTTTGAATATGGGTTATTCAGGTTTCAATTTTAATGTCATTTTCATCCAAAAGGTAAACTTGGTCAGAATTTTATGTTAACTTCCACCTTTTTTGTCGTGTTCCTCATTTTAATGAAAGGTAGAATTGTCTTTTTATCCCTTTATATAACTAAACTAAAAAACAAATATAAATCCCAAATCACCTTTATAAAAGCCCAATCCCCTAATCGTCCCTTCTTCAACCCTACCCACCTCTACATTGAGAACAACAATGGTGGTTTGCACCTGTGGAGCCCCAACCCAAATTCGAACATCGTGGACAACACAAAATTGGGTTGGAGCTCCACAGGTGCAGACCACGATTGTTATTGTAACATCCGTCGAAAAACGGGTTTTCGAAACCCGTTTCGTTTAATAACCGAACAATCAGTTTTAAATTTTTGTTGTTTATTTATAACTTATTTTAATTTTAAACGATACATAATTAATAAACAAATTAGAAGATATAAATTATAATTGTAAAAAAATAAAAATAGATTAATTAAAAAGGAAAACCGGCTGCCGGGAGTCGAACCCGGGTCAGCCGGAAATCCCCAAAGTCTTAACATTCACACAATCAACCACTCCGCCACTTTAATTATTTGATATCATATCGAATCAATTAATTCAAATAATAAAACACGGAAGTCAAATCCAGTCAAAATCGCGCCCAATTTTGCAGTCGTCGGAAATCCAGACGATTTCGTCGACAATTAACGTTTTCTTCCAATTTAACCGAAGAATTAACTTTGACGACGGTTATAACCGACGTCTGAACCCGCGACATTAGTCGTAACCGCCGGAGAACGGCTGACCTTGAATCGAGACTGAATTCAGACCCCATACATCTCGATTTCTCCCTATAAATTCACCCACAATCCACTGGTAGCCTTTTCGCTCAGAATCGCACCTTTTCTCGACGAAAATTCACTCGCCGGAAAATATCTGCAAGTCGCCGGAAAACCGAGACTCACATCCACACGGTAATTCCTTCGACTCTTTCTGTTTCAGTCATTTGATTAATCTGTCTCTAACACAAATCCACCATCAGAATCAATCCCAGTCAACGTTGTCGAAATTCCTACCTTCGCCGGAAAATTTCTGAAACTTCCGGAAACACACTGAGAGCTGGTATGATCTTTCAAACTTCTGTTAAACTTTGTTTAAGTACCTCAACTTCATAAATAATCGAACAGAACTGTTAATTGATTTCAACAGCCGGAGTTCACTATCAGAGCCGACGGACCTCTGCCGGAATTCTGTGAAAATCACTGATCGGTACATCCTTTCCCCCAAACTCTCTCCATTCATTACCTTTAAATTACTTATAAAGTTTAAAAAACCAGATTAGGCATAAATCAGTCAAAACAGTCGGACTTTGTTTTCTGGGTAAAGTTAACGAAGAAGACGAAGACGGGGTATAATATAAGGCTAATTAAAATCGATTTAATGAACAAGTTAGATACAGAGTCCAGCGGTGGACTGTGTGCAAACATATACACATACGACGCGAGTTCGAATCCTGTCCCAGCCTTACTCTCTTGTTATAAAAATGCCTTTTTAACTGAACCGGGTTAACTCCCAAAATCATGTTAAGTATAATAAAAACCGAGTTATTAACCAAGTTAGACACACAGTCCAGCGGTGGACTGTGTGCACGCTAACCCACAGGTCCCGGGTTCGAGACCTGTGGTCAGCACCGGTTTGATACATTTACCATTTTTAAAATAATTAATTTCTGGATAAATCTAAATAGTATATAAGTATAATTAAAAACAGAATTATTTCGGGTTAGACACGTAGCTCGGTTGGTAGAGCTGCGTGCACGCGTACGGGAGGTCACGGGTTCGAGTCTCACCCAGCGCGCATATATAATCGACCGGACCGGTCAACGGTCATTGGTCAACGGTCAAAAGTCAATATTTTTTAATTATTTTTATTTATTTTATTTAATTTAAAAATCAATTAAAAATACTTAAAAATAACGTTTTTAAAGATAGAAAGTAACCTTAAACTCACAAAAATATACCCAAAAATCCTATTAAAATAGTTAATAAAATCCACATACTTACCGTACCTTTTCGTTATTAATTATGTTAATTATCTCTCGTCGATTAATCCTCTAAATTCGTGCGCATTCAACACCTTCAAACAAACGCACCTAAGGTGAGTGAATCTCTACCAATTTCCCGTTTTAATCACATTTTGGGGTGTATCATGTGTCGCTATTTATTTATTTTAATTAAACACTTGTGCATCCATCATATTCATGATCATGTGTATTCAATATGTATCCGTTGTTTGTGTGGTTGAAGTTTAGATTTAATTTATCATTTCATTTCAGTACATACATTTCATAGGCCGCCGCTCCCCATTACCTATGAGCGTAAGCTGTTCCCCATTACCTATGAGCGTGAACCAGGCGTTGCCAACATAAGATCGGCTCCGTTTGATTGAGCCTTGATCTCACACACATTAGCATAGGCTGTCCATTCCCCATTACCTATGAGCGTGAACGGGACGTTGCCAACATATACATTGTCATTCTTATTTCATGCTTAAGCAAGGTGGTTTGTGATTGTTATGCTTACATACATTTGTTCATATATGATTATTACACAATTTTCCTAAATTAAATTACAATAATAAATCAATAACAAATGTTTTAAACAAGGTTCACTTCCCAACTTTTGTTGACCCAAAATTTCTCATTTTTACACATGATACAGGTGATCAAGTTGAAGCAAGAAACATATAGGGCGGCTTAGAAGAATAAACCAGTTTAGATTATGGATTTGTTTAGTTAATTTTTCCTTTCCTTGTATTGTATGAATTTGACTTGGAACTTTGAAATGTAATTTTTATTTAATAAATATGAAACATATTAGTAAACATCATGAGCTTTGGTGATAACCCAATTATGCCCCGACTCTTATTCCGCTGCGGGTCGGGGTGTGACAGATTGGTATCAGAGCCATGACTATAGGGATATAGGATAGGTTATTAGACCCTTAGAGCCTATACTATAGTTGATTAGAAATTTTTTTAGATTTTTGTGTGTTACATGCCAAATTTCATGATGTTTATATGTTTTATGTTAAATGTTACATTCAATGTTATGCAAGCATGTTCATAAGTATATATTATCATATAATGCATATCATGAATCATATTCTCATAACATATCATGTCCATGAAAGCACACATCACATCATTTTCATGATTGTTTTTACAATGATTTTTGTATTTTCAAATCTCATCAAAGTGAGTTCCCATGACGGGCATGTAGTAACTGGAAGGGTACAAGTACCGGTAGTCGGAACGTCCTGTCTAGGCTTGGCATTCGTATAAATCCAAAATAAAGGACCAATTTGCCTACCTGGGGGCTAACGATGAGAGTACGAAGGACCTATTAGGCCAAAGCATGCTATACCAAACGTTGTGTGAACTAACCCCACTTTGAGTTGTCATTGTGTATATACCTGGACACCGTCCGACCATACATCTCGCAAACATATTTTGTGGTTTTCATTCGGGTGATGCGAGTGTTAAACCGCCAATACCAATGTGAATCCTACTAAGCCAATGGTCATGGGGGCCCACATGACTATACCGGCGATAGTATGGGGGACATTTGAGGCCCAACATGAGCAAACCCAAGACATCCTATGGATGTAGTTGCATTATTGATATTTATGTTATTTTCATTTTCTTTAAGACACATGACACCTAAAAAGACTCCATAAACTCACAATCTTTCCTATGTATGTTCCTGTAGATGTCGGCTAGGCAGTTACGTGGAGGACGAAAGACAGGAAGGTCAAACGAACGCTTGGCCACTCAGATTGCGAAACAAATGGCCGCGGTGCTTCCTGATATTGTAATTCAAGTCCAGCAAGCTCTCACCGCGAATCCTGTCAACCCACCCAATCAAGAGGATCAAAACATCGACAACCCTTCCTCCAAGAAGTGCTCCTACAAGCACTTCAAGTCTTACGATCCCCCAAAGTTCGAAGGGACCGAAGGTGTCACCGCACTCCTCCACTGGTTTGAGGAAATGGAAAACACCTTCCTAAATTGCGATTGTCCCGAGGATCGCAAGGTACGTTACGCAACTGGGAGATTATTTGGGGTAGCCCTGACCTGGTGGAACACCGAGAAGGGTAAAAGAGGAGTTGAAGACGCTATGGCCTTAACCTGGGAAGAGTTAAGAGAAATGATGACAAAACGCTTCTGCCCAAGAAGCGAACTCAAGAAGTTGGAAGACGAATTCCACTCGCTGAAGCAAAAGGAAGGGGATCATACTTCCTACAACAAAAGATTTCTTGAGCTGAACCAGATGGTTCCTAACTTGTTCACCCCAGTATACCGTTTGGTTGAACACTATATTCGAGGCCTACCCTCGAAGATTCAAGACTCAGTCCTCAGCACTTCGCCTGTAACCCTCGAAGCCGCCATGGAATTAGCCACCGAACTTACCGAGAACCGCATCAGGAACGGTAAATTCAAAGAGGAGAAAAAGAAAGCCCCCGTTGAGGGCCAAACTTCAAACCATTCCACCTCCTCCTCAAAATTTTCAAACAAGAGGAAGCGAAATACTAGAAATTTTGCCGTCACCCAAACAAATTTCCCAATCTCTGCTGCACCCATCACACAAGTTGCTCCTTCACCCGCACCATACAAAAGGCAATACTCTGGCCCTTACCCAAAGTGTACCCGTTGTCAATACCATCACTCCCCCGAATACCCTTGTCAATATTGCACCGGCTGTGGCCGTGCAGGTCACACCATCCAAGCCTGCCGCTCACTACAACGAATGAACCGCAACCAACCCACAACTCAAACCCACCATCAAATAATGGGTTAAGCCCAACAACCCCTACTACCACCACCTACACAACATACAACCCAAACCTACTACCAACCCAACTACCCCATGATGCAACCCATGCGGGCTTGCTACAATTGTGGAGACCCAAACCACTTTAGAAACACGTGTCCACGCTTGGTGAACATCATACATGCTCAAGCTCAAGCAAATCCGATGAATCAAGCTAACCAAGCTCCTCCACCTGCTAGAGGAAGAGCATTTAACATCAACGCCAACCAAGCTAGGGCCGACAACAACGTGGTTAACAGTACGTTTCTCGTCAATGGTAGTTATGCATCCGTGTTATTTGATACTGGCGCGGATAAGAGTTTTGTGTCCTTAGAATTTGAACCCATCCTCAACCAAACTCGTGATAAACTTATGGAATCCATAACGGTAGAAGTTGCTGACGGAAAACCGGTCTCATTAAACTCCATTATCCGAAACTGTACTCTTACTCTAAACGATCACGATTTTCCTGTTGACCTCATTCCTATGAAGTTGGGAAGTTTTGACCTTATAATCGGCATGGACTGGCTCAGCCAACATCATGCTTGTAACACCCCGACCCGCAGCGGAAATAAGAGTCGGGGCATAATTGGGTTATCACCAAAGCACATGACATTTACTATTATGTTTCATAATTAAATGAAGTCAAAGTTACATTTCTCAAACATCCAAACATGTCCATTCATTACAAGGGAAAATAACCAAAAATAATCCAAATACTAAATCGTTTTATTCCTTCTAATCCAGGTCCTACGTGTTCCTAGCTGCTGCTGGTTCACCTGTATCATGTGTAAAATAGGAGGTTTTTGAGTCAACATAAGTTGGCGAGTGAACCTTATAGATAAACATTTGATAATAATTGTCTGGTTAGTTTATCAATAAAATATTGTGCATAATCATAAAAGAGCACATGTATGAAATCAAACATTGGCAAACATCAGTACAATTATAACATATGATAACAATCGATAGCATATATGAACATACCAACATTACATAATAATTAACATAAATGAACTGTGCGATCAAGGCTCAATCAAACGGAGCCGATCGTATTGCATGAACTGGAAATGTAAATTGAACTGTGCGCTCAAGGCTCAATCAAACGGAGCCGAACGTATTGCATGAACTGAAATGAAAATAAAATGACCGATCAAGGCTCAATCAAACGGAGCCGATCGTGCGGGCACGCCCTGATCAACCGCATAATAAAATGGGGATCAAGCTCAACCTCGATGGGTGGGGAGCTACGGCCTCGGCAATTGCATGTACTGAAATAATGATTTGCAAACAATAATAACTACTTAACAGCAGCAATTAACACACATGTCATGATATGATATATGCACAGTAACTTAGTTATAATATGTAAATGAACAAGACACATGATACACCCCAAAAACATGATTAAAACGGGGAATTTGAAGGGTTCACTCACATTGGGTGCGTTGGATTTGAGTTGGTGAGATGCGCACGATTTAGACGAAGCGAGTCAACGAGGAATCACTAACCTAAATAAAAATGGGAAAAATATATTAAATGGATGGATTTTATTAAAGATTTTAATGGGATTTTTAGATATATTTTTGTGAGTTTATGGCTATTTTCTATCCTTAAAAATGTTATTTTTAAGTATTTTTAATTGATTTTTAATTTAAATTAAACAAATAAATATGTAAAAAAATAATATTTTTTTTTACTGTTTGACCGTTGACCGTTGACCGTTGACCGGTTCGGTCAGCGGTAATACTTGCGCCAAGCGGGATTCGAACCGGTGACCTTCCGTTCACGCGCACGTAGCTCTACCAACTGAGCTACGTGACTAACCCGTTAGAAATCCAGTTTTAATTATATTTATACACTTATTCGAATTTACCGAAAATTCCTTTATTTTGCAAAACGTTTTAAACTCATTGAACCGGTGTTTGTGACGGGACTCGATCGCGTGACGTGAAGTTTGATTTGCACACAGTCCACCGCTGGACTGTGTGTCTAACCCGGTTATATTCTTGATTTATATTATACTTAACAACTACCCACTCTAACCCGGTTAGTTCATAAATAAAAAGGAATGTTATTACGCATAGTGTGTGTGTAGTAAGGATCGAACTCGGGACGTGTATGTTAACTTTGCACACAGTCCACCGCTGGACTGTGTGTCTAACCCGTTAATTATCCGAATTTTAATTACTCTTATGTTCAGCAATAGGTTCATCTTCTTCATCGGATTAAACTGTCAGCGTATTTCAACTGGTTAAGATTGATTTTGCGACTCTCAAAGTTCTTAAACACTATCAGTAATTCAATAGTAAGGAACGAAAAGAGTTTAAAGAACAGGATTTACCGATTTGAAATAAACACAGAATTCCGGCGAAAGTTTTGTCGGTACAGGAATTGAGCTCCGACTGTTGAAACAATTAACAGTGTGGTTCGATTATTTATAGAATTAAATCATCTAAACAAGGTTTAAATGAAGTGTAGGATATCTTACCCTTTCACAGTGAGATTCCGGCACTTTCAGAGACTTTCCGGCGAAGGTGGGATTTCCGATAAATGTTGGCTAAGATTGATTCTGATGATGGAATTTGGTTAGAGATTGACTAATCACATGTTTTAAACAAAAAGAGTCGAAGAAAATACCGTGAACATGCAAATCCCGGTTTTCCGGTGAGTTGCAGAAAATTTCCGGCGATCGAATTCAGAGAGTCTTACGGTTCCGAATCTTTACGAAAATGAAATTGAGTGTTGATGTGATAGCTATGATTCGCGCAAATGATCAGGACTTGGATTTAATCAGAGTTTGGTACATTTTCGGTTTCAAATACCGAAAGTGATGAAGTCTTTAAGTTCATTCAATTAGGATTTAATTAGAAACCGATATTCATCGGTTATGAGCTAGCCAAACGAAGTCGAAAGGATTTAGCGTTCAGTTTGCCGATTTCCGTTATTTAGACGTCATTAACTGTTAATTCGTGTTTGCGTATAAAACTCAATTGTTTTCCTAATGTTAACAGAAAACAATTGGTGGCGGAGTGGTTAATGGATCGGTGGATAAGTTAGTTGAGGCTGTTGACCCGGGTTCGAGTCCGGTCAGCTACAAAATTTTTTATTTATTTTATTTTAACTTTTTATCAAATATAACTTCTATAGTTTAGTATATATATTAATTATGTAACGTTTAAACTCAAAATACTCATAAATACTTAATGAAATTTCATAACTTGGTATTGATTACAAAACGGAGCGGGTTTTGGAGACCCGATTTATACAAATGTTACAATGCTGAAGTAGTATGCCGTGAGAAGTTCATTCGCATTCCTCTTGCAGACGGTCAAACTCTACGAATATTTGGAGAAACCCCTTCGAAAGGACTCAGGCTGATGTCCTGTCTTCAAGCCCGAAAATATCTCCGCAAGAACTATGTAGCATTTCTAACTCACGTTGTCAAGAAGGGAGACAAAGAGAAGAAACTTGAAGATATACCCGTAGTGAAAGAATTCCCGCAAGTTTTTCCCGACGACATCGCAGGACTCCTCCCAAGAGAGAAGTCGAATTCCGCATCGATCTTATACCGGGCGCTACACCCGTCGCGAAATCTCCTTGTAGGTTAGCCCCATCCGAAATGCAAGAGCTAGCCAGTCAATTACAAGAACTGACCGACAAAGGGTTCATACGTCCTAGCTCATCGCCTTGGGGTGCACCTGTTCTGTTCGTGAAGAAGAAAGACGGAACGTTTCGCATGTGTATCGATTACAGAGAGCTCAACAAATTAACGGTCAAGAACCGCTATCCATTACCTCGCATCGATGATCTTCTAGACCAACTCCAGGGTGCCACTTGTTTTTCGAAGATCGACCTTCGTTCCGGCTATCACCAACTCAGGGTACATGAAGAAGACGTCCCAAAGACCGCCTTCCGAACTCGTTATGGTCACTATGAATTCATGGTTATGCCATTTGGTCTAACCAACGCTCCAGCCGTCTTCATGGACCTAATGAACAGAGTTTGCAAACCCTATCTCGATCGCTTTGTTATAGTCTTCATTGACGATATTCTCATTTACTCAAAGTCTAAGACTGATCATGAACGACACCTTCGACTCATCCTCACACTCTTGAGAACCGAAAAGCTTTACGCTAAATTTTCCAAATGCGAATTCTGGTTAAAAGAAGTACAGTTCCTTGGTCATGTCGTCAATGACAAGGGAATTCATGTCGACCCCGCAAAGATCAAAGCGGTGCAAGAATGGCAAGCGCCACGTACCCCAACCGAAGTAAGATCTTTCCTTGGTTTGGCTGGTTACTATCGTCGTTTCATATCAAATTTCTCTCGTATCGCTGTACCACTCACGGCTTTGACACACAAAGGAAAACCCTTCATATGGGGACCTAAACAGGAAGAAGCCTTCCAAACCCTTAAGCAAAAGTTTTGTGACGCACCTATCCTCACACTCCCCGAAGGTTGCGATGACTTTGTAGTTTATTGCAACGCATCAGGGCAGGGACTAGGCTGTGTTTTAATGCAAAGGGGAAAAGTGATAGCCTATGCTTCTAGGCAGCTCAAAACTCATGAGAAGAGCTACACTACTCACGACCTAGAACTTGGAGCCGTTGTGTTCGCTCTTAAGATATGGAGACATTACCTCTATGGTACCAAGTGTGAAATTTACACTGACCACAAGAGCCTCCAACATATCTTTAACCAAAAGGAGTTGAATATGAGGCAACGAAGATGGGTCGAACTTCTTAATGACTACGACTGCGAAATTCGGTATCATCCCGGCAAGGCAAATGTGGTGGCCGATGCACTCAGTCGAAAGGGATATGCGAACTCCATTCGTCTTCTATGTTCGCAAATCATAACCGATATCAAAGATCAAATCCGAGAAGCTCAACATGTCTCCATAACAGAATACGACATACGCAATGAGTTATCTTGTGGAGCAGAACTTAAACTCAAAACAAAATATGACGGCATTCTGTATTACCTAGATCGCATATGGATTCCCGATCACAATAACCTTCGCGATACCCTTATGAAAGAGGCGCACAAAACACGATACTCTGTACACCCAGGAGCCGACAAGATGTATCAAGACCTTCGATACACCTACTGGTGGCCTGGCATGAAAAAGGATATTGCTGTTTTTGTTTCCAAGTGCCTCACCTGTTCTAAAGTGAAAGCTGAACATCAAAGGCCCTCAGGACTTCTAGTCCAACCTGAAATACCTGTATGGAAGTGGGAAAACATAACCATGGACTTCATTACCAGGTTACCTCGCACTTCTGGTGGGTATGACACTATATGGGTAATCATTGATCGTCTTACAAAATCAGCCCATTTCATTCCGATTCGCGAGGACTTCAAGAATGAGAAGCTAGCTCGTATCTACATCAGCGAAATTGTAAGCCGTCATGGTGTACCGTTAAGCATTATTTCAGATCGTGATGGTCGTTTCACTTCACGAACATGGCAAGCTATGCAAGCCGCTTTGGGTACACGATTAGATCTCAGTACCGCTTATCATCCCCAAACTAATGGTCAATCTGAACGCACCATTCAAACTCTTGAAGACATGCTTCGAGCATGTGTTATAGACTTCAAAAGGAATTGGGACGCTCATCTACCGTTAGTTGAATTTTCGTACAACAACAGCTATCATTCAAGTATCGGCATGGCACCTTTCGAAGCGTTATATGGTCGTAAGTGCCGATCACCAATATGTTGGCACGAAATTGGAGAAGCTCAAATCACCGGTCCAGAATTAATACAAGAAACAACCGACAAGATTCATCAAATCCGAAACAACCTTTTAGCGGCACAAAGTCGTCAAAAGAGCTATGCTGACAAGCGACGAAAGCCCTTGGAATTTAACATTGGTGACCAAGTACTTTTAAAAGTATCGCCGTGGAAGGGAGTAGTTCGTTTTGGCCAAAAAGGCAAGCTAGCACCACGCTACGTAGTTCCTTTCAAGATACTCGAAAGAGTAGGACCTGTAGCATACAAGCTTGACCTACCGGAGGAACTCAACAGAATTCATCCCACATTCCACGTATCGAACTTGAAGAAGTGCCTCGCCGATGAAAATCTCCATATTCCTCTAGAAGACATTCAAGTCGATGAAACTATGCATTTTATTGAAAGACCAGTAGAAATTATGGACTTCGGGGAAAAACGTTTAAGAAGAAGCCGCATCCCCATTGTCAGGGTACGCTGGGAGTCGAAACGAGGACCTGAGTTTACTTGGGAACGTGAAGACTCAATGCGCGAGATATACCCACACCTATTTCCTGTAACTAACACTACTTAAATTTCGGGACGAAATTTCTAAAAGTAGGGGATACTGTAACATCCGTCGAAAAACGGGTTTTCGAAACCCGCTTCGTTTAATAACCGAACAATCAGTTTTAAATTTTTGTTGTTTATTTATAACTTATTTTAATTTTAAACGATACATAATTAATAAACAAATTAGAAGATATAAATTATAATTGTAAAAAAGTAAAAATAGATTAATTAAAAAGGAAAACCGGCTGCCGGGAGTCGAACCCGGGTCAGCCGGAAATCCCCAAAGTCTTAACATTCACACAATCAACCACTCCGCCACTTTAATTATTTGATATCATATCGAATCAATTAATTCAAATAATAAAACATGGAAGTCAAATCCAGTCAAAATCGCACCCAATTTTGCAGTCGTCGGAAATCCAGACGATTTCGTCGATAATTAACGTTTTCTTCCAATTTAACCGAAGAATTAACTTTGACGACGGTTATAACCGACGTCTGAACCCGCGACATCAGTCGTAACCGCCGGAGAACGGCTGACCTTGAATCGAGACTGAATTCAGACCCCATACATCTCGATTTCTCCCTATAAATTCACCCACAATCCACTGGTAGCCTTTTCGCTCAGAATCGCACCTTTTCTCGACGAAAATTCACTCGCCGGAAAATATCTGCAAGTCGCCGGAAAACCGAACTCACATCCACACGGTAATTCCTTCGACTCTTTCTGTTTCAATCATTTGATTAATCTGTCTCTAACACAAATCCACCATCAGAATCAATCCCAGTCAACGTTATCGAAATTCCTACCTTCGCCGGAAA
Organism: Scalesia atractyloides; assembly: GCA_947069175.1. Lineage (NCBI taxonomy): Eukaryota > Viridiplantae > Streptophyta > Magnoliopsida > Asterales > Asteraceae > Scalesia > Scalesia atractyloides. Next base: position 75,538,540 of record CAMTDV010000008.1, read on the forward strand.
ATTTCTGAAACTTCCGGAAACACACTGAGAGCTGGTATGATCTTTCAAACTTCTGTTAACTTTGTTTAAGTACCTCAACTTCATAAATAATCGAACAGAACTGTTAATTGATTTCAACAGCCGGAGTTCACTATCAGAGCCGACGGACCTCTGCCGGAATTCTGTGAAAATCACTGATCGGTACATCCTTTCCCCCAAACTCTCTCCATTCGTTACCTTTAAATTACTTATAAAGTTTAAAAAACCAGATTAGACATAAATCAGTCAAAACAGTCGGACTTTGTTTTCTGGGTAAAGTTAACGAAGAAGACGAAGACGGGGTATAATATAAGGCTAATTAAAATCGATTTAATGAACAAGTTAGACACAGAGTCCAGCGGTGGACTGTGTGCAAACATATACACATACGACGCGAGTTCGAATCCTGTCCCAGCCTTACTCTCTTGTTATAAAAATGCCTTTTTAACTGAACCGGGTTAACTCCCAAAATCATGTTAAGTATAATAAATACCGAGTTATTAACCAAGTTAGACACACAGTCCAGCGGTGGACTGTGTGCACGCTAACCCACAGGTCCCGGGTTCGAGACCTGTGGTCAGCACCGGTTCGATACATTTACCATTTTTAAAATAATTAATTTCTGGATAAATCTAAATAGTATATAAGTATAATTAAAAACAAAATTATTTCGGGTTAGACACGTAGCTCGGTTGGTAGAGCTGCGTGCACGCGTACGGGAGGTCACGGGTTCGAGTCTCACCCAGCGCGCATATATAATCGACCGGACCGGTCAACGGTCAACGGTCATTGGTCAACGGTCAAAAGTCAATATTTTTTATTATTTTTATTTATTTAATTTAATTTAAAAATCAATTAAAAATACTTAAAAATAACGTTTTTAAAGATAGAAAGTAGCCTTAAACTCACAAAAATATACCCAAAAATCATATTAAAATAGTTAATAAAATCCACATACTTACCGTACCTTTTCGTTATTAATTAGGTTAATTATCTCTCGTCGATTAATCCTCTAAACTCGTGCGCATTCAACACCTTCAAACAAACGCACCTAAGGTGAGTGAATCTCTACCAATTCCCCGTTTTAATCACATTTTGGGGTGTATCATGTGTCGCTATTTATTTATTGAATTGAACACTTGTGCATCCATCATATTCATGATCATGTGTATTCAATATGTATCCGTTGTTTGTGTGGTTGAAGTTTAGATTTAATTTATCATTTCATTTCAGTACATACATTTCATAGGCCGCCGCTCCCCATTACCTATGAGCGTGAGCTGTTCCCCATTACCTATGAGCGTGAACCAGGCGTTGCCAACATAAGATCGGCTCCGTTTGATTGAGCCTTGATCTCACACACATTAGCATAGGCCGTCCGTTCCCCATTACCTATGAGCGTGAACGGGACGTTGCCAACATATACATTGTCATTCTTATTTCATGCTTAAGCAAGGTGGTTTGTGATTGTTATTCTTACATACATTTGTTCATATATGATTATTGCACGATTTTCCTAAATTAAATTACAATAATAAATCAATAACAAATGTTTTAAACAAGGTTCACTCGCCAACTTTTGTTGACCCAAAATTTTCCATTTTTACACATGATACAGGTGATCAAGTTGAAGCAAGAAACATATAGGGCGGCTTAGAAGAATAAACCAGTTTAGATTATGGATTTGTTTAGTTAATTTTTCCTTTCCTTGTATTGTATGAATTTGACTTGGAACTTTGAAATGTAATTTGGATTTAATAAATATGAAACATATTACTAAACATAATGAGCTTTGGTGATAACTCAATTATGCCCCGACTCTTATTCCGCTGCGGGTCGGGGTGTGACAATTATTCTTCAGTTGTAAATGTAGGTGGGGTTGAAGAAGGGATGATTAGGGTTTGGGCTTTTATAAAGGGGATTTGGGATTTATAAAGATTTTTTTGTTTTTTAAATTTATATATATAAAGGAATAAAAAAGACAATTATACCTTTCATTAAAATGAGGAACACTAAAAAAAATGTGAAGATTAATAGAAATTTTTGATCCAATTTGCCATTGGATGAAAATAGCATAAAAAATGAAATTTCGGGGACCAGATTCAAACGGTTTCATTTTTAACTAAAGTGGTAAAAGTGACATAAACTCAAAGACGAATTTGGCATTTTACTCTAATTTATATAGAGATAACGCACCGATGATCAATAATTTATAACCTATTATTTTAATACTTTTAAAACTGGATAAAGATATGGCTTGATTTACTTTATCTCGTGTAAATCAAATATAAGAATTTCAATTAATCTCGGATAACATTTCCTCCTTTGATTTTTTTAATAATATTATTAGTTAATTAATTAATAATGATATATTGTTAAAAAATGCGTAGATGATCTATAAATTAAAACCTATTATTTTTGTACTTCTTAAAATAAAATGGATAAACATATAATTTGATTTATTTTACCCTGCGTAAATCAAATATAAATATTACTGTATTTGTATTGTTATTATATTGCTACCCACCACAACCGATCTACATCCTGAAATTTTAAAGAAACCTTAATGCATTAATCTATTTTTCCACATCATCTCATTCCTCAACATCAACATGTTCGGTTTAGGATTCATTCACCCGGTTTATGAATTTGGGTTTTCTGTTATGGTTTTAGTTTCAACTTTGTTTGTAAATATTATGAATTAGTCGAAATATTTTGTTGATCAACTAATTGATTGATGATTTCTTATAATTGTTTAGCTCCGTGTTCATGTAGTTTTACTTTTCTCTTATTTTTATCTCACTGATTATTTTTTTATAAAATGAAAATATAAAGAAGATTCGGTAGATGAAATGTTGAAGTTGTTGTATAATCATAGATTACATTCGATCAGGATGATATATTTTGGTTCTATCTTATTGTATTGGTTTCAACTTTGTTTGTAAACTAAAGCCCGCGCATCGCATCGCATCCGAGCTGGGAGGAAAGAATTTGGTATGTATCATTTGATTCGTACAATATCAAAAACTCGATATATCAACCGAAAGAGAGCCAAAATACGGTACTGTTAGCAACGGAAAGAAAATAAATAACATGAAGTGGTAATATAACCAAAACAATCTCAACACTTGTTCGTTTGAATTAACAAAAATGGTTGTTTTAGGTTGGCTAAAACCGAATCGCAACAACGTATTTTTATATGTTTCTGAAGCTATTTTTATATGTTTTTGAAGGTATATTGAAAATGTTTATTATTGGATTAAATGGTTTTGTTGTTTACTTTAAATACATTGTTGAAATCTTACCTTTCAATCTTTAATCGCATATAATAATAATAATAATAATAATAATAATAATAATAATAATAATAATAATAATAATAATAATAATAATAATAATAAAATAAATAGAATTTTTTCTTTTATTTGTAGTTATTTTTATTTGGACGGCACAAAATTTGAGTGGATTTATTTGATCAGCAAATGAATAAAAAGGCAGTATAGTAATAATGCTAAAAAGCAAGGTGACTTTAGAAAATTTAAAGTGAACCAATCATTTGAAAACTACAATTCATACAACTTGGTAAATGTGATGTAGTTAGTTAATATTATCAATTAATTGAAGGATTTGCTTGATTCACTTCGTAAAAATTATGAATTAACCTTACAAGTACAAACTTTGGGTGTAATAAAACCGATCAAGCCCAATGATTATGAAACATGAGTTTGGCTCGTTTTACAGGTTAGCATTCAAAGAAGTCATATAGATCGACCCCTTATCGTTCTACGGGTTGGTATTTCAAAGAATACTCACAATCCATTATTTGTGAAAGAACTATACCAGAGCTATATCACAATCCATTAATGAGACAAAAGTCATTTTTGTCAGATGTAAGGTTACGCACTTAGATACAACAATGGGTCGTCCATGTATAGTCTAAGATCCCCAACCATTGCCTAAGACATGTAGCCTGAAAAACTCGAAAACCTTTAGCGAGTTGATACGTGGTTGAAAACCCGTTGTTTATGTAACATTCGTTGTAAAACGGGTTATAAAACCCGCTCCGTTTAAATAATTCAAATATTAATATAAGGTTTCGTTACGTATTTATGTTAATCGTTCAAATTCGTTAAATTTCTGAAGTTAATAAATAAATTAAAAGAGTTAAAATAATAAATAAATAAACACTAATAATAATATTAATAGATAAAACTGAAAATAATAAAAAAATAAATATAAAGGGCGACCGGGTTTCGAACCCGGGTCTGCATGGAACTAACACACACACCGCACACCACTGAGCTACACACATCTGATTAAATCCCAAACCAAATACTTTACATACTAAAACAACATTTGAAAATGGAGTTCAAGAACACCCGCTCTGTAAATGGCTGTAACATCCAATCAATCATCAACAACCGTTTTATTTATGAAATAAACCGAAGAGAAACTGTTCTCAATCATGTGTTAATGCTAAGAAATAATCAATTCGATCATCAATTCATTGACCGAAACGGTCAAAACAAATTCAATTTGAACCTATTCCTTCACCTATAAATAGCAATCCAAACCTATTCTAAAACTCGCTCACACTTGAACCAACTCAAAATTTATCAGAAGAACTCTCTGTTACAGTCAAACCACTTCGCCGGAATCAATTTCAACGCCGGAAAACATCACCGGGATAGTTCGGTTCGCGTCTGATTGGTATAATTCTCTTAAACTTTCTTCCTATATCAGTTGATTCCTTTGCAATGTTGAATCATAATAATGTTCTATTTGATCAGTCGGATTATGTTTTTGAGTTTTCAAACATGAAGAAGATAAGGTTCTGATAGTGTATAAATATAATTAAATTTAGTGTTTTTATCGGGTTAGACACACAGTCCAGCAGTGACTGTGTGCAAATACAAAGCACACGTTCCGTGTTCGAATCACACACGCAGCCGATTTCCGAAAATAAAACCATTTTTTAAAACCTATACAGATCACCTCTGAGTAAGTATATACAACTAATATAATTTGTAGTTATTACGGGTTAGACACACACCCCAACTGGTTGGGCTGTGTGCTCACGGAACCGCATGACACGGGTTCGATACCGACATGATGCAACGGTTCGATGATAATAAAATTCTTTTTAATTAAATGAATATATAAAATAACTTAATTAGTATATATATATATATATATATATATATGTAATTAAAATCAAGTTTATTTCGGGTTAGACACATAACTCAGTTGGTAGAGCTGCGTGGACGTATACGGGAGGTCACGAGTTCGATCCTCACACGATGCCAATAATTTCAAATCAAACCGGTCCGACCCTGTCAAGGGTAAACATTTTTATTATTATTATTTTTTCTTTATTAATTTTTTTTATTTAAAATACCTAAAAATAAGACTTTTCAAGTTTTAAATTGCAATAAATACAACAAAAATTAACTTAAAAATCTAATAAAAGGCATTAATTAGAAATGTTAAATTAAAATAAGAGTTATATATTTACCAAATTATTACATGATTATTTAGGTTAGTTTCTCTCGTCGGTTGAAATCTTAAATCGTGCGCATTCGTCGTCAATCCAAAAAACGCACCCACTGTGAGTGAATTCTTACAAACTTCCCTTTTTATTTGGGGTGTATCATGTGTCATTTTATTTATATCTCTTATTCAAATACTTGTGCAACTACTATTATATGAACTAACATGCTATGTGATATTTTGTTATTGTTATTTGTGGTTATACTTTCTCATTGCAGTCAAGCTGTCACATTAGGCCCATCAGCTCCCTGTATAGACGGGTAGAGCATCACGTGCCTCATCAGATCAGCTCCGTTTGATTGAGCCTTGATCTCACAGCTCATCATTTGATTTTCTCATTTCAGTGCCTCATTCACATTAGGCCCATCAGTTCCTCGTTGGATACGAGTAGAGCATCGCGTGCCTCATTAGATCGGCTCCGTTTGATTGAGCCTTGATCTCACAGTTCATTATTTATCATTTATCATGCTCATGTGTACATTGCTAAGTGCTTATGTGGTTTGTGAATAGTTTAAATATACGTTTGCTCATATTTGGTTTATGCACATTTTTATATTTAAATTAATCAACATATCTTTTCTTTCAAATATTTAAACGGAATTCACTCGCCAACTTTTGTTGACCCAAACCTCTATTTTTACACATGATATAGGTGAACAGGTTGAAGCATGGAACACATAGGATTGGGCCTTAGAAGATCAATAAAGCATTATTTGAATGTCTTGTTTAGAACATTTGGTGCTTGTATGGTTTAAGTGTTTGTTGGAATTTTCCTTTTAATTTGTAAAAATAAATATGAAATTCTATAATAGTAAATGTCATGAGCTTTGATGAAAACCCAATCATGCCCGACTACCATTTCCGTTGCGGGTCAGGGTGTGACAGTTTAATCGTATTAAGTTTGTGTTTTACATAAATTTGAGTTTCGATTGGCCTACTTTGATATGATAAGGTTTAATAAAGTTTAAGATGTGACGCCTCGCTTTTCGTACTTTCCTTAATTAAAAAGTGTAGTCGTATTTCTATTTATGGAAACTTGTATTTGTATCGTATTTGTATTTCTTTTCCCAATCTTGTAATCCGAGACTTGAATCATAATAAAATTCACACTTGGTACATACTTGTCTTACATGCATTCAATTTTTACATACGTGTTTACATACAAACTGATACTTGTTATACGTGCAAATACTTATACATTCATACTTGATACCTAAAATATACTTACATATACTTTATACACTTAAAAACATGCAAAAATATCAAGTTATAGCATGAAATGAAGGAAAAATCAAGCTAAGAGACTAAAAGTGACAAAAATCAAAGAAGTTTCTGGAATAACCTTTCTCGCGGCCCGCGACCGTGTTCCCTTCATTCTTTCACGCCCCGCCAGGGTTAATCCGGAGAATATGGTTTCTAGCTCATCGATTGGTCAATTTTGTGTTTCTTACATTAAATGCACTCACCTAAATCACCCCCTAACTTCAACTATAAATACCCACCTCCTTCCACTCTGATTTCACACCTCAAACACTCATCTCTCTCTCTCTCTCTAAAGCTCTCTCTGAATTCTGAAAGTTCAAGACTTTCAAGTGAGTTCTAACTCACCTTTCCGTCCCTTCTTTATTCTTTTCTTCCTTCTTAATACTTGGAACACCTCTAGGAGTGTTTCCATAGGTTTTCTATAGAAAACCAACATGAAACATCACCATATTTGTGGTCACAAGTGTAAGAATTTTCCGTTTTAATAGGGTTTTAACCCACAAGTGTTGTATCCTTCCAGGCTTGTTCTTGAAACAAGACTTGAGTTGGTAGTGTGTGATTACTTGGAAGCCTTGGCTATCCTACCTTCAATCGAACACCTCACTGATGATTTTGATTATTTTACAACTTTTATTTTCATTTTAACTTATTCATGACCATCCTTGTTGTCCTTGTGACAACTTGTGCATTGGTGAACTTTACGAAAGAGGTTAAAGGAAGGTTATCCTCCTACCTCCATGCATGACTTCTATGAACTTCCATGATATTTATGATCTACTTATTATATATACTATATAATATATATATATATACACTAACCGAACCCTTGATGATAATCGAATGATTTTCCGTCATAGTTACATCACTTAAGTACTTAGTTTCTCGTTACGATTCTAATGGGTACCTTAACCCATGAAAACACCTCCACCCGAATGGGTATCATAGTGTTAAAACGAGTATTAAGTCTAGGTGGTTATTTTCATGTATACATACTTTGGTGTATTTCAATTCCTAATTCTTCGTTATCATCCGAATACTTACCAACCCACGTTTTTCCTCTTGTAGGATAATTCGGTGATCCTCCAACTTTCCAAACTCTTCACGGAAATTACCAAGTGGAAGCTTGCAAAACCGTGAGTACACTTGACCCATTTCCCTTTTTACACAATTTGGGTTGTAACATGTTAACTTACAAAAAACACACACTACATGCTTTATACACTCGATCCGTTATACATGCTTATTGTTATGCTTAGGTTCATGCTAGATTCATACATGCTTCTATTAACTTAGCTAGCCCCAACTTAACATATATAGCGCTATAGGAGTAGCACACCGCCCGTCGGGGTATTGTAAAGCTTTAAGCTGATTCATTTTTAATTCATACTTTAGTCTCGTTACTTCGTGTGACGAGGGACACATTCATTCTTGTGGACACTTGGGTTTGAAAATAGTTATTGCATGCTAGCTTACCTTGTATACAATTGCCATGTGGATTTGAGTAAATTCTTTTATACTTATGCTATGTACTTAAACTTGTGTACTAGCCAATACTTGTTATATTGAACTATACTTTTAACATGTTGTAGGTTAAAGATGTTGAATGTGCCGAATTTAGTAGGGACGACATAGAAACGCACCTAGAATGTTAGGCTTTTTATGTTTTAATTTTGTTAAATTTGTTATGGTGTAATTGACAATTTGATTTATGAAATGAAATGAATTTTTGATCTAAATATTGTCGTAAGTAGTGTTATGATGCCTTGAGCAATCTATTTCGTCTCACTCTGATGTTTCCATCATCGGTTGGGGTGTGACAAAAGAAGCTATTTGGGAGCTTTGGAGCGTTGGGATGCGATTAAGACCATCCGGGCGCGCGAAACAAAGAAACCAGAAACTAAAGCTAGAGGTAGCATCAGCGACAACCTAGGGTCGCGTCGCCGACGACCTGCGTCGATCAAAAGCATCCTGTAGAAAGTAGTCATTGGCGTCAGACGAACTAGCCACATCGCCGACTAGCCCATCGCTGACGCGGCGTGTAATACTTAAACACTGATTTTGGTGTTTGATTTGTTTTGACCGAAAATTGAAGGTTATGAGGAATTTACGAATTTTGAAACACATCTTCTTGTTCTTGGAGCCTAAAACACCATCTAATTCATCCACAATCCATCTCCTAACACTAATCACCAAAATCTTCATCACATCTGATCCTAAACCCTAATCATCATTATCAATCAATCATCCATCCACCTCCATCAATCCATAATCACCATCCAAACCCCAACCTTAACCTTCTCTGTTTCAAGAATCAAGATTGAATCAAGATGAAGTCGCTCATTTTTCCACGTCCGGTGATGTCACAATCCCCGACCACACCCTGGGCGGGAGCCGTGAGCCAGTTACAAGTGGTATCAGTGTTTATTAAATTGGCAGCGGAATTTATCATCAGGATCGTAGTTAGGAAATATTTCAGAGTTTGTAAAACATCAAAGTTTAATATTTAAACAAATGGGATAAAACCTATATTTCATTCAAATGTTTTATAGGGATAAACCCTAATTGACAAAACATAAATTTCTTCTTCTATTCAGGTAATCATAGCCACTTTATTTAAGCCTTCAGTGCTCCATAGCAGGCTTCTATTACTTTCACAAAGTTACATGAAACGCGTTTGGAAACATTTTTGTCAACGAAAAATACTGGTGAATTCATTCCATTTTTATAAAAAGACATATTGTTATATTTTACAGTATCAAGAGTGATTACATTGTTTCTATCTATCAAATACTCAATCAGTATTTGTCACTCGGTGGCGGTTCCGATGTGATGGTGCTCATATCACTCTTTGGCTAACTTTCGTTGAATAGTGAAGATTATCAAGTAGTGTATACAAAACCCCACATGCTGGCACTAATTTTAGAGTACAAAAAGTTAACCACTGTAAATATAATTGGAAAACATTTAGAGTTTTGAAAACATTTAATAAAAAGAAAGAATGACTCACTTTGTAGTTTTAGGGTTTTTAACTTAAAGCTTCCTGGTGCTAATCCTGAGTTCCTAATAAAAATACAATGCAACACGTGTTAGTGCAACAACCCAACTCAAAATTTAACAATACATCACGAGATCAAAACCCCAACGTAGTTAACAAATTATAGCCTTATTCAGGCAGAACCTTGACATCCGTTGATGGGTTTCAGATATATCTAACAGGGTATCCTACCAGTGATCAAGGTTAAAAACACTTACTACGATGCAGAGTTTAGGGTATCGAGTATAAAAGCAATAGAGCAGAGAGAGCAAGAAGGAAAAGTGTGGGCAACTTTTTAGAAAGCTCACCATCTGAGCTATTTATAATCGAAGGCATGGAAGCCTTATCATTTATTCGTTCTGATCTTTGAGACACGTCCGCATGATAACAATTCATATAAGTTTAAGTTTTGTTATTATATATATATATATATAAATATAATTAATTAATTAATTCATTCATTCAGCTGTTTCACTCATTTATCGTTTATAATTTCTAAATATAACGTTTAGAAAACGATGAATATGTCATTAGAACGAGCATATTTTTATCGACATTTTGACCTAAGTTTCATTAAAAAAGGATTAAGGTCAATTATAATATATTTTATTATTAATTATTAAACAGCTCCTATGTTCGTTGAGATATCTCATATTTCTATGAGTCAACTTTCTCGTAACCTACCCGTTTAATAATATAAGTTTTATATACTTTATATTAATCTAAAAAAATGGAAATGTTACAAGTGACCAAGCTTCACATACCATGAGCGGCTAGTATCGTCGGGTTTCACCTCGGTTGTAGATTTTTGTAAGATTTTCTAGGGTTTCAAATATTGTGTTTAATTTGATATGTGACTAGCTGATTGTGATATATGAAACTTTTGATAATTGACTTGCATTTGTATCGAGTTCGAGAATTGTCAAGTGAATATTAAATTTGACATTGCGAAATTTTTATGTGCAATTATGCCTTGTCTTAGGTTAGAATTTACATGTTCTTGGTAACGAAGTGCATTGTGGTCCGTTCTAGCAACGTTGATAGTTCTTGGCACCTAAGCCACGTGACACTAAATTCGTTAATCATCAAACGCAACTAAATCAAGTTGAAATGTGTATAAACCCTAGGTCTTGCATTTATCGAACCGGGTGTGAATCTTATTCTTTATTATCGTTTACACTCAAGAAATCAATTTTTCAACAATTCTAACAATCTCTTTTTAGTAGTTAATAACAAATTTTTTGTTCGAATCCGACACCCTTTTCCGAACAAACAAACAAAATTATACCATAGTAAGCTTCATAAAGTGTTTCAAAATTAATAATCGGCCGAATCCAGACACAAACCACAGACTCTTCGTTGTTCGACCCCTGACTACCACTAGCTATTAGTTAAGGTAATTTAGGTTTATAAATATTATTTTGACTGCGACGCGACAATCCGATCACGAGTCTTTAAATTTTTCTTGATATAATATGCAAAACATGTGCCCTTGTATGGTAGAGCTTGATAACATGTATAAAAGAAACTATTCAAGAACATAATGTACACACTATGTAACATCGTAAATCTCATATTAATCTTGGAGAAATAGATGTTATGTAAGATTAAATATATAAATTGTGTATCTAATCATGTAGCCATCATTATCATTTATATTATACGGATGAAAATAATAATAATAATAATAATAAAACCTTATAATAAATTAGTTGTTAATTGTTGATGGATCGTATTACCCTTATTAACCAATAAAGGTTTTCCCTTAGGTGTATATAAGAAGATGCCTAGAGAGGGTTTTATGTTAGACTCTAATAATAGTATCACACATCTCGATCTCCTCTCTTTCCATAATCACGAATTCCTAACCCTAAGGAATTCGGTATTACCATCATTCATATACATCCTAAAGTGGAACCAGATCAAACTGACTGACTTGTCGAACTCCATGGCTGCTTCTATTCTGGATTCTCTGCTGGCCTGAATGCTATAACGGGTATCATATTTACATTTTTTTATAACATATTAACAGAACTGATCAACATGTGGTATCAGAGCATATGTTGCTCAAATCAGTTATTTTAGTTTTCCCTAATCTGGAATTAAAACCTTAGAACTAATTGTTTGATGAAAAACAAATTTAAAATATAATGTTCATATTTTCTCAACAAGGAATATGGAAAAAATATTACGTTTTAATTGGGTTATATTTTATTAAAAATCCGAATCATTGTTAAAATCGAAATCTACACAAGGTTTCGATTCCATATGAAAACTCATAAAATTCTTCAATGGTGTTCTTCGTTTTCATCATAAAATTTGAATAATTACTAATATTTAAGATGAATCGATTAAAAGATTATGTTTTTTTTTCCAAAGTTTGATTATTTTCTATTCATAAGATTTCAAAGAAAGATGTCTAAATTAAGGATAATTATTAACAAACATTCATTTGGGAAACAAAATAATCTATAAAATTTTTGAAATCATCCTCATTTATCACAAAATTCATAAGAGATTATAATTAATTTTCGAAATTAGTTTACAAGATTTTTTGAGATCTTATCATTAACTTGAAATATCAATAGTCCATTGCTTTATAGCTTAGGGGCATCTAGAGTTGGGATAAGGCTTTGGGACCAATAGGTCTTCAGTTCGATTCCAACAATTTGGGTTTTTCCCATATTTATTGGTTTCATCCTGAATTGGTGATGTGCGCAAAATGCAACATATAAATTACATCAAACAAGGCATAAAATCAACCCTTTTTCGGTCCTAATGTTGGAAAAAACATGTTTCTTTGTTTACTTTTAATTTACATGATCAAAAGATCTTAAACGAATAAAAGGAACAAATTAACAATAGAAACCAACACTAATACAAAGAAGAAGAATTGACACAACCTGTCGAACCCCCATCCACATCCAAAACAACAAAATAACGAAGACAGAAGCTTAGGCACTAGGTCGTGCCCACCAGGCACTGGGTCGTGCCCACCAGCATAGGGTCGTGCCCAGTCAAGATTCTCTGCAGAAAAAGACGACAACAACAGACAAACCAACACGGGGTCGTGCTAACCCAACATAAGTCGTGGTCAACTATAAGATTCGCAAAATCTGCGATTGTACAGCAAGTACACTGACCACGGGGTAGTGCTATGACACCACGGGGCGTGTTGGTACAAAGACATGACATCTGCAGTTAATGAAGGGAGAGAAAGAGATGACCACGAGGCCGTGTCTGCCCTCTGTTTCCAGCTATAAATAGAGGTGCTTGGTTCAAGAGAAAGGCATCACCTGGCAAACCATTTCTCTCATACTTGCCATCAGTCCACCACCACTACAACACCAACACCATACCATCGTCCATATTTCATCTTTTAGAGTGTTTAGTAGTCTCGCGATCCAAGATCGATTATAAGAGTTCTTGTCAAACAAAGGCCATGCTTGGCTAATCTATTACATCACTTGGTGAAGACAAATCTTTTATGTATTACTTTTGATTTCTAATCTTTGTCAACTTTTTAATTGGGTATGTATTAATGACTTTAATAACTAGTTTTTTATGTTGAAAGTGAACTTTGTTAAATATTATTCATGTTTCGTTGACTCACTCATTCATATCTTTACTGTCTATATAAAACACGTTAACTTCCTGGAAGGGGGTTAGAAGGGTGTTTGGGTAAAGTTCTTGCCTCGTTCAGTGTATAGATCATGCGAGGACTAGATTCAAGCTTATTAGGACTTCCTTTGAGGTAGATAGCGTCAAATCAGGGGAAGTAAAAACGGCTTGAACCCCTTACAAATAAACTACTATTAAAACTTTATCCGGTCTTGCGGGACTCTATCCCTGCTGACTCAGACCAATATGGCCGAGGGTAACGTCGCCTTCACAAGAGGGGCCTACCACTTTTCGCACTAATAACTTATTTAATTATATTTCAATATTTCGGCCTTGCGGGACTGTATCCATGTTGCCTCAGACCAATATGGCCGAGGGTAACGTCGCCGTCATAAGAGGGCCTACCACTATAACTAAAATAATCTCTTAAAAAGACTAAAGTGCGGAAATCATAAAAGGATACATAAAAGAGGAGTTGGAACCAAGTGATTCCTTCTTTTCTATTTGTTTTCCTTTTTATTTAATTTTTTATTTATCTTTTAAAGCTTTCAATGTAACATTTGCGTTAAATGGGTTCTAAAACCCGCTCCGTTTAAGATTAAATATTTATTAAATGCTCCATTACTTATTAATTTATTTTATAATTGGTGTTGATTAATGGTTAATAAATAAGCTATATAATTAAAATACCAAATAAATAAATAAAATAAAATAAATAATATTAACTAATGACACCTAAAAATAACAAGAAAAGAATATACGGGTAGCCGGGTTTCAAACCCGGGTCACCCACACATTCACACACACAAAACACCACTGAACCATACACACCACTTGCTTCTAAAACCGAAACAATTAACTTTTATAATCAACCAAAGGTCAACCTGCAAAATTGAAGTTTCAAACCTGTAACAGACAACCAATTCAATCAAGCTTAATTAACGATGTTGGTTGTGATATCACGCATAATCAATCTTGTACATCAGTTTCAATTCAGAAAGTGAAAACCAATTAGTCTTGTAACGGTCCGAAAACAATGTTGTTTTGAAAACCGATTTAATGATTGAATCAAAACTGAAATCAATGATTGACTATAAATATTAAATCATTTCACCACATACAACTCGCTCATACAAATTCATAAACACGCAAACACATTGCACACTCTCTGTTCAAGATCTTGGTCGCCGGAATTTTTAGTCACCTGACGGAATTTCATCGGAAAAGTTAAGGCCGCGTGTGTCTGGTATCCTTTTGAATCTTCCTTTCAAAACCTTTAATTATCTGTGCAGAACTTAAAACAAGTGTTTTAAATTAAACACAATCAAGTTTGATGTTCTGAATTATAACTCATGAAGAATATGAAGTTGGTTTAAGTGTTTTGTATAATTAAAATCGTTGTTTTAAACGGGTTAGACACACAGTCAGTGGTGGACTGTGTGCAATCACACCGCACTGGTACCGGGTTCGAATCGTGCATGACTCCGGTTTTCAGAGATGAAACCCAACATTTTTTTTATATATTAAGAACACCCTTTAAGTAGTATATATAAGTAATAAAATTCAATATTGTACCGGGTTAGCCACCCAGCCAGTTGGTAGGGCTGGGTGCAATGCAAGACTGAGGACGCGGGTTCGAGATAGGTATGGGGCAACGGCCGGTTACATTTTGAAGGAAATAAAACCCTTTTTAATTAAACAAATTTCTGAATTAAATTAATTAGTATATATATAATAAAAACAGAGATTATTTCGGGTTAGACACGTAGCTCAGTTGGTAGAGTTGCGTGCACGTATACGGGAGGTCACGAGTTCGAACCTCACACGCTGCCAATAATTTCCGCGGTCAAACCGGTTGAACCGGTCAACCCTGAAAAAGGGTATAATTTTTTAATAATTAATTTCTTTAATATTTTAATTAAAAATACCAAAAATAAGACTTTTTAGGTTATAACAACCACAAAAATAAACCTAAAAATCTAATAAAGAGCATTAATTAAAAATATTAATTTTTATTTATTTATCGAATTATTGCGTTATTATTTAGGTTAGTTTCCTTCGTCGGTTAAATTCTAAATTCGTGCGCGTTCGTTATCAATCCAAGGAAACGCACCCATTGTGAGTGAATCCTTACAAATTCCCCCTTTTATTCACGTTTTGGGGTGTATCATGTGTCGTTACATATTTTATTTTTTTAAATACTTGTGCTAACACCATTATGTGATCTAATGTGTATATTTTTGTTGTTGTTGTTATATGTGGTTACATTATGTCATTTCAGTGCAATCATTCATACAAGACCCATCAGTTCCTCGTTGGATACGGGTTGAGCATCGCGTGCCTCATTAGATCGGCTCCGTTTGATTGAGCCTTGATCTCACAGTTCATCATTTATCATGCATGTGTACATTGTTGACATTATGTGGTTTGTGGTTTATTTATATATACAAATGCTCATATATGGTCTTTGCACATTTTTTTTAAATTAATCAATGAAATTGAATTGTTTAAATGTTTAATTTAGATTCACTCGCCAACTTTGGTTGATCCAAACTCTTGTTTTACACATGATACAGGTGGACAAGCTGAGGAGAGGAACACTTAGGATTGGCCTTAGAAGATGAATAAAATACATCATGTTTAGAACAATATTTCTTGTGTTTGTATGTTTCTTTGTGTTTGGATATTTCCTTTAAATTTCAATTAATAAATATGAAACTTAATTATAGTAAATGTCATGAACTTTGATGAAAACCCAATCATGTCCCGACTTCTATTTCCGCTGCGGGTCAGGGTGTGACATTCAAAACTTTTATCAAAATTTGGTTAGATTAGACGTTAACGATAAGTCGGTATTAAAAGCACTTGTGTCCTTGGACGAACTCGGTATCTTACCATCACTATCCTACGTCTACGATAGGTGCACTTGCCCTAACGTGTGTAGAGTGATAGTATTGTATCGTGTTTTTATAAATTTAAAGCTTGATCCATGAGTAAAAAAGTGCTTAAAATATAACAAAATTTGTATACACTCTCACACACTTCAAGTTTTTGACTTCGTTGCCGGAGACACATGGATTTTAAGGAAGCTTAAAATTATCGACCTAATCAATTTTTATCTTTTAATTTTAATTTTTAGGCTTTTTCTGTATTTTTGCAATTTCTGCATTTTTTTTGCAGACTGCAGCATGGGGCCGTGCAAGCTCAGACACGGGCCATGTCCAAGATAAATAAAAGAGGAGTTGGAACCAAGTGATTCCTTCCTATCTATCTATTTTCCTTTTATTTACGTTTTATTTTATCGGTTAAAGCTTTCAAAAACTTTATCAAAATTTGGTTGGATTAGACGTTAACGATAAGCCGGTATTAAAAGCTCTTGTGTCCTTGGACGACCTCGGTATCTTACTGTCACACCCCAACCGATGGCAGAAACATCGGGATGAGACAAAAACGAGATTGCTCATTGCTCACAACATTAATAAGTGACAATAATTAATTAAACCATATTTTATTTCATAAGAATTGTCAAATACATTAATGTAACAAAACAAAGAAACAACATAACATTTGCAAAGTCATAACAAAATTGATACATCGACATTAAACCTAACGTCTAATTTGTGTGTATCTAGTCCTTGCTATATTGTTTTCATAGCATCATCTCCTTCAACCTGTAACATGTTTTAAAATAATGTCAATGCGAAAGCAAAGGCGAGTACACAAGTTTAGGCATAGCATACGTATACGAATAAGTTTAAACAATCCTCATGGCAACCAAATCTATACAAGAGCAATATCAAGGCATGCAATACTAATAATCAAACCCTTAACGCAATCACGATGTTTTAACATGACCTCACGAATAACACGATGGAGGTGGATGCGTGAATTCCTATAGCACTAAGCATGTCAAACGAAGGCTAAA
Organism: Scalesia atractyloides; assembly: GCA_947069175.1. Taxonomy (NCBI): domain Eukaryota; kingdom Viridiplantae; phylum Streptophyta; class Magnoliopsida; order Asterales; family Asteraceae; genus Scalesia; species Scalesia atractyloides. The sequence continues at coordinate 75,555,951 of CAMTDV010000008.1, forward strand.
AATAGTTAATGACTAAAGCATAGCAATACGAATATCCAAGACAAGCATCAAGTATAAGATTCAAGCTTTCATGTATATGGGATCGTTTGTGTGTTTCATAAAGTTTAAGTGTTCGTGATTTTGTATATGGAAACACGTTACACCCGAAAAGTGTTATAAACAAAGTGGGTCGAGTGTACTCACGGTTTTGCTAAGTCTTTTCTACACTTGACAATCCGTAAAGACGTTGGTTCGAGGATGACGCCGAATTATCCTACAAGAGGAAACGAGGCGTATGAGTATAAAGTTTCAACGGGAGATTAGGAGTATTCGAGCATGATTAAAAATAAGTTTGAAAAAGTATTATGATACGAAAGTATTCACTAAGATGTAACACTTGTTCTTGACACTATAGTAACTCTTACTAGTTGGGTGTGATTTCATAGGTTCGGGGCCTATTAGAATCGTGACAAGGAATTACATACTTTAGTGTTAAACTTAATAACTTGATAGGTGATTATAAGTTCATTATCAAGGTTTCGGTTTTAGAATTATAATATAGTTATATATATATCATTATAATCATGTAGGAGGTGGGAGGATGAACCATCCACTTTGTAACCTCTAGTGTCATGCATGTCAAGTATGAGGTGGGAGGTTAAACCATCCACTTTGAACCTCGGATTATGTTCACCACTACACAAGTTACCATTGGTAACAAGGAGGGTACAAGAACTATGTACTATACAAGAATGTAAAGATAAGAATGATAAGGTGTCATCTAGATACCAAGTAGCCAAGTATTCAACAACCCGACGAGCACACGAGGACAATCGTCAACGGCTTTGTGGGGTTGTGACACTTTAAGTCTAGCAAACTATCTTGGGATCTTGATGAAAAATCATCAAGTGATGTGTGGTCTCACGTTAGGATAGCCCAAGCTTCCTTGGTGGACACACATGAACAAGTTTAAGAACTTGCATCACTTGTGAGCTCAATGCTCTTCAAGAACAGAAAGTTTGGAGTGATTAAACACTCCTATTTACAAGTTTAACAACCTAGGTTAGTCCCCATAATCATACATGTGATTAGGAGTTCAAGAACACTAGGATGAATGAGAAAAGTAAGAGATTAAAAAAGTTTATGAGAACATAAAGTAAAACAGTCCACTTTGGAACCTTTTTCTGGTCATTCCAGAGCTTGGTTTTCCATGGAAAACCAATTGAAATGATCCTTAGGTTAATCCAAGCAAGTGGGAAAAAGAATGGAAGGATTTTGTTAAGAAATGAGTGAGTTACACTCACTTTAGTGAAGATGAGTAATTCTGCTCGAACTTGAAATTTGCAGGTGATTTGGAAGGTTTTGAGAGAGATTTGAGGGAGATTAAAGTGTAAAAGTGCTTGGATTAGAGGTGGGTTTTATAGGGGAAGGATTAGGGTTAGTTAGGTGGGGTTTAAGTGGGTTATTAAGTGTTAAAATTGATTAAAAAAAAAACTCAAAAACCAACCCAATCCCGCCCAAAACCCGCTGCTGTCCGCCCCCTTGTTCGCGCCCAGCTCAGCCGGAAACAAAGCTTAAAAGCTTTGTTGTCCGGGTTTATTCCAGATATGGGCGCGTGGCGGAGTGGTTAGGCGCTTGTTTGTTTGAACCGGGGATCCCGAGTTCGAGTCTCGCGGATCCCGGTTTGTTTGTTTATTATTATTTTTTTTTATTTTAACCAAACAATAATTTCGTTTCACAATTGGCAGGAAAGGGCCCTGTAGTTCAAGAATTCAGTAATTACACATTAGACCTTGGACTTATTTAAAGAAAGATATATATGTATTAATATATAGTCCTAAATGTTAATATATTTATAAAACAACATTTTAATTTTCGTAAAAAGTAAATTAATTAATTTTATTAACTAATTTAATTTATTAATTTAATTAATTAATTAATTAATTTATTTGGATTAGTTAACTTAATAAATGAATAGGTAATTGTATTTTTTTTGCAACGAATTAAGTTTAACGATTAAAAATTTCACGTTTGAGTCTCGTTTACGCAATACAAACCAAGTTTGCGAGTTATCACAGGTTTATGATTGAGAGTACCACGAATACGTTTACACGTTTAAAGTATGAACAAGTATAAGTGTAACATGACTATAATTAACATAATATTGTTAAAATACGAGTTTCTCATTACGATTCAAGTCTCGATTTTCCACGTTTACAACGAAAGACAAATACAAGATACAACGCTTACTAAAAATAGAAGTACGATACAAAGTTTCCAAATATAGAAAGTATAGAAACGCGGGGCGTTACAGTCTCCCCTCCTTTAGGAAATTTCGTCCCGAAATTTAGGAAGATGTAACGAAGAGATATGGGTACTTAGTCTTCATATCACTTTCAAGTTCCCAAGTGAATTCGGCGCCACGTTTACCTTCCCATCGAACCTTGAATATAGGAATACGACTGCGCCTCAGTTGCTTGGTTCCTCGGTCCATGATTTCGACCGGTTTCTCCACAAAGTGCAAAGTATCGTTGATCTGAAGATCTTCGAGTGGAACTTGAAGTCCTTCTTCGGCTAGACACTTCTTCAAATTCGAAACATGAAACACAGGATGAACATTGCTGAGCGTTTGAGGTAGATCCAGTCGATACGCTACCGTGCCTATCCTTTCGAGAATCTTGAAAGGACCCACATAGCGAGAAGCGAGTTTTCCTTTCTTACCGAAACGAACAACACCTTTCCAAGGTGCAACCTTGAGAATACGTGGTCACCTATGTTGAATTCCAAAGGTTTGCGTCTTCTATCAGCATAGCTCTTTTGTCGGCTTCGAGCTTTGAGCAAGTTGTCACGAATCTGTAGGATCTCGTCCATCGTCTCTTGTATAAGTTCGGGACCGGTGAGTTGTACGTCTCCGATCTCGTGCCAACAAATAGGCGAACGACATTTGCGACCATACAGTGCTTCAAATGGAGCCATTTGAATACTTGCGTGATAGCTGTTGTTGTACGAGAATTCTACCAAGGGTAAGTGCAAATCCCAGTTGCCGCCAAAATCGATTACGCATGATCGAAGCATATCCTCTAGAGTTTGAATAGTACGCTCCGTCTGACCGTCAGATTGAGGATGAAAAGCGGTGCTAAGATTCAAACGAGTGCCAAGGGCGGATTGGAAAGTTTGCCAAAGGCGAGAAGTGAAACGAGCATCACTATCAGAAATAATATCAAGAGGAGTACAGTGACGACTAATGATTTCACTCGTGTAGATACGAGCCAGTTTCTCGACTTTGTAATCTTCACGAATGGCGAGGAAGTGTGCGGATTTGGTCAAACGATTGATGATAACCCAAATGCTGTCGTGACTAGACGAGGTACGAGGCAATTTCGTGATGAAATCCATGGATATGCTCTCCCATTTCCAGACCGGAATTTCTGGTTGTTCGAGCAAACCGGAGGGACGTTTATGTTCTGCCTTGACTTTGGAACACGTAAGGCATTTGGAGACGTAGAGAACGATATCACGTTTCATTCCAGGCCACCAATAGGATGCGCGCAAGTCATGTTACATCTTATCAGCTCCAGGATGAACGGAGTATCGGGATTTGTGAGCTTCGTCCATCAAAGTAGTCCGAAGATTGAGACGATCGGGAATCCAAACGCGACTATGGTAGTAAAGAATACCATCAGGCTTAGCTTCGAGTGGGTTTTCGATTCCACAATTCAACTCGTTATCGAGGTTACCCTCGTTAATGACGGCAAATTGTGCTTGTCGAATTAACTCATTGAGTTTTCCCACGATTTGGTAGCAACGAGCACTCTTGACATGAGTCTTACGACTAAGTGCATCGGCCACGACATTCGCCTTACCAAGGTGGTAGCGGATATCGCAGTCGTAGTCGTTTAACAATTCTACCCAACGACGTTGACGCATGTTGAGTTCCTTTTGATCAAAGATGTGTTGGAGGCTCTTATGGTCGGTAAAGACCGTACACTTTGTACCATAAAGGTAGTGTCGCCAAATCTTTAATGCAAAAACAACTGCACCAAGTTCAAGGTCGTGAGTAGTATAGTTTTTCTCATGAATTTTGAGTTGTCTCGACGCGTAAGCGATTACTTTGTCCCGTTGCATGAGAACGCAACCAAGACCCTGGTTAGAGGCATCGCAATACACGACGAAATCGTCATTCCCATCGGGGAGAGTGAGAATAGGAGCATTACAAAGCATGTCCTTGAGAGTTTGGAAAGATTCTTCTTGTTTGGGACCCCAAACAAAAGGTTTATCTTTTTGAGTCAACGAAGTCAAAGGAACGGCAATCTTCGAGAAGTTCGAGATGAAACGACGATAATACCCAGCTAGGCCAAGAAACGAATAAATTTCAGAGGGCGACTTAGGTGCAATCCAATTCTTCACAGCTTCTATCTTTGCAGGGTCAACATGAATACCAAGTTCATTGACGGTGTGACCTAAGAATTGAACCTCTTTTAGCCAAAATTCACACTTGGAGAATTTGGCATAAAGACGTTTGGTTTGCAAAAGCTAAAGAATAAGACGCAAATGTCGTCCATGTTCTTCTTTCGTCTTGGAGTAGATTAGGATATCGTCGATGAATACAATGACGAAATGATCGAGAAAAGGCTTACACACACGGGTCATGAGATCCATAAACACTGCAGGAGCGTTGGTCAAACCAAAAGGCATGACCAACGAACTCGTAGTGTCCATAACGTGTGCGAAATGCGGTTTTGGGTACATCTTCCTCGGAAACCCGAAGTTGATGATAGCCAGAATGGAGGTCAACCTTTGAAAAGCACTTCGCGCCTTGCAATTGATCGAAGAGATCGTCAATATGAGGAAGTGGGTATCGGTTTTTTACTGTAAGTTTATTGAGCTCACGATAATCAATGCACATCCGAAAAGACGCATCTTTCTTCTTGACGAACAACACGGGAGCGCCCCAAGGGGAAGTACTAGGGCGTATAAAGCCTTTATCAAGAAGCTCTTGAAGTTGGCTTGATAGCTCTTGCATCTCCGAGGGTGCTAAACGATAGGGAGCCTTCGCAACAGGAGTTGCGCCAGGAATGAGTTCAATACGAAAATCGACAGCTCGAGGAGGCGGAGGACCAGGGAGATCCTCGGGGAAAACAGAAGGGAACTCACAAATGACAGGAACATCACTTATGCTAGGACCTTTGTCTTTCTTTTCCACAACGTGGGCGAGAAAGGCAAAGTACTCCTTACGCAAGTACTTGTTCGCTTTGATGCACGACATAAGCTTGAGACCCTTAAAAGGTTTCTCACCATAGACGTGTAAAGAGTCACCTTGAGGTAGGGGAAGGCGAATGAATTTCTCAGAACAAACGACTTCAGCACGAACTCGCTTAAGCCAATCCATGTCTACAATGACGTCAAAGCTACCCATTTGCATAGGTATGAGGTCGATGGAAAACTTATGATCGTTTAAGATTAGGGAGCAACCAGAAAGAACAGAGTCAACGGAGATGGTCTTACCATTAGCGACTTCGCCAGCAAAAGGATTAGGCATTTTAGTTCGTTCGCACTTAAGCAAGGGTTCAAATTCAACGGATACAAAACTTCTATCCGCGCCAGTATCAAACAGACAAGTAGCATAAATATGGTTCACAAGGAACGTACCAGTGATGACGTCATTCGAACTTTGGGCTTGAGCTGAGGTGAGAACGAAAGCTCGTCCTTTCGCAGGTTCGGTTTGTTGTTGCTGTGGTTGTTGGTGCGTTTCAGGCAAACGTTGGCGAAATGGTTAGGATCGCCACAATTGTAGCAGGTTCGACCAAGTGTAGCTTGGGTTTGGCGGTTTGGGTTAGGATTGGGTAAAAGGGCTTGGGTTTGCTGGTTCTGGGTAGGCGACAGTAGTTGGAGAGGTGTCCCAACCTATTACAGTTGGCACATTTTCGGCATGAGGTGCCAACAGGGTGATGGTAGTTGCAAGTGGTACACTTGGGGTGAGAGCCAATGTAACCTTGTCCAGGTTGGTTGGTGTTTTGGGTAGGCGGAGTGACGACATCATTGTTTTGAGAAGAAGCCTTCCGCTTCTTGTTCTTGTTGTGGGGCTTTTGGCTGGAGGGGTAGGTGATTCGGTGGTGTTGGCTATGACTTGGTGCGCATGCTTCGTAGGGACCTTGTCGTAGGCCCCCTGAAGGAGGCAGTTATGGTTGAGTTGGAGGGTTATGGCATAGGCTTCCTCGAGGGTTTTCGGGTTGGCTGCGGCTACATGGTTCATGATCACCGGTGAGAGACAACGGATGAGCTTGGCGATTGACTTAGGAACAGTATCGACTTGCCCAGGGCAAATAATACTTAACTGTTTAAAGCGCGCAATCAATCCTTCAGCGTCGCTCCCTTGTTGTGTGAGATTCCAGAACTCGTTTTCAAGTTTCTGGGTCTCATGGGGAGGACAGAATTGCTCCTTCATGAGCTCCTTAAGCTCTTCCCAAGTCATCGCATGGGCTGCTTCGTTTCCACGCGTGTTTCGTTCGGTGGTCCACCACTCGAGGGCTCTCTTGCGGAAGACCCCGGTGGCATTAAGGGTTCGGAGTTCCTCAGGGCAGCCGCCCTGAAGGAAGATAAGCTCCATTGAATCAAACCAATTGATCATGGTGGTAACACCGTCCATACCAGTGAATTCCACTGGTTTACAAGCCATGAAATGCTTGAATTGGTAAGATGTTTTGGGGGTATCGGCTTTGGAATCAGCGGATGATTTAGGTGTGGCTTCGGCGTGTACGGTGTGGATTTGGCTAACAATGTCGGGTATGATCTTAGCCAATTGCCCGGCCATTTGCTCCGAAACGAGCCCAATCAGTTCTTGCTTCGATATCGAGTCCTCATTGTTGGATTCCTTCTGGGAATCCGTCTTCTTGGACTTCTTGAGGCGGTTCAACGAGTTACGGAAAGGAGGCATCTAGAGGTTGTAAACAAGACAAAAGCATGAGACTTGATTGTAATAAAGAAAATAGGTTTTGCATGCATGAGTATTAATAAAATTCACATAAGTTCCACATAAGAAGCATGTGTTCATCAAGTATGGTTCACATAGTTTGCATGAGTTCAACAAGTATAACATGTATACTCACGTATGAATACAAATAAAGAGTATAAATTTAGTTTGTTCACGAGGATTAGTATTGTTTTTTATTGCGATAAACGTGCGAGTGTGTAACGGTTTGAAATGAACGAGGTAACAAGTATCAAAACACATAAAATTTGAGTCACATAAAAAGAATAGGCTCGTAAAACATGGGAATGATTCGGGTAGAGAATCGTCAACAATTCCAAAGTGAATCGAAGATCTTTTCGAATTAGAGAAACGTGCTTTGGCCTATAGGTAAAATGCTCTCATCGAGAAGCGACTAACGACATTTTACCCTTCCAGTTACTACACGTCTCTAACCGATCAGAAAATCGAGACTTTGGCGAGAGCGAAAATCAAGGAATGGGACTTAATCGACAAAGTGCGGGTTTCACCCCTAACTTGACGATTTCGTACCCTAAGTGTGGTTGGTACTTACCAAACGAAGAGCAAATTCCGATTCGTTGGTAAGGGTCCACTAGAGTTTTGAGTTGGAAATTTTCCATCAAGGTTTGGATTTCACTCCTAACTCGATGGCATAATTGCGTGCAAAAAGAATAAGTATAGCGGATTGAGAGTCATTCACCAAATTGCGGTTTTCACACCTATTTTAGTGAAGTCGTCTTGTTTATATTACGAGTGTCTTCAAGCGTCCAAACGTGTATTGTGTAAAAGTGTCTTAGGAAGACACCACGTATATGTATTAAGACCAAAAGGAAATAGAGAAGCAAAGTAGGAAGCATAAAGTTTTAAGCATAATCAAGAATGGTCACAACGGGTACTTAGAACTATAGACTAGGTCGAACATGGCAATTATACCTAATTCCCTATAGTTATGGCTCTGATACCAATCTGTCACACCCCAACCGATGGCGGAAACATCGGGATGAGACGAAAACGAGATTGCTCATTGCTCACAACATTAATAAGTGACAATAATTAATTAAACCATATTTTAGTTCATAAGAATTGTCAAATACATTAATGTAACAAAACAAAGAAACAACATAACATTTGCAAAGTCATAACAAAATTGATACATCGACATTAAACCTAACGTCTAATTTGTGTGTATCTAGTCCTTGCTATATTGTTTTCATAGCATCATCTCCTTCAACCTGTAACATTTTTTAAAATAATGTCAATGCGAAAGCAAAGGCGAGTACACAAGTTTAGGCATAGCATACGTATACGAATAAGTTTAAACAATCCTCATGGCAACCAAATCTATACAAGAGCAATATCAAGGCATGCAATACTAATAATCAAACCCTTAACGCAATCACGATGTTTTAACATGACCTCACGAATAACACGATGGAGGTGGATGCGTGAATTCCTATAGCGCTAAGCATGTCAAACGAAGGCTAAAAATAGTTAATGACTAAAGCATAGCAATACGAATATCCAAGACAAGCATCAAGTATAAGATTCAAGCTTTCATGTATATGGGATCGTTTGTGTGTTTCATAAAGTTTAAGTGTTCGTGATTTTGTATATGGAAACATGTTACACCCGAAAAGTGTTATAAACAAAGTGGGTCGATTGTACTCACGGTTTTGCTAAGTCTTTTCTACACTTGACAATCCGTGAAGACGTTGGTTCGAGGATGACGCCGAATTATCCTACAAGAGGAAACGAGGCGTATGATTATAGAGTTTCAACGGGAGATTAGGAGTATTCAAGCATGATTAAAAATAAGTTTGATAAAGTATTATGATACGAAAGTATTCACTAAGATGTAACACTCGTTCTTGACACTATAGTAACTCTTACGAGTTGGGTATGATTTCATAGGTTCGGGGCCTATTAGAATCGTGACAAGGAATTACATACTTTAGTGTTAAACTTAATAATTTGATAGGTGATTATAAGTTCATTATCAAGGTTTCGGTTTTAGAATTATAATATAGTTATATATATATCATTATAATCATGTAGGAGGTGGGAGGATGAACCATCCACTTTGTAACCTCTAATGTCATGCATGTCAAGTATGAGGTGGGAGGTTAAACCATCCACTTTGAACCTCGGATTATGTTCACCACTACACAAGTTACCATTGGTAACAAGGAGGGTACAAGAACTATATACTATACAAGAATGTAAAGACAAGAATGATAAGGTGTCATCTAGATACCAAGTAGCCAAGTATTCAACAACCCGACGAGCACACGAGGACAATCGTCAACGGCTTTGTGGGGTTGTGACACTTTAAGTCTAGCAAACTATCTTGGGATCTTGATGAAAAATCATCAAGTGATGTGTGGTCTCACGTTAGGATAGCCGAAGCTTCCTTGGTGGACACACATGAACAAGTTTAAGAACTTGCATCACTTGTGAGCTCAATGCTCTTCAAGAACAGAAAGTTTGGAGTGATTAAACACTCCTATTTACAAGTTTAACAACCTAGGTTAGTCCCCATAATTATACATGTGATTAGGAGTTCAAGAACACTAGGATGAATGAGAAAAGTAAGAGATTAAACAAGTTTATGAGAACATAGAGTAAAACAGTCCACTTTGGAACCTTTTTCTGGTCATTCCAGAGCTTGGTTTTCCATGGAAAACCAATGGAAATGATCCTTAGGTTAATCCAAGCAAGTGGGAAAAAGAATGGAAGGATTTTGTTAAGAAATGAGTGAGTTACACTCACTTTAGTGAAGATGAGTAATTCTGCTCGAACTTGAAATTTTGCAGCTGATTTGGAAGGTTTTGAGAGAGATTTGAGGGAGATTAAAGTGTAAAAGTGCTTGGATTAGAGGTGGGTTTTATAGGGGAAGGATTAGGGTTAGTTAGGTGGGGTTTAAGTGGGTTATTAAGTGTTAAAATTGATAAAAAAAACTCAAAAACCAACCCAATCCCGCCCAAAACCCGCTGTTGTCCGCCCCCTTGTTCGCGCCCAGCTCAGCCGGAAACAAAGCTTAAAAGCTTTGTTGTCCGGGTTTATTCCAGATATGGGCGCGTGGCGGAGTGGTTAGGCACTTGTTTGTTTGAACCGGGGATCCTGAGTTCGAGTCTCGCGGATCCCGGTTTGTTTGTTTATTATTATTATTTTTTTTATTTTAATCAAAACTCAATAATTTAGTTTCACAATTGGCAGGAAAGGCCCCTGTAGTTCAAGAATTCAGTAATTACACATTAGACCTTGGACTTATTTAAAGAAAGATATATATGTATTAATATATAGTCCTAAATGTTAATATATTTATAAAATAGCATTTTAATTTTTGTAAAAAGTAAATTAATTAATTTTATTAACTAATTTAATTTATTAATTTAATTAATTAATTAATTTATTTATTTGGATTACTTAACTTAATAAATGAATAGGTAATTGTATTTTTTTCGCAACGAATTAAGTTTAACGATTAAAAATTTCACGTTTGAGTCTCGTTTACGCAATACAAACCAAGTTTGCGAGTTATCACACGTTTACGATTGAGAGTACCACGAATACGTTTACACATTTAAAGTATGAACAAGTATAAGTGTAACTTGACTATAATTAACATAACATTGTTAAAATACGAGTTTCTCATTACGATTCAAGTCTTGGTTTTCCACGTTTACAACGAAAGACAAATACAAGATACAACGCTTACTAAAAATAGAAGTACGATACAAAGTTTCCAAATATAGAAAGTATAGAAACGCGGGGCGTTACACTTACCATCACTATACTACGTCTACGATGGGTGCACTTGCCGTAACGTGTGTAAAGTGATAGTAGTGTATCGTGTTTTTATAAATTTAAAGCTTGATCCACGAGTAAAAAGTGCTTAAAATTTAACAAAATTTGTATACATTCTCGCGCACATCTATTGGTGTATAGGCATTATGCCTAGTGGAGATGGATATGATCGGGTGGTTCCGCTGGTGGCACGATGATACTCCAGTGGTCAGTTAGTGATCCAAAAGTTGACGTTCAAAAAAAAACTTCAGATTTCACAGACATTTCGAGATTTCATAAGAGAACTCGAAATCTCATAACAAGTCGAAATCTAATAAGATTTCAAGATTTCATAAATAAACTTGAACTTTCATGAGAGAAATCGAGATCTCATTACAAGTCGAAATCTCATAAGATTTTGAGATTTCATAAATAAACTTGAAATTTCATAAGAGGACTCAAAATCTCAAAAGTCAAAAACACAAGAGGGCTCGAAATTTCAAAAGTCAAAAACACAAGAGAACTCAAAATCATCAGTTAACTCGAAATCTCATAGGAGTTCGAGATTTCATAAGCAAACTCGAAATGTCATAAAACTCGAGATTTCATCACAAATGCAAAATCACTACAGAACTTGAAATCTCATAAAAAATCGAGATTTCATAATGAAATCTCATAAAATTTCGAGAACTCATAAGAATTCGAGATTTCATAAGATTAGTCAAAATCTCATAAGTTCTGGAAAACTCATTATCTCATGAACTATTAAAGTGAACTAAAATTCAGGGTGGTTTGTTGTTAACTTAATGGTTTTGTAAAAACCTAAATGAAATTAAATAATCTTTACGAAAACCAAATAGCTTAAGTTAAATGAGCTTTTGATGTTTCACTTTTGCCTAAAGATGATTTGATACATCTAACTTATTATTCAAGTATAATTACAAGCTATGTTATTTATGCCTTACATACATGTATGTCTCACTTCTGCCCAAAAGTGATTTGATTCATTCTTGTCTTGCATATCTAACCCTTGCGTAACTAAAATAAGTGTCACACTTCTGCCCGAAGGTAACCTATCACAATTATTTTGCACACATACTTAAGTGATTTCATTTCTGCCCCTGACGTGGTGTCGAGTGGGTATAATTTTTAATATATTTTTACGCACTTTTTATTTGTTTATCAAGCTTTAAATTTATAAAACACGATAGAGCACTATCACTCTCTACAACACGCTAGGGCAAGTGCACCCATCGTTGGCATAGTATAGTGATGGTAAGATACCGAGGTCGTCAAGGGATACAAGGGCTTTCAATGCCGGAATATCGTCAATGTCTATTCTAACCAAATTTTGAGAAAATATTTTTTTTGTAATTAAAATTAAAGAAAGAAACTAATATAATAAAAGACACAAATAGACCGGACATAATCATTTGGTTCCGACTCATCTTTTACATATCCTTTGATGATATCCGCACTTTGGGTTTCTTTAAGAGATTATTTTAGTTATAGTGGCATGTCCCTCTTTTGGAGGCAACACTACCCTCGGCCATATTTGTCTGAGTCAGCAGTGATACAGTCCCGCAAGGCTGGAATATTGAAAAATAATTAAGTAAGTTATTAATGCAAAATGTGGCATGTCCCTCTTTTGAAGGCAACGCTACCCTCGGCCATATTGGTCTGAGTCAGCAGGGATACAATCCCACAAGGCCGATTTAAAGTTTTAATATTAGTTTATTTATAAGGGATTCAAGCCATTCTTACTTCCCCCGATTTGATGCTATCTGCCTCAAAGGAAGTCCTAATAAGTTTGAATCAAGTCCTCGCAGGATCTATACACTGAACGAGGCAAGAACCTTACCCAAACCACCCTTCTAACCCCCTTCCAGGCAGTTAACGTGCTCACATAGACTATAAAGACACGAATGAGTGAATAAACAAAAAAAAAAGAGATGAAAGAATAAAGTTCACTTTCAATACAAAAAACTAGTTATTAAAGTCATTAATGCATACTCAATTAAAAAGTTAACGAAAGCTTAGAAATCAAAAGTAATACATAAAAGACTTGTTTTCACTTTGTTTGACAAAAACTCTTACGATCAATCTTGGATCTCGAGACTACTACACACATTAAAGATGGGTGATGGAGGAATGTGGTAGATGATAGGGGTATTGTGGTAGTGGAGTGGTGGCTGGTGTGAAAGAAGTGGTTTGCCAAAGGATGGATTGCAATTGAACCAAGCACCCATAATTATAGCTGGAAACAAGCTCTTCGCATGGCCCCGTGCCCGGAGGGCATGGCCTCGTATCTCCTTCTTCTCTGTCTTCATTTGATGAGTTGTGTCAGTCCGTATGCTCACACGGCCCAGTGTGTTAACGGTACGGCCCGTGACCTTGTACTTGTTGTACTATTAAAGGTTTTGCATATCTGGGAGTTGACCACGACCCGTGTCCATGGGGCACATCTTCGTGTCTCTTGTCTGCTTCTGTTTATCTTTTCCTTCTTGGAATTCGTAGTGGGCACGGCCCCATGCCTTAGTGGCACAGCCCCTTGCTTGGCTTCTGATTTGTTTTTTGGTCTTGGGGTGAAGCTTGGAGGGTCGGTATGATGTATCAACTTCTCTTCTTTTATATTTATGTTGGTTTTTGTCGTTAATTTGTTCCTTTTGTACATTTAAGCTCTTTAATCCTGAAAATAATAAGTATACAAAGAAACACATTTTTTCAACATTAGTACAAAAATTGGTTGATTTTATACCTTATTTGATATAATTTATGTGTTGCATTTGGTGTATATCAGCCCAAAGGTGATTTGTCTTTATTTAAGTAGAATTTCAAATAAACTTAGTCTGTTATTTTGATGTTAGTAATGAACATATCACAATTTCTTCAAATAATGATCCTCACATTAATGGTCCTTCGTTAATCACACGATCATATTTTAGTCTGACTTACTTTAATACCCCATAACATTACTCACTACAATTTTTTTCTATAAATTTGTATCTCATCTATATCCTCCACTCTAATTTCAAAACTTAATATATTTTGTTTTACTAAAGAGTTTCTATAAGATTAGCTCTTAAATTATTTTTTTGATTATATCTTAAGACACGACAATCATACAACTCTTTTCTAGTGAAAGTACTATAGAAGAAAAGTAGAGCATGACAAATGAGATAAGTCAAAACTAATGTGTCTTATGATAATCAGGAACTCATTTAAATAACTGCTATCATTAGAGTTATTTCAGATTTGGTTTTTCCTAGGACTGATCTAATTCTGTGTAATAATCAAAATAACTCCTAAGATGCATGCCTTCATTTCAAATTCTAAACTATAATGTTAGATGACATCCGTGAATATATCATAACTAGTTTAAGTTCTCGTGTGTTACACGATTGTATCAAGATAATATTTCTTATAAATTACATTCCATGATCTTGAAGGGCTATGGCCATGGGCCATGCAATATCACATGTCCATAAAAGAGATGCGCCTGTCGAGTTAGTTTTTGACGAAAACATTCTTACGGAGTTGCGTGATAAAGACATACATTTCCGGCTTCGGTATGATCTTTGGAAGATCTACCATACCCTAAGAAGTCGAGACTCCGAATAGTTTATTTATGTTTTTATTATTTTCATATATAACAAATGACATATATTAACTTGTTAAGTAAAACAAAATAATAATATACTTACATAAAACAAAATAATATAGTTACGTCGAATTATTAATTTTTAAAATCAAGAAAGAACTTTTCTTATTTACAGTTAATGTTAACCATAATTTATCTTAAATAGCAAAATAATCTACAAAATATACACTTGCTATATTAACAAAATTCACTCGCAATTTTTAGAAAATAATAAATGTAGCCAAAATTAATGTAATTTGAAATTTGAATGTTAACAAAAATTTTTGAATGTTAAAGAACGTTGACCAAAATTATTTGAATGTTAATAGACATGTAATTAGATTTAAGGTTTAAAAGAAAAAAAATTGAAAGGTTACGGATTAGTAATTTAGGAAACTCGAATTTGATTGAGAAACTAGATGATACGAGATTGAATAGCAGGGGAGGGAAAAAGTCTTGAACACCTTTGTTTTCTTTGCCGCTTAAATTCAGTCAATGTCTCACAATATATTGCCGTGTGGCAATTAGATATCTAAAAGAAAGCCATGTGGCATAAGATGATTTTAATTTATTATAATATATATATTATAGATATGCAATACCATGACCCATAAAATTAAGGGCTTGCACATGGAAATAAATACATTCTTTCTCAGTGCACTACATACCATCTTTTCCACTAGTACGATTTTGATGCCTTAAAATCAACTATAACACTCAGAAGTACTAAAGGAAAATGAGTTTGTTGATTAGCAACATATGTACAGGAAAAAGGTACACGTGAAGCTGGAAATAAGATGTTATTCACCTTATTAACACTAAAACCTAAAAAGAGGATAGTTCTGAAGTCCATAGACAAAATACAGGTACTAATTCCAACTCTAAGTTTCTTAAAGGGAGAATGACTAGGCATAAGCAACGAGACTATCCATAATTCAAAACAACAGTTGGCTAAAATAGGTTGTCGCCTATTAATGATATTTAAGTCTGTTAATCTTAATATTCCAATATACACATGATAGGTTGAGTCTAGTTCTATACGTTTCCTTACCATAAGTCAACAAATAACTAACATGAGAGTTAGTGGCAAATTTAAATGTTAAGGATATAAGAACCATAAAAATTGTCTTCTAGTTACGCTTTATGATACCTTACATATTCTTAAATTTAATAAGAATTTAGTATCAATACTTAAGCTGCAATATGACAGTTGTGAGGTTTGCATAGCCAACCTAAAGTCACTCTTACCCTAAACTCTCATATTATTTATTATCAATATATGGATAGAAACTTTAATAAGATAGAACTCGATGATACTATACATTTTTCACAACATTTGTTATCATGCAAACGAGAATTTAACCAAAGACAGATGAGACTTATAAAATTCATCCATTGAAACCGAATTTCTTGAGAAATCATGACAAAGGTTAATGAAGAATGATTTTTCATCTAAGCTCATTCTAAGTGATTTTAAATCATGATGTTGAAAGCCCTAAAACATAACTTGGCTTAAGGAATAAGTAAGGGTCCATTAGAAGTTATATTTCGTTGACATTCGTGAAACTTATTCCAAATGGCATATCCAGACATTATTCATTTATCAATTAAAGACTATCTACTTGTATAATTTGTCTCCTATGGTCCACGGTCTTAAAGAAATCTATTCATATATATATTTAATATGATTTCTTCTAAATATGTCCCTATGTTCTCTTATAACAATTAGACATCAAAGGAAATCAAATAAGTCTACCATATTTATGACAGGTTCCCATGTCACGTACATGATTGAAACTTAACTTGTAGCATCCTAGAGATATCAAACATTAGTGGGAGCATTAAGTGTTTAAATTCTAACTTGCAAAAGTTGCAAGAGGCGGGGGAGTGAAAACCTCACATTACTTCAATTCATACCTCTTGTACAAGACACTTCTCCATCTCGACATTGTTCCATCAAAACTTGTCTACTTAAAATTTGATGTTACTCTTACAAAAGTTTCATTGTTGCTTAACTGTGGGCATATGCGGATTTCTTACCTAAACTAACATAGTCCTCAATAAAAGAGACTACAACGACTAACGTCATTAATTTGTTTCTCTATTAGAAATTGTTGGTCGTTAAATATTGACCCTAAGCATGCTGAATTCCTAAAAACTTCTAAAGTAAGTGGGAACAGTAAAAGTCTTTATCATGTCTTACAAGGAATACAAGAAGCGGGGGGTAGAGAGTCATCAAATTTTACTCTGAATTTAACTCCAATTAAACCTCTTGTACACCATACTGCACTGACTCTAACACACTTGAATCCTGAAAATGATAGCAACCTAACCAAGAACTAATCTATAAAATTGGAACTCCTAATATACCGAATAATCAACTTAGGAGGTCATCTAGGTTTGAAAGCCTACTAACTTTGATGATTACATATCCTCACTGGCTAAAGATGAAATGGATATTGGAAAGTTTACTGATCCTATCTCTTCCAATTAAGTCGTTAGCGTCAATCAATCTTTTAAATGAAACAAAATTTTTTTCTAGTAAAATTGATTTTATGTGTTCGAATAATGTTTAGGATTTGACTAAATTACCAAAGAGTATTCATAACTAAACCAAATACTAATATAAACATTAAGACACGCAGAAACATCATTGATTGTCAAATGTTATAATCAGGAGGAGATAAATTATCAAAGAATCTTTCTTACCTATCTTACAAAAGATTTCTTTGAGGGTTATCATTGTTCTAGTAGCTTATAATAATTTAGAGCTAAATTAGATGAACATTAAAACAACTTTCTCTAACAACTGACTGACATAGTTATATGTTCATAAAGCAATCTGAAAGTTCTAATCTAAAGGTTAAGAACACTTTGCCTGTAAGCCAATAAAATCCATGTATGGGTTAATGCAAACATCAAAATGCGATGAAATCTTAATGCAATTATTTTCATCAAGAACCAAGTGGATTAATGTACCTACCACAAGATGAGTGAGAGCAATTAAAACAAACTTGTCCTCAAATAGATGACATTCTTTTGACAAGTATATGTTACATAAGTCAAAGCATTGTTGATACGTACTTTGATATAATAGATCTTAAAGATATATCTTACATGATAGATATCATAACATATTGAGATAGACCCAATGGGACATTAGTTTCATTCCATAAGTTTTAGTTTAAATGGGTCCGTATACACGTAACAAACAATATTGCTCTCATTTAGAGGAAAATAGGATCAATGAAATTATTTCCCTATACTCGTTTATATATTACTAATTTCGCAACACACTAGATATATCTAGATAAATGTGATGCATCTAATAGAGTATTACAATATCTTTAAAGGAAACAATAGACTATAATTTAAAGAAGAAGTGAGAACTTAAACCAGTTAATTACTTTAACTTTGTAATATTCAAAGATGACAAACTGTAATTTTGGGTAATATCCATATGTCAGTAAACAAAACCGTTCTCATGGAGGAGTTATAATGAACTGATAACAACAACCTAAGTTATGATGACATAATATGTTGTTAATCAAAAAACAATAGTCACTAAATGTTGTTGAAAATTTATCAGTTGACTCATAAGTTTATTAACTCCATATAAATAATATATTGAAGATTTATGTGATAAAGTAAGCTGCCATGTCTTCTTGAACAATTACAGTTTAAGAGGTGTTGCATTAAATTGCGATACATAATTAATTATTCGTTTATGAATTAATCGAGGAAACTAAATTTTGTATCGAATACATTTATGAGATGCTTAAGTACTATAACTAAGTCAACTATTATGTAAGCGCTTATAATAATGACAGGCTTATTGATGACTATGCGAAATTACATATTGTACTATGAATGATTAACTATTTGTTAAATTTTTCTCATCAGTTTTGATTTTGTATGTCTTTAAGATATGTTCTGCTAGCGTAATGACATATAGACAAATATAAATATAAAACAAACGTTTAAAGGGCTTACTTATTTTGATCATAACCGTTAGGTTTTAAATTGAGGTTGTAGTATGACTAATGGTGGTCCTGAGTCAAATGATGACTCAAGAGTTGTATTTCTCTGCTACGATTCTTGGCTTAAAGCTAAAATGAGTATTAACTTCTAATTATACTTGTATAATGCTCATAATGAATGATTATTCGGCTAAGTGGGAGAATGTAATATTAAATATATAAATTATGTATTTGATCATGTAACAATCATAATCATTTATATTATATGGATCAAAATAATAATAAAACTTTATAATATATTAGTTGGTAATTATAGATAAACTGTATAGTACCCTTATTAACTAATAAATGTTTCTCATTGTGAAGAAATACCGGTTGAACTTAAGAATATCCGGGGATATATTAGTTACAACCGAGGGATTTCTGCATAAAAGGTTGCCTCTTCGCTCGCTCTTCAGGGTGATCTCACTCGGACTGATCTGCAAAACTAGCAGCGCCGTTAGCCTCGTCACGGGGAAAAGGGTGGGTTTTCTCCATGACCCCACTCCGGCGTGAGAATAAGTATTTGGTGATTATGAGTAATAAGCAAGTGATTGTAGATGTTCGTAGATGGTTTACCTTGTGGTCCGATACTTATTTTATACCCGAAAGTAAGTGGGCTCAGGAGATGAGCTGATGGGCCTTAGGCCCGGCCCAGACGACCAGAGATTTCCGTTCTGTCCCCCTGCTTCGAACATTAAATGTTTCCTGCAGGAGAATTAATGTTCTCTATCAGGAGGTGTGCTTTGTCGGATGCTGAATGATGTCAAGTGTAAAGGCAACTGTTTCTAGTGTCAGACCTGCTATCAGCCAAAAGTGGAGAATGTATGACAGTCACTGGCGTACGTATGGTTGGTGACAGTCTGGCGTCTGCATTACTGTTCATGCGACGCTGTCAGACGCAACCTGCCGAGCAACCGTTGGTCACAACTCTGCAACTCCGTACCCTTGTATATAGTCAACACCTCTTAGCGCTTATCCCTTCTGCGAGGCTGTCAGTGCTTTTCGGCCAGCGCAGAGTGGTAAGGATAAATTCTTTTGTCCACAAGACTATGAGGTGCTCTCATGTTTGTCTTGGCCTTGCAAGGTTTTAGGACTTGCAGCTAGAGGATTGTTTGGTACGCGTAAGGTCAAGTAGCCTGCGCGCCTAAGTCTAACTTTGTCGTTGTGCCAAGTACACAAGGTTCGTTGAGTGACTTATATTGTTTGGTCTAACTTGCCGTTGCGCTGAGTGCGTAAGGCTCGTTGTGTGACCTGCATGTGTTGGTCTAATTTACCGTTGCGCTGAGTGCGCAAGGTTCATTGTATGACCTATTGGTTCCAAGGAAGGCGTACCATTGCACATTGCGCGCAAGGTTATCCTTGTAGTATGTTGTTGAGGGGATGATTCCTTGCGCAGGCGTATGGTTTTTGAGACCATACCCCTCTACCTTAAGTGTATTTAAGGAGATGACTAGAGAGGATTTTAGGTTAGACTCTAATAATAACATCACGCATTTCAACCTCCTTTCTCTCCGTAATCACAAATTCCTAACCCTAAGGAATTCGGTATTACCATCATTCACATACATCCTAAAGAGGAACCGAATCAAACTGTCTGACATGACGAACTCTATGGCAGCTTCTATTATGAATTTTTTACTGGCCTTATTTTCCATTACAATATTAATAGAACTGATTATCATGTGTGACTCACAAAAGAATATATGGAAAAAAACTGTTTGAAGCATTTCTTGTGATAAGTGCAAAATAACTAGAATACAAGTTTTTGAGAAACTATTTTATCAAATTAGGCCAATTCATATGAATTAAAAACTAAACAATATTTTTTCTCTTATATCCATAAAGAGGTTTTGATCTAGATATGTTGTAACTGCCGTATCCATTGATAATACGAATACAAATTGAATCCTTATGGAGTTTCTCATGTTGATCAACACATTTGAAGTAACATAACATGTAAAAGACACAACTCGTCCTTTGTAAGGTTGAGACGACATTGTCAGTTTAAAGTACAAATATATAAGTGTCAATAGATATGCATAGTGATGTATTATTTGAATATGTTATCAAGATATAGTTGTGTCACAAGAAGGAACATTTAAACAAGATCAAACAAAACATTGTCTTTCGAGTTAGATTAAACTGCCAAAATAGTATTTAAGGTTTCATCGCGTTTGCTATTTTAGTCCAAAATTCAAATCTTTTGAATCTGGATCCTTGTTGTTCAATTTTGTTGCCTTTTTCATCCAAAAGCAAAATGTTATCAGATTTTTGAGTTAACATCCAACTTTTTATATTTTTCATCCCTTTTAGTGAAGGACAAAATGGTCAGATTTTTTAACTTGTTATAATAAAACGTTAAAAGACCATTTTCCCTTTATTAAAAGAGAGAAAAAAGACAAAAAAAGCTGGATGTTAACTGAAAAATCTGAACAGATTTTGATTTTAAATGATAATGGCAACAAAATTGAAACAACAGGGACCCAGATTCAAAATGTTTGAGTTTTGGATTAAAGTAGCAAAAGTGACCAAACCTTAGGGACCATTTTAACAATTTACTCTTCGAGTTATAAAAAAGTATGTGTTATATTTTAATGAGTAAATTACTGTTTTAGCTCCTGTGGTTTAGCCAGTTTAAACTTTTACGGGCCAAAAAGAAATATTTTAACATATCAAACCCCGAGGTTGCATTTTTATAACGGTTTTGGCCTCAAACACTAACTTTGTTACTTTTTTGCAGTTAAGTGTAATGGTAATTAGGTCATTATATACCTTAGGGGTTGTTTTTGATAATTACAAAGTTATTCTAATATTTAAGAGATTTTTAATGCAATTACTCAAGTTTTTTTTTATTATTTCGTTATTTTCATGATTATTATTTAACAAAATACGTCTTAAATATACAATAAATATGTATTTTCATTAACCGTTTGCTTTTATAAAAGTCGTTTTAAAAAATAATTTCCTTTTTAACATTTTGTTTAAACCGTCTATCGTTTTTAATATAGTTCCTTTTTAAATTTATCGTTTATTTTTTAAAATTGTTCTTTTTAAAGTTGTTTGTCTTTTAAAGTTTTTTAAACACTTCATTTTATAACATTATTTTTAAAATCGTTTGTATTTTTCAAACATTTTTAAACAACTCATTTTTTAAGTCGTTCACTTTTAAGAATTTTCGAAAGGACGTATATAAAAAACAAAAGAAATGTAAGCTTTGAAAAAAAAGTGAAACATTCTAATAAAAAGTTTGCAAAAGATCATTCAATTTTCAAACTTTTTTTTAAATGGTTTTTTTTTTTTCAAATCTTCCATTTCTTTTTACTGTTTTTTATTCAAAATTCGTTATTTTTTAACCTTTCGTTTATTAAATACGTGTGTTTTTTAAAATCTTAATCTGTTAACATATTTTTTAAGGTTTTGTTTTTTATAAACGTCGTTTTTTTAAATCTTCGTTTAAAATCGATAGTTTTGAAACTTCTATTAATCGTTCATTGTTCATTTTCTAAAGTTCCTTTCTCTAATGACTATAAGTAAATTGAATACAAAGTTTCAAAAATGAACGAAATAATAAAAAAAAACTTGAGTTATTGCATTAATAATCTCTTAAATATTAAAAGAACTATGTAATTATCAAAAACAACACTGAGGTATATAATGACCTAATTTTACACTGAATTGTAAAAAAATAATAAAATTAGTGTCAATGGTTATAAGATACAAACCCAGGGTCTGATATATTAAAAGATTTTTTTTAGGTTGAAAAGATTAAACTGTTTAAATCACAGGGGCCAAAAGAGTAGTTTACTATATTTTAGTTTTACTATCCATCCAAAGTTAGTTAAGATGGCCACTCGATTAACTTAAGAAGCTTAAGTGATCTCTATCACATCGCACTAAATTCAAAATAAGTATATTATACCACTCGATTAACTCAAGAATCTTAATAGGTATTCGACGGTTGAACATCATCGACTGTTTAAAAAAATCAAATTTTTTTATGTGAATTTTTCTCAATGGGCAGTATTAGCTAGTAAAGTGCTATTCTTTAGTATATTAAATAGGTAAGTTTGATTTGTTTACTTGTATTAGTAAACTTATTTATAACGTGTAACGATACATACACTCTTTTTGGAAGACATGAAAAATAATTGTTTTCATTAAGTATATTAAAAAAACATCACCTACATTTTTGAAACACAAATCACAATTATTTCCAAAACGGCAACAAAATGTTCCGTCAACCACACTTAACACCGTCAACAGCAAACAAACTAACCACTCAAGAGGCAGTAACGGGGTTAAAAGCAACACAAATTTCACATCGTACGTAACAGCTGAACGTGTACAAGATCACATCTCCACCGTTGAAGCAAACATCAACGGTCAAAGATCGATAAACCTGTACAGGAGACTGTTATAAAAGGGCTTCCAACATGAGAGAGAGAAACAATTAAACAAACACGTCGTATGCACAAGAACAACCTCTTCTTCTCTCCAAAAACAGTTTTTATTTCACTAATTTGTTGATAAAATGGAAATTATAACCAGATTTTGAACATATTTCGGTGAGTGAAATGTTGAAGTTGTTGTAATGAATTTGTTATCGGCTTGATTTCACTTTGTTTGTAAATATTAAAAATTGATCGGAAGATTTGCTTGATTTATTGATTGATTGATGATTTGTTATGATGTTTTTGCATATAGCTCGTACGAACAGAGAATTTTGTGGAAGTGGATGCAGTTTTGAGCTTCTTCTTCTTCATGTTGTCTTTATCTTCTCTTCAAAACAGTTTTTATTTCACTAATTCTTCGATAAAATAGAGATTATAAACAACAGATTTATGAGAATTCGGTGAGTGAAATGTTGAAGTTGTTGTATAGTTGCAGATTACATTCGATCCGGTTGATGAATTTCTGTTTTATGTTATCGTTTCGTTTTCGATTTTTTGTAAATTTTAGGAATTTTAATTGGACGATTTGCCTGATTCACTGCTTGATTGATGATTTTGATGATTTCTTATGTTTTTTTGGCAGATAGATTATATGAACAGAGGATATTGTGGAAGTGCATGCAGTTTTGAGCTTCATGTTCTTGTTGTCTCCATCTTCTCTCTAAAACAGTTTTTATTTCACTAGTTTTATGATAAATGGAGATTATAAAGAGATTTCGAAGAGGAATTCGGTGAGTGAAATGTTGAATTGTTGTAATCAGTTTGCTTCCGGTTGATGAATTTCGGTTCAATGTCATCGTTTTGTTCTCAATTTTGTTTGTAAATTTCAGGATTTAATCGGAAGATTTGCTTGATTCACTCGTTGATTGATGATTTGTTCTAATTTTTTCGCAGATAGATTTGATGAGTTTGTGGACGTGGATGCAGCTATTAGCTTCCTATTCTTGTTCTCAAGCTTTTAACTAATTTAAATTTGAAATTGAGTGGAGAATCGAAGATATTGTAAGTTTGAAGATGTTCTTAGCTGTTGAATGCTCATCGTTCTTCTAAAGATTGAAGATTAATTGTTCTGATCAAATTAGTTTCACGGAAATCCTTAATCTCTTGTCGATTTGTCGTTCAGATTGTCAAATTCTCAACCGATTGAAGCTTTTCAGATAATGCTATAATAAACTCTCACATTTTTTCACATCTTCATCTGCAACATCACATCTTCTTCCTTGTATTTGGATCTGAATCATCCAATTTCACAATGTTCTTATGAATTGATCAACCAAACGAACTGATTCACAGATGATTATCATCCTATTATCCTTTCTGATCTTAAATCAATCAATTTGTTCATCGATTTAATCTACACAATTACGATCTAATTTTAAATGATTTATCATTTTATTGTTTTTCTGTTTCAATAATGTAACTCTGGTTAAGAGAAAGTGTGTTAACTAAACTAACCATGGTCAGGTGTTTGGTAACGTGACAGACATTATTAAAGGTGGAAAATGGAGAAGAAGAATTATAATAATAATAACACCAATACGACGACGTCTTCGTCGTCGGACTTCGTATTGCAGTGGGGAAACCCGAAGCGGTTGCGTTGTATGAAGGTCCAGCAGCAACAAGCTAAGGATAAAGAATTGGCTGCGGCGGCGACGGTTTCCGGTACACCGCCGGTGGGTTTATGGTCAATCACGGCGCGGATTGATCGGAGGGCCGTTAGTAACGGTGTTAGTAACGGGAACGGTCAAGGTTATATTAATCTCCGTCGACGATCCTCTTCGCCGGCTCATCGGGTTCTCAGGTAATTATGTTTACTTGTTGATTAATTTGCATTATACACATTTCATTTTGTTTAAAGTTTTATATTATTTAGGATATATTTTTAGTTTTAATATTTAACCTTTTTAATAAAAGGGTTGTGTTTGAGTTGAATTTTCAAACCATGTTGTGTTGCTATATATGAAAACCGGAAAGAAAAAAATTATAAGGGTTACTTTCAACTCAGTTAGGGTGGGTGTTGTGGTTTAACTAGCCCATGCTCGCTATTGTTATATAAGCATTGGATCCCACCTTTTCTCTCTCAATGCTCGTTTAAGTATTCACGAAAGCATAGCTAGTGCCCTTGGGGTAGTGCGTCGTCCGTTAAATAACTAAGGAGGCTGGGAGAGCCAAACCGTAATGATAGTTTTACGATTCATTAAGTACATTGGTACCTGCTTTTTAGACTTTTGAATTATTTAAATAAACGGGTTATATCATTTCATTTGAATAAATAAGAGAAACTATATGCATTTTATAAAATAACCATGTATTAGTTATTTATATATTTGTTAAAAGTAAAAAACAAATTATTTCTTTGGTATTAAAATAATTATAAAAAAGATAAAAAGGAAGACAAGATAATGTATTCTTGTTGGACCGAACTAATATCTAAATTTTGTAAATTTTCGACAGTTAATATTCACACACATCTCCTCGCTATAGATAGAGTAAAAAATCATGTGAGAATAAGACTCTGAGTGTGCAGGAGGGTAGCTATCAAATGATGGTTCGTCACGTAGGCGTTCACATAAGCGGGTGTGAGGATGAGCCTAGAGAGAGGGGCTTAGGGCTGTGGAGGATTAGCCCCTTTATATATACATACGTATGTACGTATAGTTGTGTTGGATAAAAAAGTGAGGGCCGAAAGACTTTAGCGTCTAGGTGAGGACGGAGACAACAGGGATGACCCGTGGGGGTGGTGTGTAGGCAATCGCCACTCCTCGACGCACTGGGTACGAGCCCAATACCAAGTAGCCTAAGATATAAGGGTGCGTGAATAGTGAGAGTCTATTTTTTATATTTAACTTTTGATAAATCTAATTGACTTTCTTCATCCTAGCTATGAAATCATATGAATAATTTTGATCTTGACTTGCAATATTTTCTTGGATATATTTCTATTAATAATTAATATATATTAAAAATACGCTCTTTCTAATTCTTGTACCAGGTTCCCATAATACATGATTAAAATGCTAAATTGTCCATCGCTCCTTTTTATTCCGTAAAATAGCACTTTTAATTTTAATAAATTATATAATAATATTTTATATACTTTTTTAAAGTTAGGACATGTTCTTTCCATCCAAAAGAGCATGGCTATTATTATTTATTTTAGCAATTAAAAATAAAATACCTATTTGATTTTTTTCTTTAACGGAAAATTTGGTTCATTGACGGACCACTAGAGTATCATTGTGCTACCAACGAAATCACTTGATCATATCCCTCTCCACTAGGCATAATGTCTATACACAAATTCAGAAAAAAAAAACCTAACAGATATGAGAAAACCCCTTTTGTAGGAATCGAACTTAAAATCTATTAATATCAAAGTAAGATAAGTCTTATCTCACCCTCAAAATATCATTAGACTATAAAACCAAGAGTAATAAGTGTTTAATTTGATCTTACATTTGTTTTTATAAAATAACAATTTTATAATTTATATGGGTCACACATCGTCTCCCTTTGCAAGTGTCAGAAGAGGGATAACAACCATAACAAGTTATCAATCCAACCACGTGTAACACAACCCACCACCACTTCCAATAATCACCAATTTTCCACCGTTGGATCCCACTCAACAATATATCATCACCTTTAAGATCCCGACACGTGTACCCTAACACAACCCACCCCATTTGATCCGACGGTTAGATCTTACCACAAAACCAAAGCACCTTTTTTCCAATCCTATTATTAATATTCTTTCCCTGCGCCGCTGCGCATGTTATCACACGCCTCCCCAGATCTCTCTTTCCATTGCCCAACCATTAACAAAAAAATAGAAAAAAATATTAAACTTTATATAAAAAACAAAAAAAAACGCATTCATTATTCACTTATTCATCATCATGATTCTCATATCATCAACCCAATAACAACCCTCTGATATCCTCAACTTTCTCATTTTCTGTGTGATCCACAGGGCTATTTTCGTAAATTTTATTTTTAACTTTTTTAATATTACTTTTTTGGAATATTATTTTATAAAACTTGTGACTGACTTTATTTATTTTGGTAAATTTTTATAAACAAATTGTAGGAATTCTGAGAATTCAATAGCAATGAAGGGACAGAGCAGAGGCGTGTGTTCACCGGAGAGAGGGAGTGCGCAGGATAAGAGAACGGCGCACAATAGCAACCACCACCATAATAACGGGAAGAATAATAATAATAACGGTGGTGGTGGTGGGGGGTCGGGGTCATCGGAAACGGCGCACGATAGCAAAAAAGGAGGGGCATCGCCGGTGAAGGATTCTTTACCGATCGTGTGGCCACCAAAGTTTGCGATCGGGTTGACAAACAAGGAGAAAGAAGAAGATTTCTTGGCAATTAAAGGGGCTAAACTTCCTCAAAGACCCAAAAAACGAGCAAAGTTTATCCAACGGACTATTAATGTAGCATTTTTTTAAGTCCAATTATTATTGTTATTGGCATTATTTATTTAATGTTTTTGAATAATTTTCATTGAATTAGTGTGATTAATGTTTGGTTTTTGTGTTAATAGTTGGTGTGTCCTGGTGGGTGGCTGTGCGATCTCACTTTGGAACGGTATGAAGTTAGAGAGAAGAAGATCACAAAGAAGGTATCTTTTGGTTTAATGTGTTTTTTAATTTAAAATTAATTATCTGGTTATTCTGACTTGAAGTCGTTATAAATTATTTTGACGATTTATAAAAAGAAAAATACTGTTGTAGTATATTAAATAGTTAAATACTTAGCAGGGCTCTCCTAAGAATCTCTGAAAAACAAAAGTTAACTATTTAAAAAAAGTTATATAAGAAAGCTTAACATTTATAAAAAAAATTATTAGATGTGTTTTTTTAAGTAAGAAATAGAATACAAAGTGAGAGAAATAAGATGCTCACTACCACAATAGTTTATTTTAACATATTTTTACTTCGGAATAGTCATCAAATACCTTAAAATAGATTTAACATTGAAAATTTCTAGAACATAGTCACATACAAAACTGATAAACCATTATTTTTTATTCACAAGTGATTTGCGTATCTACTTCTATTTACTTAGAAAGCTGTTGGTTTTTAGCTCCTGGCTAGTATAATTCTAGGTATTTTTCATGATATGCAAATAGAATACATAGTTTCTTCTTAGCTCCTGGCTAGTTTTCAATGAATTTTTCTGTGCCGTTCAAAGAATAAAAAATAAAAAATACAAATAATATTTCTAGACGTAATTTAACGATGTTTCATGATTTTCCAAATTTTATATTGAAATAAAGATGCATTAAGTGTGATTTTAACAAGCGGGTTATGTATGCTTAATTTTGCGTGGATAGAAAGTGAGTTAAATTGCATTCTTAAGAGTCTTAGACTACTGTAGCATAAATTCACTATAAATGATTTCTCTGAAAATAATATTGGATAAGAAATATAAAAATGCATTAGTTTTGATGTTAATAAACGTGTGTATTAACAGAGACCGAGAGGATTAAAGGCTATGGGAGGCATGGAATCTGAGTCGGAAGAGTAAAGGTTTTTGTTTTTCTATAATGGAAACAAATGTGTCCTAGTTGGTTATATCTAATATCATTTGGTATTATGTTATCTATATAAATTAATTACTAGACGTTTTTTTTTTATTTTTAGGAGGAGATATATTGAGCGTTGTATTTAGTATTTTCATCAATTTTCTCCCTTTTTTTACAAGGGTCATAAATCAAATGTAGACAAGTTGAGGTTTAATTTTAATTGAAAATACTTTTATATAAATCGCTGAGAATATATATGTTTGTTTAATTATGGTTAAACTTATATTAAATAGTGGTACATAGGGGCATTAATTCTTAATTAAATTGACTAACTAGGATAAGGTAATGAATCATTGAATCTCTCTTTAGGGGGTTCCTAATTTGGCCAACTACACCATTTCTACAAGCAATGAAGCCGCAATTGTATTAAACTATGTGTTATAGGCTATTTGTTGGGGGTTTTAGTGAATGAAAAAAGTGTGGCATATGGGCATCTCATATAAGCACTCATTTTCAGCCTTTACATTATGTTTATGAGAATGGCTTACCCAATTGTGGTATTGGTTTGAGCCGGATAGATTTAATTGATTTAATTGGTTGGTATATTATTTAATATTAAAAAATCATTAAAATGTCCCTGCTCTTGCAAGTTGCTTCAGGCCCCAGTTTCATGTCATTGTTGGCGCCCTTAATATTGAAAAATCATTAAAATGCCCCTCCTTTTGTGAGTTGCTCCAATCCCCGCCCCATGCCCGTGTTGGCGCACCTTTTAACGGTGTTTGCGTCCTTGGCGTGGCTATGCTACTCCACCTACGCCTCATAACAGGCGTGGCTATGCTACTCCACCTATGCCCCTTCTACGCCTCATAACATGTAGCCTTTGAGAAGAGCAAACTCTAAACGAGATAAAAAATAACCAAAAAAACTGTAAATATTTAATAATATTTAATGAATTTCTTATTTGAGTTTGATACAAGTCATGCTCTTGCAAGGTGGTTGTTAATTCAAGAGGGTCATATTCATTACAATCATCAATCCAACATCCCAATTTTAAATTCATGTAGCAAGTTGTTTCATTAACTGTAATGCTAACACCTTAAAGATGGGATGATTTGATGGTGTTAAAACATCTCGTAATATCAAACTCCAAAATTCATTGAAAAGTTCTTCATTCTTTTTTGACTTGTCTTAAATTTCGGTGGGTCGCTTTATTTTTTCTACTAAATCTTTATCTATTTTGAAAAGAACTCACTCACCTAATGATCATAAATCATAATAGATAAAGCTTAATGTACGAAGTAAATGAATCTTACCCATTGTCTAGATTGAGGTGACTAAATTTTTGAGCTTAAGTAAAATTCTAATATAAATTAATCAATAAGATATTAGTAATTATACTTTATTTAATAACAGTTTAATGGTCACTAAAAAAATTAACCAAACCTTTTCAAATCATAACAATTCAACTTCACACATTTTTTAAACCCTGAGTTAAAAAAAAACTAACTCCTTAAATATGATTTAGGATATATAAAAATACAAACATTGGGGCAATTGGATTTTGGGTCACTTCAAGTCGGGTCGCACTTCTCTCCTTGTAAATTGTGCCAATGCAGATGAGTTCCCTATGGAACGTCAGGGTAGACATAGAGATCCAATCCCTTAGTTCCTTTTCATAATTGCCATGGAAGGTCTCTGGATGATGATAAAGTTAGCTATGGAAAAAGGTTTATTTGAAGGGAGTCTAACTCCCAAACAGAGGACTGGTCATTTTGCATACTATGTGTGAGGATGACGCGTTTTTTTATAAAGATGGGATCATGGAATGTTATTAACCTCAAAAGGTTGTTGCATCGTTTTTATATTATTTTCAGGCTCAAAACAAAGACAATTTAATCTTTTTATTAACTCCTACTTATACTCAAATTAACATATAAAAAAAAGAAAAAAAAAAGTTAAGACCATCCCCACCCACATTCATAACGATGGCATCGTCTCCAATTTCCTCAAGATTTGATCTCGTTTTATTTCCCTTCATCTTAGTTGCCCATGATAAATCTTTATACCAATACAATTCTTCAAATAATCTCTTTATGCTTCTATCCCCTCCAAATGTTATAATCGTGGAGGTAAGACTTGGGGATATATGAGATTTGATCATGTGTTACGAAATTCTTCCCCAACTATACCATAATTGTTGGTAGAAAACCTAACAATTGGTTCAACCATAAGGTTTTGATGTGCCTCATAAATACCATGTTATACTTCATGGGAAAGAAAAAAAATTTATAAACTAAGTGAAACTCAGAGGGCTAGTTTGCAATATTCTTACCCAATTAAACTCAAGAGGACTAGCTTGCATTGCAATATTCTAATCAATAGATCAAATATCCTCTTGCTTGTTAATCAGTTGATGTAAAATAATATGAACATTGTTGCACCCTTTTGCGCCTCAACGCCTCTCCACTCCAACCTAACAAATCGGTAATTTCATTTTCATTGCGGCATTTCATCGAACACCTTATATGCTCTATTTCTTTTTCACGCATCGACCAAATTATTCGCTTAAATTTGCTAATTGTGTCTCGTACTTATTGGGTTTTCATATCTTGTTCCAATTACAGGAATTATAATGCTGTTGGTGCTGACAATTATGCGATTGAAAGCCATAGTGTAAGCTACTCGATCAAGAATGATAGGGGGAACAGGGTTCCGATTATAAAGGATTGTTCGTTGAATATTCCATCTGGGCAGTTTTGGATGCTGCTTGGGCCTAATGGGTGTGGGAAATCAACTCTTTTGAAGGTATGAAAACAACCATAGTAGCTTGAAAATTGCCTAGCAGCAAACTTTATGTTTGGAATATATGAACTTGTTTGCCCTAATTTGGATTAGTACAATAGTTAATTTTAAAGTCAAAAGAGTAATAACCATAGGAATTCTAGTGGTGATTCCATGAGAATGTTTAATGGTAGGCGTGTTCTCGGTCCGGTTCAGCTGTTTTTTTATAAAAATATGGGCTGGACCGGTAACTAGAATTTCTGGAGGGTGGTTTTCACAGTTTTACGGTTGGTTCTTGCGGTTTTAGACAAAAAAATATTTTTAACATAAATTTGTATTATATTTAAAAAAATGACAAGGATTGTTAATAATAATAGACAAAAAAAACTTTTTCTTAAACATAAATAATGGATATAACACACACACAGTAACTATATATCCCTAAAATAAAAAAGTAATAATAATAAATTTTAGACGGCCAGTTACAAGTTCCACATTGTAAACTGGCACACCCATACATATTTCCAACCAGCCGACTTTCTTTGGTTTGGCGGTTTGGGCGGTTTATGAACACCCGTTCAATGGTACTCTTGGTTTAAAAGAGGTGCACATCTATGTACAACCAAGTTAGCTTTAATTACAACCAGAAGCTGCACATCTATCAATTTGTTCATAGTAAATTTGTTATAGTTTGTTCTTTCGTTAGGTTGTTTTTACATACAAACCTCATACGAACCCTAATTTTGACCAATATTGAACCATGCCTACATGAGGCACACAATTTTGCCCTTGATGGTGGTGTTATGTTGGTTGTGGTTAGGTGAAATATTAATCCAAATTTTGATTCAGTTTTGAATAAAAGAGGGAGACTTAGTTTTTTATTCTGATAATGATGATTAGCTGGTTATCACTTATTAATGATGTAAATATGTAATGGCTGATTGACAAGATTAGGGAATTATATTTTGAAACAAATGAGATTATTGTTTAAACCAGATGCATTTTCTGAAATGTGATTCTTGATGTGTTATGTTGTAAATATTACGTTAGAGTTATTTATATAGTAAATTATGTGCAGATTTTGGCAGGTCTACTAAGCCCAACAGACGGCTTCGTGTATGTGAGGAAACCTAGAAGTTATGTCTTCCAAAACCCAGACCACCAAGTTAGTTTTTCTAATCCTTTTATCCACATAAGCAGTTTCTATATGTGTATGTGTATCTGTATGTGAGCTTCTTTAAGAGATCCTGTATTCATGCTTTTAGGTTGTTATGCCTACCGTAGAAGCTGATGTGGCGTTTGGCCTTGGACGGTTTAATCTGACCAACGATGAAACAAAACTGAGAGTTGCAAAAGCGTTAACCGCTGTGGGCATGTATGATTATTTACAGGTATGATATGAACCTGCCTTGTTTTTTATAAACAATTATAAATGTCTAATGTTTGATTCATTTTTCCAATACAAAAAAACAAATATGTTAAATGATGAAAACCAACTGATTGAAAAAGATGACCTAACATGTTTAGTTTTAAGCACATTCCAGTTATCATGGAAAACATTGTTTAACCGTTTACAGAAGAACACAAACAAGTGTTATGTAGAGGTGGGCAAAAAAACCAGTTTAAAAAAAAAAGGTTTGTGTAAAACCGGTTTCAACCCGATCCGACCCGGCGGTTTGTAGACCGGTTTGTATTCTCGATATTTAAAACCGGTTTATGACCCGAACCGGTTATAGAAAAACAGGTTAAAACCGGTTTTACAACCGTTTTTTTGGTCCCAAACCGGTTTTAAACCCGGTTCGAACCGGTTGTTACCGTTCGGGTTTTCATTACATCAAACCGGTTAAAAAACCGAACCGTTTTTTTGATGAACCGGTTTTTTTTGCCAGTTAAAAAAACTGGACCGTTTGTTTTTTTAGAAAAAAAAACCTGATTTGTCCGCTCCATCTTCTGGAAGGTTTCCACTCGAGCTCCTCGTGTCTCATTAGCTAAACAAATAATATTGGATATTTGGATGGTATTAAACTATTAGGGGCCAGATGTTATAAGTTCTCGGTTACTTATACAAGGACTAGTTGACCATACAATTCTTGCTATCTTTATGAATTCTTATTTTTTATAAAAAGTTGATAATGATATATAATATAGAATTTCCCGCTGAATTTGGTAACCAGGTAACTTGTTTAATTCTCTTTATCTCTTTTATATACGAATTAGATGTTCATTTATTGAATCTTGAGTGCTTAATAATGTTAGAGACCAGTACAAACTCTTAGTGGAGGTCAGAAACAAAGGGTTGGAATTGCTGGTGCATTGGTAGAACAATGTAAAGTATTGTTACTAGATGAACTCACAACATTCTTGGATGAAACCGATCAGGTATGAACTATTATTACTATTACTGTTACTGTAACTAATATTGTTACTATTAGTGTTATTATTTGTATACCCGTCAAGTGAATTAATGATATGATTGTATTTTTCCAGCTTGGGGTGATTAAAGCTGTGAAGAACACGTTGAGTAGTTCTGAAGATGTGACTGCGTTATGGGTAACACACCGTTTAGAAGAACTCGAGTATGCAGACGGCGCTGTGTATATGGAAGATGGAAAGGTGGTGATACATGGTGAACCATCCGTCATAATGGATTCAATTGAAGCGAGGAAAGCCTCTTACACCGACAATATCAACTCATGATAACCATCTGCTTGTTTCCTCCTATGTAACATAGCATCACTAAACTCTACTTGTCCTCGATTATCTTCTTTTGATATAAACCAAGGTATTCTTCTTAATCTACATACATGCTTTGACTACAGTGATCCGCTCTGTATGGGACTAATGGGAGAATGCAACTTGAAGAGGTTCCAACCCAAAGTTGTTGGGTTGGAACCCGTTCAAAATGGAGTAAATGATCTTCACAAGTTATGTTGAACTCTTAAAGTTGTTATTTGCCATAATTGTAACATTTATGTAAATCGGGTTTCGAAAACCCGCCCCAAGTTTCCCATCAAGTATATTTTGCGTCGTTCGGTTATTACTTTTTGATTACAACATTCCAATGTGTATATATATATATAATAATGAAAACCTATGTTTAAAGGTAAAATAATAATTAAAATTTAAAGAAATTAATCAATTAAACACTTAATATTTATTATCTAATAAATGACTTAACTTAAAATAGATTAATTAAATAAAAACTCAAAAAAAAGGGAAAGAAAAAAAGGGGTGAACCGAAATCGAACCCGGGTTCCCCCGGTTACTCACACACCACCAACACCACTAGACCACACACATTGTAACAAATCTCGCGCACCATCACTTATATTCACGTATATACGAGCGGGAAAACCTGCAACTACCCAGGTCTCTACAACGCGCCTTTCCTTTTTCATTTGAACTTGCCGACAATTGGCTTGCGGCTATTCTTGTCAAACTTCAATCGAATAGCTGTCATCTCCGCAAACGATTGGCAATCATAGAACGCGGTTTCCTAAAACCGAACCCAAGCACCACTCTATAAATACCGAATGCAGCCCTCTCATCCAAAATCGCTCAGTCTTTCAATTTGTTCCTCCACTCTATAACCCTCCCCCTCTGTCGCCGGAATCCTCTGTTCGCCGGAAGTCCCTGTTCGCCGGAATACAGCAGGAGCCGAAATCAGTCACCGCCGATTAAATCAATTCGGTAGAATTTCTTGATACTTTATTATAATATTATCTTAATTATCTCATTTAATCGTTTAAGGGAATTTGGAGAATGGTTTTAGGCGGGTAGATGTTCTGGGTAAAAGAGTTTGAATGAAGGAGACGAAGTGGATTACGGGTTATATGTAATAAAATCTAAGTTTTAACCGGGTTAGACAAACAGTTCAGCGGTGGACTGTGTGCAAAACACGGCCTTCACGTCCCTGGTTCGAATCCGGCTCATGACCGCATAAATACACATAACCGTTTTTATTTTGAATGAAATATATCAGTGGCAGTATGTATACAAATGTAATTAAAACACAAGAGTTATCGGGTTAGACACCCAGCCCAGTTGGTTGGGCTGGGTGCAAAACACCACCAAGGTCCCGGGTTCGAAACCCTTGATGCGCGTCCGGTTCGATCCAGTATAACCTTTTTAAACTTAATTAAATTTGAATAAACCTAAAATGTGTATAAGAATAATTAAAATCCAGAATCTTACGGGTTAGACACGTAGCTCAGTTGGAAGAGCTGCGTGCACACGAACGAGAGGTCGCGAGTTCGAGCCTCACACGCGCATACGAATTCCATTGTTCGGCCGGTCTGACAGACATTGTCAGACTGTCAAGTTTTTATTTTTATTTTTTTCCTATTTTATTTTATTCTTAATTCATGAATTATATTAATTCTTTATCTAAAAATCCATAAAATTTGCTTAAAATATATATAAAATTTCAAAGGTTAAAATGCCACCAAAATGACTTAAAGATCTAACAAAGGTTTTTAACCAAAAAGTAGTTATTTATTTATTTGGGTTATCGCGTTATTGTTATAGGTTAGTGCGTTCTCGTCCGTTAAATCCACGACTTGTGCGCGCTCATTTCCGTTCAAGAATACACACCCAATGTGAGTGAATCTCTATAAATTCCCCGTTTTAATCACGTTTTGGGGTGTATCATGTGTCGTATCATTTCTTTATTTTTATTAAACACTTGTGCTTATATCATT
Source organism: Scalesia atractyloides (assembly GCA_947069175.1). Classification (NCBI taxonomy): domain Eukaryota; kingdom Viridiplantae; phylum Streptophyta; class Magnoliopsida; order Asterales; family Asteraceae; genus Scalesia; species Scalesia atractyloides. The sequence continues at coordinate 75,591,837 of CAMTDV010000008.1, forward strand.
TCGTGATCAAATGTGTATTGCTTGTAGTGTGGTTTGTATGTGGATTCATTTTATCATTTCAGTGCACTCACTTCATTAGGCTCATCAGTTCCTCGTGGGATACGTGTTGAGCATCAGGTGCCTCATTAGATCGGCTCCGTTTGATTGAGCCTTGATCTCAGATACATCATCATTCATGTCATATATTCATTCAATGTGGTTTGTGAATTTGGTTACATATATATATATTTGCTCACATGTGATTTATGCACAATTTTCTTTAACAAATATAATAAGCAATTATTTAAATGTTTTATCAACGTTCACTCGCCAACTTTTGTTGACCCAAAATTTCCTCTGTTTTACACATGATATAGGTGATCAAGTTGAGGAAAGAAACACTTAGGATGGCCTAGAATAATAAACAAGTTATTGCGTTGGAACAAACATTTAGATTTTTATTGTGTTTGTATGAAATTTTTGTTGGATATTTAAATTTTAAATTTGAATTTAATAAATATGAAACTTTTTAGTAAATATCATGAGCTTTGGTGATAACCCAATCATGCCCCGACTGTTATTCCGCTGCGGGTCGGGTGTGACAGATTGGTATCAGAGCTTGTGACTATAGGGATATAGGATAGGTTATTATACCTTTAGAGCCTATACTATAGTTGACTAGATTTAAATTGTCTATGTGTTACATGCAAAATTCATGATGGTTATATGTTTCATGTTTTATATTCACACTCAACATTATGCAAACATTCCCATAAGTACATGTTAATATGCAATGCTCATCATAGATCATACCTTCATATCATATCATATCTATAAAAGCACACACCTCACAATTTCACAATTTCCGTTATCTCTTTTCAAAGATTTTTGCAATGTTTCCATATTTTTCAATTCACATCAAAGTGAGTTTTCCCGACGGGCATGTAGTAACTGGAAGGGTACGAGTACCGGTAGTCGGAACGTCCTGTCTAGGCTTGGCAATCGTATAAATCCAAAATAAAGAACCAGTTTGCCTACCTGGGGACTAACGATGAGAGTACGAAGGACCTATTAGGCCAAAGCATGCTATACCAAACGTCGTGTGAACTAACCCTACTTTGAGCTGTCATTGTGTCCACACCTGGACACCCTCCGACCATACATCTCGCAATCATGTTTTACGATTTTCATTCGGGTGGTGCGAGTGTTAACCCGCTGACACCAATGTGAATCCTACCAAGCCCAATAGTCATGAGGGCCCACATGACTACATAGGCAATGGTATGGGGGACATTTGGAGGCCCAAACATGAGCAAACCCAAGACATCCTATGGATGTAGTTAAATTATTTTCAGTTATGTTGTTTTCATTCTTTTTTTTACGACATATGACACCTAGGAAATTCTTGAACTCACAATCTGCCTATACATATTCCTGTAGATGTCTGCTAGGCAATTACGTGAAGGTAGAAGGCCAGGGAAGTCAAACGAACGCTTGGCCACGCAAATTGCTAAACAAATGGCCGCAGTGCTTCCTGACATCGTACTACAAGTTCAGCAAGCTCTCACCGCTAATCCCATCAACTCTCCCAACCAAGAAGACCAAAGCGTTGCCAACCCTCATCCCAAAACCCCCAAATGCACCTACAAACACTTCAAGTCCTGCGATCCCCCAAAATATGAAGGGACTGAAGGTGTCACCGCTCTCCTTCACTGGTTTGAGGAGATGGAAAACACCTTTCTCAATTGCGACTGTTCCGAGGACCGTAAGGTATGTTACGCGACTGGAAGATTGTTTGGGGTAGCCCTTACCTGGTGGAACACGGAAAAGGGTAAGCGAGGTGTTGAAGATGCCATGGCCTTAACATGGGAAGAGTTAAAGGAAATCATGACGAGACGCTTCTGTCCAAGAAGCGAAATCAAAAAGCTAGAAGACGAGTTTCACACATTGAAACAAAAGGAATGAGACCACACTTCATACAATAAGAGATTTCTCGAGTTGAACCAGATGGTCCCCAATCTGTTCACCCCATTATACCGCCTAGTCGAACACTACATTCGAGGCCTCCCCTCGAAAATCCAAGATTCGGTTTTAAGCACTTCGCCTGCAACACTTGAAGCCGCAATGGAGTTAGCTACAGAACTCACTGAAAATCGCATTCGAAACGGCAAATTCAAAGATGAGAAGAAGAAAACACCCATTGAGACCCCAATTCCAAACCACCCAGGTTCATCCTTGAAGTTTGCTGGTAAGAGGAAGCGAAATGGCAAGAACTTTGCTGTCACCCAAACCAACCCTCCCATCACTGCTGCTCCAATCACCCAAGTTGCCCCTCCAGCCGCACCATTCAAAAGGCCATACACTGGCCCACACCAAAAGTGTAACCGTTGTCAATACCATCACCCTCCTGAAAACCCGTGCCAACATTGCACAAGTTGTGGCCGTGCGGGTCACACCATCCAAACCTGCCGTACCCTTCAGCGATTGAACCGCAGTCAACCTCCAACCTAAACCCAAAATCAAATGGTGGGCCAAGCCCAACAACCTTTACTTCTACCACCTGCACAACTCGCAGCCCAACCTTACTACCAACCCAACTACCCCATGATGCAATCCATGCGAGCCTGTTTTAATTGTGGGGACCCAAACCACTTCAGGAACACTTGCCCACGCCTGGTGAACATCATCCATGCCCAAGCTCAAGCAAACCCGGTAAACCAAGCTAACCAAGCTCCTCCACCTGCTAGAGGAAGAGCTTTCAATATCAACACCAACCAAGCCAGGGCTGACAACAATGTGGTCAACGGTATGTTTCTCATCAATGGTAGTTATGCATCCATATTATTCGATACTGGTGCGGATAAGAGCTTTGTGTCTTTAGAATTCGAATCTATCCTCGACCAACCTCGTGATAATCTCGTTGAATCTCTGACGGTGGAAATTGCTGACGGAAAACCCACTTCATTAAATTCTATTATACGCGATTGTACTCTCACCCTAAATGATCACGATTTTTCAATTGATCTCATTCCTATGAAATTGGGAAGTTTCGATGTTATCATCAGCATGGACTGGCTCAGCCAGCATCACGGTGAAGTGGTGTGCCATGAAAAGTTCATTCGTATTCCTCTCGTCGACGGTCAGACACTACGTTTGGGGAAACTCCTTCGAAAGGGCTCAAATTGATGTCCTGCCTTCAAGCCCGAAGTTATCTTCGCAAGAATTACATCGCATTTCTAGCTCACGTCGTCAAGAAGGAAGGCAAGGAGAGGAAGCTCGAAGTTATTCCAATTGTGAAAGAATTCCCGCAAGTTTTTCCCGACGACGTTTCAGGACTTCCTCCTGTGAGAGAAGTCGAATTTCGAATCGATCTTGTGCCTGGCGCTACACCGGTCGCAAAATCTCCTTATAGGTTAGCCCCATCCGAGATGCAGGAGTTGGCCAATCAACTGCAAGAGCTGACTGCCAAAGGATTCATACGTCCTAGCTCATCGCCTTGGGGTGCGCCTGTTCTTTTTGTGAAGAAGAAAGATGGAACGTTTCGCATGTGCATTGATTATAGAGAACTCAACAAGTTGACGGTTAAGAATCGCTATCCACTGCCTCGTATTGACGACCTTCTAGACCAACTTCAATGCGCCACCTGTTTTTCCAAAATCTACCTTCGTTCTGGTTATCATCAGCTTAGAGTGCGCGAAGAAGATATTCCAAAAACTGCCTTCCGAACTCGTTATGGTCATTACGAGTTCATGGTTATGCCCTTCGGTTTAACCAACGCCCCCGCTGTCTTCATGGATTTAATGAATAGGGTATGCAAACCCTATCTCGACCGTTTCGTCATAGTCTTCATCGACGACATTCTTATCTACTCCAAGTCAAAATCTGATCATGAGCGACACCTTCGACTCATTCTTACACTCTTAAGGACTGAAAAGCTTTACGCTAAGTTCTCAAAATGCGAATTCTGGTTAAGAGAGGTACAATTCCTTGGTCATGTCGTCAATGACAAAGGGATTCATGTCGATCCTTCGAAAATCAAGGCAGTACAAGAATGGAAAGCGCCACGTACCCCTACCGAAGTTAGGTCATTTTTTGACTTGGCTGGTTACTACCGACGCTTCATTGCCAATTTTTCCCGTATCGCCGTTCCGCTCACGGCCTTGACCCACAAGGGAAAACCCTTCATTTGGGGACCTAAGCAAGAGGAGGCCTTCCAAACTTTAAAGCAAAGGCTTTGTGACGCACCTATCCTTACACTCCTGAGGGTTGCGATGACTTTGTGGTTTATTGTGACGCATCAGGGTAAGGTCTAGGCTGTGTATTGATGCAAAGAGGAAAGGTGATAGCCTATGCTTCTAGCTAACTGAAAATCCATGAGAAAAATTACACCACCCACGACCTAGAACTTGGAGCCGTTGTGTTCGCTCTCAAGATATGGAGACATTATCTTTACGGTACCAAGTGTGAAATATACACTGACCACAAGAGTCTCCAGCATATCTTCAATAAAAAAGAGTTGAATATGAGGCAACGAAGATGGGTCGAACTGCTCAACGATTACGACTATGAGATTCGGTATCATCCTGGTAAGGCAAACGTGGTGGCTGACGCGCTCAGTCGAAAGGGATATGCGAACTCTATTCGTCTTCTATGTTCGAAAATCATAATCGATATCAAGGATCGAATCCGGGCAGCTCAACATATCTCTGTAACGGAAAATGACGTACGCGATGAGCTGTCATGTGGAGCTGAACTCAAAACTGAAACCAAATCCGACGGTATTCTATATTATTTAAACCGCATATGGATTCCCGATCGCGACAACCTTCGTGATTTCCTCATGAATGAGACACACAAGACACGATACTTTGTACACCCAGGAGCCGATAAGATGTATCAAGACCTACGATACACCTACTGGTGGCCTGGCATGAAAAAGGATATCGCCGCTTTTGTTTCCAAGTGCCTTACATGTTCTAAAGTGAAAGCTGAACATCAAAGACCTTCAGGACTTCTAGTCCAACCCGAAATACCTGTATGGAAGTGGGAAAACATAACCATGGACTTCATTACCGGGTTACCTCGCACATCCAGTGGGTATGACACCATATGGGTAATCATTGATCGTCTTACAAAATCAGCTCACTTCATTCCGATTCGCGAGGACTTCAAGAACGAGAAGTTAGCTCGTATCTACATCAGCGAGATCGTAAGCCGTCATGGTGTACCGTTAAGCATCATTTCAGACCGTGATGGCCGTTTCACTTCACGCACATGGCGAGCCGTACAAACTGCTTTGGGTACGCGCTTAGATCTTAGCACCACCTTTCACCCTCAAACTGATGGTCAATCTGAACGCACCATCCAAACCCTTGAAGACATGCTTCGAGCATGTGTCATAGACTTCAAAGGGAACTGGGACGCTCATCTACCGTTAGTCGAGTTTTCGTACAACAATAGCTATCATTCAAGTATCGGCATGGCTCCTTTCGAAGCTTTATATGGTCGTAAATGCCGATCTCCAGTATGTTGGCACGAAATTGGTGAAGCGCAAATCACCGGACCTGAATTGATTCAAGAAACAACCGACAAAATCCTTCAAATTCGAAACAATCTTCTAGCGGCTCAAAGTCGTCAAAAGAGTTATGCTGACAAATGACGAAAGCCCTTGGAGTTTTGTGTTGGTGATCAAGTACTTTTGAAAGTATCACCATGGAAGGGAGTGGTTCGTTTTGGCCAAAAGGGCAAGCTAGCACCACGCTACGTAGGACCTTTCAAGATACTCGAAAGAGTAGGACCTGTAGCCTAGCGGCTTGACCTACCAGAAGAACTCAACAGAATACATCCCACGTTCCACGTATCAAACTTGAAAACGTGCCTCGCCGACGAAAACCTCTATATCCCTCTGGAAGATATTCAAGTCGATGAATCAATGCATTTCGTTGAAAGACCAGTAGAAATCATGGATTTCGGTGAGAAGCGCTTGAGGCGAAGTCGTATTCCAATTGTCAGGGTACGTTGGGAGTCAAAGCGCGGACCCGAGTTTACTTGGGAACGTGAAGACTCAATGCTCGAAAAGTACCCGCATCTTTTTCCGATCACAACTACTACTTAAATTTCGGGACGAAATTTCTAAAAGTAGGGGATACTGTAACATTTATGTAAATCGGGTTTCGAAAACCCGCCCCAAGTTTACCAATCAAGTATATTTTGCGTCGTTCGGTTATTACTTTTTGATTACAACATTCCAATGTGTGTGTATATATATATATATATATAATGAAAACCTATGTTTAAAGGTAAAATAATAATTAAAATTTAAAGAAATTAATCAATTAAACACTTAATATATATTATCTAATAAAAGACTTTAACTTAAAATAGATTAATTAAATAAAAACTCAAAAAAAGGGAAAGAAAAAAAGGGGTGAACCGGGATCGAACCCGGGTTCCCCCGGTTACTCACACACCACCAACACCACTAGACCACACACACACATTGTAACAAATCTCGCGCACCATCATTTATATTCACGTATATACGAGCGGGAAAACTTGCAACTACCCAGGTCTTTACAACGCGCCTTTCCTTTTTCATTTGAACTTTCCGACAATTGGCTTGCGGCTATTCTTGGCAAACTTCAATCGAATAGCTGTCATCTCCGCAAACGATTGGCAATCATAGAACGCGGTTTCCTAAAACCGAACCCAAGCACCACTCTATAAATACCGAATGCAGCCCCCTCATCCAAAATCGCTCAGTCTTTCAATTTGTTCCTCCACTCTATAACCCTCCCCCTCTGTTCACCGGAAGTCCCTGTTCACCGGAATACAGCAGGAGCCGAAATCAGTCACCGCCGATTAAATCAATTCGGTAGAATTTCTTGATACTTTGTTATAATATTATCTTAATTATCTCATTTAATCGTTTAAGGGAATTTGGAGAATGGTTTTAGGCGGGTGGATGTTCTGGGTAAAAGAGTTTGAATGAAGGAGACGAAGTGGATTACGGGTTATATGTAATTAAAATCTAAGTTTTAACCGGGTTAGACACACAGTCCAGCGGTGGACTGTGTGCAAAACACGGCCTTCACGTCCCTGGTTCGAATCCGGCTCATGACCGCATAAATACACATAACCGTTTTTATTTTGAATGAAATATATCAGTGGCAGTATGTATACAAATGTAATTAAAACACAAGAGTTATTGGGTTAGACACCCAGCCCAGTTGGTTGGGCTGGGTGCAAAACACCACCAAGGTCCCGGGTTCGAAACCCTTGATGCGCGTCCGGTTCGATCCAGTATAACCTTTTTAAACTTAATTAAATTTGAATAAACCTAAAATGTGTATAAGAATAATTAAAATCCAGAATCTTACGGGTTAGACACGTAGCTCAGTTGGAAGAGCTGCGTGCACACGAACGAGAGGTCGCGAGTTCGAGCCTCACACGCGCATACGAATTCCATTGTTCGGCCGGTCTGACAGACATTGTCAGACTGTCAAGTTTTTATTTTTATTTTTTTCCTATTTTATTTTATTCTTAATTCATGAATTATATTAATTCTTTATCTAAAAATCAATAAAATTTGCTTAAAATATATAAAATTTCAAAGGTTAAATACCACCAAAAATGACTTAAATATCTAACAAAGGTTTTTAACCAAAAAGTAGTTATTTATTTATTTGGGTTATCGCGTTATTGTTATAGGTTAGTGCGTTCTCGTCCGTTAAATCCACGACTTGTGCGCGCTCATTTCCGTTCAAGAATACGCACCCATGTGAGTGAATCTCTATAAATTCCCCGTTTTAATCACGTTTTGGGGTGTATCATGTATCGTATCATTTCTTTATTTTATTTAAACACTTGTGCTTATATCATTTTGTGATCAAATGTGTATTGCTTGTAGTGTGGTTTGTATGTGGATTCATTTTATCATTTCAGTGCACTCACTTCATTAGGCCCATCAGTTCCTCGTGGGATACGGGTTGAGCATCAGGTACCTCATTAGATCGGCTCCGTTTGATTGAGCCTTGATCTTAGATACATCATCATTCATGTCATATATTCATTCAATGTGGTTTGTGATTGGTTACATATATATATATTTGCTCCCATGTGATTTATGCACAATTTTCTTTAATAAACATAATAAGCAATTATTTAAATGTTTTATCAAGGTTCACTCGCCAACTTTTGTTGACCCAAAATTTCCTCTGTTTTACACATGATACAGGTGATCAAGTTGAGGAAAGAAACACTTAGGATGGCCTAGAAGAATAAACAAGTTATTGCGTTGGAACAAACATTTAGATTTTTATTGTGTTTGTATGAAATTTTTGTTGGATATTTAAATTTTAAATTTGAATTTAATAAATATGAAACTTCTTAGTAAATATCTTGAGCTTTGGTGATAACCCAATCATGCCCCGACTTTTATTCCGCTGCGGGTCGGGGTGTGACAATAACCCACTAACTCTTTTGCCCATGAAAAACAGCTTTAATGCGATGACAAACAGGTTGGATTAAGATCTTCATAATCATTATTAGTTTGGGGTTGTATACACATAATTGCGTTTTTAGAGTAATTTTCATTATGGACAACAAAGTTTTTCTTATAACAAGTTGGAACATAAATTAGGTTTGTAAACGAATTGAGTGTTCAGCTAGCTGAGCTCCTCAGTAGAAAGTTCATTTATTTGAGAAACTAACGATGAGCAAAGCGATATGTTTATTTAATTAGATGAAAGGAGGAACACATGTCCCGTGTGTTTATTTGTGTTTGTTAATGTTCATTTATGGTTGTTCGTTAGCTTTCATTTATGCCCGTTTTTGCTTTCGTTAATGATTGTTCTTGTTTGTATATTATCTAAATATCTAAATTTATTTATTAGCAATATTACTAATAAGCCTATCCTTTGTCAACCCACACTAAATCAATATTTATAAGCATCGGGCAATCTACTAGCGAAATGTAGAAAGTACAAGAACACGTCAATTTTCTTCGTTCATTCACATTCATTTAGAATATATAAATGAGTGAAAATAAACGAACAAGGATACATACATTTTCTTCACGAACAAACTTAAACACGAAATTTTGTTTATTTAAAATAATCACTAAATAGTAAGCAAGCTTAATATATGTTCTATTTAAGCCACTTATATTTTTTTCACTTACAAAACTTAATTGATATTTTGTGAACTTTTTGATTAATTATTTAAGTTTTTTACCGTTTTAAGTATATAGTAGTCGATGAAAATAATAAACGCGAGTATAAAATTTAATGACATTAGTGAAAGATGACAATAGTGAATATTAAGGCTATAATTTGATTAATTTTTAATATCTCTTACGTCAAGTCATCAACTACATGTAAGATTTTCAGTAGCGGCTTGCGACTGGACCAACTACGAGGCCACCACCACCCCTTCCCCATGTGAAGTGATGTTTTTGCCCTTTGCACGTTATCTTGGCCACAGGATGAAAAATGTGGATTTCAAAAACTAGCCAATGGCCATGTATTTGTATATTATTTTTACTTTTTTAAATTTCAAACCCCATATATAACTCACTAATTTCAAATATCTACCAGTGAAATTGCTTTGATGATGTGAACTCATATGGCCTAAATTTTACATGTTTCACCACTACTCAGAGTCTAATTAAATGTTTTATATACATGTCTCACCACTACTCAGATTCTAATTAAATATTTTTTAAGTTGCTATTAGTCAGAAGATTTTTATCATTGTGTTCTTGAGTTCCTGAGAGAATAAAAAAGAAAAATGAATTAAGAAGATAAAAAGATGGGACAAAAAGGAAATTATATAATATAAAATTTTGTGTTTCAAGGTGAGAAATGTATAATATTGTTGTGAAACAACGGCCTACTAGCGACTAGTATATGAACATAAGACCAAGTATCAAAGGAACACATAGAGAAAGATATAATAGATAATTATAATTCATTAAGATGTAATGATACAATACAAAGAACCTCTATATATAGTGTCTTTACATTAATACAAAGGACATGAAGAGACGGGAGTTAGAATGTTAATACAAAAGATACGAAGAGACGGGAGTTAGAATGTGGATAATCACCATAATATAGTTTATTCATAACACTTCCCCTTGACTCTCCACATGATGAAATATTATAGTACAAAGTAATACGCTTGGTGATGTTGCCTCATTAAAAACCTTGCTAGGAAAATCTAGTGGGGCAAAACCTAAGCTAAGGGAAAAAGAGTTCAGCACGTATTTTCTCCCCCTGATAATTTTGGATCAAGTTTGTTGCCTCATTAAAAACCTTACTAAGAAAACCCATTGAGATAAAACTTGGTTAAGGGAAAAAGAGTGCAACTTGTATAATGCTCCCCCTCATTTTTACATGTATCCTATAAGTGGCTCGTGTCGGGCTTCTTTGAAAATTGCTCAAAACTTTGTAATCCATTGATGTGCAGCTTGATATGTCGCTTGATCCATTAATGGGAAATCCTTCAATGAACATTGATGTATGATCTTCATGTGAAACTTTAATTACTTCCTCTTGTAAGTAGATAACATAAGATCCGTGAATGAGTTTTGCTACATTCTCTACATTTATAAAGCTAACCAAACTTGTTGATAGGTTAGGAAAATATGAATCCATATCTTTTGTACCTTAAGGGTATAAAAATAAATGTTTTACCCATTGCATTACATTACATTACATTACATTATCTCCTTATGGTACACGAGTTATATCTTTTCAATGAATTTCCTGACATATGCCCGTGTATATATACTAGCAAGATATATTAATACAATTCGAATTTAACTATGGTACTTCTAGACCAAGGATATAGGCTTCTTTGATTAGAGATGTTAAGAGTCATTTTCTATATCAACTATTTGGACATCATTAAATGTACTTATACTATAAGTTTTGTGCATATGAAAATGTCCACCGTCTTCGAGATATATTACGATTGATGGATAATAATACAAATGCATATTCTATATATTGAGCCATAAATTTGCAATACCATCTTTAATTTGCAAATTCTTAGTTTAACTATTTGAGCCCATTTTGATATGTCATCTTTAATGACATTATCAACATATACAATAATATTTGTAAACATCATATTGTCCTTTTAATGAGAATAAACGGACCACCTACACCGTATGTATTTCTCCTTTTTTTAAGCTTAGCAGCAAGTCGATTATACCACATTCGACTCTACTATATTAGTCCATATAAATATTTTCTTCACTTTATAAAGATACATTGCCAACGTTTTGAGCTTCATACATTTATAATCATTCACATACTTCTTTCTACTTTGAATAATTATGTATGTGCATATACTCTTTAAGAGTTCCATCACGTAAACTTTCTCATTGATTTTATATCATATGCAAAGATGTCTTGAACACTAGCTTATTGATAAAATCCATATTACACCATGCTTATACGTTGTACATTGCGATATATAATCACCGGGTACAAGTTTTCTATGTATGTTTATTGGTGCACAAGAATTACATCCTTAAGATGTTTTTATATTACCTTTTAAGTACTCGACTGCTTTAGTAAACTCATCAAAAGTTGTAATTATATTTAGCCTATATATAATACCCATAATGTATGCAGATCTGAATCATAATGTATGCAGATCAGAATCATAGTCTTCTCGAGAACTTACTTTACATGACTTTGATAATTTAAATCCTTCAGGGAATTTTTATGTAAACTTTCAGTATCACGCGATACATAAAATTCATAAGACGCATATCAATTCTTTCTTTATATTACCATACGAATACAATATTGGAAAGTCATTGCCTCCACCACTAGAAAGTGTGCATCTTTATGATCAATCATGGGTCTTTGCGAAAATCTTTGTGCCAAAAGTTTTGCCTTATTTCACTTAATTTGATTTCACATGAATCGCATAAAAGAACCATTTGTATCCAACATATTTTACAACTTCAGTTATATGGACTGTTGGTTCAGAAACTTTCCATTCCATTAGAAAATTCAATTCTGCCTTATTTGCGTCTTTCCGTTTTCTTTTGGCCAATCATTTATATGTTTTCATTCGTAGGTAGTGTAACATTTGTCATAAACCGGGTTCTAAACCCCACTCCGTTTTGTAATTTAAAAATACGTATGATGTTCGTTACACATTTTTTTTGAAAGTTATAAAATTTATTATATTGTTATTAGTATTTAATAATAAAATATTATAATAATAATAATAATAAGATAATAAAGTTAAACTAATAATGTTTATAAATAAAAGATAAACAATAAAAATAAAATATCAAAAGGTGTAGACCGCGGGTTCCGAACCCGGGTCTTCACCCAAATAAAACACACCACCCACCACTCCACTACACACACAACATCTGCTATACCTAAACCAAATAACTCTTTATATTATCGATTCTCTTATTCTAAATTCAAAAGAGAAACCCGCCTGGTGACGGCTGTGACAAGTTCGGCAACTCTTTCAATAACTGAAATTAAGTGCTGAAACCGTTTTCGAAACGTGCATCTAGATTTTAAAACTGAGTCAGCTCTTTCAATTTAATTCCAATTAGCACACCATAAATTTGTTTTGACCAAAATCGAAGCATATAATGAGCGATCTTATCAGCTATAAAAGGAGAGTTCTGGACTCATTTAGATTATACACACACTCACAAAAACCTCTATACAAACTTCTGCCATCAGAAACCTTCGTAGGAAGCTTCTGCTATCGCCGGAAAAATCAAAGAAACACTCTGCTCGGTATATTCATTTACCTAATTCTTGTCTTTTCTTTATTAATTCTATCAGTAGATGTGTAAGAAGTTAGTTATTAATTAAATTAAAACAATCGGATTTTACAGATTTCATCTACGTTCTAAATGAAGAAGATGAGCGGGATTTGTGTTTATAAGAATTTAAAAACCATGTTTAAATCGGGTTAGACACACAGTCCAGTGGTGGACTGTGTGCACACGAAACGCAAGGGTCTCCGGTTCGATTCTGCTCAATGTCCGGTTTGCGGCCATATTCAAACCTTTTTATTTAACACAAATATGAACTGTGACAGTTAGTATATATAAGAAATTAAAATCTTATATTCTCCGGGTTAGACACACAGCCCATTTGGTCGGGCTGTGTGCAACACGAAGCCGAGGTCATGAGTTCGAATCCGGTTCACTGCACAGACCTTATAAATTATCAACCCTTTTTAATTAATAAAAAATATTGTTAATCTCAGTAAGTATATAAATCTAATTAAATTCCAATATATTTCGGGTTAGACAGGGCTCAATTGGTTGAGCTGCGTGCACGTATACGAGAGGTCACGAGTTCGATTCTCACACGATGCCAAACTCACCAAACTCGACCGGTTCAACCCCTAAAAAGGGGTATTTTTTTAATAATTATTTTCTTTATTTTTCTCCAAAATTCCCTAAAAATATATAAAAATAGGATCTTTTTAAGCAATAAATTTGTAATAAACACTACATAAATTGTCTAAAAAGCCTACTAAAAAGCATTAAATAAAAATATTAATTACAAATAAAAGAAATATATTTACTGAATTATTTTAGGTTAGTTCTCTCGTCGGTTGAAATCTTAAATCGTGCGCATTCGTCATCAATTCAAGAAACGCACCCACTGTGAGTGAATTCTTACAAACTTCCCCTCTTTTATTCATGTTTTGGGGTGTATCATGTGTCGTTTTATTGAAATATTTTATTCAAACACTTGTGCTATTACCAGTATGTGTACTAACATGATATGTGATATTTTGTTTATTGTTATTTGTGGTTATACTTTTTCATTTCAGTCAAGCTGTTACATTAAACCCATCATTTCCTCGTTGGATACGAGTAGAACATCGCGTTGCCTAATCAGATAGACTCCGTTTGATTGAGCCTTGATCTCACAGCTCATCATTTATTTTCTTATTTCAGTGCATCATTCATATTAGGCTCGTTGGATACGAGTTAAGCATCACATGCCTCATCAGATCGGCTCCGTTTGATTGAGCCTTGATCTCACAGTTCATCATTTATCATGCTCATGTGTACATTGCTAGATGCTTATGTTGTTTGTGAATAGTTTACATATACGTTTGCTCATATTTGGTTTATGCACATTTTTAGTAAATTAATCAACATATCTATTTCTTTCAAATATTTAAACGGGATTCACTCGCCAACTTTTGTTGACCCAAACCTCTATTTTACACATGATACAGGTGAATAGATTGAAGCATGGTACACATAGGATTGGGCCTTAGAAGATAAATAAAGCATTATTTGAATGTCTTGTTTAGAATATTTGCTGCTTGTATGGTTTATGTGTTTGTTGGAATTTTCACTTTTAATTTGGAATAATAAATACGAAATTTATAATAGTAAATGCCATGAGCTTTGATGAAAACCCGATCATGCCCCGACTACCATTTCCGTTGCGGGTCAGGGTGTGACAGATTGTTATCAGAGCTTTTGACTATAGGGATATAGGATAGGTTATTAGACCCTTAGAGCCTATACTATAGTCGATTAGATTTTAAATGCTTACGTGTTATTTGGTTACATGCAAACTCATGATATTTACTTGTTTTACATTTATTACACACACAAATGCATGCAAGCACTCCCACCATCATAATGATTTTGTGTGGTATTTAATGTGTTATACATACTATCAAACATAACAAGCTTACATATAAACGCATCACGCATGTTTCAATTCTCATATATATTTAAACATTCTCATGCTTCTTTTCTCAAAGATTTTGTGATGTTTTCATTTTTTCAATCTTATCAAAGTGAGTTCTATGTCTGGCATGTAGTAACTGGAAGGGTACAAGTACCGGTAGTCGGAACGTCTTGTTTAGGTTTGGCATTCGTATAAATCCAAAGTAACGGATCAGTTTGCCTACCTGGGGACTAACGATGAGAGTACGAAGGACCTATTAGGCCAAAGCATGCCACACCAAACGTCGTATGAACTAACCCCACTTTGAGTCGTCACTGTGTCTACACCAGGACACCTTCCGACTTTACATCTCGCAATCATGTTTTACGATTTCATTCGGGTGGTGCGAGTGTTAAAAAGGCCAAAACCAATGTGAACCCTACAGAGCCCAGTAGTCATGGGGGCCCACATGACTACCTAGGCCAAGTATGGGGGACATAAGGGGGCCCAAACATGAGCAAAGCCCAAGACATCCTATGGATGTAGTGAATTTATTTTTCTCATTTGTTTTATGGATGTTAATTTCTAAATACGACACATGACACCTATACGCCAAACTCATCATCTCGTTACGTATTTCCTGTAGATGTCTTCTAGGCACTCTCGTAGAGGTAGGAGATCAGGAAAATCCGGTGAGCGCATGGCTGCTCAAATAGCCCAACAAATGGCTGCCGTGATTCCCGATATTGCAATTCAAGTTCAACAAGCTCTTATCGCTAACCCTGTCGACCCAATCAATTAAGAGGGCCAAAATGTTGTCAACCCTCCCATCAACACCACCAAGTGCACTTACAAGCACTTTAACTCCTGTGATCCTCCAAAGTATGAAGGAACTGAAAGGGTCACTGCCCTCCTTCGATGGTTTGAGGAAATGGAGAGTACTTTTCTCAATTGTGATTGTCCCAACAACCGTAAAGTTCGTTATGCTACTGGCCGTCTATTTGGGGTAGCACTCACTTGGTGGAATGCCGAAAAGGGCAGAAGAGGCGCCGAAGCCGCAGTAGCCCTAACCTGGGAAGAACTTCGAGAACTTATGACAAGACGCTTCTGCCCAAGAAGCAAAATTAAAAAGCTAATGGATGAGTTCTATTTCTTGAAGCAAAAAAGAGGGAGATCACATAACCTACAACAAGAGGTTCCTCGAGTTGAATCAAATGGTTCCCAATTTGTTCACCCCTCTCTACCGTTTGATCGAGCACTACATTCGGGGTCTTCCTTTGTAGATTCAGAACTCTGTGATGAGTACTACACCTGCAACTTTGGAAGCAGCAATGGAGCTAGCTACAGAGCTCACCAAAAACCACATTAGGAATGGGGACTTCAAGGATGAGAAGAAGAAAGATAAAACACCAACCGAAACCTCAAACCCAACCCAAACTGAATCCTCTTCTCAATTTACTACCAAGAGAAAGCAAGACAGGCAAAATTTTGTTGTCACTCAAACCAGTCAACCAACTCCACAAGCCGTACCCCTCTAAGCTATCCCAATCACCCAAGTGGCACCCAACCTAACGTACCCAAAACAAGAAACCCTACACTGGTCCCCACTCTCAATGCAACACATGTCATTATCACCACCAACCCACCTTACCTTGCCGACTGTGTGCCAATTGTGGGTGTTATGGTCATCTGAGTAACACTTGTCGTACTCCTAAAAACCAAGCTCCACCCCCTGCCCAAAACGTGATTCAACCCTATCAACAACCTCAATATCCCATAGTTCCATATGTTCGAGCTTGCTTTAACTGTGGTGACCCTACCCACTTTAGAAACACGTGCCCTAGGTTGGTTAATATCATTAACGCTCAAGCCCAAGCGAACCCAGTTAACCAAGCAAACTAGACAAACCCAACACCTCCACCAGCAAGAGGAAGAGCCTACAACATCAACGCGAAACCCAATTGAGGTCAACAACGGTGCAAACGAGCAACCCAACTAGCTTTCCCTCACCAAAGAACAACGCTCTGCTCCAATAATTTATTCTTAATGTTTTCCATCAATTTCATTCCTTGTTTAAATTTTCAAGATATCTTTGTTTTCAATTTGGGAATGTACGTATCAAAATTTTAATGCCAATAACACAATTTATATCACGTTATGACAAGTTGTTTCATTACATATTTCTATTCACCGTTTAAATTTCATGTCATCGTACCTCACGACGCACCTCGTCTCATCACTTAAAGAAGTTGGGTCGTGTCTCACTTTTTCATAGACTAGCCACTTACTCATAACACACGAGAGAGGTATCGTCGTCATTCGGTCTTGTATCCCTCAGATTTGAGACTCAAGCATTGGCTGTTGTGTTTGTTTATGTTTTGTAGATTTTAGGACGAGTCACATAGAACTAATCGTGACTTACTGACAAAGCCAATGAAAGAGGATATGGTGGATACGCCGCTGGTACTTCCTATATATAAGTATTCTTGTCAAATGATCAAAAGCATTGTTAGGCGGTTATGAGAAGTTCCGTGTGGGTAGTGTAAATTTTAATTTGGATGACGACATGGTTGAAGATTTCGTTTTGTGATATAACTTTATCTTTTCGACGCATCGATTTTCTCAAAACTCTTATGCATGAAATCATATCCAGTCAATCAACTCTGTGTATCAACGCTTCTCACCTCAGGCATCAAAAAGCGATTCCTGTAGCAGGGTATTTAACCCTTACTAGGAACGTTACCGTCTCAACCAAAATCTAAAACTTCACACTCCCCTGGTTATGTTAACGTCAAATCCAAACATCAGATTTACGAATCAACGCATTTCGTAGAGCAACCTGTAGAAATCATGGACTTCGGTAAGAAGCATTTAAGATGAAGTCGAATTCCGATAGTCAGAGTGCGTTGGGAGTCAAATCAAGGACCTGAGTTTACTTGTGAACGTGAAATATACTCTCTTTCAAGTTACACCTACTACTACTTAAATTTCGGGACGAAATTTCTATAAGTAGGGGATACTGTAACATTTGTCATAAACCGGGTTCTAAAACCCGCTCCGTTTTGTTATTTAAAAATACGTATGATGTTTGTAACGCATTTTTTTGAAAGTTTAAAATATATTATATTGTTATTAGTATTTAATAAAAAAATAATATAATAATAAGATAATAAAGTTAAACTAATAATGTTTATAAATAAAAGATAAACAATAAAAATAAAATATCAAAAGGTGTAGACCGCGGGTTTCGAACCCGGGTCTTCACCCAAATAAAACACACCACACACCACTCCACTACACACACAACATCTGCTATACCTAAGCCAAATAACTCTTTATATTATCGATTCTCTTGTTCTAAATTCAAAAGAGAAACCCGCCTTGTAACGGCTGCGACAAGTTCGTCAAATCTTTCAATAATTGAAATTAAGTGCTGAAACCGTTTTCGAAACGTGCATCTAGACTTTAAAACTGAGTCAGCTCTTTCAATTTAATTGCAATTATCACACCCATAAATTTGTTTTGACCAAAACCGAAGCATAGAATGAGCGATCCTATCAGCTATAAAAGGAGAGTTATGGACTCATTTAGATTATACACACACTCGTAAAAACCTCTATACCAACTTCTGCCATCAGATACCTTCGTCGGAAGCTTCTGCTATCGCTGGAAAAATCAAAGAAACACTCTGCTCGGTATATTCATTTATCTAATTCTTGTCTTTTCTTTATTAATTCTATCAGTAGATGTGCAAGAAGTTAGTTGTTAATTAAATTAAAACAATCGGATTTTACAAATTTAATCTGTGTTCTAAATGAAGAAGATGAGCGGGATTTGTGTTTATAAGAATTTAAAAACCATGTTTAAATCGGGTTAGACACACAGTCCAGTGGTGGACTGTGTGCACACGAAACGTAAGGGTCTCCGGTTCGATTCTGCTCAATGTCTGGTTTGCGGCCATATTCAAACCTTTTTATTTAACACAAATATGAACTGTGATAGTTAGTATATATAAGAAATTAAAATCTTATATTCTCCGGGTTAGACACACAGCCCATTTGGTCGGGCTGTGTGCAACACGAAGCCGATGTCACGAGTTTGAATCCGGTTCGCTGCACAGACCTTATAAATTATCAACCCTTTTTAATTAATCAAAAATATTGTTAATCTCAGTAAGTATATAAATATAATTAAATTCCTATATATTTCGGGTTAGACACGTAGCTCAGTTGGTAGAGCTGCGTGCACGTATACGAGATGTCACGAGTTCGATTCTCACACGATGCCAAACTCACCTAACTCGTCCGGTTCAACCCCTAAAAAGGGGTATATTTTTTTAATAATTCTTTTCTTTATTTTTTTCCAAAAACCCCTAAAAATATATATAAATAGGACCTTTTTAAGCAATAAATTTGTAATAAACACTACATAAATTTTCTAAAAAGCCTACTAAAAAGCATTAAATAAAAATATTAATTACAAATAAAAGAAATATATTTACTGAATTATTATGTGATTATTTAGGTTAGTTCTCTCGTCGGTTGAAATCTTAAATCGTGCGCATTCGTCATCAATTCAAGAAACACACCCACTGTGAGTGAATTCTTACAAACTTCCCCTTTTTTATTCATGTTTTGGGGTGTATCATGTGTCGTTTTATTGAAATATTTTTATTTAAACACTTGTGCTATTACCATTATGTGTACTAACGTGATATGTGATATTTTCTTTATTGTTATTTGTGGTTATTTTCATTTAAGTCAAGTTGTTACATTAGGCCCATCAGTTCCTCGTTAGATACGAGTAGAACATCGTGTTGCCTAATCAGATCGACTCCGTTTGATTGAGCCTTGATCTCACAACTCATCATTTATTTTCTCACTTCAGTGCATCAGTCACATTAGGCTCGTTGGATACGAGTTGAGCATCGCGTGCCTCATCAGATCGGCTCCGTTTGATTGAGCCTTGATCTCACGGTTCATCAATTATCATGCTCATGTGTACATTGCTAGATGCTTATGTGGTTTGTGAATAGTTTACATATACGTTTGCTCATATTTGGTTTATGCACATTTTTAGTAAATTAATCAACATATCTATTTCTTTCAAATATTTAAACGATATTCACTCGCCAACTTTTGTTGACCCAAACCCCTATATTTACACACGATACAAGTGAACAGGTTGAAGCATGGTACACATAGGATTGGGCCTTAGAAGATAAATAAAGCGTTATTTGAATGTCTTGTTTAGAACATTTGGTGCTTGTATGGTTTATGTGTTTGTTGGAATTTTCCCTTTTAATTTGGAATAATAAATATGAAATTTTATAATAGTAAATGTCATGAGCTTTGATGAAAACCCAATCATGCCCCGACTACCATTTCCGCTGCGGGCCAGGGTGTGACAGGTAGATCTTAAATCATGATCCTCGTCATTTCATCATTTCAAGCGCTATATATACAAAATTATAACGACGTCGATTTTGTTTCGATTCCATACACTTATAGACATGATATAATTTACTAAGAGCTCTTTATTTTCAGGTACCTGAGGTTCTTCCAGAACAATCATGTCTAATGTCTCTTCAAGAGACCTTTTTACTATAACCTAGACTTGACCATCTTCTTCATTACTTGCTCCAATTTTTCGAGGAATTTTTAATTTCTTGGAATCGACTAGTCTACCACGCTTCAGGCGTGCAATAGACTCATTAATATATGGTTTGTGATTCTAGGACACTTCTTTTAATTGGAGCATTAGCAGTTGACTATGTGACTTACTTAGTCACTGTTTTTAGTTCATTGAACATGTCTAGTAATTAATTTTTTAATCTAGGTAAATGAATTATCTTTTGAACTTCTTGTTCAGCTAATTTAGTTTAAGGATCAATGATAATTCAGCATACCCATTCCTTTTCAACTGCCATCAATCTCCCCTAATGTTGAAAATGTTAATTTACTTAAAGTAAGATCTAACGATTCATAAATAAATCTCTCGTTAATTGCTCTAAGTATGTAATCATAAATAGTATTTTCACCCAAAATATATTCCCAACGTTATTTGAGTTTTAATCTTTATGCGTTGTGGTGGATCAATTCCAATGTATACCGCACAATAAAAGGTTTGATGGGAAATATTTGGTTCCTGAGCAAAACCAACTATAATGGGGAGAAACTATTACAACATGTTGGCTTGATGTGAAATAATGTTACCGCATGTAAAATCACATGTGCTCAAATATGAACTTTAGCTCTCTTGATTATTGGCTTTGCAATCAATTTGTAGACGTTTATTCACCGTCTTCAACAAAAGTAATTTGTGTCTTAAGCATTTAGAAATCTCAATACTTATCTAATAATCATTAGTAACAAGGAAATTAAATTCAACGTTATAACCACCATAAATATGATAATCTGGAATAATATGCTTGCTATCTCATTAGCTAGCTACACACAACTTCAAATTGTAAATTTGATGACCATTTAGACGATGCATCGATTTAAAAACACTAAACGGTATCATGTTTGGAATATATATATACTTCGTTCATTCCATAATATTTTAGGGATTCACACCCCACTTTGGTTGTTGAGAGCAACTATGACATGTTTAATTATTATGAAGAATCTTCTGGTTATTCATTAAGTTTCACATTATTATTGGCTCGGTGTGGTCTAACCGGTCACGCCAACATATAATTAAGATCCATAAACTTATCGTTTATGATATTGTATATGTATTACTTACACGTTTGTAATACAAACATAAGATATGAAAGAATGTATTATAACTTCAAAGTTCAAACCATCGTGTTATGTAATCACTAGTTTACCACTTTTGGTGGTCGATCTCATCATGACTATCTTTATAATATTGATATTCGATCTCATTATTAGCTTGGCTATTTTATAATTTCTGATAGTTTGATCTCTAATTAACATGATGATTGTTGCACTTCTAATGGTCAATCTCATTATTAATATGATCATGATTACAACTTTCTCAATGATGCCAATGATCAATATATATTCACTTCATGCATCAGAGTAAAACCATACAATTTTTACAGTTTTCCATTATTTTCTCGAACATATAGATATACAGTCGTTTCAAACCGTTTATACCCTTTAAATGATATTGCTACTTCAGGAGTATATTTGAGGTTTGACAAACAAAATTTGTTTTATCCGATTTCCCTTATAAATAAACTTCTCTTCGTATAACGTCAATTGAGAAGTAATGATATGTCCGAGTTATATAATATTTCTTTTATACTTGATAATGAGATACAAGGAGTATGACACTTTGGGTGTCAAATCGAAGCATATTTCTACTTTTTCATGAGAATGACAATAAACCACAACTTTGGTTTAGTCGTTCTATTCGGTATTATCGATGCAAATAAGTGATAGCGTATATAATACAAGGTATAGATAGCAACAAATCATACAATACATGACCTTATAGCATGTCATCATATAAAAACAACTTATAATGGGCCTTTATAAAATAAGAAACATTTTTATCACTAATAAGCAAACGCATATAATTTATGTAATAACTTATCATGGTATAACCAAACATAAAAATATCTTATATATTTTGAACACTTACTTTAAAACTTAAACATATATCCCTTTCAAGTTCTCAGATCATTTATTACCTATATTTGAAATTGTAAAATTGTATTTGAAAATTGTAATACTGATAAGTTATATAACATACTCATTTTTTTTCTTCTCAAATATTGATATTTAAACAACTGATGACATCATATAAGCAATCTATACATTGTACATATGAAGCAATAGCAATAGTCACTATTTTATACTAGCAATAGTGATAGTTAATATGCAAATAAATTGTTAAACATTATGACATGACATAATGAATGCATGAGAGGTACCGGCATCGCTAGAAAGGGTTTCTCTAAAAACAACTAATGATATTTGGCAATATTAATCTATTATATGAATTTCTTATATGCAAAATTTGTTATAGCATTAACCTTAGTATAAATACCAAACGATATTTGTACTATCATGTTATAACAATAATAATAATAATATATTGCATTATAAGTTGTATAGTTTATTTAAAACTAAATCAATTGATGTTTATAAACAAAGCATTAGTATCCAATGAGCACTACTCACATAACTCTTTTATATCTAATTATGTAAAAATCTTTTGGCATGCTATGTATTAACAATGACTAATAAAACAATTAATTACAGAAGTCATATCCATTTAAATTATAAATTATACAAAATGAAAATCTAGTACATACATCATGTATATATTACCACCAATACAAGCATATATACCTAATACAATTGCACTATTTAGTCCATAAATATTGAGTTCCATACTTTGTAATATTGAATATTGAATTTAATTGTTTTTCAAGAATTCTAAAAGCACATATAATATTCTCTAGATTGCAAATTAACTTACTCAAATCAAAATAATTCAACAATTTTATTTACAACTTAACAAGATTAATAAAGAAGCATAAATATATGATTATGGTGGCTCAAGGAATATGCAGATGAGCATCACTAGATTGTAAGAGTCCTAAACAACATTGTCACACCCCAACCGATGGCGGAAACATCGGGATGAGACAAAAACAAGATTGCTCATTGCTCACAACATTAATAAGTGACAATAATTAATTAAATCATATTTCATTTCATAAGAATTGTCAAATACATCAATGTAACAAAACAAAGAACAACATAACATTTGCAAAGTCATAACAAAATTGACACATCGACATTAAACCTAACGTCTAATTTGTGTGTATCTAGTCCTTGCTATATTGTTTTCATAGCATCATCTCCTTCAACCTGTAACATGTTTTAAAATAATGTCAATGCGAAAGCAAAGGCGAGTACACAAGTTTAGGCATAGCATACGTATACGAATAAGTTTAAACAATCCACATGGCAACCAAATCTATACAAGAGCAATATCAAGGCATACAATACTAATAATCAAACCCTTAACGCAATCACGATGTTTTAACATGACCCACGAATAACACGATGGAGGTGGATGCGTGAATTCCTAAAGCGCTAAGCATGTCAAACGAAGGCTAAAAATAGTTAATGACTAAAGTATGGCATAACGAATATCCAAGAGAAGCATCAAGTATAAGATTCAAGTTTTCATGTATATGGGATCGTTTGTGTGTTTCACAAAGTTTAAGTGTTCGTGATTTTGTATATGGAAACATGTTACACCCGAAAAGTGTTATAAACAAAAGTGGGGCGAGTGTACTAACGGTTTTGCTAAGTCTTTTCTACACTTGACAATCCGTGAAGACGTTGGTTCGAGGATGACGCCGAATTATCCTACAAGAGGAAACAAGGCGTATGAGTATAGAGTTTCAATGGGAGATTAGGAGTATTGAGCATGGTTAAAAATAAGTTTGATAAAGTATTATGATACGAAAGTATTCACTAAGATGTAACACTCGTTCTTGACACTATAGTAACTCTTACGAGTTGGATGTGATTTCATAGGTTCGGGACCTATTAGAATCGTGACAAGGAATTACATACTTTAGTGTTAAACTTAATAACTTGATAGGTGATTATAAGTTCATTATCAAGGTTTCGGTTTTAGAATTATAATATATATATATATATCATTATAATCATGTAGGAGGTGGGAGGATGAACCGTCCACTTTGTAACCTCTAGTGTCATGTATGTCAAGTATGAGGTGGGAGGAACCTCGGATTATGTTCACCACTACACAAGTTACCATTGGTAACAAGGAGGGTACAAGAACTATATACTATACAAGAATGATAAGGTGTCATCTAGATACCAAGTAGTCAAGTATTCAATAACCCGACGAGCACACGAGGACAATCGTCAACGGCTTTGTGGGGTTGAGACACTTTAGGTCTAGCAAACTAGTTTGGGATCTTGATGAAAATAATCAAGTGATGTGTGGTCTCAAGTTAGGATAGCCCAAGCTTCCTTGTGGACACACATGAACAAGCATAATCGCTTGCATCACTTGTGAGCTTAATGCTCTTAAAAAACAGAAAGTTTAGGGTGTTAAAACAGCCCTTAGTTCCTGTTAACAATCTTGGTTAGGCTTTACTAATCATAAGCTTGATTGTAAGCACAAGAACACAAGTTTGTTGAAGTTAAAACACAAGTTTGATAAAAGTTTAGACAAAACAGAAAGTTTGTGGACATTTTGGGGCATTTCCAGGTCTGGATTCTCCATGGAGAATCCTAGGAATTCAAGCCAAAGTTTATCCAAGCAAGTAGGAAAAAAGAATGGAGTGATTTCGTTAAGAAATGAGTGAGTTACACTCACTTTAGTGGGTTATTAAGTGTTAAAAATTGATAAAAAAAACTCAAAAAACCAACCCAATCCCGCCCAAAACCCGCTGCTGCCGCCCTCCTTTGCGATCAGGTCTGACCCGGAAACAAATCTTATATGCTTTGTGTTTCCGGGTTCTTCAGATGTGTGGCAAGTGGTGGAGCGCTTGGCTGTTGAACCGGAGGTCCCGGGTTCGAAACCCGCGGATCCCGGTTTTGGTATATTATTTATATATATTATTATTTTTAATTAAAAACCTTTAAACAATTTACAAAAAATGGCAAGATTAGTCCCTGAAGTTAAGAATTTAAGAATTACAATTTAGACCTTGGACTTTATAAAAATATATATATATATGTATTTATTAACCTTTAATCCTAAATGTTGATATATTTATAAAATAGCATTTTTAATTTTTGTAAAAATAAATTAATTAATTTATTAACTAATTTAATTAATTAATTTAATTAATTAACTTAATTAATTAATTTAATTAATTAACTTAATAAATGAATAGATAATTATATTTTCATAACGAATTTAGTTTAATGATTACGAGTTTCACGTTTGAGTCTTGATTACGCATACATACCATGTTTGCAAGTTATCACACGTTTACGATTGCGAGTACCACGAATACATTTACACGTTTAAAGTATGAACAAGTATAAGTGTAACATGACTATAATTAACATAATATTGTTAAAATACGAGTTTCTCATTACGATTCAAGTCTCGGTTTTCCGCGTTTACAATGAAAGACAAATACAAGATACAACGCTTACTAAAAATAGAAGTACGATACAAAGTTTTCAAATATAGAAAGTATAGAAACGCGGGGCTTTATAGTCTCCCTTCCTTTAGGAAATTTCGTCCCGAAATTTAGGAAGATGTAAGAAGAGATATGGATACTTAGTCTTCATATCACTTTCAAGTTCCCAAGTGAATTCGGCGCCACGTTTACCTTCCCATCGAACCTTGACAATAGGAATACGACTGCGCCTCAGTTGCTTGGTTCCCCGGTCCATGATTTCGACCGGTTTCTCCACGAAGTGCAAAGTATCATTGATTTGAAGATCTACTAGTGGAACTTGGATCCTTCTTCAGCTAGACACTTTTTCAAATTTGAAACATGAAACACAGGATGCACGTTGCTGAGCACTTGAGGTAGATCCAATCGATACGCTACCTTGCCAATCCTTTCGAGAATCTTGAAAGGACCCACATAGCGAGGAGCGAGTTTGCCTTTCTTACCAAAACGAACAACACCTTTCCAAGGTGCAACCTTGAGAAGTACGTGGTCACCTATGTCGAATTCCAAAGGTTTGCGTCTTCTATCAGCATAGCTCTTTTGTCGGCTTCGAGCTTTGAGCAAGTTGTCACGAATCTGTACGATCTTGTCCGTCGTCTCTTGTATAAGTTCGGGACCGTGAGTTGTACGTCTCCGATCTCGTGCCAACAAATAGGCGAACGGCACTTGTGACCATACAGTGCTTCAAATGGAGCCATTTGAATACTTGCGTGATAGCTGTTGTTGTATGAGAATTCTACCAAGGGTAAGTGCGAATCCCAATTGCCGCCAAAATCGATTACGCATGATCGAAGCATATCCTCTAGAGTTTGGATAGTACGCTCGGTCTGACCGTCAGATTGAGGATGAAAAACGGTGCTAAGATTTAAACGAGTGCCAAGGGCGGATTGGAAAGTTTGCCAAAGGCGGGAGGTGAAACGAGCATCGCGATCAGAAATAATATCAAGAGGAGTACCGTGACGACTAATGATTTCACTCGTGTAGTACGAGCCAATTTCTCGACTTTGTAATCTTCACGAGGCGAGGAAGTGTGCGGATTTGGTCAAACGATCGATGATAACCCAAATGCTATCGTGACCAGACGAGGTACGAGGCAATTTCGTGATGAAATCCATGGCTATGCTCTCCCATTTCCAGACAGGAATTTCTGGTTGTTCGAGCAAACCGGAGGGACGTTGATGTTCTGCCTTGACTTTGGAACACGTAAGGCATTTGGAGACGTAGAGAGTGATATCACGTTTCATTCCAGGCCACCAATAGGATGCGTGCAAGTCATGGTACATCTTATCAGCTCCAGGGTGAACGGAGTATCGGGATTTTTGAGCTTCGTCCATCAAAGTAGTCCGAAGATTGAGACGATCAGGAATCCAAATGCGACTATGGTAGTAAAGAATACCATCAGGCTTAGCTTCGAGTGGGTTTTCGATTCCACAATTCAACTCGTTATCGAGGTTACCCTCGTTAATGACGGCAAATTGTGCTTGTCGAATCAACTCATTGAGTTTTCCCACGATTTGGTAGCAACGAGCACTCTTGACATGAGTCTTACGACTAAGTGCATCGGCCACGACATTCGCCTTACCAGGGTGGTAGCGGATATCGCAGTCGTAGTCGTTTAACAATTCTACCTAACGACGTTGACGCATGTTGAGTTCCTTTTGATCAAAGATGTGTTGGAGGCTCTTATGGTCGGTAAAGACCGTACACTTTGTACCATAAAGGTAGTGTCGCCAAATCTTTAATGCAAAAACAACTGCACCAAGTTCAAGGTCGTGAGTAGCATAGTTTTTCTCATGAATTTTGAGTTGTCTCGACGCGTAAGCGATTACTTTGTCCCGTTGCATGAGAACGCAACCAAGACCCTGGTTAGAGGCATCACAATACACGACGAAATCGTCGTTCCCATCGGGGAGAGTGAGAATAGGAGCATTACAAAGCATGTCCTTGAGCGTTTGGAAAGATTCTTCTTGTTCGGGACCCCAAACAAAAGGTTTTTCTTTTTGAGTCAACGAAGTCAAAGGAATGGCAATCTTCGAGAAGTTCGAGATGAAACGGCGATAATACCCAGCTGGGCTAAGAAACGAATGAATTTCAGAGGGCGACTTAGGTGTAATCCAATTCTTCACACCTTCTATCTTTGCAGGGTCAACATGAATACCAAGTTCATTGACGGTGTGACCTAAGAATTGAACCTCTTTTAGCCAAAATTCACACTTGGAGAATTTGGCATAAAGACGTTCGGTTTGCAAAAGCTGAAGAATAAGACGCAAATGTCGTCCATGTTCTTCTTTCGTCTTGGAGTAGATTAGGATATCGTCGATGAATACAATGACGAAATGATCGAGAAAAGGCTTACACACACGGTTCATGAGATCCATAAACACTGCAGGAGCGTTGGTCAAACCAAAAGGCATGACCACGAACTCGTAGTGTCCATAACGTGTGCGAAATGCGGTTTTGGGTACATCTTCCTCGGAAACCCGAAGTTGATGATAGCCAGAACGGAGGTCAACCTTTGAAAAGCACTTCGTGCCTTGCAATTGATCGAAGAGATCGTCAATACGAGGAAGTGGGTATCGGTTTTTGACTGTAAATTTATTGAGCTCACGATAATAAATGCACATCCGAAAAGCCCATCTTTCTTCTTGACGAACAACACGGGAGCGCCCCAAGGGGAAGTACTAGGGCGTATAAAGCCTTTATCAAGAAGCTCTTGAAGTTGGCTTGATAGCTCTTGCATCTCCGAGGGTGCTAAACGATAGGGAGCCTTCGCAACAGGAGTTGCGCCAGGAATGAGGTCAATACGAAAATCGACAGCTCGAGGAGGCTGAGGACTAGGGAGATCCTCGGGGAAAACAGAAGGGAACTCACAAACGACAGGAACATCACTTATGCTAGGACCTTTGTCTTTCTTTTCCACAACGTGGGCGAGAAACGCAAAGTACTCCTTAAGCAAGTACTTGTTCGCTTTGATGCACGACATAAGCTTGAGACCCTTAGAAGGTTTCTCACCATAGACGTGTAAAGAGTCACCTTGAGGTAGGGGAAGGCGAATGAATTTCTCAGAACAAACGACTTCAGCACGAAGTCGCTTAAGCCAGTCCATGCCTACTATGACGTCAAAGCTACCCATTTGCATAGGTATGAGGTCGATGGAAAACTTATGATCGTTTAAGATTAGGGAGCAACCAGAAAGAACAGAGTCAACGAAGATGGTCTTACCATTAACGACTTCGACAGCAAAAGGATTAGGCATTTTAGGTCGTTCGCACTTAAGCAAGGGTTCAAATTCAACGGATACAAAACTTCTATCCGCGCCAGTATCAAACAGTCAAGTAGCATAGATATGGTTCACAAGGAACGTACCAGTGATGACATCATTCGAACTTTGGGCTTGAGCTGAGGTGAGAACGACAGCTCGTCCTTTCGCAGGTTCGGTTTGTTGTTGCTGTTGGTTGTTGTTGCGTTTCGGGCAAACGTTGGCGAAATGGTTAGGATCGCCACAATTGTAGCAGGTTCGACCAGGTGTAGCTTGGGTTTGGCGGTTTGGGTAAAAGGGCTTGGGTTTGCTGGTTCTGGGGTAGGCGACAATAGTTGGAGAGGTGTCCCAACCTATTACAGTTGGCACATTTTCGGCATGAGGTGCCAACAGGGTGATGGTAGTTGCAAGTGGTACACTTGGGGTGAGAGCCAATGTAACCTTGTCCAGGTTGGTTGTTGTTTTGGGTAGGCGGAGTGACGACAGCATTGTTTTGAGAAGAAGCCTTCCGCTTCTTGTTCTTGTTGTGGGGCTTTTTGGCTGGAGGGGCAGGTGATTCGGTGGTGTTGGCAATGGCTTGGTGCGCATGCTTCGTAGGGACCTTGTCGTAGGCCCCCTGAAGGATGCAGTTATGGTTGAGTTGGAGGGTTATGGCATAGGCTTCCTCGAGGGTTTTCGGGTTGGCTGCGGCTACATGTTTCATGATCACCAGTGAGAGGCAACGGATGAGCTTGGCGATTGACTTGGGAACAGTATCGACTTGCCCAGAGCAAATTATACTTAACTGTTTGAAGCGCGCAATCAATCCTTCAGCGTCGCTCCCCTGTTGTGTGAGATTCCAGAACTCGTTTTCAAGTTTCTGGGTCTCATGGGGAGGACAGAAATGCTCCTTCATGAGCTCCTTAAGCTCTTCCCAAGTCATCGCATGGGCTGCTTCGTTGCCACGCGTGTTTCGTTCGGTGGTCCACCACTCGAGGGCTCTCTTGCGGAAGACCCCGGTGGCATTAAGGGTTCGGAGTTCCTCAGGGCAGCCGCCCTGAAGGAAGATAAGCTCCATTGAATCAAACCAATTGATCATGGCGGTAACACCGTCCATGCCAGTGGATTCCACTGGTTTACAAGCAATGAAATGCTTGAATTGGTAAGATGGTTTGGGGGTATCGGCTTTGGAATCAGCGGATATTTAGGTGTGGCTTCGGCGTGTATGGTGTGGATTTGGCTAACAATGTCGGGTATGATCTTAGCCAATTGCCCGGCCATTTGCTCCGAAACGAGCCCAATCAGTTCTTGCTTCGATATCGAGTCCTCGTTGTTGGATTCCTTCTGGGAATCCGTCTTCTTGGACTTCTTGAGGCGGTTCAACGAGTCACGGAAAGGAGGCATCTAGTGGTTGTAAACAAGACAAAAGCATGAGACTTGATTGTAATAAAGAAAATAGGTTTTGCATGCATGAGTATTAATATCATTCACATAAGTTCCACATAAGAAGCATGTGTTCATCAAGTATGGTTCACATAGTTTGCATGAGTTCAACAAGTATAACATGTATACTCACGTATGAATACAAATAAAGAGTATAAATTTAGTTTGTTCACGAGGATTAGTATTGTTTTTTATTGCGATAAACGTGCGAGTGTGTAACGGTTTGAAATGAACGAGGTAACAAGTATCAAACACATAAAATTTGAGTCACATAAAAAGAATAGGCTCGTAAAACATGGGAATGATTCGGGTAGAGAATCGTCGACAATTCCAAAGTGAATCGAAGATCTTTTCGAATTAGAGAAACGTGCTTTGGCCTATAGGTAAAATGCTCTCATCGAGAAGCGACTAACGACATTTTACCCTTCCAGTTACTACACGTCTCTAACCGATCGGAAAATCGAGACTTTGGCGAGAGCGAAAATCAAGGAATGGGACTTAATCGACAAAGTGCGGGTTTCACCCCTAACTTGATGATTTCGTACCCTAAGTGTGGTTGGTACTTACCAAACGAAGAGCAAATTCTGATTCGTTGGTAAGGGTCCACTAGAGTTTTGAGTTGGAAATTTTCCATCAAGGTTTGGATTTCACTCCTAACTTGATGGCATAATTGCGTGCAAAAAGAATAAGTATAGCGGATTGAGAGTCGTTCACCAAATTGCGATTTTCACACCTATTTTAGTGAAGTCGTCTCGTTTATATTACGAGTGTCTTCAAGCGTCCAAACGTGTATTGTGTAAAAGTGTCTTAGGAAGACACCATGTATATGTATTAAGACCAAAAGGAAAGAGAGAAGCAAAGTAGGAAGCATAAAGTTTTAAGCATAATCAAGAATGGTCACAACGGGTACTTAGAACTATAGACTAGGTCGAACATGGCAATTCTACCTAATTCCCTATAGTTATGGCTCTGATACCAATCTGTCACACCCCAACCGATGGCGGAAATATCGGGATTAGACGAAAACAAGATTGCTCATTGCTCACAACATTAATAAGTAACAATAATTAATTAAACCATATTTCATTTCATAAGAATTGTCAAATACATCAATGTAACAAAACAAAGAACAACATAAGATTTGCAAAGTCATAACAAAATTGACACATCGACATTAAACCTAACGTCTAATTTGTGTGTATCTAGTCCTTGCTATATTGTTTTCATAGCATCATCTCCTTCAACCTGTAACATGTTTTAAAATAATGTCAATGCGAAAGCAAAGGCGAGTACACAAGTTTAGGCATAGCATACGTATACGAATAAGTTTAAACAATCCACATGGCAACCAAATCTATACAAGAGCAATATCAAGGCATACAATACTAATAATCAAACCCTTAACGCAATCACGATGTTTTAACATGACCCACGAATAACACGATGGAGGTGGATGCGTGAATTCCTAAAGCGCTAAGCATGTCAAACGAAGGCTAAAAATAGTTAATGACTAAAGTATGGCATAACGAATATCCAAGACAAGCATCAAGTATAAGATTCAAGTTTTCATGTATATGGGATCGTTTGTGTGTTTCACAAAGTTTAAGTGTTCGTGATTTTGTATATGGAAACATGTTACACCCGAAAAGTGTTATAAACAAAAGTGGGTCGAGTGTACTCCCGGTTTTGCTAAGTCTTTTCTACACTTGACAATCCGTGAAGACGTTGGTTCGAGGATGACGCCGAATTATCCTACAAGAGGAAACAAGGCGTATGAGTATAGAGTTTCAATGGGAGATTAGGAGTATTGAGCATGGTTAAAAATAAGTTTGATAAAGTATTATGATACGAAAGTATTCACTAAGATGTAACACTCGTTCTTGACACTATAGTAACTCTTACGAGTTGGATGTGATTTCATAGGTTCGGGACCTATTAGAATCGTGACAAGGAATTACATACTTTAGTGTTAAACTTAATAACTTGATAGGTGATTATAAGTTCATTATCAAGGTTTCGGTTTTAGAATTATAATATATTTATATATATCATTATAATCATGTAGGAGGTGGGAGGATGAACCGTCCACTTTGTAACCTCTAGTGTCATGTATGTCAAGTATGAGGTGGGAGGTTAAACCATCCACTTTGAACCTCGGATTATGTTCACCACTACACAAGTTACCATTGGTAACAAGGAGGGTACAAGAACTATATACTATACAAGAATGATAAGGTGTCATCTAGATACCAAGTAGTCAAGTATTCAACAACCCGACGAGCACACGAGGACAATCGTCAACAGCTTTGTGGGGTTGAGACACTTTAGGTCTAGCAAACTAGTTTGGGATCTTAATGAAAATAATCAAGTGATGTGTGGTCTCAAGTTAGGATAGCCCAAGCTTCCTTGTGGACACACATGAACAAGCATAATAGCTTGCATCACTTGTGAGCTTAATGCTCTTCAAAAACAGAAAGTTTAGGGTGTTAAAACAGCCCTTAGTTCATGTTTACAAGCTTGGTTAGGCTTTACTAATCATAAGCTTGATTGTAAGCACATGAACACAAGTTTGTTGAAGTTAAAACACAAGTTTGATAAAAGTTTAGACAAAACAGAAAGGTTGTGGACATTTTGGGGCATTTCTAGGTCTAGATTCTCCATTGAGAATCCTAGGAATTCAACCCAAAGTTTATCCAAGCAAGTAGGAAAAAGAATGGAGTGATTTTGTTAAGAAATGAGTGAGTTACACTCACTTTAGTGAAGATGAGTAATTCTGCTCGAACTTGTAATTTTGCAGCTGATTTGGAAGGTTTTGAGAGAGATTTGAGGGAGATTAAAGTGTAAAAGTGCTTGGATTAGAGGTGAGTTTTATAGGAGAAGGATTAGGGTTAGTTAGGTGGGGTTTAAGTGGGTTATTAAGTGTTAAAAATTGATAAAAAAACTCAAAAAACCAACCCAATCCCGCCCAAAACCCGCTGCTGCCGCCCTCCTTTGCAATCAGGTCTGACCCGGAAACAAAGCTTATATGCTTTGTGTTTCCGGGTTCTTCAGATGTGTGGCAAGTGGTGGAGCGCTTGGCTGTTGAACCGGAGGTCCCGGGTTCGAAACCCGCGGATCCCGGTTTTGGTATATTATTTATATATATTATTTTTTAATTAAAAACCTTTAAACAATTTACAAAAAATGGCAAGATTAGTCCCTGAAGTTAAGAATTCAAGAATTACAATTTAGACCTTGGACTTTATAAATATATATATATATATATATGTATTTATTAACCTTTAATCCTAAATGTTGATATATTTATAAAATAGCATTTTTAATTTTTGTAAAAATAAATTAATTAATTTTATTAACTAATTTAATTAATTAATTTAATTAATTAACTTAATTAATTAATTTAATTAATTAACTTAATAAATGAATAGATAATTATATTTTCGTAACGAATTTAGTTTAATGATTACGAGTTTCACGTTTGAGTCTTGATTACGCATACATACCATGTTTGCAAGTTATCACACGTTTACGATTGAGAGTACCACGAATACGTTTACACGTTTAAAGTATGAACAAGTATAAGTGTAACATGACTATAATTAACATAATATTGTTAAAATCCGAGTTTCTCATTACGATTCAAGTCTCGGTTTTCCACGTTTACAACGAAAGACAAATACAAGATACAACGCTTACTAAAAATAGAAGTACGATACAAAGTTTTCAAATACAGAAAGTATAGAAACGCGGGGCGTTACAAACATATATAATAATTAAATTAACCAATTAAATGATAATCCAACCAATTTAGAATAATAGAAGGGATCATCTGTAAAAGAGAAAAATAAAATAAATATACGTAATATCGTCGTCGTCAACGAAAACTAAAGTTATTCAATTAATAATGAGTATTAGAAAAAAGATGAATTAGTCAATTGTAATGTCATAATTTATGATGTAACATCTAAATCCTGATGAATACCAACATGCTAATATACATATAATAACTTCTAAAAGCAAATGAAAAAAATATATAGATAAGAGTTCGATCATGAGACTACATCCTAGAATTTATAGCAATGATCAGTTTTAAGTTTATATATATATATATATATATATATATATATATATATATATATATATATATAAGTGCCACCGATAAGATTGATGTATCATCATCATCAAATATAATATGAAATAATTATACAAGAATCATACCTTTATTAGTAGAGATTGCAGATCCGATGTAACACCCTAAACGCAGTATGACACAAAACAACGCAGCGGAAATATGAACCACAAAATTCTTTCTTTATTAACTATATAACATACTTAAAGGTTCATTTATAAATTACTGGGCACTTTCTTGAAAAGATTTACTACATTCCTTATTGATTAACTTTCTAAATGAAATACATAGTACAAGCTATAAGACCACTCTTCCCGTTCAATCCCTGTTCTTTGACTCGATCTTCGACCGCATATCCCCCATGGTGGTATTGTTGATCTGACTAATCTGCGGTCACCACATACATAACCAACACGTTAGTAATGGGTGACATCTTACATAATTAAATGAATATATAGTTAATCAATATCTACATAGCGTTCTAACTATGTTCACTACTCCATAATTATATCCTTCTAAATTTATTCTTTACACCGGACTTCGCACCTTCGAAAGCCCAACACTTACATACCTGCATTCATGTTTCATTCTCATTAGCAATACAATTAGTAAGACATAATCTCAGCGTATTATAGACCTCCAACTTCGCGTAAGCACATATCACAAATCTATGTTTAATAGTTACAATCCCTGTTTACACTCACACACATCCATATACGTACAAACATGTCACGTATGCTTGTTCACATACAATTATCGTACTTAAATCGTATACTCGCCATTCGTAAATATTCGTACGTGTAATTAAGTTGATTCTTTCATGCCTATAACACATCTACTCAATCCGAGTTTTAATCATACAATTACATATTTAGATATTGGCACCCACATATGAAACCACAATCATTATACATGTATCAAGACTCATATTTTCATTCGTACTTCAGTTTTACAAGTCTAACATCATTTAATAGCCTTAAAAACATCTTACGGGATACCGGGTTGGAGCCGGAATTAGTCGATACAAGAACACAAATAATTAGACAGTTGGCTAAACCCGTCGTAAGCTACGGCCTGCCTACCGTAGCTTACGGTAGCCATGATCTGTCAAAAAATAATCCTCTACCGTAAGCTACGATTAGCTACCGTAGCTTACGGTCAGCTGCTGCAATTTTGGGCTGCAGCTTATTTGACCAATTTCGAGTCCCGTTTGTTCGTACCTATTCCGATTCATTTCAAATTAAACATTTAGCATCTAAACGAGGTCTCGTTCCTCTTTATACTACCGTAGTCTCACTTTAACAATAAATTCTACATGTGTACAAGTTCAATTGTACTTTAATTATGTCGTTTGAGCGATAGCTTACTACTAGGATTTGCTCCATTCGGTTTATATCATTCACCATTCAATTTAGTTGACCTTTATCAACCCAATATCATAAAACTCATCTAGGTACCTCCATTGTTCTTACATTCCCACAAACTTCTTTAACAATTAAAATAAAACATTTCCCTTAAAGTATTTAAAGAGTAATTCCGGAAATCACTTACCTTAGCGTCCGAATTCACATCCGTTACCTTGCCTCCCTTTTGACCCGTTAGCCTTCCATGCTTCCATCCATCTTGGCATGATCCATATACTTTCATGTCATTGCAATCACATTCTTGTTAGCATACACGATTGTACATATTAACGATCGTATCAAATGCATAACTCACATTTGACTTTCATAAGTCAATCCTAACAAGCATAAGGCATATACTCAAAATCACATCTTTACAAACTCGTATTATTCATTATGTCATGACATATAACACATATTAATATATCACATACCGTATGACTTTCTATAATCTTACAATTGTGACAACAAGTCTAACCATGCTTCTTATGCGTAGTTGACTTTCAGAAGTCAACTTTTATCATATGAACTTTCGATATAACCTCATATATTCGTGTCATCATATTAGGCCATATTAATGACACTATGTACATTTCATACACATCCGTTTCTAATTATCGTTAAGTCACAAATTCAACTTATGGTGTACACCACCATTCAAACATAGGGTACTAGTTCCTTAAAGCACTCTTTTACCGAATCACATCATCAATTACGCTTCACATATACTTATCAAATACACTCCTAAACTTGTTTTACTAACAAGTATATGATTATCACTTTCTATACACGTACAATCGTTACTTGCATATAATTTCACATATTATTGTCATTTAGACATTTCATCAAACACTTGGTGTACGTACTACCTTCTAAGCATAATGTACAAGTATTTTAAGCATGTTCTTCCCGATGCATCTCATGAACCATCACATTCAAGCAAAATCACATAATCATCATTTCTACATCAAGTTTATCTATCATAATCTATCATATAACACCTTATGCATCACAAAATCACAATATTACATCTACATGTTCATCATCTTCACTCTCATGCAATGGGTTTCCATCTAAATCCTCCAATAACTAAAATTTAACCATGATTCAACTTCCACATGATAGCATTAATAAGTAT
Organism: Scalesia atractyloides; assembly: GCA_947069175.1. Lineage (NCBI taxonomy): Eukaryota > Viridiplantae > Streptophyta > Magnoliopsida > Asterales > Asteraceae > Scalesia > Scalesia atractyloides. Next base: position 75,629,033 of record CAMTDV010000008.1, read on the forward strand.
TCATTCTAATTTCAACAAATTTCACGGATTTATCCTAACCCACTTCATGAATAGTCACCAAATCAGAAATTTCAACTTACCATATGTTCACTAGGATGAGATGGTAAGGATTCTTCATTCATGCATTGATTTGGCTTCACATCCTTGTTCAATTTCATCAATTTGTGGGGTTGTGGGGAAGAACCCTAATTCTTCTTCATGTGTGTGTCGACACACATACTAAACACACACACACTTATAAAAATCTGAATTTTAATGAGTTTGCCCACTTTCTACTTCTAGTCCCTCTAGTTTGCCATTAATCACATTTACCACAAATCCTTGTATTTTACAATAAGACTTATAGTTCTAACTAAGTTAAATAACTTAGTTTTCACCTTTCATTCCATATCTTATGAAACCATACTAGCGAGTCAAGCATTCTGGTTTTGGGGCGTTTCATTCGAAGATTAAACGTTTGTCAGCACTGGCTACGCATCTACAGTTTCCAACTTTCCATCGCATAAGAAACCCATCTTTTATTATTTTGGATAATTATTGGGCTGCTTTCTCAACGTGCGAGATTGAGTTAGGCTGGAAAATAATGCACATCAAAGGCAAGGAAAAAAGGATACCAAGGGTGGCAAAACACATAGAGCACGTTCGTGCTGATAACATGTTGTGAAACAACGGCCTACTAGCAACTAGTATATGAGCATAAGAACAAGTATCACAGGAACACATAGAGAAAGTAGAATAGATAATTATAATTCATTGAGATGTAATGATGCAATACAAAGAACCTCTATATATAGTGTTCTTACATTAATACAAATGACATGAAGAGACGAAAGTTAGAATGTTATATTAATACAAAAGATACGAAGAGACGGGAGTTAGATGTAAATAGTCACCGTAATATAGTTTATTCATAACAAATACAACTTTGTGTTTGTGTTTCTGGATTAGAAAGAAATTAAAGATTTTACAAGTAGTTAAACTAAAAAAAATGAAAATTACAAATATATCTTCAAAGTTAATTAGACCGGGGAACACCAGGGTTTTTTTTGGTTTGTTCAATCTCTATACAATTCCCCAGTTTCACCGCCGCATCTTCGCCGGAATTCGTCGCCCGTCGGAGCCATTCCGTCAGCTTATTTTCTACCCCCCTCGTATGTTCTCTCTACAAACATTACTAATTAAGCAATATTTTCATATATAATGCGTTCTGGTATATACAAATATCTTTGATTTAGGTCATTAGTTAGTTAGGGTTCCTCTTTTGTTTAATATTAATACTATGTTGATATTCAAATTCATTCAATTTGGATCAGCGAATTGTGAGTCGAGTCGGTTTAAATCTGTAAATGCAACCAAGCTTGTAGGTTTATCAGTTAGGAGTGCCACCTTGGTTACAACTTACAAAAGCGACAAGTTTTAAAACCCCGAGGTGCCAAGCGTGAAAGGCAACTGCTTTCTGTACCCGAGGCGCAAATAATTATATAATGTTTTTATAGGTTTCTAGCATTGTTTAGACGTTTACTCAATGTTTAGAGACAAGTGAGCTTTATATATGTTTTAATATGGAAGTTATAGACATGTGCAACCTGAAAAGCATGCTGTACAACAACCTACTGCACAAAAATATGGGAAATACATGAGGCGCACACGTTAGTGTCAATTTTTTGCCAACAAATTGCGCCTCAGGTGTGCTCTTTGAAAAAAGCACGGCTTATGCTACTGAAATTGCAGGGGCTTGAGCCTTGTTGCGCTAGGCACACTTTTTTAAACCAAGAGTGCAAGGTTGTTAGGTAGCGTTTGGTACGCGGGAATGGATGAGGGAATGGAATAACCCATTCAAGCCTATTAAAAACTAGAGGTGTTTGGTTCGTGTATGTAATCGAATCGAGTATTACGGACGGAATGCTTTTCATTCCATTCACGTCTGAACCATTCCTCCCTCACCCCGTCTTTTTTTCATTCCTTCTGATATCATAGTTGTTTCTCTATTTTGCCCTCTCAACGCCACTGGTTGTCTAGGTTTCTCATAAACCCTGTCCACATCTCCGACCAAACCCCGCTCGCCGCTTCACCTCCCTCTTCCTTCTCCCCTCCGCACTTCACCTCCACCTACCATCGTCTTCCTAGACCTCAACGGTGCAGTTCCATTCAAGCCGTTGATTCCTCACCAGAAAGTGGCGACGTTTCTTTATACAGAAACCGTTTGTCGACTCCGGGAAAAAACAATCTAGTGTTTAAGATTCTCTCTTCTCTCATTTATCTTCGGGAAATTCCTTCTGGCTTTCTTCAATTCAATTCCTTTGCTGGAGATCGAGACGGCGTTTATGGAGAGTTTTCGGAGTTGAATAGAGAACTTTGGTCTTTATTGGATTCAGTTCGACACATGTGTGTTGTGTTCCGAGATACGTATGATCCTTGTTGCGCGAATTTGATTTTAGGTTGAATTTGAATTTGATTGGGTGAAATTCATTTTCAGGTCTGAAATAACTGTAACTGGTTGTGTAGTTCATTTTTTTATCGACTTATGTTGTGCCGAGAGAATTTAATTTCAGCTTGAATTTGATGGAGTGAAATTTGTGGAGATCAACAATAAGCAGTTTGATGATTCAAGAGCTTTTTTTATGTGTTTTCTAATTCATCAGTTTGTATGTGTTTTATGTACTAGGCAATAGGCATTGCTTCAAACTTTCTGGAATTTTATACAACAGCAAGGATGAAACAATTTTAGTTATGTGATCTACATGAAAAAGACTTTCTTAACTTTCAAATTTAATGAATATTATTTATGCACTGGTGATTTTTGTGAAAGTTGGTAGATAAAAATTATTTTGAGGCAGGGGCATATTTGTCAGTCCAATGAATTGTATTCCATTCCCATAAAGGGTAACCAAACAAGACAAAGATTGGTAATAACCCATTCTATTACTTTCTGCATTCCATTCCATCATCCATTCCATTACCCATACCAAACAAAATTTAACTGAAACAAGTACATGAACTGATGAACAAAATATCAAGATTGTTGTGAGTTGTGACTCACATGTTTTACAGTTTTACCACGTGATTAATTGCCTTTGCTTAACTAGATTGAGTGGTATGACTGATATCAGATGATTCTTGCATATGGACTGTTTGTGTTAGAAAATGGTCGATGGACTTAACGGAAGCAATAGTTTTGAGACGGTTTCTGTAAATTCAATCTTAGGGTTAATTCCGAAGTTGTAGGCCATAGATTTTTTCTAATTAGTCCGAGAGCTGTTGTCGGTTTCTGTTAATTCAAGCCTTGGGTTAATTCATATGTCGTTTCAAGATAGTCTATCTATTGGATAAGATGATATTAGGGTCTTATTTATGCAATAATGATATCCCTCGGGTGAATTTTGACCCGTTTGACTCATTTTCTTTTCAGTAAATTCTTTTTATTATACATGTCTGACTCATTAGAGATATAAACATAACCTAAAGGTTCAGAATTCAAGCTTTTTAGTGAGAACGATATACGTAAATAGATCAAAGCTGGCACACAACCAGTTATTATTTGTTTTTTTTCAAGGATTTTGCAAGAACTACAGAATTCAAACATGGTCTCACCTTATTTTTGTTCAACGTTTGTAGATCATTTCACTTGTTTGTAGATTCGCGATACGGAAAATGCCTAAAAAGAGTTCATCCAAATCCAAACCAGGGCTGCAGCACCCTAATGTAGCAAGTTGGGACATGTCAAAAAAGCCGACATCTAAATCATACAAACCCATGTTAAAAAAACCAACCTTAGCAAAGGAGAAGCCATCCTCCTCACCAAAACGATACGGGCAAGAAATAGATGAAATCTTCGGTAAGAAAAGAAAGAAACCTGGGGAGCAGAAGACCAGCAAATCGAATAAAAAACCGAGCAAAGATTCGAAAGATGCTGAATCCGTTACCCGAAAGAAAAAGAAGAGTAAATCTGGAGGTTCTAACGTGGATATGTTTGAAAATGAAGCGGTGGCTAAACCGAGGCGGAAAACTGCTGATGGGCTAACGATATACACGGAAGAGGAGTTGGGGTTCGGTAAGGCGGATGCTGGTGGTACCCGTTTGTGTCCTTTTGATTGTGAATGTTGTTTCTGATGTTATAAAATCAACTGTTTTATTTAAACATAGTTTTGACTTGTTTAGTTCAATACTTCAATTGATTCAGCAATCATGTAGCGTTAGTTTTTGGTTCCCGTGTGTGACCTTGTGTCTATGGTTTAAGTAGAGATGAAAAAAAACCAGTTCTGGAACCGGAATCGATAAAAAATTACCCGGAACCGGGTATTGACGAACCGATTCCACACCTGATCCTACCCGCTGGTTATATATTGGGTTGTAACCCTATGATTCAAATTGGAGCCAACCCGGTTTTGCCCAAATCGAACCGATGATCTCAAAACACAGGTTCCATATCCGACCCAGTTTCATCAATATCTGGTTATTGACTCGTCTCGCAACTAGTTCCCACTTAGAACTGGTTTTGAAGAAACCCGGTAATAATTATTAGAAAATGTAAGAACATGTTCGGCTCGTCAATTTCAATTCTAAGGTCGGTTCGCAATCGAAAGTCGCGAAGTTTGACTTCTGCTTTAACTTTCGATCTCTGACCCGATTTAGATTAGTTACTTACTGATCTAAAGTTGCATTATGATCATAATATTATGTAGCATAACCCTCTGAGGTTATATTACATAATCATAATCAGAATCCAAGTTTATGCGCAAGTTCCATAATTATGCCATCTTTGACCAAAACGCTCTTTTTGCATAAAATAAGGTTTTAAATAATAATGAACTTGAAAATGAGTTTCCTACTGATGTAATATTATAAGTAGGATAATTTGGGATGTTAAACCAAGTTATAAACTGAGTTTTCAAGCAGATCCTTAAACTATGTCGATAAATGACGATTTTAGCCCCTGTGGCTTATAAAATGGTTTTAAACTAATCTTTTCAAGGTAAATCAATTATCTACTGACATGTTATATTAAATAACATATTTAAGACATTTTAATCTGACACTAATGTCAGTTTTCATTAAACATCGCATAAAACGTCATTTTACGACATAAGCGCCGTTTCGGCGCATAGTATGGTTTTAAACCATAATAATGGACCAAGACTTGTTACCTACTGATTTTTAAACTTATTTTAAACATGTTATAAACTCAGAATCCCAAATAATTTATAAACTATGTGTAAAATAACCAAAATGCCCCTTCGGTGCATAATTTGGTCATAAAAGATAATTTACACATATAATTGACATCCTACTGATATTATATCATAAATAAATTATTTTTCAAGAATACTCATGATCATAAACTTAAAATACATTCAAGTTCCTTTTATACGACATATAATTACCGAAATGCCCTTATAAGGCATAGTTTTATTTTAAAACCTTAACGAACATACAAGTTGATATCCTACTGATATCTTAACTTATTTAAAATATAATGGCATATAGAACTTGTCCATGACTTATCCGGCTACCCGATATCGCTAATATGCGCACGGTTACGTATATGTAACTATTTTACGGAATTAACCGAAACGGGTTTAACCTTGTCATTTAAGTTTCAAAATCCAGAATGTATATAGTTTACCCATATTAAACAAGTCAAGGTACTTGTTGGGATTAAACTACATTCTATCCAATCATCGTTTAATCTAGCGTCATACGTTTTGTTCAAGTACGCTAGTCGGTCTAAGTCTATGACTTAAATAAGACCGTTAGTATTTAATTGGTTAGTTTATGCCATAATCCAGACTAGAGACTTGCCGGTAAATGCTATCTGCACTTAGTCCTTTTGTGTACGGCTGAGTTATTAAAAATTAAAGAAGACTAGCTCAGGTAAATACTCTCGACTTATTTCCCCTATACGGGCTTGGGTTACGGTAAATTATTACCGCTTGGTCGGAAATGGGATTCAATCGAACGCCGGTTCGGGGATAATAAATCCACATATTCTGTTTTAATCAATTTTGTTTGATAATTTAAACATCGGGGGTTAACTATCGTGTCCTGGATATCCTCGGCTCATTACAATAGAAATGGCCATGACCTTAGTGCGGGTGTAGGCATACACCCGATAAACGCTCAATTATGCATTCCCACAAGGTTGGGAGGAATTGACTCCTTCGTGAGTCCAAAGTGGTGTGTACGTTAATTGTGTCTCGGTCTCCGTACCGGGCCCCGTATGTATGACAAACATGCAAATCTGTTAACAAGGTTGGACGGTGAATTAACCCAAGTTATAAAAAGATTTTGTGCTGATACGCACTTAAAACATTTTCGAAATGTTTTCAAAATGAGTGAGTTGGGTGTATTTACCAGCGAAAGCTAACGTATTTTCAAAAGACTAAACTGCAGGTACAATACGAAAATAGGCCGGAGGTGCTCAGTAGTGATAGAGGATCTTGCAAATCCTAAATCTGCCCAAAGTCTGTTTTGTATTTTTTTTTCTTGTACATGTTAATGATCCGCCTGTGGATCTTCTATTACGAGCCTGTATATTATTTTATTTCGAACATTTGGTTTATAATAGTAATTTTACTCCAAGACTTCCGCTGTGCCATGTTTAATTGACAATGATGTTATCAACTTACGTCACGATACTCCCCACCCGGGCCCACCGGTGTATGGATTTCGGGTTGAAAATCCGGGGTGTGACATATGCTCATTGCTGGAAGTGATGAAAAAATCATAAAATCTACAAAGAACATGCTAAAAGAAAGATTTGACATGAAAGACATGGGTCTTGCGAATGTGATTCTGGGAGTTAAAATCACACGAACCCAAAGTGGACTTGTTTTAAGTCAATCCCACCATGTGGCAAATTCTTGAGAAGTTCAATGCAAATGACTCCAACGTAGCTAGGACTCCACTTGACAAGAGTCAACATCTAGCAAAAAATAGAGGTGAACCTGTGAACCTGTAAACCAGTTGGAATACTCAAGAATTATTGATAGCTTGATGTAACTTATGAGTTGTACTAGACCAGACATAGCATATGCTATGAGCAAGCTAAGTAGATACACGAGCAATCCAAATTCAATGCATTGGAACGGCATTACTCGGTTGTTTCAATACTTAAGATACATTCGGGAATACGGGTTGCATTATAACAGATATCCAGCAGTTATAGAAGGACACTGCGATGCAAAATGGATATATGACACGAATGATTCCAGAGCAACAAGTGGGTATGTATTCACACTTGGAGGTGCTGCTATATCGTGGAAATCGTCAAAACAAACGGTTATCGCTAGATCCATAATGGAATCAGAGTTCATAGCTTTAGATAAAGTAGGTGAAGAAGCAGAATGGCTACGTCAATTTGTTGAGGACATACCAAGATGGCCAAAGCTGGCAACGACCATTTGTATACATTGTGATAGCCAATCGGCACTTGGCGGAGCTCGTAGCACAATGTATAATGGTAGAAACATACATATCAGACATAGACATAATACGATACGACAACTAATCTCTACAAGAATTATCACTGTTGACTACGTGAGGTCAAAGGATAATATCGCGGATCCGCTAACAAAAGGCCTAAGTAGAGAGTTAGTTCAGAAGTCGTCCATGGGAATGGGACTGAAGCCTTTGAAAAATGAAGTTCATATGATGAAACCTAACTTAATAGACTGGAGATTCTAAGAATAAGTTCAATAGGAAAACCTAATTGTATGAACTAGTAATGTCACTGTGGGGGGGGGGGGTAACCCTACGTATATAAAGGGAGTTTATTATAAAGCTTAATAAACCTCCTAATTTGTTCCTAAAAGTGACAGGTGTGAGGCTGAGTCTATGGCTTTTAATGATTTGACTAAGGTAACCATACCTAGTGAATCACCTATGTCATACCCCGACCCGCATCGGAATAAGAGTCGGGGCATAATTGGGTTATCACCAAAGCTCATGATATTTACTAATATGTTTCATACTTATTAAAGTCAAAATTACATTCTCAATAATCCAAACATGTCCATACAAATACAAAGAAAAATAACCAACTAAACAATCCAAGCTCTAAATCAGTTTATTCTTCTAGGCCAATCCTATGTGTTTCTTGCTGCAGCTGGTTCACCTGTATCATGTGTAAAAATGGGGGTTTTTGGGTCAACATAAGTTGGCGAGTGAACCTTGTTAGATAAACATTTATTATTGATTTTCTTGTTATTTTATCAAGGAAAAATTGTGCAATAATCATAAGTGAGCAAATGTAAATAATCAAACCGTAGCAATAACAACCACAAACTATAACATACAATAACATACAATAACATACATTAACAAACCAACAGCATACAATAACATATCAACTTTCATAAATATATAACATGAATGAAACTGTGCGATCAAGGCTCAATCAAACGGAGCCGATCGTATTGCATATACTGAAAATGATAAATGTCTGTGCGATCAAGACTCAATCAAACGGAGCTGATCGTATGTTGGCACGCCAGGTTCACGCTCATAATGTAATGGGGAACATGCTCAACGCTCATAATGTAATGGGGAGCGGCGGCCTATGAAATTGCATGTACTGAAAATAATAAATTAAATCTAAACAATAACCACACAAACAGTTGAAACAAGCTGAATACACATTTGTTCATGATATGATGTATGCACAATGATTTAAATATAATAAATGGCAAGACACATGATACACCCAAAAACGTGATTAAAACGGGGAATTTGTAAAGATTCACTCACATTGGGTGCGTTTGGTTGGAGATGATGAGATGCGCACGAGTTGGAAGGATTGAACAACGAGTATTAACTAACCTAAATAATAACGGAAGATATAGTAAATGAGTGGATTTTATTAATAATTTTAATAGGATTTTTAGATATATTTTTGTGAGTTTAAGGCTATTTCCTATCTTTAAAAACATTATTTTTAAGTATTTTTAATTGATTTTTAAATTAAATTAAATAAATAAAAATATAAAAATATGTTGACTTTTGCGTTGACCGTTGACTATTGACTTTGACTTGTTGACCGGTTTTATTGTGTAACTGTATGCGCCGGGTGAGGCTCGAACCCGAGACCCCCCGTTCGCGTGCACGCAGCTCTACCAACTGAGCTACGTGTCTAACCTGAAATAATTCTGTTTTTAATTATATTTATATACTAACTCAGTTTATCCAAAATTATTTTATTTTCAAAAATGTTTTAAATCGCCGAACTGGTGTCATCAACAGGTCTCGAACCCGGGACCTGTGACTTAATGTTACACACAGTTCACCGCTGGACTGTGTGTCTAACTTGGTTAATATATAGATTTTTATTATACTTAACATCTAACGGCGACAAGGATCCGGTTCAGTTAGAAAAACAAAACATTTTTATTACAGAGCATACGTGTGTCAAGGATCGAACCCGCGGTGTGTGATATGTATGTGCACACAGTCCACCGCTGGACTGTGTGTCTAACCCGAGATAATATCCAGATTTTATTAAACTTATAATCAAACTATCATCGTCTTCTTCGTTACAAAATTACAGTCTGCGATTACACTATTGTATCTTGTTTAATTCGATTGACAAACATTCAACAGACTAATATGAAATGGCAGAGACGATATTTAGAAGTAAACATACCGGAGGAATGATTTATCTCAGAATTCCGGCAAGGCGTCGGCTCTGTTTTTATGAACTTCAACTGAGCAAACAAATTAACCGTTTTGATTAGCTAATTGTGGAATTGAAGTACTAAACAAGAGTTATCAGAAGGTTTGAATGTCTATACCGTTTTACAGCTGAAGATAAGGATTTTCAGAAGTTTTCCGGCGAGCGGGAATTATCCGATAACGACGTCTGAAATTGATTCCGATTGAAGGGTTTGAGTTAGCAATAGCTTAACAATTGATAGGCAACGAAAGAATTGCGAGACTTACTGATTTGATGGAAAACACGGTTTTCCGGCGAAAGTCCGGCGAGTTCAAATAGCTTCTCCGGCGGACTGAAAGTTGTGCGAAAATGTAATTGGAGGATTGCAGAGTGTGTTTGAGTCGCGAGAGGGGTCTTTGATCGAAGTAATTCAGGAATTGAAAGTTTTCGGTTATTAAAACCGATCCATTCTCAAATTTAAGTTTATTCAGGGCAAACTTGATTGAAAGTGTCGGTGCATCGGTTAAACTCAGTAAACCGCGATCAATCAAACGTCTTTGGACGTTTGGTGACCGATTTCGGTTATAGTTGGCGTAACCGGTCGATTTATGGTAGTCCATTTACAGAAAACAACAAGTGGCGGAGTGGTTATATGTGGGTGTGTTAAGTCTTTGGAGTTCAAAACCCGGCTGACCCGGGTTCGAGTCCCGGCAGACCCGGGTTCGAGTCCCGGCAGCCTCATTTTCTTTTTAATTATTTTATTTTTACTTTTTATCAATTATAGCTTTTATAGTTTAGTTTGTTTATTAATTATGCATCATAAAAAAAGTTAAAATGGACATAAATACGCAACGAGACATTTATAACTTGATATTCAATTACAAACGGAGCGGGTTTGGAAAACCCGTTTTTGACAAATGTTACAGTATCCCCTACTTTTAGGAATTTCGTCCCGAAATTCAAGTAGTAATAGTAGGAAAAAGATGCGGGTATTTTTTCGCGCATTGAGTCTTCACGTTCCCAAGTAAACTCAGGTCCCCGTTTTGACTCCCAGCGTACCCTAACAATTGGAATGCGACTTCGTCGTAGACGTTTTTCTCCAAAGTCCATGATCTCTACAGGTCTTTCAATAAAATGCATAGATTCATCAATCTGAATATCTTCCAGAGGAATGTGGAGGTTTTCATCAGCGAGGCACTTCTTCAAGTTTGATACGTGGAATGTGGGATGAATCCTGTTGAGTTCTTCTGGTAGATCAAGCTTGTATGCTACAGGTCCTACTCTTTCGAGTATCTTGAAAGGTCCTACGTAGCGTGGTGCTAGCTTGCCTTTTTGACCAAAACGAACTACTCCCTTCCACGGTGATACTTTTAAAAGTACATGATCACCAATGTTAAACTCCAAAGGCTTCCGTCGTTTATCTGCATAACTCTTTTGACGACTTTGAGCCGCTAGAAGATTGTTTCGAATTTGATGGATCTTGTCTGTGGTTTCTTGAATCAATTCTGGACCAGTGATTTGAGCTTCCCCAATTTCGTGCCAACATACTGCAGATCGGCACTTACGACCATATAAAGCTTCAAAAGGTGCCATGCCGATGCTTGAATGATAGCTGTTGTTGTACGAAAATTCAACTAATGGTAGATGAGCGTCCCAATTTCCCTTGAAGTCTATGACACATGCTCGAAGCATATCTTCAAGAGTTTGAATGGTGCGTTCAGATTGTCCATCAGTTTGAGGATGATAGGCGGTACTGAGATCTAATCGCGTACCCAAAGCGGCTTGTACTGCTTGCCATGTGCGTGAAGTGAAACAACCATCACGATCTGAAATAATGCTTAACGGTACACCATGTCGGCTTACGATTTCGCTGATATAAATACGAGCTAGCTTTTCGTTCTTGAAATCTTCGCGGATAGGAATAAAGTGAGCTGATTTTGTAAGTCGGTCAATGATTACCCATATAGTGTCATACTCACCAGAAGTGCGAGGTAACCCGGTAATGAAGTCCATGGTTATGTTTTCCCACTTCCATACAGGTATTTCAGGTTGGACCAGAAGTCCTGAGGGTCTTTGGTGTTCAGCTTTCACCTTGGAACATGTAAGGCACTTAGAAACAAAAACAGCAATATCCATTTTCATTCCAGGCCACCAATAGGTGTATCGAAGGTCTTGATACATCTTATCGGCTCCTGGGTGTATAGAGTATCGTGTTTTGTGAGCCTCATTCATAAGAAATTCACGAAGGTTGTTGTGGTCAGGAATCCATATGCGATCTAGATAGTACAGAATACCGTCAGATTTAGTTTCAATTTTAAGTTCAGCTCCACAGGACAGCTCCTTTCGTACATCATCCTCCGTTACTGAAACATGTTGGGCTTCTCGAATATGATCTTTAATGTCAGTTATGATTTGCGAACATAGAAGACGAATGGAGTTCGCATAACCCTTTCGACTGAGTGCATCAGCCACCACATTTGCTTTGCCAGGGTGGTACCGAATTTCACAGTCGTAGTCATTTAGGAGTTCGACCCATCTTCGTTGCCTCATGTTTAACTCCTTTTGATTGAAGATATGTTGAAGACTCTTGTGGTCAGTGTATATTTCACACTTAGTACCGTAGAGATAATGTCTCCATATCTTAAGAGCGAACACAACGGCTCCAAGTTCTAGGTCATGGGTGGTGTAGTTCTTCTCATGAATCTTGAGTTGTCTCGAAGCATAAGCTATAACCTTTCCTCTTTGCATTAGGACACAGCCTAATCCTTGCCCTGACGCGTCGCAATAAACCACGAAATCATCACAACCTTCAGGCAGAGTGAGGATTGGTGCATCACAGAGTTTTTGTTTAAGGGTTTGGAAGGCTTCTTCTTGTTTGGGTCCCCATATGAAAGGTTTTCCCTTATGAGTTAAAGCCGTGAGTGGTACAGCAATGCGAGAGAAGTTTGAAATGAATCGACGATAATAACCAGCCAAACCAAGAAAAGATCTTACTTCAGTTGGTGTACGTGGCGCTTGCCATTCTTGTACCGCTTTGATCTTTGAGGGGTCGACATGTATTCCCTTGTCATTAACTACATGCCCAAGGAATTGTACCTCTTTTAACCAGAATTCGCATTTGGAGAATTTGGCGTAAAGCTTTTCATTCTCTAGGAGTGTAAGGATGAGTCGAAGATGACGCTCATGATCAGACTTAGACTTTGAATAAATGAGAATGTCGTCGATGAAGACTATAACAAAACGATCGAGATAAGGTTTGCAGACTCTGTTCATTAGATCCATGAAGACAGCTGGAGCGTTGGTTAAACCAAATGGCATGACCATGAATTCATAATGACCATAACGAGTTAGGAAAGCGGTCTTTGGGACGTCTTCTTCATGTACTCTAAGTTGATGATAACCAGATCGAAGGTCGATTTTTGAAAAACAGCTGGCACCTTGAAGTTGGTCAAGAAGATCATCAATGCGAGGTAATGGATAGCGATTCTTGATTGTTAACTTGTTGAGTTCTCTGTAGTCGATGCACATACGAAACGATCCGTCTTTCTTCTTCACAAAAAGGACAGGTGCACCCCAAGGCGAGGAGCTAGGACGTATGAATCCTTTGTCAGTCAACTCTTGCAATTGACTGGCTAGCTCTTGCATTTCAGAGGGGGCTAACCTATAAGGAGACTTTGCAACTGGTGTAGCACTAGGTATAAGATCAATACGGAATTCGACTTCTCTTACTGGAGGAAGTCCTGAAATGTCGTCAGGAAAAACTTGCGGGAAATCTTTTACTACTGGGATGTCTTCAAGTTTCTTCTCCATGGTTCCCTTTTTGACGACATGAGCTAAAAACGCGATATAATCTTTGCGAAGATATTTTTGAGCTTGAAGACAGGACATTAATCTGAGCCCTTTCGACGAGGTTTCTCCAAAGATTCGTAGAGTCTGACCGTTTGAAAGAGGAATGCGTATAAACTTTTCGCGACATACAACTTCAGCCTGATGTTGGCTGAGCCAATCCATACCAATTATAATGTCAAAGCTTCCCAACTTCATTGGAATGAGGTCAACTAGAAAATTGTGATCGCTTAGAGTAAGAGTACAATTGCGTAAAATAGAGTTCAATGAGACCGGTTTCCCGTCAGCAACTTCTACTGTTATGGATTCCATGAGCTTATCACGATTTTGGTTTAGGATGGGTTCAAACTCTAAGGACACAAAACTTTTATCCGCGCCAGTATCAAACAACATGGATGCATATCTACCATTGATAAGGAACGTACATAACCACATTGCCGTCAGCTCTAGCCTGATTAGCGTTGATGTTGAAAGCTCTTCCTCTTGCAGGTGGAGGAGCTTGGTTCGCTTGATTCACCGGATTGGCTTGGGCTTGAGCATGAATAATGTTCACCAACCTTGGACAAGTGTTTCTAAAATGGCTTGGGTCTCCACAATTGTAGCAAGCCCGCATAGGTTGTACCATGGGGTAGTTGGGTTGGTAGTATGTTTGGGCTAAATGTTGGGTAGGTGGTAATAGTAGGGGTTGTTGGGCTTGACCCATTATTTGTTGGTGGGTTTGGGTTGAAGGCTGGTGGCGGTTCATTCGCTGAGGCATGCGACAGGTTTGAACAGTATGACCTGCGCGACCACAGCCGGTGCAATGTTGGCAGGGATGATCGGGAAAGTGGTGGTATTGGCAACGGTTGCATTTTGGTAACGGGCCAGAGTATGGCCTTTTGTATGGTGCAGGTGAAGGGGCAACTTGGGTAATGGGTGCAGCAGGAATAGGGAAATTGGTTTGTGTAACAGCGAAGTTTCTGGTGTTACGCTTCCTCTTGTTAGCAAACTTAGAGGAGGAGGTGGAATGGTTTGATGTTTGGCCCTCAATGGGGGCTTTCTTCTTCTCCTCTTTAAACTTACCGTTGCGAATTCGATTCTCGGTCAGTTCAGTCGCTAGTTCCATAGCAGCTTCAAGTGTTGCTGGCGAAGTGCTGAGAACTGAATCTTGAATTTTCGAGGGAAGACCTCGAATATAATGCTCGATTAAGCGATAAACTGGGGTAAACAAATTAGGGACCATTTGGTTCAACTCTAAGAACCTCTTGTTGTAGGAAGTATGATCTCCCTCCTTTTGCTTCAAAGAATGAAATTCGTCCTCTAGCTTCTTAATCTCACTTCTAGGACAGAATCGCCTAGTCATGATTTCCCTTAACTCCTCCCACGTTAAGGCCATTGCATCATCAATTCCCCTCTTACCCTTTTCAGTATTCCACCAGGTAAGAGCTACCCCAAATAGTCTCCCGGTTGCGTATCATACCTTGCGATCCTCAGGACAATCGCAGTTGAGGAAGGTGTTTTCCATTTCCTCAAACCAGTGGAGGAGAGCAGTGACATCTTCGGTCCCTTCAAATTTAGGAGGATCGCAAGACTTGAAATGTTTATATGAGCACTTGCTGGTAGGAGGGTTGCCGATGTTCTGGTTATCTTGCTGGGGAGGATTAGTGGGATTTGTGGCGAGAGCCTGTTGTACTTGAACCACAATGTCATGAAGCACCGCGGCCATTTGTTTCGCGATTTGTGCGGCCAAGCGTTCGTGATGCCTTCCTGATCTTTTACCCCCTCGTTGTTGTCTAGCCGACATCTACAGGAACATACATAAGAAGATTGTGAGTTTATGGAGTCTTTTTAGGTGTCATGTGTCTTAAAGAAAATGAAAATAACATAAATATCAATAATGCAACTACATCCATAGGATGTCTTGGGTTTGCTCATGTTGGGCCTCAAATGTCCCCATACCTTCACCTGTATAGTCATGTGGGCCCCCATGACTATTGGCTTGGTAGGATTCACATTAGTATTGGCGATTTAACACTCGCATCACCCGAATGCAAACCACAAAATATGTTTACGAGATGTATGGTCGGAATGTGTCCAGGTGTAAACACAGTGACAACTCAAAGTGGGGTTAGCTCACACGACGTTTGGTATAGCATGCTTTGGCCTAATAGGTACTTCGTACTCTCATCGTTAGTCCCCAGGTAGGCAAACTGGTCCTTTATTTTGGATTTATACGAATGCCAGCCTATCAGGACGTTCCGACTACCGGTACTTGTACCCTTCCAGTTACTACATGCCCGTCATGAGAACTCACTTTGATGTGATTTGAAATACAAAAATCGTTGTAAAAACAATCATGATAATGATGTGATGTGTGCTTTCATTGGTATGATATGTTATGAGAATATGATTCATGATAGGCATTATATACTAATATGTACTTATGAACATGCTTGCATAACATTGAATGTAACATTAAACATAAAACATATAAACATCATGAATTTTGCATGTAACACACAAAAATCTTAAAAATTTCTAATCAACTATAGTATAGGCTCTAAGGGTTTAATAACCTATCCTATATCCCTATAGTCATGGCTCTGATACCAATCTGTCACACCCCGACCCGCAGCGGAATAAGAGTCGGGGCATAATTGGGTTATCACCAAAGCTCATGATATTTACTAATATGTTTCATATTTATTAAAGTCAAAATTACATTCTCAATAATCCAAACATGTCCATACAAATACAAAGAAAAATAACCAACTAAACAATCCAAGCTCTAAATCAGTTTATTCTTCTAGGCCAATCCTATGTGTTTCTTGCTGCAGCTGGTTCACCTGTATCATGTGTAAAAATGGGGGGTTTTTGGGTCAACATAAGTTGGCGAGTGAACCTTGTTAGATAAAGATTTATTATTGATTTTCTTGTTATTTTATCAAGGAAAAATTGTGCAATAATCATAAGTGAGCGAATGTAAATAATCAAACCGTAGCAATAACAACCGCAAACTATAACATCAAATAACATACATTAACAAACCAACAGCATACAATAACATATCAACTTTCATAAATATATAACATGAATGAAACTGTGCGATCAAGGCTCAATCAAACGGAGCCGATCGTATTGCATATACTGAAAATGATAAATGTCTGTGCGATCAAGACTCAATCAAACGGAGCTGATCGTATGTTGGCACGCCAGGTTCACGCTCATAATGTAATGGGGAACATGCTCAACGCTCATAATGTAATGGGGAGCGGCGGCCTATGAAATTGCATGTACTGAAAATAATAAATTAAATCTAAACAATAACCACACAAACAGTTGAAACAAGCTGAATACACATTTGTTCATGATATGATGTATGCACAATGATTTAAATATAATAAATGGCAAGACACATGATACACCCAAAAACGTGATTAAAACGGGGAATTTGTAAAGATTCACTCACATTGGGTGCGTTTGGTTGGAGATGATGAGATGCGCACGAGTTGGAAGGATTGAACAACGAGTATTAACTAACCTAAATAATAACGGAAGATATAGTAAATGAGTGGATTTTATTAATAATTTTAATAGGATTTTTAGATATATTTTTGTGAGTTTAAGGCTATTTCCTATCTTTAAAAACATTATTTTTAAGTATTTTTAATTGATTTTTAAATTAAATTAAATAAATAAAAATATAAAAATATGTTGACTTTTGCGTTGACCGTTGACTATTGACTTTGACTTGTTGACCGGTTTTATTGTGTAACTGTATGCGCCGGGTGAGGCTCGAACCCGAGACCCCCGTTCGCGTGCACGCAGCTCTACCAACTGAGCTACGTGTCTAACCTGAAATAATTCTGTTTTTAATTATATTTATATACTAACTCAGTTTATCCAAAATTATTTTATTTTCAAAAATGTTTTAAATCGCCGAACTGGTGTCATCAACAGGTCTCGAACCCGGGACCTGTGACTTAATGTTACACACAGTTCACCGCTGGACTGTGTGTCTAACTTGGTTAATATATAGATTTTTATTATACTTAACATCTAACGGCGACAAGGATCCGGTTCAGTTAGAAAAACAAAACATTTTTATTACAGAGCATACGTGTGTCAAGGATCGAACCCGCGGTGTGTGATATGTATGTGCACACAGTCCACCGCTGGACTGTGTGTCTAACCCGAGATAATATCCAGATTTTATTAAACTTATAATCAAACTATCATCGTCTTCTTCGTTACAAAATTACAGTCTGCGATTACACTATTGTATCTTGTTTAATTCGATTGACAAACATTCAACAGACTAATATGAAATGGCAGAGACGATATTTAGAAGTAAACATACCGGAGGAATGATTTATCTCAGAATTCCGGCAAGGCGTCGGCTCTGTTTTTATGAACTTCAACTGAGCGAACAAATTAACCGTTTTGATTAGCTAATTGTGGAATTGAAGTACTAAACAAGAGTTATCAGAAGGTTTGAATGTCTATACCGTTTTACAGCTGAAGATAAGGATTTTCAGAAGTTTTCCGGCGAGCGGGAATTATCCGATAACGACGTCTAAAATTGATTCCGATTGAAGGGTTTGAGTTATCAATAGCTTAACAATTGTTAGGCAACGAAAGAATTGCGAGACTTACTAATTTGATGGAAAACACGGTTTTCCGGCGAAAGTCCGGCGAGTTCAAATAGCTTCTCCGGCGGACTGAAAGTTGTGCGAAAATGTAATTGGAGGTTTGCTGAGTGTGTTTGAGTCGCGAGAGGGGTCTTTGATCGAAGTAATTCAGGAATTGAAAGTGTTCGGTTATTAAAACCGATCCATTCTCGAATTTAAGTTTATTCAAGGCAAACTTGATTGAAAGTGTCGGTGCATCGGTTAAACTCAGTAAACCGCGATCAATCAAACGTCTTTGGACGTTTGGTGACCGATTTCGGTTACAGTTGGCGTAACCGGTCGATTTATGGGAGTCCATAAAATTTAATTGTTTCCTAACATTTACAGAAAACAAACAAGTGGCGGAGTGGTTATATGTGGGTGTGTTAAGTCTTTGGAGTTCAAAACCCGGCTGACCCGGGTTCGAGTCCCGGCAGCCTCATTTTCTTTTTAATTATTTTATTTTTACTTTTTATCAATTATAACTTTTATAGTTTAGTTTGTTTATTAATTATGCATCATAAAAAAAATTAAAATGGACATAAATACGCAACGAGACATTTATAACTTGATATTCAATTACAAACGGAGCGGGTTTGGAAAACCCGTTTTTGACAAATGTTACAACCTATGTGAGAGAGAAGTGGGGTCGCTTCGAAGTGTATTGCTGGGCACAATACTTAATGGCTCTTGCAGAACCAGGCATCATGTTCATGACCATAACGAACATAACTATGAGGACTTGACTTTGTCAGGGAGAGTCTTGTATGAAATGTATTGTCGTCTACATAAACGACATATGAGTTCAAAGACATAAATGTCTACTCAGAGCTAGTGGGCTAAGTGCATTTCATGAGCGAAGGTTCAAAGGGTAACCCCTACCTATCGTACGCAAAACTCAACTGCTGAAATCTAATTGGAATAAAGTTGTTTGAGATCGACCTCCATCCATGTGGGGGATTGTTAGAAATTTCAGTGTGTGAATGAAGTCTCGAACTTTGTTCCAGATAGATGTGGGAACAAAGTGGAAATTAGTTAATAAGGTAATGTTTTACCTAACTAACATAACCTTGTGCCATGTTTTACCAAAACTCCTACGTTGGCGCCGCAGGGGGGTGCAAAAGTTGAGCCGAATTTAGTTGAATTCATGTACGCCCGCACATCTTGCGGACACGAATGCAGTTCCAAAAACCCGGGCCCGCGCAGGGCGGTTTTTGCACTCGTAACCGATTTTGTTGAATGAGTTTTGAAAACTGATTGATTCGTTATTGATGATCATTAAGTTAGTTTTCAATTTCGAAACAGTTTTTTGAAGGTTATTATTATCAGTCTTGAAACTGATAACTAATGACCATTATTAGGTCATTAAATCGCTGCAATGATGGCCAAAATTCGGTTATGGTTTTGCAAGTATAAATACAGACCAAGGCAGATCAGTTGAGACACACCAAAACACACAGTTCTCTTCTTCCTCTCTAAATTTCTCTGTAACATTTCTGGTTGTCTTTTCAGGCAAGTGTTCAAGTCCGGCAGTGCGCTGTTGCTGCTTCGGACCAGCGTACCCTGAAAATATACAATGAATCTGTTTAAAAAAATTGTGTCAAACATAAGATCGATTCACTGTTTCTTTTATTTCTGTTTCAGATTTCCTTTACTTTATTAGAAGCTTTACTAACAAACTTAAACATAATAAATTTATTAATTTTATGGCTGTTGTCTTTTCAGAATGCAAACCCAACCTATGACTACTGTTGTCTCTGCTGTCATGACGTCCGCTGTTGCTGTCACAACGGGTCTGGTTGCACCTTTGCATGACGTTGTCTCGCATGCCGAGAAACCTGAGAAATTCAACGGTGTGAATTTCAAACAGTGGCAACAAAAGTTGTTCTTTTATCTGACCACTTGCGAGGTTCTTGACTGAATCCAATCCCCATGTTGATGAAGGGGACATGGATGGTCAATCTGTGAGTGCGATTCAGGCTTGAAATCATTCGGATTTCTTGTTTCGCAACTTCATTTTGAACGGTTTAGTGGATACACTATACAATGTGTATTGCAAATGTCACACCCCGAATTTCCAACCAAACACCGGTGGGCCCGGGTGGGGAATATCGAGACGTAAGTTGATATCATCATAGTCAATTAACACAGCATAGCGGAAGTCTTGGATTATAAATTACTATTACAACCCAAATGTTCAAAGTACGAAAATAATATACAGATGGCTTGTAACGAAAGATCCACAGGTGGATCGTAAAATATACAAAAAAATTGTGTAACAGACTTTGGGCAAATCTAAGATTTGCAAGATCCTCTTATATCACTACCAAGCAGCTTCCAGACTATTTCGTATTGTACCTGCAACTTAGTCTTTTGAAAATACGTCAGCTTTCGCTGGTAAATACACTTAACTGACTCGTTTTGAAAACATTTTAAAAATGGATTTAAGTGCACAGGGCACATTAAAATCTTTTATAGCTTGGGAAAATAAGTCTAGAGTATTTACCTGAGTTAGTCTTGATTTTAAAAATGCAAGATTTAATATCTCAGCCATATCCAAAATGAAATAAGTGCAGATAGCATTTACCAGAAGGCTATAGTCTGGATTATGGCATAAGCAAACCAATTAAAATGCTAACGGTCTTATTTAAGTCATAGACTTAGACCGACTAGTTTAAAGGATAAAACCGGTATAATACGCTAGATTAAGCGATGACTGGATAGAATGTAGTTTAAACCCAACAAGTACCATGACTTGTATAATATGGGTAAACCATAAGCATTCTGGATTTTGAGACTAAAATGATAAGGTTAAACTCGTTTCGGTTAATTTCCGTAGACTAGTTACATATACTTAACCGTGCGTATAAAAGCGATATCGGGTAACCAGATAAGTCATGGACAAGTTCTATATGCCATTATACTTTAAATGAGTTGTAATATCAGTAGGATATCAACTACATGCCCATTAAGGTTTTAAAGTGAAACTATGCCTCATAAGGGCGTTTTGGTAATTATATATTATATAAAAGAACTTGAATATATTTTGATGTTATGATCATAAATATTCTAGAAAATATTTAATTTATGGTATAATATCAGTAAGATATTAATCATATGTATAATTTGTCATTTATGACCAAACTATGCACCAAATGGGCATTTTGGTCATTTTACACATAGTTTGATAATTTATTTGAGAGTCTGAGTTTACATTATGTACCTACTGTAAAAATACTTTAATTGAGTTTTAAAATCAGTGGGTAACAAGTGTTGGTTGATAAATACGGTTTAAAACCATATTATGCGCCGAAACGACGTTTATGTCGTAAAATGATGATTTGTGCGAGGTTTAATGAAAACTGATGTTAAGATCAGGTTTATATGTTTTAGATATGTTATTTAATATAACATATCAGTAGATAAAATGTTTGGTATAAAAAGTATGATTCAAACCGTTTTATGTGCCATAAGGGCTTTATCGTCATTTGTCGACATAATAAAAGAACTTGCATATAAACTCAGTATATAAATTGACTTGACATCCCAAATAATTTTACTTATATATTACGTCAGTAGAAAATTTATTTTCAAGTTCGTTATCGATTAAAACCTTATTTTATGTAAAAAGGACATTTAAGTCAAAATTGGCATAATTACGGAACTTGTGCATAAACTCAGATTCTGATTATGATCATGAAATATAACCTCATGGGGTTATGCTACATATATTGTGATCATAATGCAACCCTAGATCAGTAGCTAACTAATCTAAATCGGGTCAGAATAGAAAGTCAAAGTAGAAGTCAAACCTTGCGACTTTCGGTTGCGAACCGAGCCTAGAACTGAAATTGACGAGTCTCACATGTTCTCAAATGTTCTAATAATTATTACCATTTGTTTAAGTGTCAAAACATGTTTTATAACATAAATAAACTCAGATTGTAATATTTTCAAAATCTGGCATGTTTGACTTTTTAATAATTAAACTTTGACCCGTCAATTGGTCTAGTAAACGTGATCTTTAGGAGGTGCCCTTTATAGGGATTAACATCTACCTTATTACTATCACTTAGCCATGTTCGTTATGAACAATGGCTGGACTATAATGGTCTTAACCGAAAGTCAAAGCGTTTTCCGTAAATGTTTGACTTTTGGCTATAAAAAGCCTATAAACGAAAATGCAAGAGGAAGGAGCACTTACAAGTGATCCTAGGATGAAATAGAACTAAGTTGGATGCTCCTCTCAGTTAGGAACTTCCAGAGGAGGGAGATAGAATGAATTTATGAGAAAGGTGCAAGTTCAAGTGATGAACCAAAATACCTATTTATAGTTGGAGAGCTCGAAGGAGGTGATGCCAGGTGTTAGCAGGTGTTAGAGGGAGCCTACAAGTGTCCTAAAACGTGGCATAGCAGTTTGGAAGTCCATGGTTTCGAATCAAATGGTTTTTTGGCAACTTGTGTGGTTGCTAAGTAAAAACTCTACAGTAACAGCCCTCTGGCGGCCTGCGAGAGATTAGGCCCATGTCTCTCGCGGCCCATGAGCGGTCCATGGAAACTTTCAAACTTTGTCACATTTAGCACCTCAACTTCTTAAACTTCTAAAACACCTTTATAAGCATAATTAGCCCTCCGTAGCCAATATTTGGCGTACCTAGGAGTATGGCCGGACATTGTCAAGCTCTTGGTTCGTTAAAAGGTCACTCAGAGGTATAAATAACATGTTGACACTTTCAACCCCTCCATCATCCAACTTTTTCATATTTACACAAATAATCCCTCTCGTCCAACAAGTAGCTCATATGAGAGTTAGGACTTTGTAAAGGGTCACTCAGAGGCTTAGTTTAAGCATGTTGACACTAATGGTCACTCAGAGGCTCAGTTTAAGCATGTTGACACTAATGGGTCACTCAGAGGCTTAGTTTAAGCATGTTGACACCAATAGGTCACTCAGAGGCCCAGTTTAAGCATGTTGACACTAATGGGTCACTCAGAGGCTCATTTTAAGCATGTTGACACTTTTAGTCCTTATTAGTCCTTTATAGACTTAATATAAAAGTAATGGCACGTGTCGCTATATTACTGGACACGATTTTACAAGGTGTTACAGCAAAGCCAAAACTGGCAAAGCATTGTGGGAGTCATTGGATCGCAAATACAAAATAGAAGATGTGGGCACTAAGAAATTCGTGGTGGCTAAGTTCTTGGACTTTTAAGATGATTGATGCTAAAACTGTCATGAGCCAAGTCCAATAATTGCAAGTTATTCTTCATGATATTCATGCGGAAGGAATGGCCCTCAGCGAGACATTCCAAGTTGCTGCAATGATTGAGAAGCTGCCACCAAGTTGGGTCGATTTCAAGAACTATCTCAAACATAAGCGAAAGCAGATGACCATTGAAGATCTTGTTGTTCGTCTTCGAATTGAAGAAGATGACAAATTGGCTTTGAAAAGGAGTGGTGGTCCTGAAACTGTAAAAGCCAATTGTCACACCCCAGATTTCCTATCCAAATCCATACACCGGTGGGCACGGTTGGGGAGTATTGTGACGTCAGTTGATAACATCATTGTCAATTTAACGCGGCACAGCGGAAGTCTTGGAGTAAAATTACTATTACAAACCGAATGTTCGAATTACAAAATAATATACATGCTCGTAATAGAAGATCCATAGGAGGATCATAAAATGTACAAAGAAAGAATATAAAACAGACTTTAGGGTAGATCTAAGGATTTGCAAGATCCTCTTATTTCACTACCGAGCAGCTTCCGGCCTATTTCGTATTGTACCTGCAAGCTTAGTCTTTTGAAAATACGTCAGCTTTCGCTGGTAAATACACCCGTCTGACTCATTTTGAAAACATTTTAGAAATTAGATTTAAGTGCACAGGGCACAAATCTTTTATAACTTGGGAAAGTTACTTTGTAACCTTGTTAACAGATTCACATGTTTGTCCATACAAACTAGGCCCAGTACAGAGACCGAGACATGATTAAGTACACACCACTTAGAACTCACGGAGGAGTTATCCCCAACGTCTTGTGTAATTTGCATTTGAGCATCTGTCAGGTGTATGCCTACACCACGCGCTAAGGTCGTGGCCATTATCTAATGTAATGAGCCGAGGATATCCAGGACACGGTAGTTAACCCCCGATGTTTAAGTTATCAAACAAAACTGATTAAAACGGAATATGCAAATTTACTAGCCACAATCCGGCATTCGATTGATCCCATTTCCGACCAAGCGGTAATAATTTACCGTATCCCAGGCCCGTATAGGGAAAATAAGTCAAGAGTATTTACCTGAGCTAGTCTTGATTTAAAAATGCAAGATTTAATATCTCAGCCGTATCCAAAATGAACTAAGTGCAGATAGCATTTACCAGAAGGCTCTAGTCTGGATTATGGCATAAGCTAACCAATTAAATACTAACGGTCTTATTTAAGTCATAGACTTAGACCGACTAGCGTACTTGATCAAAACGTATAACGCTAGATTAAACGATGATCAGATAGAATGTAGTTTAAACCCGACAAGTACTTTGACTTGTATAATATGGGTAGACTATAAACATTCTGGATTTTGGAACTTAAGTGACAAGGTTAGACCTGTTTCGGTTAATTTTCGTAAGCTAGTTACATATACTTAACCGTACGCCTATTAGCGATATCGGGTAACCGGATAAGTCATGGACAAGTTCTATATGCCATTATATTTTAAATAAGTTGTAATATCAGTAGGATATCAACTTATATGCCCGTTAAGTTTTTAAAATGAAACTATGCCTCAAAAGGGCATTTTGGTAATTATTTACCGTAAAAAGGAACTTGAATATAATTTAATGTTATAACTATAAGTATTCTGGAAAAATAACTTATTTATGATATAATATCATTAGGATATTAATTATATGTGTAATTTATCTTTTATGACCAAACTATGCACCGAAGGGGCATTTTGATCATTTTACACATAGTTCATAAATTATTTGGGATTTTGAGTTCATATCATGTACCTACTGTAAATATGTTTAAAATAAGTTTTAAAATCAGCAGATAACAAGTCTTGATCAATTAATATGGTTTAAAACCATACTATGCGCCGAAACGACGCTTATGTCGTAAAATTATGTTTTATGCGATATTTAATGAAAACTGATGTTAAGGTCAAATTAAAATGTCTTAGATATTTTATTTAATATAACATATTAGTAGATAAAAGATTTACCTTGAAAAGATATGATTAAAACCATTTTATAAGCCATAAAATTTATCGACATATTACATGGACTTGTTCATAAACTCAGTTTATAATCTGATTTAAGATCCCAAATAATCCTACTTATAATATTACATCAGTAGAAAACTTATTTTCATGTTCATTATCACTTAAACCCTGTTTTATGCAAAAAGGGCATTTTAGTCAAAATGGCATAATTACGGAATTTGTGCATAACCTCAGATTCTGATTATGATCATGTAATATAACCTCAGAGGGTTATGCTACATTATATTACGATCATAATGCAACCTTAGATCAATAATTAACTTGTAACATCCGTCAAAAACCGGATTTACCAAACCCGCTTCTTTTATTAACCGAACAATCAGTTAAAAATTTCGTGGCGTATTTAATGCCCAAATTATTTTTAAACGATACATAAATAATAAGTATATTGGATTATAAAAGTTTTATTTGAAAAAGTATTAAAATTAATGAAATAAAAATAAATTAATGCTACCGGGTTTCGAACCCGGGTCAGCTGGTAAACAACAAAGCATTAACACACACGCGCTCAACCACTCCGCCACTTTGGGTTTTTGTTAAGATACCGAAACAATTAATTCAAATAATGAAAACAGAAATCAAAACCCAGTTACTCAAACGCGCCCAAATCATTCTCGCCGGAAATCCCGACGAATTCAATCATTAACGTTTTCTTTTGTTATAACGGATGCTTTTACAGCTAATGTCGGTTATAACTGAAGAACATTAAGGTCACTCATTCAAATTATCAAACCATAATCGAAAAATGTTAATGCGAAACTGGTAATGCAATTAAATCTGAGTTATGCCTTATTCACCGGTTGAGCTCGCGAGTTTATCAAGATTACGCTATCCATTTCGCACAGAAAACTTCGTCGGAACTCGCCGGATTCTCTGAAAAATTACCGGAAAGTTTCGCCGGAAAACCGAATTCAATCCACATTTTCTTCTTACCAAAAAATAAGATCATAGAACTCGTACTGACATCACTCCCACTCACCTTAAACCACTGAAGACTCTCGGTCGCAAGGAATTTCACTCGCCGGAGAACTGCTGCAACTCGCCGGAAAACCGAGCCTTTCACCTCTGTGCCTTACTGAACACCCAGAGCTCATACCGAAGCCACCCACACTCATCTCGAGCTCCCTGAAGACCCTCTGCCGCAGGACACACGTCGCCAGAATAATCTGCTGTCACCGGAGTTTCGCCGGCGAAACAGAGGAGCCACTGTTCGGTATATCTAACACTTAATCTCTCATTCTTTTTATTTATCTCACACGTAGTTACTCGCAATACACTAAAGAACATGATTAAGTCGTCGAACCAGTCAGACTCTGTTTCTGGTTGAGTCCAACGAAGAAGATGAAGTTTCAGTATTGTATATGTTTAATTAAAATCAAGATATATCTCGGGTTAGACACACAGTCCAGCGGTGGATTGTAAGCAAATAAAACACGCTTACGTTCCGAGTTCGATTCTTGTCCCACGCATACTCGCTTTAATAAAAATGTTTCTTTTTTTTAACCAAACCGGATTCACTGCAATAGATGTTAAGTTTAATAAAAACCGGAATAATAACCAAGATAGACACACAGTCCAGTGGTGGACGGTGTGAACGTTTAACCCACATGTCACGAGTTCGAGCCCGGACTACCGCACCGGTCCTGATAATTATCAAACTTTTTATATAAGACAGAAATGAAATAATGTAATTTGTATATAAGTATAATAAAAATCAGATTATTTAACAAGTTAGACACACAGTCCAGCGGTGGACTGTGTGTTAACCTAAACCACAGGTCCCGGGTTCGAGAACTTGTGGAGACACCGAGCGAGACATTTAAAATCATTTTTAAAACAAATGATTTTCGGATTAATTCAGTTAGTATATAAATATAATTAAAAACAGAAATATTTCGGGTTAGACACGTAGCTCAGTTGGTAGAGCTGCGTGCACGCGAACGGGAGGTCTCGGGTTCGAGCCTCACCCGGCGCAAACAATTACACAGTCTGACCGGTCAACAAGTCAACGGTCAAAAAGTCAACATTTTTTTATTATTTTTATTTATTTATTTTATTTAAAAATCAATTAAAAATACTTAAAAATAACATTTTTAAGGTTAGAAAATAGCCGAAAACTCACAAAAATATATCCAAAAATTCTATTAAAGTTGTTAATAAAATCCATTTATTTACCTTACTTTTCATTATTAATTAGGTTAGTTATTCCTCGTCGAGCAATCCTCTAAACTCGTGCGCATTCATCATCATTCACCGAACGCACCCACTGTGAGTGAATCTCTACAAATTCCCCGTTTAAATCACGTTTTTGGGGTGTATCATGTGTCTTACTATTTATTATATTTAAGTCATTGTGCATACATCATATCATAAATAAATGTGTAAACTGTTTGTGTGATTATTGTATAGAGTTAATTTATTATTTTCAGTACATGCAATTTCATTGGCCGCCGCTCCCCATTACATTATGAGCGTTGAGCATGTTCCCCATTACATTATGAGCGTGAACCCGGCGTGCCAACATACGATCGGCTCCGTTTGATTGAGCCTTGATCGCACAGACATTATTCATTTTCAGTACATGCAATACGATCGGCTCCGTTTGATTGAGCCTTGATCGCACAGACATTTTTCATTTTCAGTACATGCAATACGATCGGCTCCGTTTGATTGAGCCTTGATCGCACAGTTTTATTTATGTTATATATTTATGCATGTTGATATATTGTTGTGTGCTGTTGGTTTGTTAATGTATGTTATTGTTGTTGTGGCTTGTTATTGTATGCTAATTGTTGTTAATGTATGTTATTGTTTGTGGTGGTTTGTTATTGTATGCTAATTGATGTTATTATATGTTTATTTACATTTGTTCATATATGAAAATTGCACGATTTTTCCATATTAAATACAACCAGAAATAAATAATAAATGTTTTCTAACAAGGTTCACTCGCCAACTTTTTGTTGATCCAAAAACCATTTTTACATATGATACAGGTGAACAGGATGAAGCATGGAAAACATAGGAAATTGCCTTAGAAGAAAAATAATGAAGTTTAGAAGGATGAATAGAAAATGTTGTATTTGTTTAATTATGATTGTATGTTTCCCTTTAAATTGAAATAATAAATATGAAACATAATAATAAGAGCTTTGATGATAACCCAATCATTGCCCCGATCACCTTTTCCGCTGTGAGTCGGGGTGTGACATAACTAATCTAAATCGGGTCAGAATCGAAAGTCAAAGCAGAAGTCAAACTTCGCGACTTTCGGTTACGAACCGACCTTAGAACTGAAATTGACGAGCCGAACATTTTCTTACATGTTCTAATAATTATTAACAACTTGTTTAAGTGTCAAAACAGGTTTCATAACATATAAGATCAAATTATAATTTTTCCGAAAAACGGCATGTTTGACTTTTTTAATATCGTAACTTTGACCCATCAATTGGTCTAGCAAACGTGATCTTCAGGAGGTGCCCTTTATAGGGACTAACACCTACCTTGTTACGATCACTTAGCCATGTTCGTTACGAACAATGGCTGGACCATAATGGTTTTAACCGAAAGTCAAGGCGTTTTCCGTAAAGCGCTTGATTTTTTGGCTATAAAAGCCTATAAACAAAAATGCAAGAGCAAGGAACACTTAGAAGAGGTTCTTAGAATGCAAGAGAACTAATTTGGATGCTCCTTTCAGTTGGGAAATTCCAAAGGAGGGAGAAGAGTTGTGAATGAGAAAGATGCAAGTTCAAAGGTTGAACCTTTGCACCTATTTATAGTTGGAGAGCTTGAAGGAGGTGATGCCAGGTGCTAAGGGGTGTAAGAGGGAGCTTAAAAATCAAATGGTTTTTGGCACTTTGTGTGGAGGCCAAGTTAAAATTCTGTAGATACAGTCCTCTGGCGAGCCGCGAGAGGCACATGCCTTGCCTCTCGCGCCCCCAGGCCACTTTCAAAGTTTGACACTTTTAGCCCCTTAACTTATAAAACCCTCTAAAACCTTCTAAAACACCTTTTTAGCACTTTTCGCCCTCCGTAACCAATATTTGGCATATTCGGGAGTATGCCCGGATATTGTTGAGCTCTTGGTTTGTTAAAAGGTTACTCAGAGGTATAAATTAACATGTTGACACTTTTAACCCCTCCATTATCCAACTTCCACATAATTATGGATTTGATCTCTCTCGTCCAACAAGTGGGACCTATGAGAGTTAGGACTTTGTAAAGGATCACTCAGAGGCTCGTTATAAGCATATTGACTCCGATGTCACTCAGAGACTGGGCATGTTGACACAATGGTCATTCAGATGCCAAGTTTTAGCATGTTGACACTAATTGTCACTCAGAGGCTATGTTTTAAGCATGTTGACACTGATGGTCACTCAGAGGTTATGTTTTACGCATGTTGACATCAGAAGATCACTCAGAGACTTAGTTTGAGCATGTTGACGCTTTTAGTCCCTATTAGTCTTTAATAGACTAAAAAATAAAAATATAACACGTGTCACTATATTATTGGACACTATTTTACAGGGTGTTACATCCTAACCCCCTTAAAAGAAATCTCGACCTCGAGATTTTATTAAAAAATATGGGGTACTTTTGTCGCATAGTGGACTCAACCTCCCATGTATACTCGAGACCTCGAAGGGCATCCAATTTAACCTTTACTATAGGTATTAATTTCCTTCGTAGCTTCTTAACCTGCCGATCCTCGATCGAAGTTGGTTTCTCAACGAACCTCCGGTTTTCATTTATTTGCACATCTTTATGTGACATTGCTAGCGATTCATCAGCTAGACATTTCTTAAAATTACTGATGTGGAACACATCATGAATTCCACTAAGCTACTCTGGCAATCTGTGCTTATAAGCTACAGTGCCGACACATTCGACTATCTCGAATGGTTCGATATATCTTGGGCTTAACTTACCTTTCTTCCGAAAGCGCATCACACCTTTCCAGGGTGACACTTTTAACATGACTTTGTCCCCTACTTGGAACTTAAGAGGTTTACGTCTCTTGTCAGCATAGCTCTTCTGCCTATCCCTTGCAGTTTTGTGACGATCACGGATTTGCTCAATCTTTTCCGTGGTCTCCAGGACAATCTCTGGTCCTGATAGTTGGGCTTTCCCAACCTCTGCCCAACACACGGGCGTTCTACATTTTCTCCCATACAAGGCCTCAAAAGGAGCAGCCTTGATGCTCGTATGATAACTATTATTATAGGAGAATTCTATCAGGAGTAAGTGGTCATCCCAACTTCCACCTAAATCAATTACACATGCCCGGAGCATGTCTTCCAAAGTTTGAATAGTACGCTCACTTTGACCATCAGTCTGCGCATGGTAAGCCGTACTAAGTCTAATCGTGTGCCTAAAGATTGTTGGAAACTTTTCCAGAAATGAGAGGTATATCTAGTATCTCTATCAGATATAATAGATATTGGCACATCATGTAGGGACATAATCGTGTCAACATACAACTTAGCCAATTTGTCTGAATTATACCATCCTTTATTGGCAAGAAATGTGCTGACTTAGCAGCCTATCCACAATGACCCAAATAGTGTCATTTCCACTTTTGGTCTTAGGTAACTGGGTAATCAAGTCCATAGTTACCAATTCCCATTTCTATGTGGGAATTTCCAATTGTTGCAGAAGTCCTGACGGCTTCTGATGTTCGGCCTTAACTTGCGAACATGTCAGACACTTAGCTACATAAGTGGCTATGGATTTTTTCAAACCCATCCACCAATAATTCTTTTTCAGATCCTGATACATTTTGTCACCTCCATGGTGAACTGAGTATCTTGTATTGTGTGCTTCCTGGAGGATTAGATCTCTAAGTCCTCTAAAGATTGGAACCCAGATTCTTCCATTAAATTTAAGGATTCCATCCTTTCCAGGCGTTAATTGATCAATAATTCTGCCTACTCCTTCGTTAGGAACATTGTCCTCTAATAAGGCTTGCTTCTGTGTATCCAATAGCTTTTCATTTAAGCTATGTCTGAGCTCAATGCTCTTGGCATTAATCCTGATAGGTTTAACTCTTTCTTTGCGACTTAAGGCGTTAGCAACCACGTTTGCCTTGCTGGGATGATAGCGAATCTAGCAATCATAATCATTAATTGTTTCCATCCAACGACGTTGTCGCATGTTCAATTCTTTCTGATTGAACAGATGTTGGAGGCTCTTATGGTCAGTGTATATAATACACTTTGTGCCATACAAGTAATGTCTACATAACTTAAGTGCAAATACTACGACACCCAATTCTAAGTCATGGGTGGTGTAATTCCTTTCGTGCACCTTTAATTTTCGTGATGCATAGGCAATCACTTTGCCTTTTTTGCATTAGCACACAGCTCATGCCAGTGTGCGACGCATCACAGTAAACAACAAAGTCTTCAACACCCTCGGGTATAGATAACACAGGAGCGTTGCTCAACTTGTGTTTAAGAATTTCAAGGATTCTTGTTGTTTTGGACCCTAATTAAATTTAACATTCTTACGAGTCAAGGTAGTTAAAGGAGTGGTTATCATCGAAAAGTTCTCAATGAACCTCCTATAGTAACCTGCCAATCCTAAGAAGCTACGAATCTCCGATGGGGTGTTGGGTACTTCCCAATTCATTATAGCTTCTATTTTGGCGGGATCCACTTTGATACCACGCTCACTTACCATATGTCCAAGAAATTGGACTTCTCTAAGCCAAAATTCACACTTGGAGAACTTAGCATAAAGCTTTTCTTGCCTTAGCAGTTCTAAGATGCGCTGAAGATGTTTCTTGTGATCAACTTGATTACGAGAATAAATAAGTATGTCGTCTATGAAGACAATGATAAACTTATCCAAATATGGTTTGCAGACTCTATTCATGAGATCCATGAATGCTGCAGGTGCATTTGTGAGCCCAAAAGGCATCACCAAGAATTCATAATGACCATATCGGGTCCTGAAGGCAGTCCTAGGAATATCCTCATTCCTAACCTTCAGCTGATAATATCCAGATCATAAATCAATCTTGGAGAAATAAATCACCCCTTGAAGTTGGTCGAATAAATCGTCGATTCTGGGCAACGGATAAGGGTTCTTGATTGTTATCTTGTTCAGCTCACGGTAATCAATGCACATCCGCATTGATCCGTCTTTCTTCTTAACAAAGAGGATAGGAGCTCCCCAAGGTGAGGAACCAGGCTGTATAAAGCCTTTCTCTAAGAGTTCATCTAATTGTGTCCTCAACTCCTTCATTTCCGTTGGTGCTAGCCTATATGGAGCTCTAGCTACCGATGCTGATCCTGGCAGGATATCAATCCTAAACTCCACTTGCCTATCAGGAGGTAGGTCTGGTAATTCTTCAGGGAAGACATCGGGATGCTCTGAAATAACTGGGAGGTCTTCAATGTTCAGCTTAGGTTCGTTAATAGTGACTTGTGCCATGTAAAAGACACAACCTCTCCCTAAACACTTGGATATCTTAAATAACGACACTTTGTCTGGCAATCCGTAGTGTGAGTCTCCAGGGATGGTGATCATTTCACCGGATGGGGTTTTTATCTCGATGAGTTTCTTATCGCAGGCAATGCGGGCTTGGTTATGGGATAACCAATCCATGCCTAAGACTACATTGAACCTCGCCAATTTCATTGGCAGCAAAGAGATAGGGATAGAATGGTTCTTAATGGATATAGAACATCCATAAAGAATGGAAGATGCTGATTCTAAACTTCCATCAGCAAGTTCTATCTTATAAGTTTTGTCTAGAGTTCTTATGGGTAAGTTTAGTAGTTTACTAAACTTATGGTCAACAAATGATTTATCTGCACACGAATCGAAAAGAACTCTAGTGTAAATATTGTTAATGAGGAATGTACATGTTATGACATTGTTGTCATTAACAGCCTCTCTTGCGATCATTTGAAAGGCACGAGCATTCCCCTTCTTGGCCTCTCCAGGCTTCGCATTATTACTCTTAAGATTCTTAGGGCAGTTAGTCTTGATATGCCCTTTTTCATTGCAGACGTAGCAGACGACATCCTTAAGATCCTTGCATTCTAAGGTCTTATGCCCCTTTATCTTACAGATACCATAGGGTTTGGCTTGTGGATAATAATTACACTGTCCCCAGTGCCTACGGTTGCACGTCTTGCATGTTGGCGTTATAGCCGAATTGTCTTGGTTCCTTTTGAACCCAAATCTCCCTTTATTTTTCTTATTAAACCTTCGGGAGTTGTCATCTTCTCTCTTCCTTTCCCGTCAGTTTCAGACTTAACTGACTTTTGCCATACTAGATCAAGGGTGAGGGAGAGAGATAGGTCAACAGCGGACCTATAGGTACTAGGCTGAGTAGCCTTTACCATACCCTTAATTTCAGGTGCTAACCTATTGATAAAACGCATGCGTTTGGTTTCAGGGGTGATTAGATAGGAAACTAACCTAGATAGAGAGTTGAAATCGGAAACATATCTCCGACAATCTAGATTTTTCATTGTGAAAGTCAGAAAGTCTGACTCTATCTTTTCCACCTCGTGGGGTGGACAGTAAGTTTCCTTGACTAAATCGACAAACTTAGGCCACCCTAAGTTGTACAGGTGGACTTTACCCGTAGATTGGATCATAGCTTTCCACCAGATTAGGGCATCGCCCTTAAATGACTGTGATACATATTTGACCACATCCTTATCAGCACAGCCGCTGATATCTATGTTTGTCTCCATCTCATCCAGCCACTTTAAGGCTTCCACAACTCCTTTCTCTCCATTAAAGTCTCGGGGCTTGCAGCAGACGAAATATTTATAGGTACATCCGTCTTTAAAAGAACGGGACCTATATGCAAAATCTATTTTCTTTGGTTCACTCTTCGCATTCGAAGAGTGAACTGAGCTCTCCTTACGAGCTGAGGATGGGGTAATCGATAATGGTCTAGAGCGAGTAGCACTCGACTCTTTAAGATTTTCTATGGCCTTTCCCATGGACTTTTCAACAGCTGCATCAATGCGAGCTTGAAAATTATCATTATTAATATCTCTGTTTTCGGCATTGTTAGAGTCAATATCCCGGTGGCTACTTTGTGCCTCATCCGAGTTAGCCATCTTTTGAGCTTTGGTTATATACATCAATAAAACTTCACTTAGCCATGGTACATCAACCATATTGGCTTCAAACAATGGATATGATAATCCATTGTCTAATCAAGCTAGTGTGAATAACATCACAACTCTTAGGCTTATTATATCTATTTTTCTTGCCTAGGTCTCTAAAGGACCATCAAAGGCAAATTAAAATTTGGACGTAGTCCATATATTATTGGATAGTGGATCGTAATATCACAACTGTCAATGTCATATAGACAATTAATAATAGCCCGTAGGCTCGTCACAAAGGACATTTAAAATATGGCTCATAGGCCTGTCGCTAATGAACATAAAATATGACACTTAGGCCTATCACCAATGGACACAGAATTTGGACAGGGGGTTATGTTAACCACAACTGTCGTTGTCATGATTGATAACATAATATTGCTTAAAGGCAAATCATCGCTAAACGGATGTTAAATTATGGCCCGAAGGCTTTGCATCACTAATTGTAACACCCTGTAAAATCGTGTCCAATAGTATAGTGACACGTGTTGTATTTTAAATAAAGTCTGCTATAGACCAATAAGGACTAAAGGCGTCAACATGCTCAAGTTGAGCCTCTGAGTGACTGATACGTCAACATGCTTAAAATTTGGCACCTGAGTGACTGATATGTCAACATGCCCAGCCTCTGAGTGACATCGGAATCAACATGCTTATTGATAAGCCTCTGAGTGATCCTTTACGGAGTCCTAACTCTCATACGTGCCATTTGTTGGACGAGAGGGTTCAATTTTAAATATGTGAAAGTTGGATGTTGGAGGGATTAAAAGCGTCAACATGTTAATTTATACCACTGAGTGACCTTTTAACGAACCAAGAGCTCGACGATGACCAGGCATAATCCCGGGTATGCCTAGTATTGGCTACGGAGGGCTAAAAGTGCCATAAAAGTGTTTAAAAAGGTTTTTAGGAGCTTTCTAAAGTTTAGGGGCTAAAGTGTCAAACTTTAAAACTGTCTCTGAGGTGCTCGTGGGGCGCGAGAGGCAAGGCTTGTGCCTCTCGCGGCCTGCCAGAAAGCATCTGCAGCAGAATTTTTGTTTGGTCTCCAAGCAAAACTCCAAAACCATTTAAATTCGAAACCATGGATTTGTAAACTGCTATGCCACATTTGGGGACACTTTTAAGCTTCTTCGTACACCCCTAAACACCTGGCTTCACATCCTTTGAGTTCTCCAACTATAAATAGGTGTTCAAGTGTTCATTCCAACTTGCACCTTTCTTATTAAATCACTCTTCTCCCTCCTCTGGAAGTTCCTAGCTAAAAGGAGCATCCAACTTAGTTCTCTTGCATTATAGGAACCTCTTGTAAGTGTTCCTTGCTCTTGCATTTTCGTTTATAGGCTTTTATAGCCAAAAGTCAAGCGTTTTACGGAAAACGCTTTGACTTTCGGTTAAGACCATTATCGTCCAGCCATTGTTCCAAATGAACATGGCTAAGTGATTGTATTACGGTAGGTGTTAGTCCCTATAAAGGGCACCTCCTGAAGATCACGATTGCTAGACCAATTGACGGGTCAAATTATGATATTAAAAAGTCAAACATGCCATTTTTTGAAAAAATCATAAATTAATCTTATACATGATATCAAACCTGTTTTGACACTTAAAAAAGTTGGTAATAATTACTAGAACATGTAAGAACATGTTCGGCTCGTCAATTTCAATTCTAAGGTCGGTTCGCAATCGAAAGTCGTGAAGTTTGACTTCTGCTTTAACTTTTGATTCTGACCCGATTTAGATTAGTTACCTACTGATATAAAGTTGCATTATGATCATAATATTATGTAACATAACCCTCTGAGGTTATATTACATGATCATAATCAAAATCTGAGTTTATGCGCAAGTTCCGTAATTATGTCATTTTGACTAAAATGCCCTTTTTGCATAAAACAAGGATTTAAAGATAATGAACTTGAAAATAAGTTACCTACTAATATAATATTATAAGTAGGATTATTCAGGATGTTAAACTGATATATAAACTGAGTTTTCAAGCAAGTTCTTAAACTATGTCGATAAATGACGGTTTTAGCCCTTGTGGCTCATAAAATGATTTTAATCAATCTTTT
Source organism: Scalesia atractyloides (assembly GCA_947069175.1). Taxonomy (NCBI): domain Eukaryota; kingdom Viridiplantae; phylum Streptophyta; class Magnoliopsida; order Asterales; family Asteraceae; genus Scalesia; species Scalesia atractyloides. The sequence goes on from CAMTDV010000008.1 coordinate 75,665,684, forward strand.
CAAGGTAAATCGATTACATACTGATATGTTATATTAAAGAACATATTTAAACATTTTAATCAGACCCTAATGTCAGATTTCATAAACATCACATAAAGACATCATTTTATGACATAAGCGCCTTTTCGGTGCATAGTAAGGTTTTAAACCATATTACCTACTGATTTTAAAACTTATTTTAAACATATTTACAGTAGGTACATATTATAAACTCAGAATCCCAAATAATTTATAAACTATGTGTAAAATGACCTAAATGCCCATTTGGTGCATAGTTTGGTCATAAAAGGTAAAATACACATATATTTGATATCCTACTGACATTATATCATAAATAAAATATTTTTCTAGAATACTCATGATTATAAATTTAAAATATGTTCAAGTTCCTTTTATACGGTACATAATTACCGAAATGCCCTTATGAGGCATAATTTCGTTTTAAAACCATAACGAGCATATAAGTTGATATCATACTGAGCATATAAGTTGATATCATACTGATATTTCAACTTATTTAAAATATGATGGCATATAGAACTTGTCCATGACTTATCCGGTTACCCGATATCGCTAATATGCGCACAGTTACGTATATGTAACTATTTTACGAAAATTAACCGAAACGGGTTTAACCATGTCATTTAAGTTTCAAAATCCAGAATGTATATAGTTTACCCATATAAAACAAGTCAAGGTACTTGTTGGGATTAAACTACATTCTATCCAATCATCGTTTAATCTAACGTCATACGTTTTGATCAAGTACGCTAGTCGGTCTAAGTCTATGACTTAAATAAGACTGTTGGCATTTAATTGGTTAGTTTATGCCATAATCCAGACTAGAGACTTGCCGGTAAATGCTATCTACACTTAGTTCTTTTTGTGTACGGATGAGTTATTAAAAATTTAAGAAGACTAGCTCAGGTAAATACTCTCGACTTATTTCCCCTATACGGGCTTGGGTTACGGTAAATTATTACCGCTTGGTGGGAAATGGGATTAATCGAACGACGGTTCGGAATAGAAATCCGTATATTCTGTTTTAATCAGTTTTGATAAACATCGGGGGTTAACTACCGTCTCCTGGATATCATCGGCTCATTACAATCAAAATGGCCACGACCTTAGCGCGGGTGTAGGCATACACCCGATAGATGCTCAATTATGCATTCCCACAAGGTTGGGAGGAATTGACTCCTTCGTGAGTCCAAAGTGGGGTATACTGTCACACCCCGACCTGCAGCGGAATAAAAGTCGGGGTATAATTGGGTTATCACCAAAGCTCATGATGTTTACTAATATGTTTCATATTTATTAAATTCAAAATTTCAACTTCAATATTCCAAACAAGTTCATACAATTACAAGGAAAAAGTAACTAAATAAACAATCCAAAGCCTAAACCGATTTATTCTTCTAAGCCGTCCTATATGTTTCTTGCTGCAACTGGATCACCTGTATCATGTGTAAAAATGGGGGTTTTTGGGTTAACAAAAGTTGGCGAGTGAACCTTGTTAGAAAACATTTATTATTGATTTCTTGTTATATTTAATATGGAAAAATTGTGCAATAATCATATGTGAGCAAACGTAAATAAACATACAATAACAAAAAACAAACCACCTTGCATGAGCAAATGACATGAATGATAATGTATATGTTGGCAACGTCACGTTCCGCTCATAGGTAATGGGGAACGGACGGCCTATGATGATGTATGTGCGATCAAGGCACAATCAAACGGAGCCGATCGTATGTTGGCAACGCCTCGTTCACGCTCATAGGTAATGGGGAACGGTTCCGCTCATAGGTAATGGGGTACAGACGGCCTATGATGATGTATGTGCTGAAAATGATAAATTTAATCTAAACATTAACCACACAAACAGTTGATACATATTGAATAGACATTTGATCATTGATATGATGGATGCACAAGTGTTTAAATGTAATAATATATAAGACACATGATACACCCCAAAAAGTGATTAAAACGGGGAATTTGTAGAGATTCACTCACATTGGGTGCGTTCGTTTGATGATGTTGAATGCGCACGAGTTTAGAGAGTTGATCGACGAGAAATAACTAACCTAAATAATAACGGAAAGGTACGGTAAATAAGTGGATTTTATTAACAATTTTAATAGGGTTTTTAGATTTATTTTTGTGAGTTTTAGGTCATTTTCTAACTTTAAAAATATTTTTAAGTATTTTTAATTGATTTTTAAATTAAATAAATAAATAAAAATATAAAAAAAAGTTGACTTTTTGGGGTGACCGTTGACTTTGACTGTTGACCGGTTCGGACCTTGTATATGTATGCGCTGAGTGAGGTTCGAACTCATGACCTCCCGTACGCGTGCACGCAGCTCTACCAACTGAGCTACGTGTCTAACCCGAAATATTTTATATTTATATACTATTTAATTTATTCAGAATTCATTTATTTTAAAAAGAGTTTTAATTATGTCGAACAGGTACTCATAACAGGTCTCGAACCCGGGACCCGTTGTTTAACATTGCACACAGTCCACCGCTGGACTGAGTGTCTAACCTGGTTAAAATACTGGTTTTTATTAAACTTAACATCTTACAGCGAGTTAATACGGTTCGGTTTAAAAAAAGAACATTTTTATTTCAGAGGGTAGGGTCGTGTCAGGGATCGAACTCGAGACGTGCGCTAAGTGTTTGCACACAGTCCACCGCTGGACTGTGTGTCTAACCTGGTTTAATAACTTGTTTTAATTATTCTTAAAACATCGTCGACTTCGTCTTCTTCATTCAAAGACTCAGACGACCGATATTCTTCTGTTCTTGTTTAAATCGTTCGTCGAACATATTACTAATTGAAATATAATGGATAAAAAGAGTTAAGGAATCGAATGTACCGATCAGACTGTATTTCTCAGAATTCCGGCAATGGTCGTCGGCTCTGATTTGTGGATTTCGTCTGATTGAATCAATTAACAGTTTTAATCGATTAGTGGCGAAATTGAGTTACTAAACAATGATTATCAGAAGGTTTAAATGATTATACCGATTCACAGCGTGATTTTGGAAATTCCAGAGGTTTTCTGGTGAGTGCAGAATATCCGGCAACGTCGTCTGGGACTGATTCTGGTTGATGGATTGAAGTTAGTAATAGTCTAACAATGGATTGAAACCGAAAGAGTCGAGGTATTTACCGTTTTGATGTAAGTCTCGGTTTTCCGGCGAAAGTCCGGCGATTTCAGAATATCTCCGGCGAATGAAATTGATTCGAGAAATGGTGCGATTTTGAGCGAAATGATTTCCAAAGACTTGGGTGTGTATTTATAAGGAAGAATCACGATGAATTGGGTCTGATTTTAGTCTTGATTCGTGGTCAGCCTTTCTCCGGCGGTTATGACTGATGTCGCGGGATTAGACATCGGTTATAACTGATGTCGATGTTAATACATACGTTAAGTCAAAGGAAACCGTCGATAATTGGCGAAATCGTCGGTATTTCCGGCGAGAGCGATTTGGGCGCGCTGATGACCGAATTTGATTTCGAGTTTCATTATATGTATTAATTGTTTCGTTATATCAACAAACAACTCAAGTGGCGGAGTGGTGAGATATGTGTTAGTTATGTCTTCCGGCTGACCCGGGTTCGAAACCCGGCAGCCGGTTTTCTTTTTTATTTACTTTATTTTCATTTTTTAATAATTATAGTTTTTAAATTCTAAATTGTTTATTAATTATGTATTGTTTAAAATTAAAATATATCATAAATACGCAACAAAATTTTATAACTTGATATTCGATTAATAAACGAAGCGGGTTTGGAAACCCGTTTTTCGACGGATGTTACAGTATCCCCTACTTTTAGAAATTTCGTCCCGAAATTTAAGTAGTAGTGGTAACAGGAAAAAGATGTGGGTATTTCTCGCGCATTGAGTCTTCACGTTCCCAAGTAAACTCAGGTCCTCGTTTCGACTCCCAGCGTACCCTGACGATTGGAATACGGCTTCGTCTTAAACGTTTCTCTCCGAAGTCCATAATTTCTACTGGTCTTTCAATGAAATGCATAGATTCATCGACTTGAATGTCTTCTAGAGGAATATGGAGATTTTCATCGGCGAGGCACTTCTTCAAGTTCGATACGTGGAATGTGAGATGAATTCTGTTGAGTTCTTCTGGTAGGTCAAGCTTGTATGCTACAGGTCCTACTCTTTCGAGTATCTTGAAAGGTCCTACGTAGCGTGGTGCTAGCTTTCCCTTCTGGCCAAAACGAACTACTCCCTTCCACGGTGATACTTTTAAAAGTACATGATCACCAATGTTAAACTCTAAGGGCTTTCGTCGTTTGTCTGCATAACTCTTTTGACGACTTTGTGCCGCTAGAAGGTTGTTTCGAATTTGATGGATCTTGTCTGTTGTTTCTTGAATTAACTCTGGACCGGTGATTTGAGCTTCTCCAATTTCGTGCCAACATATTGGTGATCGGCACTTACGACCATATAAGGCTTCGAAAGGTGCCATGCCGATACTTGAATGATTGCTGTTGTTGTACGAAAATTCAACTAATGGTAGATGAGCGTCCCAATTCCCTTTGAAGTCTATGACACATGCTCGAAGCATGTCTTCAAGGGTTTGGATGGTGCGTTCAGATTGTCCATCAGTTTGAGGATGAAAAGCGGTACTGAGGTCTAGTCATGTACCCAAGGCGGCTTGTACGGCTTGCCATGTTCGTGAAGTGAAATGACCATCACGGTCTGAAATGATGCTTAAAGGTACACCATGACGGCTTACGATCTCGCTGATGTAGATACGAGCTAACTTCTCGTTCTTGAAGTCCTCGCGAATCGGAATGAAGTGAGCTGATTTTGTGAGACGATCAATGATTACCCATATAGTGTCATACCCACTAGAGGTGCGAGGTAACCCGGTAATGAAGTCCATGGTTATGTTTTCCCACTTCCATACAGGTATTTCAGGTTGGGTTAGAAGTCCTGAAGGTCTTTGATGTTCAGCTTTTACTTTAGAACATGTAAGGCACTTGGAAACAAAAACAGCAATATCCTTTTTCATGCCAGGCCACCAGTAGGTGTATCGAAGGTCTTGATACATCTTGTCGGCTCCTAGGTGTACAGAGTATCGTGTTTTGTGCGCCTCATTCATAAGGAAATCACGAAGGTTATTGTGATCGGGAATCTATATGCGATCTAGATAATACAGAATACCATCGGATTTTGTTTCGAGTTTAAGCTCTGCTCCACAAGATAGCTCATAGCGTACGTCGTTTTCTGTTACAGAAACATGTTGAGCTTCTCGGATTTGATCTTTGATGTCGGTTATGATTTGCGAACATAGAAGACGAATGGAGTTCGCATAACCTTTTCGACTGAGCGCATCGGCCACCACGTTTGCCTTGCCAGGATGATACCGAATTTCACAGTCGTAGTCATTAAGAAGTTCGACCCATCTTCGTTGCCTCATATTCAACTCCTTTTGGTTAAAGATATGTTGGAGGCTCTTGTGGTCAGTGTATATTTCACACTTGGTACCGTAGAGGTAATGTCTCCATATCTTAAGAGCGAATACAACGGCTCCAAGTTCCAGGTTATGGGTAGTGTAGTTCTTCTCATGAACTTTGAGTTGTCTAGAAGCGTAGGCTATCACTTTTCCCCTTTGCATTAATACACAGCCTAGTCCTTGCCCTGATGCGTCGCAATATACTACAAAGTCATCGCAACCTTCGGGGAGTGTGAGGATAGGTGCGTCACAAAGCTTTTGCATAAGGGTTTGGAAGGCTTCTTCTTGTTTAGGTCCCCATATGAAGGGTTTTCCTTTATGAGTCAAAGCCGTGAGTGGTACAGCAATACGGGAGAAATTTGCAATGAAACGGTGATAGTAACCCGCCAAACCAAGAAATGATCTTACTTCGGTAGGGGTACGTGGCGCTTGCCATTCCTGTACTGCTTTGATCTTTGAGGGGTCGACATGTATTCCCTTGTCATTGACGACATGTCCAAGGAATTGTACTTCTCTTAACCAGAATTCGCATTTGGAGAATTTAGCGTAGAGCTTTTCGGTTCTTAAGAGTGTAAGGATGAGTCGAAGGTGTCGTTCATGATCAGATTTAGACTTTGAGTAGATGAGGATGTCGTCGATGAAGACTATGACAAAGCGGTCGAGATAGGGTTTGCATACCCTATTCATTAGATCCATGAATATAGCTGGGGCGTTGGTTAATCCAAATGGCATGACCATGAATTCGTAATGACCATAACGAGTTCGGAAGGCGGTCTTTGGGACATCTTCTTCATATACTCTGAGTTGATGATAGCCAGAACGAAGGTCGATCTTTGAAAAACAGGTGGCACCCTGAAGTTGGTCTAGTAGATCATCGATGCTAGGTAATGGATAGCGGTTTTTGACCGTTAATTTTTTGAGTTCTCTGTAGTCGATACACATGCGAAACGTTCCATCTTTCTTCTTCACAAACAGAACAGGTGCACCCCAAGGCGATGAGCTAGGACGTATGAATCCTTTGTCAGCCAGCTCTTGCAGTTGACTGGCCAGCTCTTGCATTTCGGATGGGGCTAACCTATAAGGAGATTTTGCGACTGGAGTAGCGCCAGGTATAAGATCAATGCGGAATTCGACTTCTCTCATGGGAGGAAGTCCTGAGATGTCGTCGGGAAAGACTTGTGGGAATGCTTTCACTACAGGTATATCTTCTAGCTTCTTCTCCTTGTTTCCTTTCTTGACGACGTGAGTTAAGAATGCGACATAGTTCTTGCGGAGGTACTTTCGGGCTTGAAGGCAGGACATCAATTTGAGTCCTTTCGAAGGGGTTTCTCCAAAGATTCGTAGGGTTTGATCGTCTGCGAGAGGAATGCGAATGAACTTTTCGCGGCATACCACTTCAGCCTGATGTTGGCTGAGCCAGTCCATACCGATTATAATGTCGAAACTTCCCAACTTCATAGGAATGAGGTCAACTGGAAAATCGTGATCGTTTAGAGTGAGGGTACAATTTCGTATAATAGCGTTTAATGAGACCGGTTTCCCGTCAGCAACTTCCACCGTTATGGATTCCATGAGATTATCACGAGTTTGGTTGAGGATCGGTTCAAATTCTAAGGACATAAAACTCTTATCCGCGCCAGTATCAAACAACATGGATGCATAACTACCATTGATGAGAAACGTACCGTTAACCACGTTGTTGTCGGCCCTAGCTTGATTGGCGTTGATGTTGAAAGCTCTTCCTCTAGCAGGTGGAGGAGCTTGGTTTGCTTGATTCACCGGATTTGCTTGAGCTTGAGCATGTATGATGTTCACCAAGCGTGGACAAGTGTTTCTATAGTGGTTTGGGTCTCCACAGTTGTAACAGGCCCGCATGGGTTGCATCATGGGATAGTTGGGTTGGTAGTAGGATTGGGCCGTATTTTGTGTAGGTGGTAGGAGTAAAGGTTGTTGAGCTTGACCCACTATCTGATGGTGGGTTTGGGTTGAGGGCTGATTGCAGTTCGTTCGCTGAAGTGTGCGACAGGTTTGGATGGTGTGACCTGCACGGCCACAGCTGGTGCAATATTGGCAGGGATGTTCGGGAAAGTGATGGTATTGGCAACGGGTGCATTTCCGGTATGGGCCGGAGTATGCCCTTTTGTATGGTGCAGATGAGGGAGCAATTTGGGTGATGGGTGCAGCAGTGATTGGGGGGTTTGTTTGAGTGACAACAAAGTTTCTGGTGTTTCGCTTCCTTTTACCAATAAACTTCGAAGAGGAGCCAGAATGGTTTGAAGTTTGAGCCTCAATGGGGGTTTTCTTTTTCTCCTCCTTGAATTTACCGTTTCGGATGCGATTCTCGGTAAGTTTGGTAGCTAGTTCCATTGCAGCTTCCAGTGTTGCAGGTGAAGTGCTTAGAACCGAGTCTTGAATTTTCGAGGGGAGGCCTCGAATGTAGAGTTCAACCAAGCGGTACACTGGGGTGAACAAGTTAGGAACCATCTGATTCAGCTCAAGAAATCTTTTGTTGTAGGAAGTATGATCTCCTTCCTTTTGCTTTAGCGAGTGGAATTCATCTTCCAACTTCTTGATTTCGCTTCTTGGGCAGAAGCGTCTAGTCATTATTTCCCTTAACTCTTCCCAGGTTAAGGCCATGGCGTCTTCGACTCCTCTCTTACCCTTCTCTGTGTTCCACCAGGTCAGGGCTACCCCAAACAGTCTCCCGGTTGCGTAACGTACCTTGCGATCCTCGGGACAATCGCAATTGAGGAAGGTGTTCTCCATTTCCTCAAACCAGTGGAGGAGAGCAGTGACACCTTCGGTCCCTTCATACTTTGGGGGATCGCAAGACTTGAAGTGTTTGTAGGAGCACTTCTTGGAGGGAGGGTTGTCAACGTTCTGGTCTTCTTGATTGGGAGGGTTGATGGGATTTGCAGTGAGAGCTTGCTGGACTTGAATTACGATGTCAGGGAGCACCGCGGCCATTTGTTTTGCAATTTGGGTGGCCAAGCGTTCGTTTGCCCTTCCTGACTTTCTACCTCCACGTAGTTGCCTAGCCGACATCTACAGGAACATACATAGGAAAATTGTGAGTTTAAGGAGTCTTTTAGGTGTCATGTGTCGTTAAAAGTAATAAAATAACATAATCATCAATAATGCAACTACATCCATAGGATGGCTTGGGTTTACTCATGTTTGGGCCTCCAATGTCCCCCATACCATCGCCTGTATAGTCATGTGGGCCCCCACGACTATTGGCTTAGTAGGATTCACATTGGTGTTGGCGGTTTAACACTCGCATCACCCGAATGAAAACCATGAAATATGTTTGCGAGATGTATGGTCGGAGGGTGTCCAGGTATAGACACAATGACAAATCAAAGTGGGGTTAGCTCACACGACGTTTGGTATAGCATGCTTTGGCCTAATAGGTCCTTCGTACTCTCATCGTTAGTCCCCAGGTAGGCAAACTGGTCCTTTATTTTGGATTTATACGAATGCCAAGCCTAGACAGGACGTTCCGACTACCGGTACTCGTACCCTTCCAGTTACTACATGCCCGTCATGAGAACTCACTTTAATGTGATTTGAAAATACAAAAATCATTGCAAAAATCATAGGAATTGTGAGGTGTGTGCTCTCATGGATATGGTATGTTATGAGATATGATTCATGATGAGCATTGTATAATAATATGTACTTATGAACATGCTTGCATAACATTGAATGTAACAATAAACATAAAGCATATAAACATCATGAATTTTGCATGTAACACACAAACAATTTAAAAATTCAAATCAACTATAGTATAGGCTCTAAGGGTCTAATAACCTATCCTATATCCCTATAGTCATGGCTCTGATACCAATCTGTCACACCCCGACCCGCAGCGGAATAAAAGTCGGGGTATAATTGGGTTATCACCAAAGCTCATGATGTTTACTAATATGTTTCATATTTATTAAATTCAAAATTTCAACTTCAATATTCCAAACAAGTTCATACAATTACAAGGAAAAAGTAACTAAATAAACAATCCAAAGCCTAAACCGATTTATTCTTCTAAGCCGTCCTATATGTTTCTTGCTGCAACTGGATCACCTGTATCATGTGTAAAAATTGGGGTTTTTGGGTCAACAAAAGTTGGCGAGTGAACCTTGTTAGAAAACATTTATTATTGATTTCTTGTTATATTTAATATGGAAAAATTGTGCAATAATTATATGTGAGCAAACGTAAATAAACATACAATAACAAACAATAAACCACCTTGCATGAGCAAATGACATGAATGATAATGTATATGTTGGCAACGTCACGTTCCGCTCATAGGTAATGGGGAACGGACGGCCTATGATGATGTATGTGCGATCAAGGCTCAATCAAACGGAGTCGATCGTATGTTAGCAACGCCTCGTTCACGCTCATAGGTAATGGGGAACGGTTCCGCTCATAGATAATGGGGAACAGACGGCCTATGATGATGTATGTGCTGAAAATGATAAATTTAATCTAAACATTAACCACACAAACAGTTGATACATATTGAATAGACATTTGATCATTGATATGATGGATGCACAAGTGTTTAAATTTAATAAATAATAAGACGCATGATACACCCCAAAAAGTGATTAAAACGGGGAATTTGTAGAGATTCACTCACATTGGGTGCGTTCGTTTGATGATGTTGAATGCGCACGAGTTTAGAGAGTTGATCGACGAGGAATAACTAACCTAAATAATAACGGAAAGGTACGGTAAATAAGTGGATTTTATTAACAATTTTAATAGGGTTTTTAGATTTATTTTTGTGAGTTTTAGGTCATTTTCTAACTTTAAAAATATTATTTTAAAGTATTTTTAATTGATTTTTAAATTAAATAAATAAATAAAAATATAAAAAAGTTGACTTTTTGGGTTGACCGTTGACCGTTGACAGTTGACTTTGACTGTTGACCGGTTCGGACCTTGTGTATGTATGCGCTGAGTGAGGTTCGAACTCATGACCTCCCGTACGCGTGCACGCAGCTCTACCAACTGAGCTACGTGTCTAACCCGAAATATTTTATATTTATATACTATTTAATTTATTCAGAATTCATTTATTTTAAAAAGAGTTTTAATTATGTCGAACAGGTACTCATAACAGGTCTCGAACCCGGGACCCGTTGTTTAACATTGCACACAGTCCACCGCTGGACTGAGTGTCTAACCTGGTTAAAATACTGGTTTTTATTAAACTTAACATCTTACAGCGAGTTAATACGGTTCGGTTTAAAAAAAGAACATTTTTATTTCAGAGGGTAGGGTCGTGTCAGGGATCGAACTCGAGACGTGCGCTAAGTGTTTGCACACAGTCCACCGCTGGACTGTGTGTCTAACCTGGTTTAATAACTTGTTTTAATTATTCTTATAAACATCGTCGACTTCGTCTTCTTCATTCAAAGACTCAGACGACCGATATTCTTCTGTTCTTGTTTAAATCGTTCGTCGAACATATTACTAATTGAAATATAATGGATAAAAAGAGTTAAGGAATCGAATGTACCGATCAGACTGTATTTCTCAGAATTCCGGCAATGGTCGTCGGCTCTGATTTGTGGATTTCGTCTGATTGAATCAATTAACAGTTTTGATCGATTAGTGGCGAAATTGAGTTACTAAACAATGATTATCAGAAGGTTTAAATGATTATACCGATTCACAGCGTGATTTTGGAAATTCCAGAGGTTTTCTGGTGAGTGCAGAATATCCGGCAACGTCGTCTGGGACTGATTCTGGTTGATGGATTGAAGTTAGTAATAGTCTAACAATGGATTGAAACCGAAAGAGTCGAGGTATTTACCGTTTTGATGTAAGTCTCGGTTTTCCGGCGAAAGTCCGGCGATTTCAGAATATCTCCGGCGAATGAAATTGATTCGAGAAATGGTGCGATTTTGAGCGAAATGATTTCCAGAGACTTGGGTGTGTATTTATAAGGAAGAATCACGATGAATTGGGTCTGATTTTAGTCTTGATTCGTGGTCAGCCTTTCTCCGGCGGTTATGACTGATGTCGCGGGATTAGACATCGGTTATAACTGATGTCGATGTTAATACATACGTTAAGTCAAAGGAAACCGTCGATAATTGGCGAAATCGTCGGTATTTCCGGCGAGAGCGATTTGGGCGCGCTGATGACCGAATTTGATTTCGAGTTTCATTATATGTATTAATTGTTTCGTTATATCAACAAACAACTCAAGTGGCGGAGTGGTGAGATATGTGTTAGTTATGTCTTCCGGCTGACCCGGGTTCGAAACCCGGCAGCCGGTTTTCTTTTTTATTTACTTTATTTTCATTTTTTAATAATTATAGTTTTTAAATATTGTTTATTAATTATGTATTGTTTAAAATTAAAATATATCATAAATACGCAACGAAATTTTATAACTTGATATTCGATTAACAAACGAAGCGGGTTTGGAAACCCGTTTTTCGACGGATGTTACATATACGTTAATTGTGTCTCGGTCAAGGTACCGAGCCCCGCATGTATGACAAACATATAAATCTGTTAACAAGGTTGGACGGTCAATTAACCCAAGTTAGAAAAAGATTTTGTGCTGATATGCACTTAAAACATTTTTGGAATGTTTTCAAAATGAGTCAGTTGGGTGTATTTACCAGCGTAAGCTGAAGTATTTTCAAAAGACTAATCTGTAGGTACAATATGAAAATAGGCCGGAAGTGCTCGGTAGTGATAAAGGATCTTGCAAATCCTAAATCTGCCCAAAGTCTGTTTTATATTCTTTCTATGTATAATTTATGATCCGCCTGTGGATCTTCTATTACGAGCCTGTATATTATTTTGTATTTTCGAACATTCGGTTTGTAATAGTAATTTTACTCCAAGACTTCTGCTGTGCTGTGTTTAATTGATTATGATGATTATCAACTGACGTCATGATACTCCCCACCCGGGCCCACCGGTGTATGGATTTCGGGTTGGAGATCCGGGGTGTGACAAGGTTGGTATCAGAGCCAACGTTTGAGAGAATTAAACACTACTCTTCTTGTGTTTAGTCTCAAACTTACACGTGCACATTCCTTAGACTTCCGAGTCTAGGCATTGACCTAGGATTTACTCATTTCATTATTAAGTTATTAGTATGTTTTTGAATTGATTTTATAACAGGAAAATGCCGCCACATGTGAGAGGACAAAGTGGACAAGGAAAATGTCCAATGAGAGGAGGACATCAGGGCGTATTCCCCCTCAACCCCATAATTCTGATGCTTAGCAAGAATTAGGAGATTCGTCTCCTTGGCAACCTGCGAGACGTTCCGTCTCTAATAGACATTCACCTTCACATTCCTAAAATTCTTACCACTCCTACCACTCACACCAATCTCACCATTCTCACCATTCCCATTCACATTCTTACCATGAAGAGTTATAACCCCAACCATTATTTTAACACGCCTCCAGCCGATCAAAATCAGTTGGACGAGCCACATCCTATGGACGAGGACTCCGACCCGGAGATGCCACCGTCGGGATCAAATGTGCATCCTATTGAAATTTCGAGCGATTCAAACTCATATGCCGGATCGCCCTACCAAGGTCCTAATGAGTGGGACCAATACTGGAACCAATTCATTTTCGCCCACACTCCTTCTCACCACTCTCAACCACCCTCGGTTCAAGAAGATGTCCACATGGAACCGGTGGACCAACCAAAACCACCACCTGAACCATCGAGAAGAAAGCGTGGAGCACGTATGTCGGTACGTACCGGATAAAGGTCGGGATCGCTGCCACCTTTGCCTAACTCCTACCCCACGATTCAAGAGGACCCACAAATGGGTGGACCCTCTAACACCTCACCTGTGGTTGAGCCAACACCAAACCCACACCTACAGTTCAACCACCACATCGGTTTACACTAACCCAATCCCTACATATCCAGACACATCTGGATATGATCCTTTTAACCCGTTTACACCGGTAAACTATCAAGCATGGTCGCAAGACCCATACATGCAGGCGGTTATGCACAATGCACTTTACCCGTCTCCTTTCACATCCTACTTATCCACCGACTGGATATCCAACTTATGGGTACCAGTGTCCGGTTATGCCACAACCTCAACCACAACCTCCGCCACCACTTGAGGCCATTAATGAGGCCTTGGAAAGGATGAAAGAAATGCAGCAACAGGCGGAGAAAACGGAGAAGAAGACCAATAAGTTCTTCAAGAAACTCTCCAAATTGGTCAAAGGAAAGAATGACGAGTGAAGTCTCTTCTAATAATATGTAGTCCTGCGAGGACATTGTTGTTTCTTTAGTCCCTGCGTGGACATGTTCATTTCTTTAAAGTCCTTGCATGGACAAGTTTATTTCATTTTTTAGTATTGTAATTTCTAATTTGAAATTTAATGAAGTACTTTTGGAATTATATATATATATGTAAATCATCCTCTTGAAAACGAGCGTCTCGATTTTATTCGACATTTATGCTCTGGGGTAGTATTCCAAAAGACGTTAATAGATTGATTATGCCAAGTTGCACAGACCACACATTGGCCAAAAAGTGATAGTTAAGTACGAAGGGGTCTTCTATCAGGATAGTTAAGGGGAGTTATCCTTCTATCCAGGAGTAAGGGACTAGGTCCAAACCTCCAAGGTCGTTAAGGTCGAAGGTGACCGAGACCATTAATCAATCATTAAGGTACTCTTATGTTAAGATTAAGAAATGTTCATACTCTAGGTAGTGTGACTTGAGGAATCACGCTAGCCTTCAAGGTAATGGACTATGTCCTAATCTTATATAGCCCTTGTGATCTATTTGATCCCGGCTAATATCACTAGTCCGGTGAATATACATCTGTTATGATGTAGGCCAATGTGCCCAATTGTCCGAAGGGACAGGCTGATATGCCATGTACATCTGTTATGATGTAGGCCAATGTGCCCAATTGTCTGAAGGGACAGGCTGATATGCCATGTACATCTGTTATGATGCAGGCCAATGTGCCCAATTGTCCGAAGGGACAGGCTGATATGCCATCTGTTATAGGCCAATGTATCCAATTGTCCGAAGGGACAGGCTGATATGCCATGTACATCTGTTATGATGTAGGCCACTGTGCCTAATTAATTGTCCAGCGGGACAGGCTGATATGCCATATAGATCTGATATGATGTAGTCCAATGTGCCCAATTAATTGTCCAGCGGGACACGCTGATATGCCATAAACATCTGATATGATGTAGGCCAATGTGCCTAATTAATTGTTCAGCAGGATAGGCTAATATGCCATATGTATATATTATGTCCAATGTGACCGGCCAATGTGCCCAATTATTCTGTCCATTAGGAACAAGCTTATGAGCTATATAATTGTCAATGATGACAATGACAGTTGTGACATTGCGGTCCCCTGTCTAGTAATATATGGACTACGTCCAAATTGTAATCTGCCTATGATGGTCCTATTAAGACCTAGGCCAAATATAGTTATAATTAAGCCTAAGAGTTGTGATGTTATTCACACTAATATAGTCAATGGATTGTCATATCCAATATTGAAAGCTGATATGGTTGATACGCCATGGCTAAGTGAAGTTTTATTGGTATATAGAAACCAAGACTTAAAGATGGCTAACTCAAATGAAGCACAAAGTAGCCACAAGAATGCTGAATCTAATAAAGCTGAAAATAAAAATATAGATGATGAAAATTTTCAAGCTCGCATCGATGCGGCTGTGGAAAGGGCCATGAGTAAGGCCATAAAAAAGCTAAGAGAGCCGAGTGCCACTCGCTCTAGACCTTTATCTATTCCACCATCTTCAGCTCATAGGGAGAGCTCTGTTCACTCTTCAAATGCGAAGAGTGAACCAAAGAAAATAGATCTTATTGAAAGATCCCGTTCTGTCAAGGACGGATGTACTTATAAGTATTTCGTCTCATGTAAGCCCCAAGACTTTAACAGGGAGAAAGGAGTTGTAGAAGCCCTAAAGTGGCTAGACGAAATGGAGACAATTGTAGATATCAGCAATTGTGATGATAAGGATGTGGTCAAGTACGTATCACAATCCTTCAAGGGCGATGCCCTAATATGGTGGAAAGCCATGATTCAATCAACAGGTAAGGTACACCTGTACAACTGGGGATGGTCCAAGTTTGTTGATTTGGTAAAGGAAACTTACTGCCCAACCCATGAAGTGGAGAAGCTAGAGACAGACTTCTTGTCTCTATCAATGAAAAACCTAGACTGTCGGAAGTATGTTTCCGATTTCAACTCCCTATCTAGGTTAGTTTCCTAGTTGATCACCCCAGAATCTAAACGCATTGCGCGTTTCATAAATGGGTTAGCACCCGAAATAAAGGGCATGGTAAAGGCTGCTCAGCCTAGTACCTATAGGTCTGCTGTAGACCTATCTCTTTCCCTCACCCTAGATCTGGTAAGACAAAAGTCAGTTAGGACTGAAACTTTCGGAAAGAGGAAACGGGAGGATGATAACTTCCAGAGGTTCAAGAAGAAAGGAAATTTCGGGTTCAGGAAGAACCAGAATGCGTCCAGTGACAAACCTCTGTGCAAGAATTGTAAATATAGGCACTGGGGACAGTGTATCATAAATCCACAGACCAAACCCTGTGGTATCTGCAAAAGAAAAGGGCATAAGACTTTAGATTGCAAGGATCTTAAGGATGCAGTTTGTTATAACTGCAATGAAAAAGGGCATATAACGTACAATTGCCCCAAGAAACCCAAAAGTAATGATGCAAAGCCTGAAGAGGCCAAGAAGGGGAATGCCCGTGCCTTTCAGATGAATGCCAGGGAGGTTGTTAATGACAACAACGTCATAACAGGTAATTTCCCCATTAATGATATTTATGCTAGAGTTCTTTTTGATTCGGGTGCAGATAAATCATTTTTTGACCATAAGTTTAGTAAACTATTAAACTTACCCATAAGAACTCTAGACAAAATTTATGAGATAGAACTCGCCGATGGAACCTTAGAAATTGTTTCTTCCATTCTTGATGGATGCTCTATATTCATTAAGAATCATTCCATCCCTATCTCTCTTTTGCCAATGAAACTGGCGGGGTTCGATGTTGTCTTAGGCATGGATTGGTTATCTCTTAACCAAGCCTGCATTGCCTGTGATAAAAAGCTCATCGAAATCAAAACCCAATCTGGTGAAATGATCACCATCCCTGGAGACTCACACTATGGATTGCCAGACAAGGTGTCGTTATTTAAGGCATCCAAGTGTTTGAGAAAAGGATGTGTCATCTACATGGCACAAGTTACTATAAATGAACCAAAGCCGAACCTTGAAGATCAACCAGTTATCTCGGAGTATCCCGATGTTTTCCCTGAAGAATTACCAGGCCTACCTCCAGATAGGCAAGTGGAGTTCAGAATAGATATCATACATGGGGCAGCACCCGTAGCTAGAGCTCCATATAGGCTAGTACCTACTGAAATGAAGGAATTGAGGACGCAACTCGACGAACTTTTGGAGAAAGGCTTTATTCAGCCTAGTTCCTCGCCTTGGGGAGCTCCAATCCTCTTCGTTAAAAAGAAAGACGGGTCAATACGGATGTGCATCGACTATCGGGAGCTGAACAAGCTAACAATTAAGAATAGATATCCTCTGCCCAGGATCGATGATTTATTCGACCAACTTCAAGGGGCTAGTTACTTTTCTAAGATAGATTTGAGATCAGGATATCATCAATTGAAGGTTAGGAACGAAGATGTTCCTAAGACAGCCTTCAGGACCCGCTTTGGTCACTTTGAATTTTTGGTGATGCCTTTTGGGCTCACAAATGCACCAGCAGCTTTCATGGATCTCATGAATAGAGTCTGCAAACCGTATTTGGATAAGTTTGTCATTGTCTTCATAGACGACATACTTATCTATTCTTGTAATCAAGATGATCACGAGAAACATCTTCGGTGCATCCTAGAATTATTAAGGCAAGAGAAACTTTATGCAAAGTTCTTAAAATGCGAATTTTGGCTTAGAGAAGTCCAATTCCTTAGACATATGGTAAGTGAGCTTGGTATTCAAGTGGATCCCGCCAAGACTGAAGCCATCATAAATTGGGAAGTGCCCAAGACCCCAACAGAGGTTCGTAGTTTCTTAGGATTGGCTGGATACTATAGGAGGTTCATTGAGAACTTTTCAAGAATAGCCACCCCTTTAACTTCCTTGACCCGTAAGAATATTAAGTATAATTGGGGTCCAAAGCAACAAGAATCTTTTGAGATTCTTAAACACAAGTTGAGTAACGCTCCTGTGTTATCTCTACTTGAGGGTATTGAGAATTTTGTTGTCTATTGTGATGCATCACACACCGGTATAGGCTGTATGCTAATGCAAAATGGCAAGGTAATTGCCTATGCATCACAACAATTAAAGGTGCATGAAAAGAATTACACCACCCATGATTTGGAGCTGGGTACCATTGTATTTGCACTAAAATTGTGGAGACATTACTTATATGGCACGAAGTGTGTTATATACACATACCATAAAAGTCTCCAGCACTTGTTCAATCAGAAAGAATTGAACATGCGACAACGCCGATGGATGGAAACATTTAATGATTATGATTGCGAGATTCGCTACCATCCCGGCAAGGCAAATATCGTTGCTGACGCCTCAAGTCGCAAAGAAAAAGTTAAACCAATAAGGATTAACGCCAAGAGCATTGAGCTCAGAAATAACTTAAGTGAGAAGCTACTAGAAGCGCAAAAGCAAGCCTTGTTAGAGGCTAATATCCCTAATGAGGGATTAGGCGGAACTGTTGATCAATTAACGCCTGGAAAGGATATAATACTAAGATTTAATGATAGAATTTGGGTTCCAATCCTCGGAGGACTTAGAGATCTAATCCTCCAGGAAGCGCATAATTCAAGATACTCTGTTCACCCAGGTGGTGACAAGATGTATCAAGATCTAAAGAAGAATTATTGGTGGATAGGTTTGAAGAAATCCATAACCACTTATGTAGTTAAGTGTCTAATGTGTTCACAAGTTAAGCTTGAACATCAAAAACTGTCAGGACTTCTACAACAGCTTGAGATTCCCACTTGGAAATGGGAAATGGTAACTATGGACTTGATTACCAAGTTACCCAAGACCAAAAGTGGAAATGACACAATTTGGGTCATTGTGGATATGCTGACTAAGTCAGCGCATTTCTTGCCAATTAAAGAGACTTATAGTTAAGATAAATTGGCTAAGTTGTATGTGGACAAGATTGTGTCCCTACACGGTGTGCCAGTATCTATTGTATCTGACAGAGATATTAGATACACATCTCACTTTTGGAAAAGTTTCAACAATCATTAGGCACACGATTAAATTTTAGTACGGCTTACCATCCGAAGACTGATGGTCAAAGTGAGCGTACTATCCAGACACTGGAAGACATGCTTAGGGCATGTGTAATTGATTTAGGTGGAAGTTGGGATGACCACTTACCCCTAATAGAATTCTCCTACAATAACAACTATCATACTAGCATTAAGGCTGCTCCTTTTGAGGTCTTATATGGGAGAAAGTGTATAACGCCCGTATGTTGGGCAGAAGTTGGGGAAACCCAACTATCAGGACCAGAGATTGTCCTGGAGACCACAGAAAAGATTGTGCAGATCCGTGATCGTCTCAAAGCTGCCAGGGATAGGCAGAAAAGCTATGCTGACAAGAGGCGTAAACCTCTTAAGTTCCAAGTAAGGGACAAAGTTATGTTGAAAGTATCACCCTGGAAAGGTGTGATGCGTTTTGGAAAGAAGGGCAAGTTGAGCCCTAGATATATTGGACCATTCGAGATAGTCGAATGTGTTGGCACTGTATCTTATAAGCTCAGGTTGCCAGAGGAGCTTAGTGGAATCCATGATATATTCCACATATCTAACCTTAAGAAATGTCAAGCCGATGAGTCGCTAGCAATTTCGCACGAAGATGTGCAAATTGATGAAAACCTGAGGTTCGTTGAGAGACCAATTTCGATCGAGGATCGACAGGTTTAGAAGCTCCGAAGAAAAATGATACCTATAGTAAAGGTTAAGTGGGACGCTTTTAGAGGTCCTGAGTATACATGGGAGGTTGAGTCCACTATGCGACAAAAGTACCCCCATCTTTTTGAATAAAATCTCGAGGTCGAGATTTTTTAAGGGGGTGAGGATGTAACACCCTGTAAAATCGTGTCCAATAGTATAGTGACACGTGTTGTATTTTAAATAAAGTCTGTTATAGACCAATAAGGACTAAAGGCGTCAACATGCTCAAGTTGAGACTCTGAGTGACGAACCGATGTCAACATGCTTAAATCATTAGTCTCTGAGTGACTGATACGTCAACATGCTTAAAATTTGGCCTCTGAGTGATTGACATGTCAACATGCCCAGCCTCTGAGTGATCCTTTACGAAGTCCTAACTCTCATACGTGCCATTTGTTGGACGAGAGGGTTCAATTTTGTAAATATGTGAAAGTTGGATGATGGAGGGATTAAAAGCGTCAACATGTTAATTTATACCTCTGAGTGACCATTTAACGAACCGAGAGCTCGACAATGACCGGGCATAATCCCGGGTATGCCTAGTATTGGCTACGGAGGGCTAAAAGTGCCAAAAAGGTGTTTAAAAAGGTTTTTAGGAGCTTTCTAAAGTTTAGGGGCTAAAGTGTCAAACTTTAAAACTGTCTCTGAGGCGCTCGTGGGGCGCGAGAGGCAAGAATTGTGCCTCTCGCGGCCTGCCAGAAAGCATCTGCAGCAGAATTTTTGTTTGGTCTCCAAGCAAAACTCCAAAACCATTTAAATTTGAAACCATGGACTTATAAACTGTTATGCCACGTTTTGGGACACTTGTAAGCTTCTTCTTACACCCCTAAACACCTGGCTTCACCTCATTTGAGTTCTTCAACTATAAATAGGTGTTCAAGTGTTCATTCCAACTTGCACCTTTCTTATTAAATCACTCTTCTCCATCCTCTGGATGTTCCTAGCTAAAAGGAGCATCCAACTTAGTTCTCTTGCATTCTAGGAACCTATTGTAAGTGTTCCTTGCTCTTGCATTTTCGTTTATAGGCTTTTATAGCCAAAAGTCAAGCTTTTTCGGTAAACGCTTTGACTTTTGGTTAAGACCATTATGGTCCAGCCATTGTTCGAAATGTACATGGCTAAGTGATCGTAATAAGGTAGGTGTTAGTCCCTATAAAGGGTACCTCCTGAAGATCACGTTTGCTAGACCAATTGACGGGTCAAAGTTAAGTTATCAAAAAGTCAAACAGGCCATTTTTCGGAAAAATTAAAAATTGATCTTATATATGTTATGAAAGCTGCTTTGACACTTAAACAAGTGGGTAATAATTATTAGAACATGTAAGAACATGTTCGGCTCGTCAATTTTAGTTCTAGGGTCGGTTCGCAACCGAAAGTCATGAAGTTTGACTTCTGCTTTGACTTTCGATTCTGACCCGATTTAGATTAGTTACCTACTGATCTAAAGTTGCATTATGATCATAATATTATGTAGCATAACCCTCCGAGGTTATATTACATGATCATAATCAAAATCTGAGTTTATGCGCAAGTTCCGTAATTATGCCATTTTGACTAAAATGCCCTTTTTGCATAAAACAAGGATTTAAAATTAATGAACTTGAAAATAAGTTACCTACTGATATAATATTATAAGTTGGATTATTCTGGATGTTAAACTGAGTTTTCAAGCAAGTTCTTAAACTATGTCGATAAATGACGGTTTTAGCCCTTATGGCTCATAAAATGATTTTAATCAATCTTTTCAAGGTAAATCAATTACCTACTGATATGTTATATTAAAGAACATATTTAAAACATTTTAATCAGACCCTAATGTCAGATTTTATAAGCATCACATAAAGACGTCATTTTACGACATAAGCGCCGTTTCGGCGCATAGTATGGTTTTAAACCATATTATTGACCAAGACTTGATATCTACTGATTTTAAAACTTATTTTAAACATATTTACAGTAGGTACATATTATAAACTTAGAATCCCAAATAATTTATAAACTATGTGTAAAATGACCAAAATACCCCTTTGTTGCATAGTTTGGTCATAAAAGGTAAAATATACATATATTTGATATCCTACTGACATTATATCATAAATAAAATATTTTTCTAGAATACTCATGAGTATAAATTTAAAATATGTTCAAGTTCCTTTTATACGGTATATAATTACCGAAATACCCTTATGAGGCATAATTTCGTTTTAAAACCATAACGGGCATATAAGTTGATATCCTACTGATATTTCAATTTATTTAAAATATGATGGCATATAGAACTTGTCCATGACTTATCCGGTTACCCGATATCGCTAATATCCGCACGGTTACGTATATGTATCTATTTTACGGAATTAACCGAAACGGGTTTAACCTTGTCATTTAAGTTTCAAAATCCAGAATGTATATAGTTTACCCATATAAAACAAGTCAAGGTACTTGTTGGGATTAAACTACATTCTATCCAATCATCGTTTAATCTAACGTCATACGTTTTGATCAAGTACGCTAGTCGGTCTAAGTCTATGACTTAATAAGAACGTTAGTATCTAATTGGTTAGTTTATGCCATAATCCAGACTAGAGACTTGCCGGTAAATGCTATCTGCACTTAGTCCTTTTGTGTACAGCTAAGTTATTAAAAATTAAAGAAGACTAGCTCACGTAAATACTCTCGACTTATTTCCCCTATACGGGCTTGGGTTACGGTAAATTACTACCGCTTGGTCGGAAATGGGATTCAAACGAATCCTAAATTATTTTGTATTTTACTACGGAGGTGCTCGGTAGTGATAGAGGATCTTGCAAATCCTAAATCTGCCCAAAGTCTGTTTTATATTCTTTCTATGTATAATTTATGATCCGCATGTGGATCTTCTATTACGAGCCTGTATATTATTTTGTATTTTCGAACATTCGGTTTGTAATAGTAATTTTACTCCAAGACTTCCGCTATGCCGTGTTTAATTGACTATGATGATTATCAACTGACGTCACGATATTCTCCACCCGGGCCCACCGGTGTATGGATTTCGGGTTGGAGATCCGGGGTGTGACACTAATTGATGTTTAATCATAGCCCCAAGGGCAATACGTCACTAATGGATGTTTTAATCATAGCCCCAAAGGCAATACATCACTAATGGATGTTTTAATCATAGCCCCAAGGGCAATACATCACTAGTGGATGTTTTATTCATAACCCCAATGGCAATACATCACTAATGGATGTTTTTAATCATCGCACTGATGATATTAGCCGGGATCAAATTTGATCACGTAGACCATATAAGGTTAAGACACAGTCCATTATCTTGAAGGCTAGTGTGGTTCCTCAAGTCACACTACCAAAAGTATTAACATTACTTGAATGTTAATATAGATTATCCTAATGGTCAATTAATAGTCACGGTCGCACTGACCTTAATGCTTGGAGGCTTGGACCTAGTCCACCACCTCTAGATAGAAGGATAACTCTTCCTTAACTATCGTGATATAAGGCTATTCATCCTTAACTATCATTTATAATTTTGGGCCAAATATGTGGTTTGTGCCACTTGGCTAATCAAAACGATTAATATCTTTTTGAAATTATATCGCAGAGCATAAATTTCGAGTAAAATCGAGACGCTCATTTGAAGAGGATGAATACATATATATAATCCCAAAAATACTTCATTAAATTTCGAATAGAAATTACAATATTAGAAACAATGAAATAAACTGTCCATGCAAGGACAAAAATAAAAATGTCCATGCCGGGACTAAGGAAATAACAGTGTCCTCGTAGGGACTAACATAAGTTTATTAGAAGAGACTTCACTCGTCCTTCTTTCCCTTAACCAGCTTGGAGAGTTTCTTGAAGAACTTGTTCGTCTTCTTCTCCGTTTTCTCCGCTTGTTGTTGCATTTCTTTCATTCGTTCTAAGGCCTCATTAATGGCCTCGAGTGGCGGCGGAGGTGGTGGTTGTGGTTGTGGCATACTAGGGTACTGATACCCATAACTTGGATATCCGGTAGGTGGATAAGCAGGTGGGAAAGGAGACGGGTAAAGTGCATTATGCATGACCGCTTGCATGTAAGGGTCATGCGACCATGCTTGGTAATTAACTGGTGTAGATGGGTTAAAAGAATCATATCCAGTATTATTATCTGGATATGTTAGGATAGGGTTATTATAACCCGATGGTGGTGGGTGAACCGCGAGTGATGGCGTTGGTTCCACCACAGGTGAAACATTAGAGGGTCTACTCGTTTGTGGGTCCTCTTGAATTATGGGGTAAGGGTTGGGCAAAGGTGGCAGCGATCCTGACCTTTGACCTACACGTACCGACATACGTGCTCCCCGCTTCCTCCTTGGTGGTTCAGGTGGTGGTTCAGGTTGGTCTACCGGTTCCATGTGGACGTCTTCTTGTACAAGAGGTGGTTGAGAGTGATGGGAAGGAGTGTTGGCGAAGGTAAATTGGTTCCAATATTGGTCCCATTCGTTAGGACCTTGGTATGGCGATCCGGTGTAAGAGTTCGAATCGCTTGAGATTTCTATGGGATGCGTATGCGATCCCGACGGTGGCATCTTCGGGTCGGAGTTTGGTTGGTCCAACTGATTTTGATCGGCTGGAGGTGTATTTAAATATTGGTTTGGATTAAACTCATCATGGTAAGAATGATGAGAGTGATGGGAGTGGTGAGAGTGGTGTGAATAGTATGAGTGGTAAGAACTTTGAGAGTGGGTAGGCGAATGTTAGGCAAATGGCCATGAATATCCCGAGTCCTCATAGGGGTTCGGGTGATGGGGATGTGGAGGGATGTGTCCTGAAGGTCCTCCCCTCATTGGTCCTTTTCCTCATCCTCTTACTCTTGGCGGCATTTTCCTGTTAAAAATCAATTCAATAACAATAATAATAACTTAATAATGTAATGAGCAATCCAAGGTCAATGCGTAGACTCGGAAGTCTAAGGAATGTGCTTGTGTAAGTTTGAGATTAAACACAAGAAGGATAGTGTTTAATTCTCTCAAACGTTGGCTCTGATACCAACCTGTCCCACCCCGGATTTCCTATCCAAATCCATACACAGGTGGGCCCGGGTGGGGAGTATCGTGACGTCAGTTGATAACATCATTGTCAATTAAACGCGACACAGCGGAAGTCTTGGAGTAAAATTACTATTACAAACCGAATGTTTGAAATACAAAATAATATACAGGCTTGTAATAGAAGATCCACAGGCGGATCATAAAATGTACAAAGGAAGAATATAAAACAGACTTTAGGGTAGATCTAAGGATTTGCAAGATCTTCTTATTTCACTACCGAGCAGCTTCCGGCCTATTTCGTACTGTACCTGCAAGCTTAGTCTTTTGAAAATACGTCAGCTCTCGCTGGTAAATACACCCGACTAACTCATTTTGAAAACATTTTAGAAATTAGATTTAAGTGCACAGGGCACAAATCTTTTATAACTTGGGAAAGTTACTTTGTAACCTTGTTAAGAGATTCACATGTTTGTCCATACATAGAGGGCCCAATACAGAGACCGAGACATGATTAAGTACACACCACTTAGAACTCACGGAGGAGTTATCCCCAACATCTTGGGTAATTTGCATTTGAGCGTTTGTTAGGTGTATGCCTACACCCCGCGCTAAGGTCGTGGCCATTATCCAATGTAATGAGCCGAGGATATCCAGGACACGGTAGTTAACCCCTGATGTTTAAGTTATCAAACAAAACTGATTAAAATGTAATATGCAGATTTACTAGCCACAATCTGGCATTCGATTGATCTCATTTCCGACCAAGAGGTAATAATTTACCGTATCCTAGGCCCGTATAGGGAAAATTAGTAAAGAGTATTTACTTGAGCTAGTCTTGATTTAAAAATGCAAGATTTAATATCTCAGCCGTATCCAAAATGAACTAAGTGCAGATAGCATTTACCAGAAGGCTCTAGTCTGGATTATGGCATAAGCTAACCAATTAAATATGTCTTATTTAAGTTGTAAACTTAGACCGACTAGTGTACTTGATCAAAACGTATAACGCTAGATTAAACGATGATTGGATAGAATGTAGTTTAAACCCGACAAGTACTTTGACTTGTATAATATGGGTAGACTATAAACATTCTGGATTTTGGAACTTAAGTGACAAGGTTAGACCCGTTTCGGTTAATTTTCGTAAGCTAGTTACATATACTTAACCGTACGCCTATTAGCGATATCGGGTAACCGGATAAGTCATGGACAAGTTCTCTATGCCATCATATTTTAAATAAGTTGTAATATCAGTAGGATATCAACTTATATGCCCGTTAAGTTTTTAAAATAAAACTATGCCTCAAAAGGGCAGTTTGCTAATTATTTACCGTAAAAAGGAACTTGAATATAATTTAATATCATAACTATAAGTATTTTGGAAAAATACTTATTTATGATATAATATCAGTAGGATATTAATTATATGTGTAATTTATCTTTTATGACCAAACTATGCACCGAAGGGGCATTTTGGTTATTTTACTCATAGTTCATAAATTATTTGGGATTCTGAGTTCATATCATGTACCTACTGTAAATATGTTTAAAATAAGTTTTAAAATCAGTAGGTAACAAGTCTTGATCAATCAATATGGTTTAAAACCATACAATGCGCTGAAACGGCGCTTATGTCGTAAAATGGCGTTTATGCGATGTTTAATGAAAACTGATGTTAAGGTCAAACTAAAATGTCTTAGATATGTTTTAACATATCAGTAGGTAATATATTTACCTTGAAAAGATATGATTAAAACCATTTTATAAGCCATAAGGGCTTTATCGTCATTTATCGACATATTACAAGGACTTGTTCATAAACTCAGTTTATAATCTGATTTAACATCCCAAATAATCCTACTTATAATATTACATCAGTAGGAAACTTATTTTCAAGTTCATTGTCATTTAAACTTTGTTTTATGCAAAAAGGGCATTTTAGTCAAAATCGCATAATTACGGAATTTGTGCATAAACTCAGCATCTGATTATGATCATGTAATATAACCTTAGAGGGTTATGCTACATTATATTACGATCATAATGCAACCTTAGATCAGTAGTTAACTAATCTAAATCGGGTCAGAATCGAAAGTCAAAGAGAAGTCAAAATTCGCGACTTTCGGTTGCGAACGGACCTTAGAACTGAAATTGACGAGCCGAACATGTTCTTACATGTTCTAATAATTATTTCCATCTTGTTTAACTGTCAAAGCAGGTTTCATAACATATATAAGATCAAATTATAATTTTTCCAAAAAATGGCATGTTTGACTTTTTTAATATCGTAACTTGGCCCATCAATTGGTCTAGCAAACGTGATCTTCAGTAGGTGCCCTTTATAGGGACTAACACCTACCTTATTACAATCACTTAGCCATGTTCGTTACGAACAATGGCTGGAAAACAATGGTCTTAACCGAAAGTCAAGGCATTTTCTGTAAAGCGCTTGACTTTTGACTATAAAAACCTATAAACAAAAATGCAAGAGCAAGGAACACTTACAAGAGGTTCCTATAATGCAAGAGAACTAAGTTGGATGCTCTTTTCAGTTAGGAACTTCTAGAGGAGGGAGAAGAGTTGTGAATGAGAAAGGTGCAAGTTCAAAGGTTGAACCTTTGCACCTATTTATAGTTGGAGAGCTTGAAGGAGGTGATGCCAGGTGCTAAGGGGTGTAAGAGGGAGCTTACAAGTGTCCTAAAACGTGGTATAGCAGTTTGGAAGACCATGGTTTCGAATCAAATGGTTTTTGGCACTTTGTGTGGAGGCCAAGTAAAAATTCTGAAGATATAGTCCTCTGGCGGGCCGCGAGAGGCCTGCCTCTCGCGCCTCGCGAGCGCCCCCAGGCCACTTTCAAAGTTTGAGACTTTTAGCCCCTTAACTTATAAAACCCTATAAAACCGTCTAAAACACCTTTTTAGCACTTTTAGCCCTCCGTAACCAATATTTGGCATATTCAGGAGTATGCCCGAATATTGTCGAGCTCTCGGTTCGTTAAAAGGTCACTCAGAGGTATAAATTAACATGTTGACACTTTTAACCCCTCCGTTATCCAACTTCCACATAATTATGGATTTGATCTCTCTCGTCTAACAAGTGGGACCTATGAGAGTTAGGACTTCATAAAGGATCACTCAGAGGCTCGTTATAAGCATGTTGACTCTGATGTCACTCAGAGACTGGGCATGTTGACACAATGGTCATTTAGAGGCCAAGTTTTAGCATGTTGACACTAATGGTCACTCAGAGGCTATGTTTTAAGCATGTTGACACTGATGGTCACTCAGAGGCTATGTTTTACGCATGTTGACATCAGAAGATCACTCAGAGACTTAGTTTGAGCATGTTGACGCTTTTAGTCCTTGTTAGTCTTTAATAGACTAAAAAATAAAAATATAACACATGTCGCTATATTATTGGACACTATTTTACAGGGTGTTACACCAATCTTGTTGAGCATGGCCAATCTTCAAAGTTGAAAAACAGTGGAAAGGAAGGTCATGGGAAACGCTCCAACCTTAGTCCGAAAGGAGGCGTTGGGAAAAAGAAGTTCCAAGGAACTTGATACAATTGTCAAAAGCAAGGCCATAAGGCCAACGAATGCCAGCTTCCGAAGAAGGAAGGTGCTCGACAGGTGAACATGGTTCATGAAGTCAATAACCTTGTTGCCATGGTCATGGACGTCTCAATTCTAGTCACCGAAGTTAATTCGGTTGGTCAAAACAACAAGGATTGGTGGGTTGATACGGGGTCTACCCGTCATGTATGCTCCGACAAAAGTCTTTTTAGCACTTTCAAGGAGGTGACTAATGGCGAGAAGGTCTTTATGGGAAATTCAGCCACGGCGAAATCAAAGGCGAGGGGAATGTGGTCTTGAAGATGACTTCTGGAAAGGAAATCACTTTGTCCAACATGCTGTATGTTCCAGAAATTCGGAAAAACCTTGTGTCGGGGTGGGTCGTGGTAGCAGTTGACATGTTTGGGTTCAAAATGGTGATTGAGTCGGATAAGGTCGTGTTGACCAAGAATGGTATGCATGTTGGTAAGGGCTATGCCCTGAATGGAATGTTTAAACTAAATGTAATGGTTGTAAAAGCTATGAATGAAAATGCTACTACTTCTACTTACTTGATTGAGTCTTCTAATCTTTGGCATTGTAGACTAGGTCTGTTAATTTTAGTTCAATTCGTCGTTTAATTAAACTTAATTGCATACCAACATTCGATATCGACTCAAATAATAAATGTGAAACTTATCACCGAACCCCTCGAGATGATACACACTGATGTGTGTGATCTAAAGGCAATTCCTACTCATGGTGGGAACAAGTACTTCATCACATTCATTGATGATAGTACATGATATTGCTATGTGTACTTACTTAAGAGTAAGGACGAGGCCATTGACAAGTTTATTTTATTCAAAGCCGAAGTTGAAAATCAACTAAATCGTAAAATCAAAATTGTAAGGAGCGATTGAGGTGGTGAATATGTTTCACCTTTTATTTATGTGTGTGCGAAAATGGAATCATACATGAACTCATGGCTCCTTACTCCCCTCAGTCGAGTGGCATAATGGAATGGAAAAATCGTACCTTGAAAGAAATGATGAATGGCATGATGATAAGTTCTGGTATAAACCAAAACATGTGGGGAGAAGCTATCTTATCGGATAATTATGTGTTGAATATGATACCCAATAAGAAAAAGGATGTAACTCCATATGAATTGTGACAGGAAAGAAACCACCATATAAATACTTGAAAGTGTAGGGGTGTCTAGCTAAGGTGGTGGCCACACCACCAAAGCGCCTACTAATAGGACCCAAAATAGTAGATTGTATTTATTGGATACGCCCATCCTTATGGTCCTTATCGTTTTATTGTGCATAATTCTAAGAACCCTGGAATATGCAAAGGCACCATAATAGAATCCAAGGATGCATCATGGTTTGAACATGTGTTCCCACACTTAAGTAGAAGTGAACCGAGTTCTTCTAGACCGGTCGAGGAAACTGTTCCCGAGGTTAAAAATTATGAACCTCGAGAACAATTTAAGACTGAGGAAGCTGAAATAAGGAAGAGTAAATGACAAAGGACAGAAAAATCCTTTGGGCCTGATTTTCTTACCTACATGGTAGAAGATGAACCTTAAACGTACCAACAAGCGGTACATTCCACAGAAGGACCTCAGTGGAAGGAGGCCATCAAAAGTGAGATAGAATCTATCTTACAAACCCATAATTGGGAGCTAGTGGATCTTCCTCAAGGACGTAAACCACTAGGATATCGATGGATCTTCAAGAAGAAGATGAAACCTGATGGAACCATCGATAAGTACAAAGCAAGGTTGGTGATCAAAGGATATAAACAACGAAAAGATTTAGATTACTTTGATACATATTCGCCAGTCATGCGAATAACATCCATCAGGTTGGTGCTTGCCATTGCCGCCATTAGAAGTTTGGAAGTTCACCAAATGGATGTGAAAATAGCTTTTCTGAATGGAAATCTAGAGGAAGAAATTTACATGGAGCAACCAGAAGGCTTCACAGCCATTGGGCAAGAAAAGAAAGTGTGTAAACTTATAAAATCGTTATATGGATTGAAACAAGCTCTAAAACAATGGCACCAAACATTTGATCGTGTTATGCTTGATGCTGGGTTCAAAATCAATGAATGTGATAAGTGTGTATATGTGAGGACGCATCTGATGAATACATCATTTTGTGTCTATATGTAGATGATATGTTGTAACACCCTGTAAAATCGTGTCCAATAGTATAGTGACACGTATTGTATTTTAAATATAGTATGTTAAAGACCAAGAAGGACTAAAGGCGTCAACATGCTCAAATGGAGCCTCTGAGTGACGGTCCGATATCAACATGCATAAATAACAGCCTCTGAGTGACATCAGAATCAACATGCTTATAATAAGCCTCTGAGTGATCCTTTACGAAGTCCTAGCTCTCATACGTGCCACTTGTTGGACGAGAGGGTTCAATTTTGTAAATATGTGAAAGTTGGATGATGGAGGGATTAAAAGCGTCAACATGTTAAATTATACCTCTTAGTGACCTTTTAACGAACCGAGAACTCAACAATGTCCGGGCATAATCCCGGGTATGCCAAGTATTGGCTACGGAGGGCTAAAAGTGCCAAAAAGGTGTTTAAAAAGGTTTTTAGAAGCTTTTGAAAGTTAAGGGGCTAAAGTGTCAAACTTTGAAACTATCTTCAGGGCGCTCGCGGGGCGCGAGAGGCAGGGCCTGTGCCTCTCGCGGCCCGCCAGAGAACATCTGCTGCAGAAAGTTTTGCTTGACTCCCAAACAAAACTCCAAAACCATTAAAACCGAAACCATGGCTTCCCAAACTGCTATGCCACGTTTTGGGACACTTGTAAGCTTCCTCTTACACCCCTAAACACCTGGCTTCACCTCCTTTGAGCTTTCCAACTATAAATAGGTGTTTTAGTGCTTCATTCCAACTTGCACCTTTCTCATTAATTCACTCTTCTCCCTCCTCTGGAAGTTCCTAGCTAAAAGGAGCATCCAATTTAGTTCTCTTGCATTATAGGAACCTCTTGTAAATGTTCCTTGCTCTTGGATTTTCGTTTATAGGCTTTTATAGCCAAAAGCCAAGCGTTTTACGGAAAACGCTTTGACTTTCGGTTAAGACCATTATGGTCCAGCCATTGTTCGAAATGAACATGGCTAAGTGATCGTATTAAGGTAGGTGTTAATCCCTATAAAGGGCACCTCCTGAAGATCACGTTGCTAGACCAATTGACGGGTCAAAGTTATGATATTAAAAAGTCAAACAGGCCATTTTTCAGAAAAATCATAAATTAATCTTATACATGATATGAAACCTGTTTTGACACTTAAACAAGTTGGTAATAATTACTAGAACATGTAAGAACATGTTCGGCTCGTCAATTTCAATTCTAAGGTCGGTTCGCAATCGAAAGTCGCGAAGTTTGACTTCTGCTTTGACTTTCGATTCTGACCTGATTTAGATTAGTTACCTACTGATCAAAAGTTTCATTATGATCATAATGTTATGTAGCATAACCCTCTGAGGTTATATTACATGATCATAATCAGAATCCAAGTTTATGCGCAAGTTCCATAATTATGCCATCTTTGACCAAAACGTCCTTTTTGCATAAAACAAGGTTTAAATAATAATGAAATTGAAAATGAGTTTACATCATGATGTAATATTATAAGTAGGATTATTTGGGATGTGAAACCAAGTTATAAACTGAGTATTCAAGCAGATCCTTAAACTATGTCGATAAATAACGATTTTAACCTCTGTGGCTTATAAAATGGTTTTAATCTAATCTTTTCAAGGTAAATCAATTACCTACTGATATGTAATATTAAATAACATATTTAAGACATTTCAATCTGACAATGTCAGTTTTCATTAAACATCGCATAAAACGTCATTTTACGACATAAGCGCCGTTTCGGCACATAGTATGGTTTTAAACCATAATAATGGACCAAGACTTGTTACCTACTGATTTTATTTTAAACATATGTACAGTAGGTACATGTTATAAACTCAGAATCCCAAATAATTTATAAACTATGTGTAAAATAACCAAAATGCCCCTTCGGTGCATAGTTTGGTCATAAAAGATAATTTACACATATAATTGACATCCTACTGATATTATATCATAAATAAATTATTTTTCCAGAATACTCATGATCATAAACTTAAATACATTCAAGTTCCTTTTATACGACATATAATTACTGAAATGCCCTTATAAGGCATAGTTTTATTTTAAAACCTTAACGAGCATACAAGTTAATATCTTACTGATATCTTAACTTATTTAAAGTATAATGGCATATAGAACTTGTCCATGACTTATCCGATTACCCGATATCGCTAATATGCACACGGTTACGTATATGTAACTATTTTATGGAATTAACCAAAACGGGTTTAACCTTGTCATTTAAGTTTCAAAATCCAGAATGTATATAGTTTACCCATATTAAACAAGTCAAGGTACTTGTTGGGATTAAACTACTTCTATCCAATCATCGTTTAATCTAGCGTCATACGTTTTGTTCAAGTACGCTAGTCGGTCTAAGTTTATAACTTAAATAAGACCGTTAGTATTTAATTGGTTAGTATATGCCATAATCCAGACTAGAGACTTGCCGGTAAATGCTATCTGCACTTAGTCCTTTTGTGTACGGCTGAGTTATTAAAAATTAAAGAAGACTAGCTAAGGTAAATACTCTCGACTTATTTCCCCTATACGGGCTTGGGTTACGGTAAATTATTACCGCTTGGTCAGAAATGGGATTCAATCGAATGCCGGTTCGGGGATAATAAATCCGCACATTCTGTTTTAATCAGTTTTGTTTGATAATTTAAACATCGGGGGTTAACTACCGTGTCCTGGATATCCTCGGCTCATTACAATAGAAATGGCCATGACCTTAGCGCGGGTGTAGGCATACACCCGATAGACGCTCAATTATGCATTCCCACAAGGTTGGGAGGAATTGACTCCTTCGTGAGTCCAAAGTGGTGTGTACGTTAATTGTGTCTCGGTCTCCGTATCGGGCCCCGTATGTATGACAAACATGTAAATCTGTTAACAAGGTTGGACGGTCAATTAACCCAAGTTATAAAAAGATTTTGTGCTGATACGCACTTAAAACATTTTCGAAATGTTTTCAAAATGAGTGAGTTGGGTGTATTTAATAGCGAAAGCTGACGTATTTTCAAAATACTAAACTGCAGGTACAATATGAAAATAGGCCGGAGGTGCTCGGTAGTGATAGAGGATCTTGCAAATCCTAAATCTACCCAAAGTCTGTTTTGTATTTTTTTCCTGTACATTTTAATGATCCGCCTGTGGATCTTCTATTACGAGCCTGTATATTATTTTATTTCGAACATTTGGTTTGTAATAGTAATTTTACTCCAAGACTTCCACTGTGCCATGTTTAATTGACAATGATGTTATCAACTTACGTCACGAT
Source organism: Scalesia atractyloides (assembly GCA_947069175.1). NCBI lineage: Eukaryota > Viridiplantae > Streptophyta > Magnoliopsida > Asterales > Asteraceae > Scalesia > Scalesia atractyloides. The sequence continues at coordinate 75,699,297 of CAMTDV010000008.1, forward strand.
ACTCACCACCCGGGCCCACCGGTGTATGGATTTCAGGTTGGAAATCCGGGGTGTGACAGGTTGGTATCAGAGCCAACGTTTGAGAGAATTAAACACTATCCTTCTTGTGTTTAATCTCAAACTTACACGTGCACATTCCTTAGACTTCCGAGTCTAGGCATTGACCTAGGATTATTCATTTCATTATTAAGTTATTAGTATTGTTTTTTTCAATTGAATTTGAACTGGAAAATGCCGACACGTGTACGAGGACAAAGTGGGAGAGGAAAAGGTCCAATGAGAGGAGGACTATTTGGGCGCATACCCCCTCAACCTCATAACCCAGTTGCCTACCAAGAATCAGGAGATTCATCTCCTTGGCAACCAGCGAGACTTTCTGTCTCTAATAGACACTCGCCCTCACATTCCCGAAATTCTTACCACTCTCACCACTCTATCATTCACACCATACTCATCATTCCCATTCACATTCTTACCATGAAGAATTTAACCATAACCATTATTTTAACAGCCTCCAACCGATCAAAATCAGCTGGACCAGCCGAACCCTATGGACGAGGACTCCGACCCGGAGATGCAGCCGTCGGGATCAAATGTGCATCCCATTGAAATTTCGAGCGATTCAAACTCATATACCGGATCACCCTACCAAGGTCCTAATGAGTGGGACCAATACTGGAACCAATTCACCTTCGCCCACACTCCTTCCCATCACTCTCAACCACCTCCTGTTCAAGAAGATGTCCACATGGAACCAGTGGACCAACCTCAACAACCACCTGAACCACTAAGGAGAAAGCGTGGAGCACGTATGTCGGTACGTGCCGGACAAAGGTCGGGATCACTGCCACCTTTGCCAAATTCTTACCCCATAATTCAAGAGGACCCACAATGGGTGGACCCTCTAATGTTTCACCTATAGTGGAACCAACACCGACACCTACTGTTCAACCACCACCAACGGGTTATACTAACCCAATCCCTACATATCCAGACACGTCTGGATATGATCCTTTTAACCTGTCTACACCGGTAGACTATCAAGCATGGTCGCAAGACCCCTATATGCAAGCAGTTATGCACAACGCGCTTTACCCATCTCCTTTCCCACCTACTTATCCACTGACTGGATATCCAACTTATGGATACCAGTATCCGGTTATGCCACAACCACAACCACAACCTCCGCCGTCACTAGAGGCCATTAATGAGGCCTTGGAAAGAATGAAAGAAATGCAGCAGCAGGCGAAGAAAACGGAGAAGAAGATAAACAAGTTCTTCAAGAAACTCTCTAAATTGGTCAAGGGAAAGAAGGATGAGTGAAGTCTCTTCTAATTATATGTAGTCCCTGCGAGGACGTCGTTGTTTCTTTAGTCCCTGCGTGGACATTTTTATTCTTTTAAGTCCTTGCATGGACAAGTTTATTTCATTTTTCTAGTATTGTAATTTCTATTTGAAATTTAATGAAGTACTTTTGGAATTATATATATACATATGTATTCATCCTCTTGATAGCGAGCGTCTCGCTTTTACTCGAAATTTATGCTCTGCGATATAATTCCAAAAGATCTTAATGGATTGATTATGCCAAGTGGCGTATACCACATATTGGCCAAGAAATGATAGTTAAGTGCGAAGGGGTCTTCTATCAGGATGGTTAAGGGAAGTTATCCTTCTATCCAGAGGTAAGGGACTAGGTCCAAACCTCCAAGGTCGTTAAGGTAGAAGGTGACCGGGACCATTAATCAATCATTAAGGTACTCTTATGTTAACATTAAGAAATGTTCATACTCTTGGTAGTGTGGCTTGAGGAACCACACAAACCGTCCAGCGGGACAGGCTGATATGCCAAATACATCTGATATGATGTAGGCCAATGTGCCAAATTTATGTCTGGCGGGACAGGCTGATATGCCAAATACATCTGATATGATGTAGGCCAATGTGCCCAATTTATGTCCAGCGGGACAGGCTGATATGCCATATACATCTGATATGATGTAGGCCAATGTGCCCAATTTATGTCCAACGGGACAGGCTGATATGCCAAATACATCTGATATGATATAGGCCAATGTGCCCAATTTATGTCCAGGGGGATAGGCTGATATGCCATATACATCTGATATGATGTAGGCCAATGTGCCCAATTTATGTCCAATGGGACAGGCTTATATGCCAAATACATCTGGTATGATGTAGGCCAATGTGCCCAATTTATGTCCGCGGGACAGGCATGCCATATACATCTGATATGATGTAGGCCAATGTGCCCAATTATTATGTCCATTAGGGACAAGCCTATGAGCTATATAATTGTCAATGATGACAATGACAATTGTGACATTGCGATCCACTATCCAATAATATATGGACTACGTCCAAATTGTAATTTGCCTATGATGGTCCTATTAAGACCTAGGCCAAATATAGATATGTTAAGCCTAAGAGTTGTGATGTTATTCACACTAGTATAGGCAATGGATTGTTATATCCAATATTGAAAGCCGATATGGTTGATACGCCATGGCTAAATAAAGGTTTATTGGTATATAGAACCCAAGACTTAAAGATGGCTAATTCAAATGAAGCACAAAGAAGCCACATGAATGTTGAATCTAACAAAGCCGAAAACAAAAATATAGATGATGATAATTTTCAAGCTCGCATTGATGCGGCTGTCGAAAAGGCCATGGGAAAGGCCACATAAAAGCTAAGAGAGTCGAGTGCCTCTCGCTCTAGACCCTTATCTATTCCACCATCCTCAGCTCATAAGGAGAACTCCGTTCACTCTTCAAATGCGAAGAGTGAACCAAGGAAAATAGATTTTACTGAAAGGTCCCGTTCTGTCAAGGACGGATGCACCTATAAGTATTTCGTCTCCTGCAAACCACGAGACTTAAATGGGGAAAAAGGAGTTGTGGAAGCTCTAAAGTGGCTAGACGAGATGGAAACGATTGTAGACATCAGCAACTGTGCTGATAAGGATGTGGTTAAGTATGTATCACAGTCCTTCAAGGGCGATACCCAAATATGGTGGAAAGTCATGATCCAATCTACAGGTAAGATACACATGTATAATTTAGGATGGTCCAAGTTTGTGGACCTTGTTAAGGAAACTTACTGCCTAACTCATGAGGTAGAGAAATTAGAGACAGACTTTTTGTCTCTTTCAATGAAAAACCTAGACTGTCGGAGTACGTCTCCGATTTCAATTCCCTATCTAGGTTAGTTTCCTATCTACTCACCCCCGAATCCAAACGCATTGCGCATTTTATTAATGGGTTAGCGCCCGAGATAAAGGGCATGGTAAAGGCTGCTCAGCCTAGTACCTATAGGTCCGCTGTAGACCTATCTCTTTCCCTCACCCTTGATTTGGTAAGACAAAGGTCAGTTAGGACTGAAATTGACGGAAAGAGGAAACGGGAGGATGATAAATCCCAAAGATTTAAAAAGAAACGAAATTTAGGGTTCAAGAAGAACCAGCACACGTCTAATGACAAACCTCTGTGCAAGAACTATAAATATAGGCAGTAGGGACAGTGTGGCATAAATCCACAAACCAAACCCTGTGGTATCTGCAAAAGAAAAGGTCATAAGACCTTAGATTGCAAGGATCTTAAGGATTCAGTTTGCTACAACTGCAATGAAAAAGGGCATATAACGTACAATTGCCCCAAGAAACCCAAAAGTAACGATGCAAAGCCTGGAGAGGCCAAGAAATGGAATGCCCGTGCCTTTCAAATAAATGCAAGAGAAGCTGTTAATGACGACAATGTCATAACAGGTATTGTCCCCATAAATGATATATATGCTAGAGTTCTATTTGATTCGGGTGCAGATAGATCTTTTGTTAATCATAAGTTTAGTAAACTATTAAACCTGCCCATAAGAACTCTAGATAAAACTTATGAGATAGAACTTGCTAATGGAACAATAGAATCCACATCTTCCATTCTTGATGGATGCTCTATAACCATTAAGAATCATTCCATCCCTATCTCCCTTCTGCCAATGAAATTGGCAGGGTTCGATGTTGTCTTAGGCATGGATTGGTTATCTCATAACCAAGCCCGCATTGCTTGTGATAAAAAGCTCATCGAAATTAAAACCCCATCTGGTGAAATGATCACCATCCCCGGCGACTCACACTATGGACTTCCAGACAAGGTGTCGTTATTTAAGGCATCCAAGTGTTTGAGAGAGGCTGTGTTATCTACATGGCACAAGTAACCATCAATGAACCTAAGCCGAACCTTGAAGATCAACCAGTTATCTCGGAATATCCTGATGTATTCCCAGAAGAATTACCAGGTCTACCTCCAGATAGACAAGTGGAGTTCAAGATTGATATTATACCAGGATCAGCACCCGTAGCGAGAGGTCCATATAGGCTAGCACCGACAGAAATGAAGGAATTGAGGACACAGCTAGACGAACTATTAGAGAAAGGCTTTATACAGCCTAGTTCCTCACCTTGGGGAGCTCCTATCCTCTTTGTAATGAAGAGAGACGGTTCGATGCGAATGTGTATCGATTACCGAGAGCTAAACAAGCTAACAATTAAGAATAGATATCCTCTGCCCAGGATCCATGATTTATTCGACCAGCTTCAAGGGGCTAGTTACTTTTCTAAGATAAATCTGAGATCAGGATATCATCAACTGAAGGTTAGAAGTTAAGATGTTCCTAAGACAACCTTTAGGACCCGCTATGGTCATTTTGAGTTTTTTGTGATGCCTTTTGGCTCACAAATGCACCAGCAGCATTCATGGATCTCATGAATAGAGTCTGCAAACCTATTTGGATAAGTTTGTCATTGTCTTCATAGACGACATACTTATCTACTCTCGTAATCAAACTGATCACGAGAAACGTCTTCGGTGCATCCTAGAATTATTAAGACAAGAGAAACTTGTTGCAAAGTTCTCTAAATGCGAATTTTGGCTTAGAGAAGTCCAATTCCTTGGACATGTTGTAAGTGAGCATGGTATCCAAGTGGATCCCGCCAAGATAGAAGCCATAATGAATTGGGAAGTTCCCAAGACTCCATCTGAAATTCGTAGTTTCTTAGGACTGGCTGGTTATTATAGAAGGTTCATTGAGAACTTTTCAAGAATAGCCACTCCTTTAACTACCCTGACCGTAAGAATGTTAAGTATAATTGGGGTCCAAAACAACAAGAATCTTTTGAGATTCTAAAACACAAATTGAGCAACGCTCCTATGTTATTTCTACCCGAGGGTATTGAGAACTTTGTTGTCTATTGTGATGCTTCGCACACCGGCATAGGCTGTGTGCTAATGCAAAATGGCAAGGTAATTGCCTATGCATCACGACAATAAAGGTGCATGAAAAGAATTACACCACCCATGATTTGGAACTGGGTGCCGTTGTATTTGCACTAAAACTGTGGAGACATTACTTGTATGGCACGAAGTGTATTATATACACTGATCATAAAAGTCTCCAACATTTGTTTAATCAGAAAGAATTGAACATGTGACAACGCCGATGGATGGAAAACACTTAATGATTATGATTGCGAGATTCGCTACCATCCCGGCAAGGCAAATGTCGTTGCCGACGCCTTAAGTCGCAAAGAAAGAGTTAAGCCTATAAGATTAACGCCAAGAGCATTGAACTAAGAAATAGCTTGAGTAAAAAGCTATTAGATGCACAAAAGCAAGCCTTATTAGAGGCTAATATTCCTAATGAGGGATTAGGTGGAACTGTTGATCAATTAACGCCTGGAAAGGATGGAATCCTAAGATTTAACGATAGAATTTGAGTTCCATTCTTTGGAGGACTTAGAGATCTAATCCTACAAGAAGCGTATAGTTCAAGATACTCAGTTCACCCAGGTAGTGACAAGATGTATCAAGACTTAAAGAAGAATTATTGGTGGATGGGTTTGAAGAAATCCATAGCCACTTATGTAGCTAAGTGTCTGACGTGTTCGCAAGTTAAAGCCGAACATCAAAAGCCGTCAGGACTTCTACAACAGCTTGAAATTCCCAGTGGAAATGGGAAATGGTAACTATGGATTTGATTACCAAGTTACCTAAGACCAAATGTGGTAATAACACGATTTGGGTCATCGTTGATAGGCTGATTAAGTCAGCACATTTCTTGCCAATTAAAGAGACTTATAGTTCTGATAAATTGGCTAAGTTGTACGTGGACAAGATTGTGTCCCTACACGGTGTGCCAGTATCTATTGTATCCGACAGAGATACTAGATACACATCTCACTTTTGGAAAAGTTTCCAACAATCTTTAGGCACACGATTGAACTTTAGTACGGCTTACCATCCGCAGACTGATGGTCAAACTGAGCGTACTATCCAGACACTGGAAGACATGCTTAGGGCATGTGTGATTAATTTAGGTGGAAGTTGGGATGGCCACTTACCCCTAATAGAGTTCTCCTACAATAGTAGCTATCATACAAGCATCAAGGCTGCTCCTTTTGAAGCCTTGTATGGGAGAAAATGCAGAACGCCCGTGTGCTGAGCAGAAGTTGGGGAAGCCCAACTATCAGGGCCAGAGATTGTCCTAGAGACCACGGAAAAGATTGTGCAAATCCGTGATCGTCTCAAAGCTTCCAGAGATAGGCAGAAGAGCTATGCTGACAAGAGGCGTAAACCTCTTAAGTTCCAAGTTGGGGACTAGGTCATGCTGAAAGTATCACCCTGGAAAGGTGTGATGCGTTTTGGAAAGAAGGCAAGTTAAGCCCAAGATATATTGGACCATTTGAGATAGTCGAATGTGTCAGCACTATAGCTTATAAGCTCAGGTTGCCAGAGGAGCTTAGTGGAATCCATGATGTATTCTACATATCTAACCTTAAGAAATGTCTAGCCGATGAGTCGCTAGCAATGTCGCACAATGAGGTGCAAATTGATGAAAATCTGAGGTTCGTTGAGAAACCAATTTCGATCGAGGATCGACAAGTTAAGAAGCTCCGAAGAAAATTGATACCAATAGTAAAGGCTAAGTGGGACGCTTTTAGAGGTCCCAAGTATACATGGGAGGTTGAGTCCACTATGCGACAAAAGTACCCACATATTTTTGAATAAAATCTCGAGGTCGAGATTTCTATTAAGGCGGTGAGGACGTAACACCCTGTAAAATCGTGTCCAATAGTATAGTAACACGTATTGTATTCTAAATATAGTATGTTAAAGACCAAAAAGGACTAAAGGCGTCAACATGCTCAAATGGAGCCTCTGAGTGACGGTCCGATATCAACATGCATAAATAACAGCCTCTGAGTGACATCAGAATCAACATGCTTATAATAAGCCTCTGAGTGATCCTTTACGAAGTCCTAGCTCTCATACGTGCCACTTGTTGGACGAGAGGGTTCAATTTTGTAAATATGTGAAAGTTGGATGATGGAGGGATTAAAAGCGTCAACATGTTAAATTATACCTCTGAGTGACCTTTTAACGAACCGAGAACTCAACAATGTCCGGGCATAATCCCGGGTATGCCAAGTATTGGCTACGGAGGGCTAAAAGTGCCAAAAAGGTGTTTAAAAAGGTTTTTAGAAGCTTTTGAAAGTTAAGGGGCTAAAGTGTCAAACTTTGAAACTATCTTCAGGGCGCTCGCGGGGCGCGAGAGGCAGGGCCTGTGCCTCTCGCGGCCCGCCAGAGAACATCTGCTGCAGAAAGTTTTGCTTGGCTCCCAAACAAAACTCCAAAACCATTAAAACCGAAACCATGGCTTCCCAAACTGCTATGCCACGTTTTGGGACACTTGTAAGCTTCCTCTTACACCCCTAAACACCTGGATTCACTTCCTTTGAGCTTTCCAACTATAAATAGGTGTTTTAGTGCTTCATTCCAACTTGCACCTTTCTCATTAATTCACTCTTCTCCCTACTCTGGAAGTTCCTAGCTAAAAGGAGCATCCAACTTAGTTCTCTTGCATTGTAGGAACCTCTTGTAAGTGTTCCTTGCTCTTGCATTTTCGTTTATAGGCTTTTATAGCCAAAAGTCAAGCGTTTTACGGAAAACGCTTTGACTTTCGGTTAAGGACCATTATGGTCCAGCCATTGTTCCAAATGAACATGGCTAAGTGATTGTATTAAGGTCCTATAAAGGGCACCACCTGAAGATCACGATTGCTAGACCAATTGACGGGTCAAAGTTATGATATTAAAAAGTCAAACAGGCCATTTTTCGGAAAAATCATAAATTAATCTTATACATGATATGAAACCTGTTTTGACACTTAAACAAGTTGGTAATAATTACTAGAACATGTAAGAACATGTTCGGCTCGTCAATTTCAATTCTAAGGTCGGTTCGCAATCGAAAGTCGCGAAGTTTGACTTCTGCTTTGACTTTCGATTCTGACCCGATTTAGATTAGTTACCTACTGATCAAAAGTTTCATTATGATCATAATATTATGTAGCATAACCCTCTGAGGTTATATTACATGATCATAATCAGAATCCAAGTTTATGCGCAAGTTCCATAATTATGCCATCTTTGACCAAAACGTCATTTTTGCATAAAACAAGGCTTTAAATAATAATGAACTTGAAAATGAGTTTCCTACTGATGTAATATTATAAGTAGGATTATTTTGGATGTTAAACCAAGTTATAAACTGAGTTTTCAAACAGATCCTTAAACTATGTCGATAAATGACGATTTTAGCCCATGTGGCTTATAAAATGGTTTTAATCTAATCTTTTCAAGGTAAATCAATTATCTACCGATATGTTATATTAAATAACATATTTAAGACATTTTAATCTGACGCTAATGTCAGTTTTCATTAAACATCGCATAAAACGTCATTTTACGACATAAGCGCCGTTTCGGCGCATAGTATGGTTTTAAACCATAATAATGGACCAAGACTTGTTACCTACTGATTTTTAAACTTATTTTAAACATATTTACAGTAGGTACATGTTATAAACTCAGAATCCCAAATAATTTATAAACTATGTGTAAAATAACCAAAATGCCCCTTCGCTGCATAGTTTGGTCATAAAAGATAATTTACACATATAATTGACATCCTACTGATATTATATCATAAATAAATTATTTTTCCAGAATACTCATGATCATAAACTTAAAATACATTCAAATTCCTTTTATACGACATATAATTACCGAAATGCCCTTATAAGGCATAGTTTTATTTTAAAACCTTAACGAGCATACAAGTTGATATCCTACTGATATCTTAACTTATTTAAAGTATAATGGCATATAGAACTTGTCCATGACTTATCCGGCTACCCGATATCGCTAATATGCGCACGGTTACGTATATGTAACTATTTTACGGACTTAACCGAAACAGGTTTAACCTTGTCATTTAAGTTTCAAAATCCAGAATGTATATAGTTTACCCATATTAAACAAGTCAAGGCACTTGTTGGGATTAAACTACATTCTGTCCAATCATCGTTTAATCTAGCGTCATACGTTTTCTTCAAGTACGCTAATCGGTCTAAGTCTATGACTTAAATAAGACCGTTAGTATTTAATTGGTTAGTTTATGCCATAATCCAGACTAAAGACTTGCTGATAAATGCTATCTGCACTTAGTCCTTTTGTGTATGGCTGAGTTATTAAAAATTAAAGAAGACTAGCTCAGGTAAATACTCTCGACTTATTTCCCCTATACGGGCTTGGGTTACGGTAAATTATTACCGCTTGGTCGGAAATGGGATTCAATCGAACGCCGGTTCGGAGATAATAAATCCACATATTCTGTTTTAATCAGTTTTGTTTGATAATTTAAACATCGGGGGTTAACTACCGTGTCCTGGATATCCTCGGCTCATTACAATAGAAATGGCCACGACCTTAATGCGGGTGTAGGCATACACCCGATAGACGCTCAAATATGCATTCCCACAAGGTTGGGAGAAATTGACTCCTTCGTGAGTCGAAAGTGGTGTGTACGTTAATTGTGTCTCGGTCTCCGTACCGGGCCCCGTATGTATGACAAACATGTAAATCTGTTAACAAGGTTGGACGGTCAATTAACCCAAGTTATAAAAAGATTTTGTGAAGATACGCACTTAAAACATTTTCGAAATGTTTTTAAAATGAGTGAGTTGGGTGTATTTACCAGCGAAAGCTGACGTATTTTCAAAAGACTAAACTGCAGGTACAATACGAAAATAGGCCGGAGGTGCTCGGTAGTGATAGAGGATCTTGCAAATCCTAAATCTGCCTAAAGTCTGTTTTGTATTTTTTTTCTTGTACATTTTAATGATCCGCCTGTGGATCTTCTATTACAAGCCTGTATATTATTTTATTTCGAACATTTTGTTTGTAATAGTAATTTTACTCCAAGACTTCCGCTGTGCCATGTTTAATTGACAATGATGTTATCAACTTACGTCACGATACTCCTCACCTGGGTCCACAGGTGTATGGATTTCGGGTTGAAAATCCGGGGTGTGACATATGCTCATTGCTGGAAGTGATGACAAAATCATAAAATCTACAAAGAACATGGTAAAACAAAGATTTGACATGAAAGACATGGGTCTTGCGAATGTGATTCTGGGAGTTAAAATCACACGAACCCAAAGTGGACTTGTTTTAAGTCAATCCCACCATGTGGCAAATTCTTGAGAAGTTCAATGCAAATGACTCCAATGTAGCTAGGACTCCACTTGACATGAGTCAACATCTAGCCAAAAATAGAGGTGAACCTGTGAACCTGTAAACCAGTTGAATACTCAAGAATTATTGATAGCTTGATGTAACTTATGAGTTGTACTAGACCAGACATAACATATGCTATGAGCAAGCTAAGTAGATACACGAGCAATCAAAATTCAATGCATTGGAACGGTATTACTCGGTTGTTTCAATACTTAAGATACATTCGGGAATACGGGTTGCATTATAACAGATATCAAGCAGTTATAGAAGGACAATGCGATGCAAATTGGATATATGACACGAATGATTCCAGAGCAACAAGTGGGTATGTATTCACACTTGGAGGTGCTGCTATATCGTGGAAATCGTCAAAACAAGCGATTATCGCTAGATCCATAATGGAATCAGAGTTCATAGCTTTAGATAAAGTAGGTGAAGAAGCAAAATGGCTACGTCAATTTGTTGAGGACATACCAAGATGGCTAAAGCTGGCAACGACCATTTGTATACATTGTGATAGCCAATCGGCACTTGGCGGAGCTCGTAGCACAATGTATAATGGTAGAAACATACATATCAGACATAGACATAATACAATACGACAACTAATCTCTACAGAAATTATCACTGTTGACTACGTGAGGTCAAAGGATAATATCGCAGATCCGCTAACAAAAGGCCTAAGTAGAGAGTTACTTCAGAAGTCGTCCATGGGAATGGGACTGAAGCCTTTGAAAAATGAAGTTCATATGATGAAACCTAACTTAATAGACTGAAGATTCTAAGAATTAAGTTCAATAGGAAAACCTAATTGTATGAACTAGTAATGTCACTGTGGGGGGGGGGGGTTAACCCTACGCATATAAAGGGAGTTTATTATAACGCTTAATAAACCTCCTAATCTGTTCCTAAAAGTGATAGGTGTGAGGCTGAGCCTATGGCTTTTAATGATTTGACTAAGGTAACCATACCTAGTGAATCACCTATGTGAGAGAGAAGTGGGGTCGCTTCGAAGGGTATTGTTGGGCACAATACTTAATTGCTCTTGCAGAACCAGGCATCATGTTCATGACCATAACGAACATAACTATGAGGACTTGACTTTGTCAGGGAGAGTCTTGTATGAAATGTATTGTCGTCTACATAAACGGCATATGAGTTCAAAGACATAAATGTCTACTCAGAGCTAGTTGGCTAAGTGCATTTCATGAGCGAAGGTTCAAAGGGTAACACCTACCTATCGTACGCAAAACTCAACTGCTGAAATCTAATTGGAATAATGTTGTTTGAGATCGACCTCCATTCATGTGGGGGATTGTTAGAAATTTCAGTGTGTGTGAATGAAGTCTCGAACTTTGTTCCAGATAGATGTGGGAACAAAGTGGAAATTAGTTTATAAGGTAATGTTTTACCTAACTAACATAACCTTGTGCCATGTTTTACCAAAACTCCTACGTTGGCGCCGCAGGGGGGGTGCAAAAGTTGAGCCGAATTTAGTTGAACTCGTGTACGCCCACACATCTTGCGGACACGAATGCGGTTCCGAAAACCCGGGCCCGCGTGGGGCGGTTTTTGCACTCGTAACTGATTCTGTTGAATGAGTTTTGAAAACTGATTGATCGTTATTGATGATCATTAAGTTAGTTTTCAATTTCGAAACAGTTTTTTGAAGGTTATTATTATCAGTCTTGAAACTGATAACTAATGACCATTATTAGGTCATTAAATCGCTGCAATGATGGCAAAAATTCGGTTATGGTTTTGCAAGTATAAATACAGACCAAGGCAGATCAGTTGAGACACACCAAAACACACAGTTCTCTTCTTCCTCTCTAATTTTCTCTGTAACATTTCTGGTTGTCTTTTCAGACAAGTGTTCAAGTCCGGCAGTGCGCTGTTGCTGCTTCGGGCCGGCGTACCCTGAAAACAGACAACGATTCTGTTTAAAAAAATTGTGTCAAACATAAGCTCGATTCACTGTTTCTTTTATTTCTGTTTTAGATTTTTTTTCTTTATTAGTAGTTTTACTGACAAATCATATGTAAAATGTTTGTTTCCTGAGTAGGTGCTCCGCCTCATTTTTACTAAATATCACAAGAAAGTTTCTTAATTCCCCTATAGCGGAGTCGGTTGCGTTTGGTTGAAAATAAACAAATACACAATTCTTAAAAAAGAAAAGAAAACAAAAGGAAGCAGCAACATGGGGCCTATGAGTTCGACGCATTTCACACCTACACCTGCCAACTTTGACCTCCAAAAGTCAAACCGAATACCAATTAATCTCGCGATTAGTATTCAACCACGAAGCCAACCGCCATTAATGGATTCCTAAACCACTCCTATAATAATCTCATGACTCTTTCTTCCTCTTCTCAATTCTATACATACAAAGTTTACCAACCCTCACAAAACGCTAATTCCACCAATTTCTCCCTTTTTTAACATTAACACGTTCAATTTCAACGCAGCTTCGTAATCTCAACGCTCTATGGATGCATCAATGAGCTCTCATGCTCTCTCTGGCCTCAATTTCTCAAAATCGAACACTACTGATGTCACACGCGATCGCTCTGTGTAAGTTTGTTGTTGATCGTTGATTTGTGTTTACATGTATTTTTATTGATATTCAGAGATCATTTGATTCTATGCGTTTGAAGAAATGAATTGGTTGATTGTTGAGTTTGTTTAGGGTTTGTTAACAGTTTAGGTGAAGCATGAGGCCGGAGTTAGGTTTTGTTGTGAATGTTTACGAATTGAAACAACTGAATTAGGTTTTGTTGAGAATGTTTACTAATGGATGTGAGAGATTTATTGAAGAGAGAGGTTTCTATCATGTGGAAGTGGTTTGCAGTTTATTGTATTGATATTCAGGGATCAAGCAAATGTGTGATGATCGAACGGATTTGTGAGTTAGGTTTTGTTGTGAAACCAGATGTGATGGATCGGAAACAAGTTGATGCCGAACTAGGTATTGTTGAGAATGTTTACTGATGGATGTAAAAGATTTGTTGAAGAGAGAGTTCTTATCATGTGGAACTGGTTTGTTAGTTTTACAAGGCTTCGGTTTCTAAACTTTGTTGATTTAGTATATGATCAAGTTTGTTGCGAGTAGCAATGGATGTACTGCTATGAGTGGGATTATACTGTGTACGTCTGTTTGTTATTTGTTCCGAGTGTTCCATGCTAAAGCAGAAAACAGTCTAGTATTGTCAATTGTGACTAGCTGAATATATTCATGTTCTGTCTGTTTTACATACAGAGAAGTTTTTTTTTTACTGTTGTTTTTTAAGGCTCTTGAAGATTGGAAACTGCTAGTTATAATTGTATAGATAGCAAACTGTTTCTTTTCTTGATCCAGTTGTATATGCTAAAAAGTTCATACGAGTTGATCAAATGGTATGCTGAACTGCTGATATGAACTCCAAGTTTATACAGTACTGCTGATTCAAGGTTCAAATACTTAACTTAGTTGTAATATTCCGATGCCTTGTTTGAATTTCTCTTTAACCGTGCTTTCTGTTTGTTCTATATAGTACCTTATGTGACTATAGTTCTTCCAAATAAGCATCTTTAAGAGTTTAAGACACCGTGAAGTCAACTACTTGAATTTCTTTTTTATCACAGTTAATTTCTTAAAATTAAACCTCAAATTCCTACTTGCAGTCATGCATGTGAACTCCCACGTCAATCATCTTGGAGATCTGGTACAACTGGAAGAACCTTCCAGAACTTGAAACTGGATACATCTGCTCATAATATAAATCTAGCTGGAAAAACCTTTTGCTCTGCAGAGGCATGTATTCATCCTTTAAGTGCTATTGAATCTCCTTCACACGTCGAAGAGGATAAAGTTGGAGTACTTCTTTTGAATCTTGGAGGCCCAGATACACTAAATGATGTTCAGCCCTTTCTCTATAACCTATTCGCAGACCCCGTATGTTAAACACTTCCATTTCAATATCAGTCTGGTGCTAACTTAATCTCAATATTTCCGTTTTACTAATAATGTCGGTATATGATACAGGACATCATTCGTCTCCCAAGGTTGTTTAGGTTCCTACAACGACCATTGGCGCGACTCATTTCCACACTTAGGGCACCCAAAAGTAAAGAAGGGTATGCTTCAATTGGAGGTGGTTCACCTTTAAGAAAGATAACAGATGAACAGGTAAGATATTTTATGTGGCCTGTTGGGAATTTTAGTTATCGCTATTTATTTATCAGAAAATTTGTGATATTAATATTGATTACCTTAACATTGTTGTTTGCTGTAGGCTGATGCCCTTAAAATGGCACTTGAAGCAAAGAAAGTGGCTGCTAGTGTCTATGTTGCAATGCGTTACTGGCACCCTTTCACTGAGGAAGCTGTTCAGCAGGCAAGTATCAAGTGTTTAATGAACAATCATTTCTATATTTTTGAAATCTTTAAACTCTCCGTAACTTTAATTTACGAGACGAGCCCAACGTGGCAATCTTGGTTAAAAATGCGCGCATCAGGAGCACACGATGCGCTAGTGAGATCGCATCAGGTGATGTGATGCACTGTGATTACATGATGCGACGCGCATCATGCATGCGAGGATGATGCACTCTAAATCGCATAATGTGCTTGCATGATGTGCCCTCATGCGCGCATTTTTCTGAAATCGACCATTATATGGTAAAGTTGGACAACGAGCTTGTACAATGTGCTTAATAAGCCTGTACAATGAGCTGATGAAGTTGTTAAGTGAGTTCTACATAGATTACTTGTACCTTTTGCATAGACTACTTGTACACATAAGAGTTCAAGGCTTATTTTGGTTATATTGAACTTCTTTGATGGTACTAAAGCTGTTTTTTTTGTATTTATTTATTTTAATCTCTAAATTTTTAGTGTTCAAAGTTAACAAGTTAAAAAACAATCTATAAATATTTTTTAAATAACAAACGCCTGTCATACGTGGTACACACACATCATGTATTGCACAATGGCTTTTGGGATCAAAATGCATTGGAGTGCATCGTACATTTTAAAACCAAGGTGGCAATTAAGATCATTCTCACTTGAATTTCTTTGTTTAAGCTACTAACGGTAATGATGATTTCTTAATTATGGCAGATTAAGAGGGACAAGATTAAGAAGCTCGTTGTGCTTCCTCTTTATCCTCAGTATTCTATTTCTACAACTGGTTCAAGTGTCCGTGTTCTCCAAGACCTATTTAGGTAAACTAAATGCAGCATTTCATATTTTCATTATGCAAATATAAGATTGGTTGTGTTCTTGTAGTTGTTTTATATTATCAAAATTTAATCTGAGTTGATGCATGCAGAGAGGATAAGGCTTTGTCAAGACTCCCTGTTGCTATCATCCAGTCATGGTATCGACGTGGAGGTTATGTCGATTCTATGGCTGATTTAATCGAGAAAGAATTGCAAAGTTTTGGTTCACCTGACGAGGTTAGTTCATTTTCAGATGCTTATGCTCCTGATCTAAAATAATCTAAAATACGAAATGTGTGTATAGTTTAATAATTGTCATTTTTCAATTAAATTTGTAGGTGATGATATTCTTCAGTGCCCATGGGGTACCAGTTAGCTATGTTAGAGATGCTGGGGATCCATACAAAGATCAGATGGAGGACTGTATTCACTTAATCATGCAGGAACTTAAAGCCAGAGGAATCAACAATGACCACAAACTCGCTTATCAGGTAATTATTTAACTTATTTTTCTGTTAGTCCTTTATTTGTTTCTGTGCCTAATTATGGGGCACTTGTATGATAGTTTGTTTGTTATCTATGACGGTTCTCAATTTAGGATCTTTTCTCTTTTTATATCAGAGTCGAGTGGGGCCTGTTCAGTGGTTGAAACCTTACACTGATGAAGTACTTGTTGAGCTCGGCAAAAATGGTGTTAAGAGTCTCCTTGCGGTTCCTGTTAGGTAACATTGTAAACAAACTTTTTTTTTTAATTTTTTGAGTAAAATGCCATTTTCGTCCCTGAGGTTTGGCCAGCTTTGCGACATTTGTCCAAAGGTTTGTTTTTCGCATCCGAATACAAATGGTTTGAAATCTTTTCCATTTTCATCCGGCTCGTTAACTCCATCCATTTTTCTCCGTTAAGTCAGGGGTATTTTCGTACATAAAGTGAAAAGGACTGAATTGCCCTTTAAGGGAATACTTGTACATTATGCTAAATGTTTGTACATAAAGTGAAAAAGACCGAATTGCTCTTTTAGTTAACAAAAAAAAAGACTTTCGTACATAAAGTGAAAAGGACTGAATTGCCCTTTAAGGGAATACTTGTACATTATGCTAAATGTTTGAACATAAAGTGAAAAAGACCGAATTGCTCTTTTAGTTATCGAAAAAAAGACAGAAATACCCTGATTTAACGGAGAAAAATGGATGGAGTTAACGAGCCGGATGAAAATGGCAAGATTTCAAACCTTTTGGATATGGATGTGGAAAAACAAACCTTTGGACGAAAGTTGCAAAAGTGGCCAAAACTGGCATTTTACTAAATTTAATTTCAAAAGTCAAATAATTATTATTGAAGTAACCTAAATTTTTGTAACAAGTTCAAATTTTTGAAAAAAAAGTGTTCAAGTCAACCTGACCCAACCCTTATCATAAAATTACCTTTTTGACCGTTACATGTTACCCAATGCGCTCATTTTAGTGTTTGGTTTTGTGAATGTGCAGCTTTGTGAGCGAGCATATAGAAACACTTGAAGAAATAGATATGGAATATAAAGAGCTGGCCCTTGAATCTGGCGTTGAAAACTGGGGTCGGGTCCCGGCCCTTGGTTGCACCTCTACGTTCATTACCGATTTGGCTGATGCGGTTATTGAAGCCTTGCCTTCTGCTGCAGCTATGACAACGGACACAACCGTTAGCGAGCCCAGTAGTTTTAAACAAAATCCAGTTGGGTTTGCTATCAAGATGATTTTAGGTTCCTTTTTAGCATTTGTAGCATTGCTAGTATTCCCTGCATTCAAGAATCAAAATGTATAAGAGAGTTCCACTGAATTCACTTTGAAGATAAAGGGCCAAATAAAGAGACGGTTAAGGTTACGATATACATCGAGAACGGGAATTTAGTAACTTTTTACGGATTGAAGTTTTGGTCGTTTTGCTTTTTTTTCGGTTCTTTTTTGTGAAAACTGAGACCTGGTGAAGAAGTTTCATCAACAGTTTGGTATGCTTAGTATTCCAATGTGAAAAAAGGTATAATCACAGATATGATTTCTAAATTCTTATACAAGTTTAATACGAGTTTATTTATATAATATGCCCAATATCTTAGGCCTGGCTTGCATAAGCTTGGCTTGATTTGAGCTGATCGCTCTCAAGCTCTAATGATGAGCAAATAGATAAATGATGATCGGTTTTTTTTTTGAAAGACGAATTACTTTAATCTTGTTGTTTGTGGGACTTGAACCCAAGACCAAACCTAGGTATTACCAAAAGTTTTGCCTTAGTCAATGGGACTCGGACTCCAACCCCATTGGTGAACGAATTCCGTAGAGTTTATGATGTATTTAAAGTATTGTTGTATTGAACAACTTATGAGTAATTTGTCAAATCTTATAAGGATTGTTAAACCCTTTGCACAATTTTAGGTATTCACACTGACCTAACACTTGTAGATTCTATCCTTCAATGTTATGTTTGATCTCTATTAAAGTGCTTGAAAGTCGTTGCAATAAGTCATGGAAACTTGAGAAATGCAGGTTAAGCAAGTGTATATTAAGCCCAAGTTGATCCCATGCACGCAGGAACCTCTTGCACCGGGTTTGCATTCTCTATGGACTACAAATCGTATACAAAACTCTAATTATGAAGTGCCTTTATCGTTACCAATTTCTAGGACTAGAACTAACAATGAGTTTATTTTGGACATTGGACCAATAGGCATAACAACCTGATATAATAAACAATATTTTTAGTGTTATTGATATTTGAACTGATATTTATAATAAGGGGTATACAACCATTTATTTTTGACGCTAATTGATTCGAGAAAACACGTGTCAACTGTAAACCACCAGTAGTCTCGCATGGGCATGCAAGGTGTGTGCATAGTTAGGCAAAGGGTGCGGAAGACCATGAAAAGCACCCGTCACCAATAGTTGCAATACCACGTGTTACGACAACATGACAGCAATCAAACCTATTCACTATTCAACACATGTCAAACCTATTATTCAATTCAGATTCCGGAATTCTCGACCATCTTCCAAGCATCATCATACATAGAAAAATCTGGATTAAAAGGCTCTAATAATATAAAGGGATAATGTAGAATTACCCTTTAATAAATAGCCAAGATATTATCAAGACTAATCTAGAATTATCCAGGATAAAACTCTAAATATCAGGGGATAATCTAGAATTACCCTTAATAAATAGTCAAGATATTATCAAGACTAATCTAGAATAATCCTGGATACATAGCAAAAATATTAAGTCCTAATTATCTAGAATCTTCCGTGTAAATATCAAAGACATTATTAGTAGATTCTAGATTATTAGACATTATTAGTAGATTCTAAATAGTTAGGACTAGTATAAATAGGTGATCATGCCTCATCTTGGAAGGCACCTCTCAAAAATAGTACTTGTAATCTCTCTTGTAATCTTCTCTTCTGTTCCTTTTTCTTTGTATACTTGCAAATTTACACTAGAAAGGCTTAACTTAGCCATTGTCTAACTGTCGCACAAGAGTTCGAGATCCACTCCGTGATAGGGCGGCCGTGAAAGGCACCCGTCATCAAAACTACAATGGCACGTGTTACGACAGATTGACAAGAACAAACCTACTCAACACATGCCATTCCTGGTCTAGAGGTGCACAACCTTGCAGGTCACCAGTCACCACAAATTGTGTTAACTTGTGTGGGACAGCTCATCGTTCAATTTGGCTATAATTAGTTCTACATAATACTTCATTAGTATCATTAACAAAAATAAACCTTATTACTTTCAAGGAATAGTGGCATAATAACTAGATCATCCAATATTCTATCTCAATTAAAACACATTAGAAGTTAAGGAATAACGGTCAAATTTCGATTTCATCAAAAAAGATAAAGTAACAAAGTACCTAGGGCAGAAAAAGGGTTGGAGCAAAAGGAGTTACCAAGCAAAGATGAAGTGGATCATGAATAGAGTGTATACAAAGCCTCTCCATGCTACCAAATCCATATAGTTAATACAATTGTTAATATCTTCAACTTGAGTTAGCAACATGAATCACCCTGAGGAAGGTGAATATAACGTATAACATTGTGGATAGGTGTAGACTTGTTGAACTACGGTAATATGAATAGCGTGTATCATCGTGGATAGGTGGACACAGGCTGAATGAATCACCTACATGGCCCCCACCTGACTTGTGACGACCCACATTTTTAGGTTAACATCGTTAACTTTCTCGGTAAATATTTATGATTTGTAGAACGTTCGTACATGCAATTATTTTATACGTGCAATTTATAACATACGAAACTAATACAAACTAGTGGGACTAGTCTTGTACATACACAAAGTTAATTTGTTTAACTTTCTGCATAAGTTACAATCATTTGAAACTCGAGGGACTAGATGCGACATTTAACAAACTTAAAATAAAAACATTTCTAATAAAATCCCAACCTTAATCCGCCCATAATCCCATACAAACATCAACGTCCCTCGGCTCTCTCTAGGCGACAGACACACACAAGGCTCTATCTCTCTCTCGGCATTCATCTCTCTCGCTATCTCTCTCTCCATAAGCCTAGCTCTTGTTAATATTATGAATACTTGATGTCTAGGGCTACATATACTTGTTTCTTATGATCTGTATGAATATATGCATGCATGTGTATAATCGGTTAGTGGTAATGGGTTGTATTGATTGTTATGTGATTCGCATAGTTATGATTTCAACCGAAGATATGAATGCATGATTAAAGATTACGATTTGCATGAGGAGCATGAATGTTGACAGGTTATGTGTTATATTAGACCCA
Organism: Scalesia atractyloides; assembly: GCA_947069175.1. Lineage (NCBI taxonomy): Eukaryota > Viridiplantae > Streptophyta > Magnoliopsida > Asterales > Asteraceae > Scalesia > Scalesia atractyloides. Next base: position 75,719,956 of record CAMTDV010000008.1, read on the forward strand.
CAAGGGTGTATACAGGTTAGAACAGTTAGAATCATGATCATGAACACATTTTGTTAACTGCAGTAAGTGATCAGCTTCTTCTAATCAGAATTTTTTGTCGTTTTGTAAAGGCCATATTTTTGCCAAAACACAATGAAACTGAGTAGCTTTTGAGTCTAAGATCAAGTTCAATGAATTTCCTTTCAAACCCAACTGGTTTCATATTTTTTCCCATTAGTTTTGGTTAGTCAAAAGGTTAAAACGAAATCAAAGGTCAAAGCTGAGTTTTTGTTAAGAAAATAAGGTTTATGATGACGGTCACAACTCGGCCAATATTTAGAGTTAGGACTCAGCAAACGGGGTATTAGTTGATAGCACTATTAGGTTTGACAAACCTCACACCATGCTAGGAGTCGAGTGTGAACTTTTGACTCTAACTTTGCATCAATGTCGATAGACATTGATGTGTGGCACAAAAACTTACATTGTCAGTATTTGGTATCACTAGTTTAGTTACTTAACAGTGGGTTAGCTACCCATGACATACTTTTAAAACTTTCGTATTTAATTTTACTTTTCGTTGAACTAAAACTGTGAACTCTCCAACTTTTTGTTGATACACTTAAGCATGCTTTGCGGGACACTAGGTACGGCACACATGAGGACATGCATCTTAGAGTGTTATTGTTTTATTAAACTGTTTTCTTTTATTATGTAAAACAACTGCGGATTTTTCCATGTCTGGATTTTTTATACTTTTAGCTTACACTGATAAACTTAAACTTTCATTTTGGAACATTTAAAATATTATCACTGTTCATGTTGAATGTGATAGTTAAGTATTTGTTGTGCTTATATTAACAAAGGTTTACATATTAGAGCTACTTTTGGGCTTTAGAGGGGTTTTTGGGCTTCCTAGTGCCTTGTGGGCCTAGGGTTGTAAATGGTGGGCTTAGTGAGTATTATAAATACATGTCTTAGGTCAAGGTTAAAAGGTTAGAGAGTTGTATTTGCAAAACTTGTATCAGACACTTTTCTAGTGTATGCAAGTTGTTCTTAATTCAAAGATTGTTCTTCTTCCTAATCAATATTTTCGCAACTGATTAGGTTTGTGATACCTGTTAGATCCGTTATCGGGACTTACAATTGGTATCAGAGCCTGCTGTTCAAATACAGGCTCCAAGTATTGCTAATTGAAGAAGTTGTTTCGAAGTGGTGTTGCTGCTGTTCAGATAAGAAGAATCACTGGTTTTGTCTTCAGAATTGCTACTGTTCTGAAGAACACGAAGACGATTTGAAGGTTTCGGATATGCTACTGTTACGGATTCCGAAGAACTCGAAGAAGATTCACATATTTCGGATCTGCTACTGTTACGGATTCCGAAGAACTCGAAGAAGATTCACGTATTTCGGATTTGCTAATGTTACGGATTCTGTAGAACACGAAGGGGATCATCCATCTCGGATTGACCCGAACTGTTGTTCAATCCGGATTTCTACTTTTCTGGATCCGAGATACTGTTGGTGGTTATCAGTTCCTTGGAAGTCGGATTTCTGTTGGCTGAAATTTCAGATTTCTGTTGCATTCGGAGAAGGATTGGATTCCGGACTGCTTTCATTTTGGATTCTCAACATTTCGGATTCTCATCATTCCAGATTCTCATTACTCCGGATTCTCACTATTCCGGATTCTTTATTCCGGATTCTCTATTCCGGATTCTCATCTTTCCGGATTCTCTCATTTCGGATACACAGGTTTTCGGATCATCAACTTGGACTTTTCAGTTTCGGATTCATCTTCTCGAATTCAATTCGGATCTATCCAATTCGGATTTATCCAACTCGGATTTGACCATATCGGATTGTTTTCAGTTTTCTCCATCTCAGAGTTGACCATTCGGATTGATTTCGGATCGATCACTGTTCATCTTAGAAAACTTAAAATAAACTGAATTTAAATCTGTTTGGTAATTCTAATTAATTTAATCATGATGAACGGATATATGACAGCACAAGACTGAACCAATGCCACTTTGGCTGCCCTGCAATCACAAACTCTGGCCCTCCATCAAGAGTTGGATCAAGTGATTGGCACTTCTACTAAAGTGCCTCGTTTGTTGTATGGAGATGAGTATTACGAATGGAAGTTTCGATTCGAGCAATATTGCAAGGCAAAAGAGCCTGGTGTGTGGAGGTGTATTATGAATGGTCCGCGAATAATAGTTTATAGTACCGATCAAGATCTGGACACAAAGATTCCTAAGCTCAGTCACCTGTGGACTCCAGAAGATGTTAAGATAATTGAGGAAGATGAAAAGGCCTCGGCTGTACTGACTATGGCGCTTGGACCTGATATTTCTATTGCGGTTAGAAATTGTAAGACCGCTAAAGAAGTATGGAGTGAACTGCAAAATCTCTACGAGGGAAATGCAGATATGAAGGCGAGCAGGGTAAATTAGCTGAATCAACAATTCAGCTCATTCAATCACAGCTACGGGGAAACCGTTGAGAACCAGATTCGTCGATATGTAAAGCTTGTTTCCCAGATGATATCAGCTGAGATTACTCTCACAAATAATGCGATGAATAGACAGTCGTTAAATTCACTGCCAAAAAGTTGGGATGCGGATGTTGGAATGATCAAAAAGACAAAGAACCTGAATGATGTCACTCTCACAGAATTGATAGCTACTATTAAATCGTGCGAGATTGATAACAAGCAGAGAGACATAAATCATCAGATGGCCGTCGGGATAATAGGGCAAAATGCAACATTGATGTCACAAAATTTGGTTTATAGCCCTCTGCAAGGAAATTCTCAAACACCGGGTAGCTCAAATATGGTTTATAGTCCTCTCGCCACGCCACAGAAAACCCAGTACGTGTATGGTCTTCAGTCTCAGACTCCCACTATGTTTTCTGCTGCTCAAGTTCAGACACAGTACCATGCTCAGTATCCCAACATGGTTTTCAGTCCTGCCATTCCTCAAGCAGTTCAACAAGGCAACATTCCCCAATCTGCTGCTCCAGCACCTGCACCTGCTCAACCTCTGTCCAACTTTGCTTTTCTCACCAAAGAAAACGAAGAGAAATTGGCTATTGCGGCTTTGATGATCAAGAGCTTGAACGCCTTTTTGGCCGATGATCTGACTCCTCCATCCATTCTTCCAACCAAAGTTGATCAAATAATGGAGGAGGATCTGGACGAGATCGATGTGTCCTGGAATCTTGCGATGGCTGCCTTTCGTGTCAACAAGTTTCAGAAGAAGTATGGACGGCAACCATTGTCAAATCTGAAGACTGGTCTTACAAAGGATAAACTCAGGTGCTACAGATGTCACGAACCAGGACACTTTGCAAGGGACTGCAAGAAGCCGCCATCCGGATATGTGTCATCCAGGGTGGCAGACATACAGAGCAGCGACAGACAGCTGGTGCCAATCTCTCCCTCAAAGTCCACTACAAGTCCCTCGAGCAGCTCGGGCGGGAAATCAACAGTATTGGTGGCACAACAGCACGAAGGATTCAACTTGGCAGATGCTGCAGCTCAGATGGAAACTTTAAATCTCTCCAAGAACGACAACCACTGCATGATGGCGCAGACAACTGAGACGCCCGATCTTTCGGAAACGGTAAATCGAATTCTCTGTTCTGATAGTTTTCGTTTTAAATTATCACAAATGTGCGCCCATAATTCAACTCTTGTAGCTAAATACCAACAAGTTGCGTCTTAGAACATCGCCCTTAAACATAAGAACAAGCTTCTTATGGAAAAGGTCGAAGCTCAGAAACAAGATATAGCTCAGCTAAAGCTAGACTTGAACCAACAACAGTGTTGGGTATACGACTATAAGCTAAAACTTGCTGAAAAGGACGTAGAACTTCAAGTAGCCTTAGCCAAGCTAAATTCCTTGACAGGGAAGTTTCACGAAAATGAAATAAACATAAAAATTTTGAAACTTCTAGCAAACTGGTCAAGGACTCATGTGACCTTCAGCTAATTTACCAGAAAATTTTTACCAAAGGTTTTGGGTATAATAGGGCTCCTCCACCATATAATCATAACTATACAAGAATGCCTGAATCTGAGGCTGATCTAGAAAATGCAGAAAAAATGATTTATGGTAAACCTTCAAATTATCTTTCTAAACCATGGAAGCCTTATTACCCAAAGTTCTCTAAACCAACTGAACTCAAGAGGGATGATGCTTTCGTTACTTCCACACCACTTTCACATGAATCTGGTGATCATCCTTCTGGTAGTACAGATGATTTGAGAAAGTAACACCTAAGGCATAGGAATCAACATCCTACACAGAATCTAAAGGAGAAAAGTCTTCTGAAACTCAAACTGAATTCGTGAACGATACTAATGTGTCTACCTCATGTGCGAAGAAATTTTAGTTGAGGATATCACAGAAGGTGATCAAGAGAAATGTCTGAATGCAAATTCAGACAATTCGGCTACTGATTATGAATTTTATAAGCCCGCTTTTGACATTTTAAATCAATTTCTTGCTGAACAGTTTAAATTCTCAGATAGTGTTGGTTGTGTTGAGAACACAGACAGTTTTAATTCTGGTTTTTCATTGAATGTTTTGAATGATACTAATAATTGTAATAACTCTTGTGATGAAAACATGAATTTAGCTACGGGTCCAGCATCGACAGATGATTTGGTTTCATCAGTTCCAACTGAAGAGACCGGAAGTTCTTCTCCAGAAGTTTCGTCTGTTGATGCGAATCCTAGGGTTGACAGTGAGAAAGTCAACCAACCAACCGACCCTGTGAACATTGATGTTGGCATAATTCTATAAGATTCGGGCGACTCAGCTTCTTCCAACCAAGCACAAGGGACTGATTCTGAAATGACAGATGATGAGCATTCTTTTTCTGATGATTCAAATGAAAATCTTAAAACTGATTCTGAATCAGATTCTCAAATTTTTCAAAATTTAGAGATTCCCCCCATCTGTAACGTTTCAAGCTCATCTTTTGAAAATTCAGAAAAGGAAGTCCCTGCGGAGCCACCCGTGTCCTCTACAGAATCTGTCACGAAATGTGATTTGAAAATTAAGATTAAAAAACGGAGAACAGGTCGATCCAAAAATAAGAAAACCAAACTGGCGTCTCCGACAAATGAAAAGGCAACTGCTGAGTCCCCTCATCACTCTGAGAAATTGACTCAGCAGCCACAAACTGAATCTGTTAAGCAACCAGCAGAACAAATATCAGTTAAAATTACGCCTAAATCTACACGTTCCAAATTGTCAAAATCAAATCACAAAACTAACAAGTGTGCTGATGGTTGTGCGCAGGCAACAGTCAAGAAAAACATCGTGCATCAGCCGTCAGTACCGCAAGCAAGAAATTGACAGACAAATTGCCTAGAATTTCCCAAGCTGAACGGACTGTTTTCTTCCAGAAGAGGCAGACCTGTAAGACATTGTATTCACGATATTAGAAGACTATGCCTAATCGCCTACCTCAGGCTCTATTTATGGCTAAGTCTTCTGATTAAGACTAGAACTTGGCCAAGGATTGTGCAGAAGTCTAATTCATTAACCTGGAGGCCTAAGACATTGACCAAGATTCAGTCTTCTGCCCCTATTACAAACCAATTAAAAGCATCATCAACCTCATCCTCAACTAATTTAATTTTCCGTGAGGTTGCTTATATTGATGCAAATGGCATGCCCAGAACTTCCATGGCCTGGGTTGCAGCCTCTAACTAAAACCTATTGAAATGTGCAGGAACATCTCTAGCAAACTCTTGTAAGACTCTGGTATATTGACAATGGTTGTTCCAGGCACATGACCGGAGACATCTTGCAGTTGAACGACATTCAATTTTTCGATGGCGGGTTTGTTTCCTTCACAGGTGATGAGACAGGGAAGATTACTATGAGAGGAACAGTTTGCAACGGAGCCCTCAGTTTTAAGAATGTTAATTACGTACCATAATTGAAGCACAGTCTTTTGAGTGTGTCTCAACTCTGTGACAATCATTTGGATGTCCTTTTTACCAAGAAAGGGTGTTATGTGCTGAAACCAGGTCTTATTATTCCGGATGATTGGATTCCTCTTAAAGCTGCACGAAAAGGAAATGCATATGTCATTGACATGACAAGGCTCCCTCTGACAAGCTCACTTGCCTCTTCTCGTCTACAGCTGAACATGATGCAATGCTATGGCATAGTAGACTAGGACATATCAACATGAAGAACTTAAATCGTCTTACAAAAGGTGGTTTAGTCAGAGATCTACCAGTTCGCGACTTCAAGCAGGTTGAAAAGTGTGAATCATGTGCACGTGGGAAACAACATCGATAGCCACACAAATCTAAAGCCACTCCCTCCACGTCTCAAGTCTTAGAACTGCTTCACATGGATCTTTTTGGTCCGACAGACATTCTGAGCATTGGCGGGAAGGCATACTGTCTGGTTATCATTGATGAATACTCGCGATTCACCTGGGTTTTCTTTCTTATACATAAAGTGAAACCTTTGAGTTAGTCAAACAGTTCGTCACGCTTATGGAAAACCAGACAGACACCACTATGAAGGCCATTTGGTGTGATAACGGAACATAATTTAAGAATGTTACCTTAAATTCTTTCTGTTCCTCCAAGGGTATTGACCGCCAGTTTAGTGCAGCCAGAACTCCACAACAGAATGGGGTTGCCGAACGCAGAAATTGAATGCTAATTGAAGCTGCACGTACTATGCTGGTTGAATCCGAGCTACCTCTCATTTTCTGGGCAGAAGCAATCAATACTGCATGTTATATTCAGAATCATGCCCTGATCAATAAACGACACATGAAAACTCCATACGAAGTGGTTGAAGGTCGCAAACCTTCGGTCAAGCATTTTCGCAAGTTTAGATGCCCTTGTGTTCTGCTCATGGACGCTAAAGGGAAATTTGAATCACGCGGGGACCCTTGCATCTTCGTTGGATATTCCAAAAATTACTTCATACTGTGTTTATAACAAGATCAAGAAAATGGTGGTTGAAACCTACAATGTGGGTTGGCTGGAGTAAAATCCCAAGGATACACGCATTGGTCCTGACTGGCTATATGATTATTCCACATTGTTTAACCATGTTGATGTTCCTTCCATTGTGTCTGCAGGTAAAACTCAAATTTCTGACCTTCCAACAGTGCCCATCTCACCCGAAGACGATGCTGATGCTGCACAACTACATGAGACATTAAAGCAGCTGAGTGTGGATCCACCTGGATTTAATGACGCTGTATCTACTTCTTCCCCTGTCTCGCAATCCCAAGAACCAGCACTCAATCCGCCTTCTCAGGATGATTCTCCTGAAGTCGGGGCTTCTAACACAGAGCCTCCTACGACAAATGAAGGGTCTACTCCTCCCGATGTCTTGGGTTCATCTCTGTTTCCTGAGCCTACCCCGCCAGACTGTTCTGTTGATTCCTCAGCCAATACTCCTACTTGTGCAACTAATGAGGGGGAGTCATCTGAAGTTGCTTCAGCAAGTGTTACCAACTTGCAAACGGATGTTCTTGTTCCCACTACACCAATACCGCAGCGTCTACAGCGTGATCATCCCATTGAAAATATTATTGGTCCTGTTAATGCTGCTGTTCGAACCCGTAGCCAATCTGGGGATATCAATACTTGTCTCTACTCTTGCTTCATTTCATAAATTGAACCTAAAACTATTGATGTTGCTTTGCAGGAACCAGGATGGGTGGATGCTATGCATGAAGAACTCAATCAATTTGAGAAGCTTGGTATTTGGCAATTGGTGAAGCTGCCTCAAGGAAAACGTGCTCTCGGAACTCGCTGGGTTTTCCGTAATAAACAGGATGACACTGGAGTTATTGTTCGAAATAAAGCTCGACTGGTGGTTCAGGGTTTTCGTCAGATTGAAGGCTTAGACTACGATGAGGTCTACACACCGGTCGCTCGTTTGGAGGCTATTCGCATTTTCTTGGCATATGCATCTTACATGGATTTCACTGTCTATCAAATGGATGTCAAGACTGCGTTTCTCTACGGCACGGTGAAAGAGGAAATCTACATGGCACAACCACCTGGTTTTACTGATCCTGACAAGCCAGACTATGCATACAAATTAGATAAAGCTTTGTATGGGTTGCATCAAGCGCCTCGCGCATGGTACGCAACTCTCACAGAGCATCTGCTTGCTCATGGATACACTCGGGGAACCATTGATCAAACCCTGTTCTTCAAACGTGTTGACAAGGACATTATTCTTGATCAAATTAACGTTGATGATACCATTTTTGGTTCCACAAATGATGGTTTGTGTCGCGAATTTGAAGAAATTATGAAGAAGAAATTTGAGATGAGCTCATTGGGGGAGATGACCATGTTTTTGGGACTTCAAGTTCGTCAGAGCCCGTAAGAAATCTTGATTCATCAAGGAAAATATGTCCATGACGTTCTTGCGAAATTCAAGCTTACAGATTCAAAGCCCATGGCTTCACCTATTGTAGAACGGCCTTTGCTAAATGAAGACACTAAAGGAACGCCTGTTAATCCGACTATGTATCGCTCACTGATTGGTTCACTCATGTATCTCACTGCAAGTCGGCCAGATATCATGTTTGCCGTCTGCCAGTGTGCTCGTTATCAGGCTACTCCTAAACTCTCTCATTTACATGTTGTTAAACGCATTTTTAGGTACCTCAAAGGGGCACCATCACTGGGCCTCTGGTATCCTAAAAATTTTGAATTTGAACTGTTTGCTTTCTTTGACAGTAATCTTGGAGGTATAGATAGGGATATGCACTCAACTTCAGCTGGCTGTCAATTTCTGGGAGATCGCTTAATCTCGTGCAATACAAGAAGCAACAGACGGTCTCGCTTTCTACTGCAGAAGCAGAATATGTCGCAGCCTCTGCTTGCTGCTCCCAGGTTTTATGGATGCAACACCAGCTTGCGGATTACGGTTTGACTTATCTAAACACCACAATTTACTGTGATAATGATGTCGCTATCCAAATCGTCAAAAATCATGTTTTCACTCCAAAACCAAGCACATAAATATTAAAGTTCATTTTATCCATGATTGCTATGAAAAGGGTCTCGTGAAGCTTGAGCAAATCCACACTGATGCAAACTTGGCGGATTTGTTCACGAAACCCGTCAGCAACGCGCGTTTTCAAGTGCTGTGGATCTTCTCAAAATGATTCGGTTTTCTACCTAGGCTTCCTCTGTCTTTTTGTTTCGTTTATTGTATTTCCTTTATTTTTCTTTGTTTCGTAAATTTGTTCATGTATATGCATAAATTTAGGGGGAGAAATCTTAAAAAAAAAACCCAGCTTTTGCAACGATAGGGAAATGAAATACTTTTTCGTGAAAAAATGGTTGACTAACACATGTAAGGTGTTGAAGCGGCAAAAGGTTTGGATCGAATGTGATATGTCGGTAGGTCGAAAACTCAACCAAATAGTGTTAACCAAATGATACAAACATAATGAACTATGTACTCAGTGGGTCACTTACTATAGGTGTATGACTTCATGGTCTTAAATCTTGTGTTGATAGATAGCTAACGTCTGAGGTTTCGGGTCTTTATGCTGTTGAGTCATCCGGGGATATCTTGGCTGCCCTTCTATTGCATCCAGATTATATGCAGACCTAGGCACAGTCAGGATATCTTTCTAAAAGAGCCAAAATAGAAGGGCCAAAACCTAAGAGAACGGAAGTTTCTTCATGAGAATATTCCATAAGTTCTTACGTACCACATAAGGTATTTGCCTAACCCTCGTCAGTCACTATTGGTCTCTCTGCTGTACGGAAGTACTGACCTGTTCACCAATAGCCTGACGTTGTAAAATATAAAGAATGAACACAGTATTCTCACCTGCTACGATGAATGGTTGTGCTTACCTTGATCACGGGGGTATGTCATGGTATGGACACACTGGTATCATAGTATAATACTACCTTAAGCGTATCATAAATCTTGAACTGAAAGGGTTGAGTTTTAGATTAGATGGACAAGTATATTGACAATCGCTTAGACTAGTTTGACCCTGCTCATACTGAAAAATGTTCCTTAGTCGACCTTTGAAATGATTTGATCCCTTAAGCAAGGCTGTGTTAATATTTATGTGTGTGCTAAAAAGTCTTCTCTTTGTAGATTGGTAAAAGGTGGTTGGATGTTTGGTTAGTCAACTTGATGATTTTTGGTTAGATGGTTTTTGTCAAGGGATATTGGATTGGCCTACTGAGTTTCAAATTTGGGCCAATCTAATAGAATTTTGAAAGTCTTAAAAATTGAAAAATTCAAAATTGACATGATATTGTTCCGGATTGGGCCTTTCCGCACAGGCCCACTTGGATTACTGTTCCGGATTGGGCTTTTTACGGACAGGCTCACCTGGACTTTACTGTTCTGGATTGGGCCTGACAAAAGCCCAATCCGGACTCTTTGGAATTTGAGGCCCAATACCATTCTGGAAAGTATATCAATGATTCTGAAATGTCATTTCGGATTATTCACAAATTTCTGAAATCCCTATTCTTCTCTGACTCTCTCTCTCTCTATTTCACTGTTCATCTCGAAACTCATCCGGGTTCGGTAAATCTGCTTAAAAATAATTAAATCCGGATGATAATCTTAATGTTTAAAGCATTCCGGATAGCATCTCGGATTGATCTTCAAAGACACATGCATTTCGGATTCCATTCCGGATGGATATTCATCCGAATTGATGAACTCGGATTTCATCTCGGATAATCTTCATCCAGATTGATGATTTATCCGAGATACTGTTGGCTAATCCGGATTGCTGTTTTATCCGAAATACAAGTGACCTCTTGCTAATCCGGAATGATAAAAAGGTTCATCCGGATTAGTGTTGACCTGTCAGTAAATCCGGATTTTAGGTATTGAACCTTTGGACTGTTTTGAACCTTTTCAACTGTTTGAACCCGTAAAACTAATTTGAACTGTTTTGAACCTTTACAACTGTTTGAACCCATAAAATTGATTGAACCTTCCAAATCTGTTTGAACTATCCAGTTAGTGTTGACTTTCATCCTGATAAACTTCGTTAACTTCTGTTAGTTGTGATTTAACTTGGTTATTGTCTTGACAGAAATGGTTGAAGAAGCTTTTGACGCCGTTATGCTGGTTGAGGAGAAGTTCCACAACCAGGCAGGATATCATTCGGACCCACCAGCTGAGTTTTACAGGAGTTCCAGTCGATGATCATGGGTTTGAACGCGTGCAAGATTGCCTAGGCTCTCCGGGCCAATCCAGTCATATACAGAGATTTAGTGCATTCATTCTGGAAGAGAGCTCGATTTCATTAGACAGGCGCAGATGGGAGACCATATATCAGTTCTCAGATACAAGGAAAGGAGATTTTGGTAAATAAAGCTTGCGTTAGAGAGGTGCTACAATTTGTTGATACTACTAGCGACCCAACGGTATACGCGAAAGAGAAGGTGGTGCCGGTACTAATGGAGATGGGTTATGAAGGATCGTATCCGCCGCTGCTTAAGAAGATGGTTCCTGCATACTGGCGATTATTAGTGCATACGTTCATGCAGTGCGCTCAGAAAACAAAGGAGGTCTCGATCAGCCGAACCAAACCTAGACCTCTGTTATTATATCTCTGGTTATGGACTGGAAGTATAACTACTCTGGTTATATCTTTGAAAACATGAAGAAAATTTTGGAGCAGTCCAAGAAGAGAATGTTTCTATTGTATCCACGCTTCGTACAGTTGATTCTCGATGCTCGCTATCCTGATCTGGCAAAAGATGCTTCGGATGCGAATTTGTTAAACATGAAGCCGATGGGACCAACCATTTTTAGCACCATGAAGAAGAATCGCTCGACATCTAAAACTGTATATGTTGGTCTCTTTGCTCTGAAGAAATTTGAAAAATTTGCAGAGGTTGTTGGTCAGGACGTCCCAGCTCCTCCACCGTTAAACGCCATTGTGGCAGAAGAACATGAGGTGCCGGTCAAAGAGAAAGAGATAGAGGTAGAAGATCCGGTTACAGATGACGATACCGATGCAGAACAAGCTTTTCTAGATGATCTTACAGAGTTCAATGCTAATTTAACTCCAGTTTTGCCAGAACTGTCCTCAGAGAACTTGGAAGCCTTGATTGCTCATTTAAAGGAAATCCAAGAAAAACAGGGTGATTCTTCACTGGAAATTCCATCTGTTGCTGCTCCGATTGGTATGGTTGAAAATGATGACGAAGATGAAGAGGATGAAGTTCCATTGATTAAGAGGATGCAAACAGAGCCGGGTGTTCAATCAAGTCAGTCTGAAACTCATGTTGTTAGTGCTGCTGAAGAGTCTGTTTTGGTGACGTCTACTGTGGTTTTATCTTCAGTCGCTGCATCTGTTATAGATACTCTAATAGTTGATACTCCCGTTTTATCTGAACTGACAACCACTCATATTGCTACGCATTCTACAGTTGTCTCAATTCCAACAGACACAGTACTACAAATGATGGAGTTTGGGGGAAGTTCGATGGGTGCAGGAGGTTCTGAGGCAGGTGGAAGTGGTTAGGTCGTGGTGACGATGATTCTGTGGAATATTTGCGACGATCAGAAAAGCGTGCTTTTGAATTTGGTGGGTTGGATAGTGATGATGAGGATGTGGAAGTTGATGTTGTAAATCTGAAGAAACGGATGGTCGTTTTAGAGCAGGAGGTTAGATTGAAGGATGCTCAAATTGCCTCGTTGCAAACACGATTGGACGTTGAGATCAAACCATAGATCAGCTGCAGGGAGATGTTACTATGCTAATGACCATGGTGTTCGATTTGAAAGCCAAATTGGAGAATAAGTTTGGAAGGGAATTTTCTGATCCTACGGACGATCCGATGAATACAGAGCACAGACATCGCTGCTCAACGACGAGCGGCAGAGGAAAGTGAGGCAGAAAGGCTAGCAGCTGAACAGTTGGCTTCTGAATGCCAAGCTGGATTAGATGATTATCTGGGCGATCCACGGAAGAAATATACAGCTAGCCAGAAGCATCCAGCGACTCAAAGGAAGAACAGATGGTACTGATGAAGAATGTTGATGTTAATCATCTTGACGAAAACTTCCAGTTAAAAGATCCAACAAACCAATCGGAACGATATGTGATGGAGCTCGGTTCTAGCTACTACAGCAAAGTCGGGAATAAATCAAAGGTGTTAAGCTGGATGTATGATCACGTAAAGAAAATGTGGATAATTGTTCGCCAGGATGGGACTCGAGAGTATTATTCGAAGGAATCTCAGTTCGAGACATGGACGAAAATAGCTCTTACTGATTTACTACGCGCTCCGTATACAGATGATGATACAACTGAGCGTGGCCCTGGCTGGAGATTCTTCAAGAAACTGGAACATGAGGTAAAGAACGGGTTTAAGACGATGAAGACTGTCGAACCCTACTTGCGAGCCGCAAAGGGAGTTCATGATGCGCATACAGGGAGAAGATTCAAATCAGTGATGTGGCCGCCAACATATAAGGAATTGGTTATACCGGTCGCTCCAACATTTCCACGAGGGATTTTAAAGAACTTTAACTTTTGGTTGTATGATCCTAAGGCCGGCAGCGTCGCGATTGTAACAAAGGAAAAGGCGTTTAGGGTGAATGACGTGATTGATCTAGTAAGCTTTCATGATGAAGACCTGCAGGTTCTTGCTTCTCATCAAATCCGAACTGCAGAGTTATATGAAGTGTGTGCGAAGGATTGGACAGCAGCTGTTGCAGGTATTATTGATGGAAGGCTATGAGTGGATGCACAACCGAAAGACTAGAATGCCTAATGTTGTAAACCTAAAGGGAGATTATTGGGCTTATATTAACAAAGGTTTACACATGGCTACTTTTGGGCTTTAGAGGGGTTCCTGGGCTTCCTAGTGCCTTGTGGGTCTAGGGTTGTAAATGGTGGGCTTAGTGAGTATTATAAATATATGTCTTAGGTTAAGGTTAAAAGGTTAGAGAGTTGTATTTGCAAAACTTGTATCAGACACTTTTCAAGTGTATGCAAGTTGTTCTTAATTCAAAGATTGTTCTTCTTCCTAATCAATATTTTCGCTACTGATTAGATTTGTGATACCTGTTAGATCCGTTATCGGGACTTACAATATTTATCAATTATCTAAGAATGGTTCAACATAATTAGTGGTTAGATCTGGTTTTTCACACGCCTCGCAGTAAAACCCCGCATGTGAAATTTGAGAATGTAACATGACTAGCCACTCACTGTAAGGTGAATAATACTGTGTATCAAAGCGGTAGGTGGGACACACCCTAGATCACCATAAGGTGAATAATAACGTGTATCAAAGCGGTAGGTGAGACACACATTAAATCACTGTGGCCCCCACCTAACTGGCCACTCACCCTTCTTGAGACTGTGCAAGAACCCCCCAGACTCGACCAGTTTTACAGAACACATAATATTAGACACATCTAAATGCTTATATAACATGTACTGATAACACTATACATATGCCTGAAAAAAGTCTGGTCAAAACATCTATAATCCGATCCCATGTTGACCCATATAATCTGAGTGACCCAAATGAACAAAATTAAACAACGGAAATTACTCAAGTCAACCCATTGGGTCATCATTTTGGGATGTAAGTGTGTAACTTAGAAAAAAACATGGGAATGTAAATTAAATAATATAAAGATACACCACAGGCAAATAATACTATGACCGAATAACCAATAACACAAAATACAAGAGTTTATAATAAATCAATACTTGTGATCTAATAACTATCAACTGCTCAGCTTTGGCAATACAGTCTGCAGTACCTATGATCTCAACGTTTTTAGCAAGTAAAGTTGGGTCTATATCCACATCCCTAGTGATCTAGATCTTTGTCTTAGATTGCATTTAATAGTTTCGTCAGCTTTACCAATAATGACACCAACTTTGCCATATGGGATCTCAATTTTTTTGCTTGAGTTTGTTGCATAGCCATCATAAGTAGAAGGTATTAAAGGAGCAATTTGTCATGTGACACTATCAAATTATTCACTAACTTGTAACCCGACTTATATTTGTATCAATTGTAACTCAAAACCTTATCTATGAAATAAGTTTTGAATATTCTATGTTTAGTTATTCATTTTGAGATTTATATTATTACAATTTCTAATTATGGGTTTACACTTGTTTTATGTGCGTTATTTCATCATCTATATTCGTTTACTTTTTACTAAACAATGTATTTTGGGTCTAAACCAAACTTGAGGGACTAAAAATGACAAACACAAAACTTTCTGGAACTCGGGTCTCCCCGCGCCATGCATAGGAGCACCTCTCTAGCCTCGCAATGCATGAAAGCGTTGTGTATGACCCGGACAAGGTGATCTGTCGCACCACGCGATAGGACCAAGCCTCCCTCCCTTCCGCGTGGCGGGGGGGGGGGGGGGTGTCAGACCTGGCCGTTACGTGAATGTGGTCGATTTGCAACCATTTAACACCATTAAAGTCATAATTATCATTGTTTTCGGTTTGTAATTCGTTACAATGTATGCAGACATTATTCCAAGTCTAATCCTAACATCAGTTGCACCATAATCATCATCTTTATGATGGTAATCAAAACTTATCGATTCTTATCCAAACTTGAAATCAATTCATATGTTTTATAGAAACTGAAATCCCAAAACGTCTTGTTATTACCATTTCTCATATCTCGAAAAAAATACATCCCAATCACTCTATTCCTATGCAATTTTGAAGATCAAGAATCTAGGCTCCAATATTCTTTCAACCGATTTGAACTCAAATCTAAGCCGTTTAAGGATAATTTTTGGAATTTATTTCCAAAACGTTACAAGTCGTGTTAAGTTGTATTTCGGCTATCTTCACAACATGTGAGTATTCATAACCCTTTTTTTCATTTTTATGTTTAGGGGTTTATCATGTTTTCAAATCCTTTTATTCAAAGTTATGCGAATTGATTATGTTTATGTGTTAAATTGTGTTATGTGTTAAACTATTTCTATTGCTAGCCTAAGCCTATTTCAAGCTTTGATCACTAACGAACTATGCCTGAAGTAGCAGATAGTAGCACTATTGGATTGACACCCACCTGAATTTGACCTGTGATGGCATATGGTATCGAAATTAATTAAATTCTAATTCTTGTCAACTAAGGTTTGGTCATTGCAATGTTTATACACATGTGCTTAATTATATTATTGATAATTGGTTCACTATTCTATTTTTACTATGTGTGTCAAAACATATGTTTACTCACAAACTTGTTAGTTGATTATTTATTTTATATATGATACATGTAATGTAGTTTAAGATGTTCTCAAGCATGATAAAACATTTAGGATGCATGGGACTTAGTTTCAATAAATAAAACTTTACTTCATGTTATGTTATGAGACAATTTGTTTTTTTGTATTTGAATAATTTAATTGGCATGATTAAATATATCACTTTTAAAAAGGGCCATGTATTATGAACAATCATACATCACACCCAGATATATTCAGTCGTTGGTTAGGATGTGACAAATTGGTAGCAGAGTCATGGTTATAGGGAATTAGGTTATTAGATACGATGACCTAGACTATAACTTTAGGTACCCAAACATGAGTTATTTCATGTATTTTATGCTTAACCTTCTATGTTCATACTTGTATTGTTTATTATTATTTGATTATACTTTATGCTATATGTGTTTACATTATCATATTCCCTATGTGTTTAAGTTTATTCATGTAACACACTTGTGCTATCATATTATCTTGCACATATTCCTTAGGCTTGATGCCTAGTCTCTGATTCCTATTATTGAAATTTCATTAAATACTTATTTTATTTTTGAAATATCGTTATTCAATCTCGTCAAAGTTTAAAAGTTTACTTAGAGACGGCATGTAGTAAATGGAAGGGTGGACACCTAGGGCTACAAATGAACCAAACGTTTAACGAACAGTTCGTGAACCGTTTGACGGGAAGTTCATTTGTGTTCGTTCATTTATTAAACAAATGAACAAGAACAAGAACTTTCGTTTGTTTAGTTAAATGAATGAACATGAACATAAGTTGCGTTCGTTCATTTACGTTCATGAACGTTAGGTAACGCGTTCGATAGTTTATTAGTGTTTTTATTTTTTATATTATTTAAATACTTCAAATTTCTATCAGATAAAATATTTAATAAGTGTCAGTGTATTATATATTTTGTTCATGAACGTTTGTTTACATTTGTGTTCATGAACATTAGTTTGTGCTCATTAACATTCATTTTCTTTCATTGCCTAAAATTAACAAATGAGCACGAACAAATTTATTTCCTTAACAAACGAACACGTATATAAAATCTTGTTCGGTAAGTGTTTATGAACAGTTCGCGAACACATTGTTCTGTTTGTTTACAGCCCTATGGACACCTGTACACCGAGTTTTCTATTTAGGAAAACATTTCCTATAAATCCCAATCTACCAAGGGACCAATTATGCTTTCCCAGGAATTTTTGAGTGAGTGTCTTAACCTATTAGGCCAAAGCATCTCATTAGCATCACTTGAACTAGAACAACTTTGATAAGTCAAGGTGTTCATTTTATGTTCTACTTCAAACTAATATTTTACAATATCCATATTTTATTTCATGTTTTAATGCTATCTCTAATCCAAATTTCATGATATTTTTTATGTTATTCTTGTGGTTTGCTTATCATTTTTCATTTAAGTCTTCATGATTTCATACATATCATTATTATGTTTTATTATCAATTTATCCATATCCTTTGTCTCGTAATCTTATGCGTATCAAAGCGGTAGGTGGGACAAACGCCAAATCACCATGGCCCCAACTTACTGGCACTCACCCTTGTGGAAACGGTGCTAGAACCCTCAGACTCGACATGTTTTACATAACACATGATATTTGACACTTCTAAACGTTTGTATAACAGTGTATTAATAACACTGTACCTCAGCAAGAACATTCTTAATCAACTACTTGGATTTTGCTATAGAATCTACAGTACATGTGATCTCAACGTCTCTGGTAAATGAATTTGGGTCTGCATCGATATCCCTGGTGATCTAGATCTTTGCTCCAAATTGCATTTGAAGATATTTGATAGTTTGCCACCTTTACCAATAATGACACCAACTTTGCCATTTTGGATCTCAATTTTTTTTGCTTGAGTTTGGTGCATAGCCACCATAAGTAAAAGGTATTGAAGAAGGAGCACTGTAATGCCTCGTATTTTCGTATTTCTTTTTTAAATTGTCTTGTATTCGTATTCTTTTTTTGGAAACTTGTAATTTGTATTCCTTTCAACCAATTGTAATCTGAGACTTCGATCATAATGGCAATGCATTTTTATACAGGTACATGTTACAGTCATACTTGTTTTATACGCTATACACCATTGATTACATGCTTATCAATCATTAGATATTCAATTATACACATTATTCTCTATCACCATACTTATACGCAAGCTCATACGCACTAATTACGTGATACATGCTCATTCACCAATACGCGCTTTTAGGCAAAACTGAACCATACTTCAAGTTTATATTCGATTTGGAGTATGATCATACATGTTTTATACTTACATACACCTTAAATACCAAAAAAAAACATGCTTAATTATGAGTGTTTAGCACAAAATGATAGAATAATCAAACTCTAAGGGTCAAACAGTAAATATTGGAAAGTTTCTTGAAATTCTACACATTTGCATTACCATGCACTTGACATTGCATGACCATGCGAGCACACATGACCATGCACCTAATCTGCATGACCATGTAGGTCTGTTACCCAACTACGGGTTTTAATATTTTCACCCACTTTTTCAACCTCCAACCATCTTAAATATTTAATTTAACCTAACCCATTTCTCCCACTTATAAATAGGCCTCCTCCACACCTCCTAAACCCTTTACACTCTCTCAAATCACTCTCAAACACACCTAAAATCATCAAGAACTTCTCCATTTTGGGCAAAAAGTTCAAGTGTTCTAAGTGAGTTTTCACTCACTTCCCTAGGCTTTCTTCTCCATTTCTTCTTTCCAACTATTTGGATAACCTCTAGGAAGGTATCCACAAGTTTGCCATGGTATACTAAAGTGAAACCTCACCACATTTGAGGTCCAAAGTAGCATAAAAAATTTGTTTTAACTTATCTTTTAGTTTCTTGTATATAATGCTTAGAACTTGATGGAATCTTACACCCACCTTGCTTCCAACTAAGCTCATAGTTGTGGGTTTATGTTGTGGTTGATTTCCACAAGAAATGAGGCTCAAAAAACTCCATAAAATTCTGCCTTAAAGGTCCTAAGTGACCTACAAAGTGTTGGAACCATCCAAGCTTTCAACCTTCAATGTTGAAAGACTTGTATTTTGGTGAATGTGTGAACCATGGAAGCTTTGGCTGGCTCTCCAACCTTGTTCCACTACTTCACTTGTTTACACTTTAGTCTAACTTCATACACTAAATCTCAAAACAATTTCCAAACAAAGGGACACGGTTACATCACGTCCTTAAACACTCTCTATGTTTGGGATGCACGCATCTAGCTTGCTCACTTGGTTGTTTAAGATTTAGTAGTTTATGTATTTTTCATTTTTAGTCTATATTCATGACCAACCGAAACCATCAACTAAGTTGATGATTTTGTGATTTGGTGAATCATATAATGAGGTTAAATGGATGGAATTCATCCTACCTCCTTGCGTGACCATTCTTATGGCACCTTACTTTATATTCATATACATTAACTCTTAAATTCTGAATCCAATCTGCTAAACAAAAACCGCAACTCACACACCTTTGTTTTCCTCATAGGGTAACTTCGGTGTTCCAAACTCAAGACTCATGTCACCAAGTGAAATTACTTCGCAAACCGTGACTATACATGACCATCTTTCCGTTTTTACACTTTTGGGTGCAATAAAAAACGTCATGCATGCTAGTTCATGATATGTTATGCCTCAGTATACATTTTGCCATGTGGGTCTCGTTAAAATTCTTTATGCATATGCTAGTACACTAGATTGTATGCTCACTAATGCTTTTATGTTTACATGTTACTTTAATATATATTGCATGAGCATGATGTTGATGCGTCGAAAAGAAATTTAGTAGGAAGGACTAGAAACGCACTTAGTTTAAATTTATGTTTTGTTTTTTTAATTTATATGTTTTAAATGTTGTATTTCCTTTGAAACAATTTCTTTTCCTTTAGCATGAAATGAAAACAGTTACCTTAAATACTTGTCACAATTAGTCGTTATGAAGTCCATAGCAATCTTGTTTTCGTCTTGTTCCGATGTTTCCGCCATCAGTTGGAGTGTGACAAACACGTCCTATAGTTGTGATGATTAAAACATAAGGTGGGTTTCTTTTATTTGAAATTAAAAAAATGTAATCTTTTAAAAGAATTAAGGGTTCGGGTTTATAATATATTCAAATTATCGTTGTATGGAACAACTTATGAGAGATATTTGTTAAATATTATAAGGATGTCATTTTTTAAGGTATTAAAGTTGTAATCGACACAAACACCCAACTTAAAGGTTATTGCAAACCCTAAAAGGTTCAGAAGATTACAAATCTTACAAGAATCAAAGAAACACAATACTATTTCTCTCAACTCTACTCTAAGAGATTATCAACTCAATAATCTCTCTAACTCTAACAAATCTGACACATCAAACCACTCATTCAAGATTAATCAAAGAAACAGAAGAAAAACTCTAGAAAACCTAAGAGAGAGAAACGAGAGAAAGTATGAACAAATATCCGTGAAATAATTGAACTCTCTGGAAACAACTTGACTTATATAAGGTGCCGAAACTATATCCGGTTTGTTATAACAAATGCGAACAACCCGGTTCTTGTAACAGCTACATAACTAGCACTTTATAAGGCTATAGCCTTCTTATCAGCTAGAGCCCATCTACCAACCCATCAACCTATCAACAAGAGCCCAGCAAGTCATTTCTCCAGCCCAGTTGTCCAGTTCCAGTCCAATTGCTCACATGTTAATTTTATAAAACAACAAAAAATTAATGAACTACAAACAATAAACAAATTATTAAACTGAAACTACAAGTATACATTTAAAACCTTTTAACACCCCCCCCCCACGTTTAATAATCCGAATGGATAAAAAATGTTGATACTAGAACACAACTCACTACGTTGTTGTACCAACAACCCCTTAGTAAACAAATCAGCTAAGTGATTTTTAGATTCAGTTCCTAAAACCTTTATAACCCCTTTAGAAATCAAGTCTCTGAGAAAAAATAAATCTAGCTCAAAATGTTTTGCTTTATTATGAAAAACTGGATTCGTAGTTATGGATATAGCATGTATTATCACAATATAAGGGAATATGCAAAACAACAGGAATACCGAGTTCAAACAACATGCTTTTTAACCAAACTAACTCACAAGCACCACTACACATAGCCTTATACTCAGCTTCTGCTGAGGAGCTAGAAATCGTTGTTTGCCTTTTACTTTTTCACGAAATTAAACAATTTCCTAAGAAAAAACAATAGCTTGTAACAGACTTCCTTGACTTCGGGCACTTAGCTAGTTTGAATCTGTAAATGCTACAAGACTGAAATTAAAAGTTTTACTAAACAGAACACCTTTTCCCGGTGCATGTTTTAAATACTTCAAAAGTCTAATTGCAAGTTTCAGATGACCTTGTGTTAGTGCATGCATATATTGACTTAAATAGTGAATTGTGTACGATATATCAGGTCTGGTATGAGCAAGGTAGATTATCTTGCCAACCAGTTTTTAATATCCAGTAATATTATCAACATTTTCTTTACACAAATTTGTTAAAATATGATTTTGCTCAATTGGATTACCGATTGGTTTGCATGCCATCATGTTGTACTCAGCCAATAACTAAGCAATATTTTATTTGTGACAAATATAACTCATTATTAACTTGAACAACTTCAATTCCAAGAAAGTACCTAAGTTCACTCGGGTCCTTTATCAAAAACCTGGACCTTAAACTAACTTTAACCTTTTCTATCTCAGAAACACGGTTTCTAGTAATGACCATATCGTCTACATAAACACGCAAGTAAACGATCACATCAGATTCAACTTTGGAAAACAAAGAGTAATCACATTTACTTTGACTAATGCTAAGTCAAATAACACATTGACAAATTTTTCATTCCACATCCTAGGGGCTTGCTTCAACCCATATAACGACTTCTTTGGTTTGCACACCCTATATTCTTCCTTTGAATAATAACCATCAGGAAGACTCATATAAACATCCTCATTCAAATTGCCATACAAAAACATATTATTCACATCTAATTAATATAATTTCCAACATTTTTCTACTGCTATAGACAAGATACATCTAACAGTAACAAGTTTAACCACGGATGAAAATGTTTCATCAAAATCAACACACTGTTTTTAACTATAGCCTTTGGCAACAAGCCTGGCTTTAAATCTTTCAATTTCACTTGTTGACTTGTATTTTATTTTATAAATCCATTTATAGCCAACAATACTTCTACCAGATGGTAACTCAACAAGATCCCAGGTATCATTCATATGAAGAGCTTTAATCTCTTCATTCATGGCTGACACCCAATTGGGATCCTTGGAAGCCTCATAGAAGTTGTTTGGCTCACAAGTTTTATCAAGTATATATGTAAAACACTTATGTTCTACAAAGAAATTTGAATAATTAACAACTCTTTCTAGCCCATATTTGACTTTTCCTTCAACAATAAAGTCACTAAGACTTCTGGGTAACGTAGAACTCCTTGTAGACCTCCTAGGAGTGGCTTGAACTTCTAAATGACCTTCACTAATACCCTCAGATATATGATCTTCTACACCTTCAGTCATCACATGCTCAACCCTATCAGGAATAGTACTTGACATACCAGGCTACTCCTCTTGAGCCCTCCCTAAAGTATCAACCACACCTAATACTGATTGTTGAGAATCATGTGTCTCTGATTCAGTACTAGAATGATCCCTTTCTTCATCATTGGGTTTTTTAGGCATTTGGTATTCAGAGTCTTCAAAGATGTCAAAAAAAAATTGTAACATCATTATCATTATTTTCATCAAACAGTTTTAGTATGTTTTTATCTTTAAAAGGTATTATAGACTCGAAAAATTTAACATCTCCTGAATAAAATCCAGTTTTATTATCCAAACTGTACATCTTATAACCCTTTTTTTAGTTTAATAACCAATGAAGACACATTTTTCAACCTACTACTAAGTTTGTCTGAATCATTTAAAACCGTACAAAAACCTAAACATCTAGACACACTTAGGGGCTGTTTGGCAACTTCTGAATGGTTAAGTGCTGCACCAGTAAGAGGTCTGAACCATTAAGAGCTGAACCATTAAGAGCCAGTATAATGCTTAACCGTTAAGAGGCAAATGTCTGATCAATTCAGATTATAGGTCTTAACCATTCAGACTCTGTATAATACTAACCAATCAGAGGCAAATGTCTGAACTATTCAGACATCTGCTCACGAAACAAACAGTCTAAACCATTAAGTGTTGAACCAGTAAGAGGTCTCAACCATTAAGAGCCTCATTAAGAAGTAAACAAACGACCCCTTAAATGATCAAGAAAGGGTTCAAAGCCATACACATGTTCGTATGGAGTTCTACCACCTAGAACTAATGAAGGAGTCCTATTAATCAAATAAACAACTAGTTAATACACAGTTAGACCAGAATCTAACAGACAAGTTACTAGGAAACAAGACAACCCTATCCACATTCAAAAAATGTCTATGTTTTCTTTCAACCACCCCATTTTATTGTGGGGGTATAAGTACATGAAGTCTGGTGTAAAATACCTCTATTTTTACAAAACATACCCATTTGACTGTAAATAAACTTAGTTCCGTAATCACTTCTAAAACATTTAACATCTTTCTTAAACTGGGTGTTAAGTATAGTAACAAAAACATGTACATTTTCAAATACTTCTTGTTTAGACTTCATTAAACATACCTACACAGCTCTTGAATAATCATCAACAATATTTAAGAAGTATCTAAACCCTTCTTTACTTGAAATTCTATAAGGACCCCATATATCTAAATGTAGCAACTCCCCTAATTCTTTTGTTTTATGATTACTCAAGAGAAACAGTTCCCTATGTTATTTAGCCTGTTGACATATGATGTATTGAATAATACATCTATTTATCTTGTAGAGTTTGTATATTTTTAGCACGTTTTCGTTTTGATTTGTCAAGAATTTATCTACTTTTAATCTAAACATGTTTTGCAGGTCTTGGTTCGTGAAAATGGTTGGAGGGATGGGAAAACGAGCGAAAATGGTGAAAAGAACCGAGCCGGGACGTGAATGGATCGAAAACAAGAAAACAAAACGCAAAATCAGGATTCCCACCTAGTCGCGGGCCACGACCGGCACACAACAACTCTCTCGCGAGGCGCGAGAGAGTGATAATTATCTCCGGAATCAAAGCTCGTTCGTGGGGCGTGACTGGACCCTCCAAACTCTCTTGCGGCCCGCGAGAGAGGTCTTTATCCAGAAAGTTTCGAAATCAGAGTTGTTTTGGGATTTGGTTGTTTATAATAGACTTATTATCATTATTAAACACATCTTGGGCAACTTTGGACGAACTAGGGCAGATTTGGAGCTAATTTCTGGAGGTTTGAAGCTACACAAAGCAGATCTAAGCTGCAGGAATTGTGGTGTGATCATGGGAGTTCAAGGCAGGAGCTTGTCATGGTTTATCATACCAATCTCTTCTTTGATTTCTTTGTTTTGATCAATCATGCTAATTGTTTATCAACTTTGTTTTATTCACTTTTTAAACATGTTGTTAGGCTAGATTTTCTTTGGTTACCTAGGTTTTGGGTTATGGAATTATGAAACTTTGATTTGCTTTAATTAAGTTTATGGTTTGAATATTTAAATTGGTAAAGATCACAACTTTAATAATCTAGTTTAGGATATTTGCATGATCTTGTTTGTTTGATGATTGTTTGGTTGTATTGCATAAACTTTGGTGAATGTCTTTCATGTAATAGGTTTATGTTACTTTTCGTGTTCTTAGGAATTCGTGAAGTTGTCGGTAAAATTGGCCAATAAAACCGAGGAAACAATTAGATTAACTATTAAATCAAACTTGTCGTTATACCTAATTTGTTAATTGAGAAATTGTAATTAGTTGGCTGAATTAATGTGGTAAATTGTTAGGTTAGGGTTTGAGAAATTCCCGAGTCTAATTTCCTTGTCATAATTGAATCAGTTAATCTAAACTAGAAAATTGTAGTTGGTCTAAGTTAATTATTGAGAGGTAATTAATAATTAGGCACTTTACTAATTTGAAAAGATAATTGAAAAAGAATCTTTAAGACCGGTAAATGAATAAAAAGGATAGGTTATTGTAGGTGTCTTCCTGAGAAGGGTCGGGGGTCCTGTTTAATAATCCTAAACTTTGATATGCTAAGATCCCGGTAAAATATTCAACCAGATTAATTATTGTTAAAATTGAAGGAGTAGTAGTCTAAAAATCCAACCTAGATAACTAGTTTATTATCTCTTGGCAAAAGTTCTAATAAGTCCCTCGAAGTTCATAGTTTGGTCATTTCACTTTAGTAGTTTTATTTAAATTAGTAATTTAGAATTATGAGTAACCCCCCCCCCCCCCTGAATATACATAGTGTGTAATTGAGTCTAAATTAGTGGTCTTAGCAATTAGAGAGTCCCGTGGGTTCCATAATCCGGACTTGCTTCATACTATTCTACATTTGATCGGTCCACTTGCCGGTTAGTAGTTTAGTGTAGTTTAGGAGTCTAGAGTTTAATTTGAGTCTAGAATTAGGGTAATTTGTTTTGTTTTTAATTAACTACTTTTAGAACATCAAGTTTTTGGCGCCGTTGCCGGGGACTATCTCATTGGCAATTGCGTTGATTACTCGATTTAGGCTTTTCTTTTACACTTGTGTTTATTTTGCATTCATTTGTGTAGTAGGAGTCTAAGTTGTTTAATTATTTAATATTTAATTTTTTCTATTATAACTGAATCATTTGTGCTAACTTCTCGTGTTTGTCGTGTTTCCGGTTTAGTGGATGCCCCACATGCGATCGCAAGGACCTCCACCTAAACCGCCGACGGACACGCCATTCTCCCCCGCACCAAGGGTAAGTGCTTCTTCCTCAACTTTTTCAAGTTCATCTCATTCCTTCGTACCACCCGATTTCTATTTTACACCTAAACCTTCATCACCCGATTCTTCATCACCCCGTGTAGTCCATAGAAACATAAGCCCACCACAGCCACCACCCAACTTCCACATGGCTGATAATAACAATCAGACCGTATACCAACAAGCCACCACCGGTTTCACCGGTGCGAACTCACTTACCCCCCATGAACAATGACCGAGCTTGGCAAATCCCTTCCTACATCATGACCGCCATCACTAACTCTTGCCAATATCACGGTCGTGATGATGAGGATGCGCCCGCACATATCAATCGCCTTACTCGTCTATGTCATACATTCAATATGGAGGGTGCGGGTCATGATGCCCGTTTTCTCCAAGTCTTTTCGTTCTCTCTCGGGGGTCGGGCCGCCATCTGGCTTGACTCCCAACCACATGGCACTTTTTCTACTTGGGCCTCTTTACGAGATGCTTTACTTAAGAAATACTTTCCACCAGCCAAAGCATCACACCTTCGCGATCAGATCCATTCATTCCGAATGGATCCGAACGAGCCCTACCATCTAGCTTGGGAGCGGTTCCAGACCTTAGTATCCCTCCCAACATGGTCTATCAGACTAGGCACTTGTAGAGAAATTCTACAACGGTCTCACCCCTGAGACCCGTGCTCGATTCAACACCTCTGCTGGTGGCCATCTGATGGGAAAGAAAACAGTAGCCGAGTGCAATGACCTTTTCGAGAGCTTTGCCCATTCTGATGTCGATTACAGCACTGCCGGCAGGAATTCAATTCCTGTTTCATGTACACCTCCGGTTAACCGGGGTTTACACCAAGTTAGCTTGGAAACTACGGTAGCTGCTGCTTTAGATAGCTTCAAGAGAGAGGTCACGAAAGAGATACAGGAGCTGAAGAAAAAGGTGGACAGATGTGAGGTTTGTAGAGGAGATCATGACACGCTAGAGTGTCCCACGCTCACTTTTGAGCAGGTTGAGTTCATCACCGGTCAGAACCGCGGTCCTACGAATCCTTTCAATAATAATACTTCCAATTATAATCAAAACTTGTGTAATAATAATAGTAACTATCGATCTTCCGATAACCCCCTGGCTTCCAATCAGGCTCTTATCAGAACAGGGGGCAGGGTCATTACAATAGTGAAGGGTCAGGTCACACCAGTCAGTTTAGTGGAGGGGGTTCAAATTAGGAGGGTCAGACTAGGAGTGGAGGGTCAGGAGGCAGTCTAGATAGGATCGAAGATCTGTTATCCCAACTAGTTGTCAAAGATCAGGCTACTCAGAAAACTCTCGCGGAACATGATCTGCTCTTGAAAAATCAACAGTCCGCACTCTTAGATCTGCAGAGGTCGGTCGGTAGTATCGCTAAGCAGCTGCAAGAGCAGCCACACGGCCAGTTCGCGGGTAATACCCAACCCTGCGAACCAACACGCGAAAGCGATTACTACGCGCAGTGGTAGGACTCTGAAGGAGGTAGGTAGAGAGGGTGTAGAGGTGGAGGTAGAGGAGCGAGATGAAGAGGTAGATGAAGAAATCAAGATGGATGCTCCACCCAGGGTGCACACCAGGCTAGACCCAGCAAGTACCGCACCAGCCAGTGGACCTTCAGTTGAGAGTAGGGTTGAGAGAAAACTGGTAGAGGTTAGGCCATCGCCGATTGTAGACACTTCACGCCTACCCTACCCAGCACGTCTGAAGCAGCAGAAATATGCCAAGGAATACGGGAATTTCCTTGACCTGTTTACTCAATTAAAGATTAATCTCCCGTTTATCGAGGCCCTCCAGCATATGCCTAAATATGCTAAGTTTCTGAAGGATCTTCTGAAACGTAAAGATAGGCTGGAGGAGGTCTCGAATGTCTCGTGACCGGGGGATGTTCCGCCATCGTTTTGAACAAGTTAACCGAGAAGCTTACTGATCCAGGTATCTTCACTCTCCCATGCTTATTCGATGGATCCATCTCTCCGGCCCATGCTTTTGCCGATCTCGGGGCGAGCATAAATCTAATGCCTTTCTCCCTCTATGAGAGATTAGGTTTAGGGGAGCTCACCCCTACGCGCATGTCTCTGTCATTAGCTGATAGGTCGGTTAAATACCCGAGGAGAATCATAGAAAACCTATTAGTTAAAGTCGATATATTTGTCTTTCCCGTAGACTTCGTCATCCTCGATATGGAGGCCGACGAGAAGGTGCCCATCATCTTTGGTCGCCCATTCTTGTGCACCACGAAAGCACTCATAGACGTTCATGATGGGAAAATCACCCTTCGAGTCGGAGACGAGAACGTCACATTCGAGATCGCAAGGTCAATGCAACACCCAATGGGTGGCGACAGCGATAGTGGCCCTTGTCACTCCGTATATTTTCTTAACTCTTTCATGTCGTGCATTGATCTGTGTATTGAGTACATCAGTGGAGCCGACCTAGTGAGTGAGGATGCAGTAGCTGCAGAGAGCGATAGTGATGAGATAGGGGACGATATCTTCGAGATTCCCGAGACTCTAGATTTCTGTGAGGTGAGTGCCACTACTGAGAGTACCCCTTTGTCGACACCAGCAGCCGTAGAGCTTAAGGTTCTCCCATCTCATTTAGAATACGCGTTCCTAGCTGAAAATTCGAGCTTACCCGTGATCATTTCTTCGAAATTGTCAACGGAGGAGAAGGAGTGTTTAATTGAGGTCCTGAAGTCAAATAAGGAGGCCATCACATGGAAACTGTCTGATATCAAGGAGATTAGCCCTACCTTCTGTACTCATAGGATCCTCATGGAGGACGTCTTTAAGCCAGTAGTGCAGCCACAGCGCCGTCTGAACCCGAATATGCAAGAAGTTGTAAAGAAAGAGGTGCTTAAGCTGATGGAGGCTGGTCTCATTTATCCTATCTCCGAATCCGCATGGGTAAGCCCCACTCAGGTCGTTCCCAAGAAGGGGGGGATGACAGTGGTCATGAACGAAAAGAATGAGCTTATCCCATCGCGAACAGTCACGGGCTGGAGGGTGTGCATAGACTATCGAAAATTAAACGACGCCACCCGCAAGGTTCACTTCCCGCTACCGTTCATCGATCAGATGCTGGAGCGTCTCGCAGGATAGCAATTTTATTACTTTCTTGACGGCTTCTCAGGTTACTTTCAGATCCCGATTGCTCCCGAGGATCAAGAAAAGACAACCTTCACATGCTCGTATGGTACTTATGCGTAACGCCGCATGCCGTTCGGGTTATGTAACGCTCCGGCTACTTTCCAGCGCTCCATGGTAGCCATCTTTTAGGACATGATCGAAACCTCTATGGAGGTTTTCATGGACGACTTCTCTGTCTATGGAAACACCTTTGATCAATGTCTAACTCACTTAGATGCGATGATGAAACGATGTGTCGAGACGCGGCTGATGCTCAACTGGGAGAAATGTCACTTTATGGTGACAGAGGGCATAGTGCTAGGGCACAAAATTTCGCGAGCCGGGATAGAGGTCGATCGGGCAAAAATCGATACTATCAGCAGACTTCCCCCACCGACTAGCGTCAAGTCCATCCGCAGCTTTCTTGGTCATGCGGGCTTCTGCCGACGGTTTATTCGAGATTTTTCAAAGATCACCCGCCCCATAACTCGACTTCTCGAGAAAGATGTACCCTTCGTCTTCGATGACGACTGCTTAAAAGCTTTCACAATCTTTAAGGAGAAACTAGTGAGTGCTCCTATCCTCGTCTCACAAGACTGGAGCTTGCCTTTCAAGCCCATGTGTGATGCGAGCGATTATGCTGTGGGCGCCGTTTTGGGTCAGCGACGGGACAAACATTTCCACCCTATTTACTACGCTAGTAAAACCCTCAATGACGCACAGGAGAACTACACCACTACAGAGAAGGAGCTTTTAGCAGTGGTGTTCGCGTTTGATAAATTCCGCTCTTACCTTGTCCTGTCCAAAACCATCGTCTTTACGGACCATGCGGCTCTGCGTTTCCTTTTCCAAAAGAAGGACGCGAAGCCTCGTCTCATTCGATGGATTCTCCTGCTCTCCGAGTTCGACATAGAGATTAGAGATAAGAAAGGAGCAAAGAATGTAGCTGCTGACCATCTATCCCGACTAGAGGACCCTAGTAGAGAAGAAATTAGAGAAGAAGAGAATGGTGATAGATTTCCCCACGAGTCGGTAGAGTTTGTTACAGCTGAAAAAGAGGGGATGCCATGGTTTTCCGACTTCGTGAATTATCTGGCGAAATGAAGTGGTACTGAAGGGGATGACCACGCAGCAGAAGAAGAAATTCTTCCGCGATGTCAGGCGTTATATCTGGGACGACCCATTTCTATTTCGGGTAGGGGGAGACCGAATTTTGAGGCGTTGCGTGAGTCAAGAAGAGGGGGCAGAGATATTAAGGCCCGTGCATGAGGGACTGACAGTACGTCACCATGGTCCGTACGTCACCGCATAAAAGGTTTTTGATTGCGGTTTTTATTGGCCATCTGTTGTGAAGGACGCCCTAGAGTTTGTGAAGATGTGTGATCGTTGCCAGCGTACCGGCAACATCTCATCCAAGGACGAGATGTCCCAACATCCCATCCAGATTCTTGAAGTCTTTGATGTTTGGGAGATTGACTTCATGGGACTGTTTCCCGTCTCTAGCGAGAACCGGTACATCCTCGTCGATATTGATTATGTCTCTAAGTGGATGGAAGCTCAAGTTTTACCCACAAATGATACCCGAGTGGTGGTGAGATTCTTAAAGAAATTGTTCACCCGTTTTGGTACCCCACGAGCCCTTATCAGCGACCGTGGCACGAACTTCTGCAATGCCGTCATGGAAAAGGCATTGGCGCGCTACGGTGTCACTCACCGCCTCTCCACCGCCTATCATCCGCAGACTAGCGGTTAAGTGGAGAACGCGAAAAGCGGGGTAAAACGGATCCCGGAGAAAACGGTAGGAAAGAGTCGAAAGGACTGGTCCGACAAACTGCACGATGCTTTGTGGGCGTTTCGCACCGCCTACAAGACACCATTAGGTACCACGCCCTTCATGATCGTATACGGTAAAGCCTGCCATCTTCTGGTCGAATTAGAGCATAGGGCACTGTGGGCGTTGAAGACCGTAAATCTGGACCTCACCAAGGCAGCCAAGCGACGATTCTTTCAAATTCACGAGTTAGAGGCACTTCGGGATGCGGCGTATGAGCGGTCATGGAGTCTGAAAGAGAAAACAAAGGCGCTGCACGATCGACATTTGAAGAATGTGAAGGAGTTTCAAATCGGTGACAAAGTGCTTCTATACAACTCCCGGTTGAAACTGTTTGCAGGCAAGCTGAAATCCAAATGGCCAGGCCCGTACGTGGTAAATGAGGTTTTCCCATATGGAACTATCGAGCTGAAAGACGAAGCGGACGGAGGGACATGGAAGGTCAACGGGCATCGATTGAAATATTATTTAGGAGGACCGCTAGATCCCACCGAGACGGAGGAGACTCCTCTCGAAGTTCCACCTCAGACTGTGTAGATTCTCGGGTTTCGGCTCGAGTGTAGAGTTTGTAGAGTTTGGTAGTTAGTTGCATTTTATGTTTTTTATTTAATTCATGTTTCGTATTTTGTTTGTTTGTTTGTGGGTCGGTTTAGTTGGTTTTTGCAGGTCACATCACGCATCAGTCATGGAGCACAGGCGATTACAGGTACGTTTGATCAATCCGGTAGAACGAGTGTGATTCCGTGAACTAACAAAGCTAACATGAGAGTTTCAAAGTTTTCAAAAAAATTTCTAAGGCATCAAACCTGCCAAAAGAAAGAAACTTTCTGTGAAAACAAACCTCTCGCGGGGTGCGAGAGGCACAAGCCTCCTCGGTCGCAGCCCGCGAGAGGCCTAAAAGTTCTGGAATCATCACTCTCTCGCGGGGTGCGAGAGACTTAGTAGTCTCTCTCGCGGCCCGCGAGAGACCTTAACTGCAAATAAAAACCCTAGCCTCCACTTTTTCACAGCATTCACCACTTTTCTCAAACACTTCCATACAGCTTTCAACCCATTTTCACCATAACTCCGCCATTTTCAACCCAAATTCACCAAAATCACCCACATTTTCTTCCCTACATCAATCCTCGCTCATTTTGACGTGATTTCACCCGGTTTTTACCCTTCTACTCACATTTCACCGGTGCTTTAAAGTTTCATTTTTTTGTACTCATCTTACAGATCTACAACAAGGTACGGTTTTTCACAACTCCTATGCTTCATTTCTTTATGCTATAGTTTTTAGTTGCGGTTATTTTGATGTTTGCTACTGTGCTAGTTGTTGGTTCGGTTAAGTGTGGGTTGGGTTCCACTGGGTTGCACATGAGTTTTGATAGTAGTATTGGTTATAATTTGTGGATAGATTATGTACATGCAGGGGGTATTTCGCAGGTTTGATGCGAGCCAACATTGCGTGTGGGGATGAGGGTTGGCTAACTCTGTTTTTAAACAAAAATCTGATTTTTTTAGAGAACCAACCGTTAGTTCTGCCAGGATTCAACTTGTTTTATCTTTCATTATACACTCAATGTGGGATCGTATCTCGGCACCTCGGTTTAATTGAGGACAATAACAGTGCCGAGAGGGGGTAGTGTTTGGTTTTGGATATGTTTCGGGGGGGTTAGTAACATCTGATTAATAATGCATATAAGATTCGATCTCGCCCGTACTCAATCACCATTCGGGTGAGATTCGGTTTTTAGTAAACTATAATGTTACACTCGCTTCAAATGTATCTTAATCATGAAGTAAATTGTTTTTTTGTTGCAAACCATGACCGCGAATGAAATGCTATACGGTCGTTTGTTTTATGTGGTTGCTTTCTTTCTAAGGTCATACTTGTCTTACTTGTGCTTTATGCAGATGTCAGGAGAAGGTAGCTCAAGCAGGGTCGGCAGAAAGAGAAGGGGACCCACACCTCGTCAGAGAGGTGACCCCGCCGACGCGCCACAACAACCCTCTTATTTAGGTAGGCGCAGATTCAGGTATCGGGGAGAAGGTGTCCCCCATGGGCAGAGCACGCGAATCATGGACAACCCTCTCTTGCAGTTCGATTTAGACTCCCACGAGTGGGAGAGGCTCTCAAACTTGGTCACTTGTGAGTTACTACCGTACAGGAGGATTGACTGGGAGTTGATTGATAATTTGAGACAGAGGGATCGAATCGAGCAGCTACTAGGGATAAGTTCAGAAGGGTACTAGATTGTGGGGCAAGACAGTATAAGGAAATCACTTACGAGTTCCATTCCACTTTCGAGTACCAACAAGGAAAGTTCAACGAAAATGACGCGGTTTCTTTTGCCTTGGGGAGGCAAGTATTTGAAATGACCATTCCATAGTTAGCGGTGGCGACGCAAATATATTCAGATGAGGAGGTTCAGTCGCCGAATTTTGCCACGAGCTTGCAGGGTGTCTTTAAAAGAAGGCCCCCTACATTGTACAGACAGATGAACTCGCCAGATTTTGGGGCACCATCTCTTCTGCCCCGTACTCAAACAACATGGTGGCAAGCGATATCACTGATCCCATTCACCGCTTCCTTCATAAGATTCTTGCTGCTACGTTGGTTGGGAGGGGACAAGGGGATAACAAGGTCAATCAAGTGAGTTTATTCTGTTTGATGTGTATGGTAGAGGGACGGCCGGCAAACCTGGCCACAATATTTGCATGGTCAATGAAGAGACTGTGGAGGGGGGACCCGGGGCACGGGTTTATTGCAGGCCTTTGATTACATGCTTGGCTGAGAGCCTAGGGGTGTTTGACAGATACCCCCAGGACAGAATGAGAGAAGGCCCGGGCCCTGTGTCATGATCATCAGAGATCTCCAGGCTGCCGGAATTCTCACCACCCAAGAGCCGATTAGCTGGATACCAGCTCGCCAAGGGCCTCAAGTGCAACCGCCTCCCGGATCAGAAGCTGCATCTTCTATGCAGGCGGCCATCCCTACTCGATACCAGCGGCCAGTCACCCGCCAGGAACTGCCAGGAAGGCAGTACCCTCTTCGGGAACCTCGTCCGGACCCACTGACCTTAGATCCACTTTATGACAGGATGGAGACTGGGTTCGGGGATTTGAGAGGTTACGTGGACCAGCAGTTTGGCGGGGTGTGCCAAACCATGTCAGAGAGTTGACGAATGCACGAGGCCAGCATGCGCTACATGATGCAGAATCTAAACATGGGAGTCCTGTCCTACTTTCAGCAGCCAGGCGGTCAGGCAGGTTCTAGCCAGTTTGCAGGGATGGAGGATGTGAAGCCATGCCAGGTATTTGAGGCGTCCGAAGAATCTGAAGAGGATGATTGAAGCAGCCTAAGATCTTTAATTTATTTTTCTTTTCTACTGTTTTCAATTATTATGGTTTGTACTTTTAAACAAGTTATTTTGGGGTTGGTTGGTTGTTTGGGTATTTGTTGATGGACAATCTTGCAAAACTATTGATTTATTTGGTTTTATTATTATTATGTTTTGTAAGTGTGTGATGCTAGGGTGATGTTATATGTTGTTCCGTTCGCATGAGAGCATTGAGAGTGGCACATTAAGCGTGTTCGGTTTGGAGAGCACGAGTGGTTTGCCTAGCACATCGACAGGCTTGCACTACCAGCTAAGTCGCTTCCTTTTTTGTATTTTATTTTCTTATTTGGTTTGCTTGTTTTTATAGCTTATTTTGAGTAGTATTTGTCTCGTCCTTGCATTGGGGACAATGCAAAACTTTAAGTGTGGGGATGGGGTATTAGAGTAGTATTAGTTTTATTCGGTTTCAAATAATAATAATATGAGAATAAAAAGGGGTGAGTTTATGTCTAATTTGGGATGTACGAGTAGGCTCGATTCGGTTCTTATTTTCTTTGAGTTTAATACACCTTAATAGTCGGTCTACTAGTGGGTACTCATCTAGGAGAAATGGAAAACTGAAACCACAAAAAATAGTATAAGGAATGCCGTTATAAGCTAAAATATTTAGAATTTTTAATCATGTAAAAAGAAGAAAAAATGAGCTTGATTGAAAAGTAGACTGAGGCCTATGGAATCTCCCTTGGGGATTGTGACTCTAATCGAGAATCCTCTAGGATTAGTTGAAATTTTAAGTATCGAAGCCCACGTTGTCGCTCTCGGGGATGCTGACTCTGGTTGAGACGGCCTCTAGGTTAGATATGCAAAAAAAAATCAAAATGCTCAAATGGAAAAAAAAAGAAATTGCTTGATTCTAAATTCTTTATATTTTGGTATAAAACGGTTAGGAAAGGTTTAAATAATTTGTTCCTTTTGTTTCATAAGCTTGAGGTGGGATTAGGGATACCGTGGACTCTAATGTGAGACCCTAGGTGGATTGACCGCACTTAAATTAAATTTACATGATAAGAGGTTTGAGCCGAATTTTGAGTTTAAGTGGATCGAATACTTGTAATCGCGGTTAACATGAATCTTGTTCCCTAATGAAAATAATTGCAATTTTTGAAAGCGAGTAATTGTTTGGTTATGATTCCGTTTATGCACAATTCTTTTTCGAGGGCGAAAAAAGAGCAAGGGTGGGGATATTTGATGTATTGAATAATACATCTATTTATCTTGTAGAGTTTATATATTTTTATCGCGTTTTTGTTTCGATTTGTCAAGAATTTATCTACTTTTAATCTAAACACGTTTTGCAGGTCTTGGTTCGTGAAAACGGTTCGAAGGATGGGAAAAAACGAGCGAAAATGGTGAAAAGAACCGAGCCGGGACGTGAGTGGATCGAAAACGAGAAAACGAAACGCAAAATCAGGATTTCCACCCGGTCGTGGGCCGCGACCGGCACACAGCAACTCTCTCGCGGGGCGCGAGAGAATGATAATTATCTCCAGAATCAAAGCTCAGTCGCGGGGCGCGACCAGACCCTCCAAACTCTCTCGCGGCCCGCGAGAGAGGTCTTTATCCAGAAAGTTTCGAAATCAGAGTTGTTTTGGGATGTGGTTGTTTATAGTAGACTTATTATCGTTGTTAAACACATCTTGGGCAACTTTGGACGAACTAGGGCAGATTTGGAGCTAATTTCTGGAGGTTTGAAGCTACACAAAGCATATCTAAGCTGCAGGAACTGTGGTGGTGATCACGGGAGTTCAACGCAGGAGCTTGTCACGGTTTATCATACCAGTCTACTCTTCGATTTCTTTGTTTTGATCAATCATGCTAACTGTTTATCAACTTTGTTTTATTCACTTTTTAAACACGTTGTTAGGCTAGATTTTCTTTGGTTACCTAGGTTTTGGGTTATGAATTATGAAACTTTGATTTGCTTTAATTAAGTTTATGGTTTGAATATTTAAATTGGTAAAGATCACAACCTTAATAATCTAGTTTAGGGTATTTGCAAGATCTTGTTTGTTTGGTGATTGTTTGGTTGTTTTGCATAAACTTTGGTGAATGTCTTTCATGTAATAGGTTTATGTTACTTTTCGTGTTCTTATGAATTCGTGAAGTTGTCGGTAAAATTGGCCAATAAAATCGAGGAAACAATTAGATTAACTATTAAATCAAACTTGTCATTATACCTAATTTGTTAATTGAGAAATTGCAATTAGTTGGTTGAATTAATGTGGTAAATTGTTAGGTTAGGATTTTGAGAAATTCCCGAGTCTAATTTCCTTGTCATAATTGAATCAGTTAATCTAAACTAGAAAATTGTAGTTGGTCTAGGTTAATTATTGAGAGGTAATTAATAATTAGGCACTTTACTAATTTGAAAAGATAACTGAAAAAGAATCTTTAAGACCGGTAAATGAATAAAAATGATAGGTTATTTTAGGTGTCTTCCTGAGAAGGGTCGGGGGTCCTGTTTAATAATCCTAAACTTTGATATGCTAAGACCCCGGTAAAATATTCAACCAGATTAATTATTGTTAAAATTGAAGGAGTAGTAGTCTAAAAATCCAATCTAGGTAACTAGTTTATTATCTCTTGGCATAAGTTCTAATAAGTCCCTCGAAGTTCATAGTTTGGTCATTTCACTTTAGTAGTTTTATTTAAATTGATAATTTAGAATTATGAGTAAACCCCCCCCCCCCCCCCCCCGAAATATACATAGTGTGTAATTGAGTCTAAACTAGTGGTCTTAGCAATTAGAGAGTCCTGTGGGTTCGATAATCCGGACTTGCTTCATACTATTCTACAATTGATCGGTCCACTTGTCGGTTAGTAGTTTAGTGTAGTTTAGGAGTCTATAGTTTAATTTGAGTCTAGAATTAGGGTAGTTTGTTTTGTTTTTAATTAACTACTTTTAGAACATCAACATACTACACACCTTGTTTGACACACAAAGAGATCCACAGAAATACAATCCATCTACTTGATTACTAGTCACTAGGACTTTCCTTGTTAATAAGTCTTGTATAAAACAACTATGTTCATCAAAGCCTACATATAACTTGTTATCTTTGGTCAATTTGTGCACAGAAATAAGATTAATGTTGTACTCAGGAACCACAAAAACAACTTTTTTAGCTATTTTTAAGTTTCCTATTTTAGTGACCAAAGCATTTGTTCCATTTGGATGTTACATTTGAATGTTAAAATTAGATACATCTATCACATTTGCTAAACTCTCTTCAATTTTAACCTTATGTTGATTGGCTCATGAGTCAACAATCCATCCAGTTCTATTTCCTATGTTTATACCATTTGTAAAACTAAAAACACGTTTACAAAAAGTATTTGCACAAAATAGATTACTACATGTGTCACACCCCGGCTTTCCACAGCTAATCCAAACAACGATGGGCCCGGGTGGGGAATATCGTGACGTAAGTTGATGTCATCATAGTCAATTAAACACAGCACAACGGAAGTCTTTGAGTAAAATTACTATTACAAACCAAATGTTCAAAGTACAAAATAATATACAGACGGCTTGTAATAGAAGATTTATAGGCGGATCATAAAATGTACAAAAGTGTATAACAGACTTTAGGGCAGATCTAGGATTTGCAAGATCCTCTTATCACTACCGAGCAGCTTCCAGCCTATTTCGTATTGTACCTGCAAACTTAGTCTTTTGAAAATACGTCAGCTTTCGCTGGTAAATACACCCAACTAACTCGTTTTGAAAACATTTGAAAATGATTTTAAGTGCCCATGGCACAAAATCTTTTATAACTTGGGAAAGTTACTTTGTAACCTTGTTAACAGATTCACATGTTTGTCCAAACATACAGGACCCAGTGCGAAAACTGAGACATGATTAACGTACACACCACTCAAGAACTCACGAAGGAGTTATCCCCAACTTTGTGGCTAAGTTTTTAGCATGAGCATCTGTCAGATGTATGCCTACACCCCGCGCTTAGGTGGTGGCCATTATCTAATGTAATGAGCCGAGGATATCCAGGACACGGTAGTTAACCCCCGATGTTTAAGTTATCAAACAAAACTGATTAAAATGGAATATGCGGATTTACTAGCCACAATCCGGCATTCGATTGATCCCATTTCCGACCAAGCGGTAATAGTTTACTGTAACCCAAGCCCGTATAGGGGAAATAAGTCGGGAGTATTTACCTGAGCTAGTCTTCGCTTAAACGCAAGATTTAATAACTCAACCGTACACAAAATGAACTAAGTGCAGATATCATTTACCGGAAGTCACTAGTCTGGATTATGGCATAAGCTAACCAATTAAATGCTAACGGTCTTATATAAGTCGTTGACTTAGACCGACTAGCGTACATGATCAATAACGGTAAAATAAGCTAGATTAAGCGATGACCGGATAGAAAGTAGTTTAAACCCAACAAGTACTTTGAGTTGTATAAAATGGGTAAACCATAAACATTCTGCATTTTGAAACTTAAATGACAAGGTTAAACCCGTTTTGGTTAATTTCTGTAAACTAGTTACATATACTTAACCGTACGCATATCAGCGATATCGGGTAACCGGATAAGTCATGGACAATTTCTATATTCCATTATACTTTAAATAAGTTGTAATATCAGTAGGATATCAACTTATACGCCCGTTAAGGTTTTAACACGAATTATGCCTCATATGGGCATTTAGGTAATTTCATACCTTATAAAAGGAACT
Organism: Scalesia atractyloides; assembly: GCA_947069175.1. Lineage (NCBI taxonomy): Eukaryota > Viridiplantae > Streptophyta > Magnoliopsida > Asterales > Asteraceae > Scalesia > Scalesia atractyloides. The sequence continues at coordinate 75,759,209 of CAMTDV010000008.1, forward strand.
TGAATATATTTTAATGTTATAATTGATAAGTATTCTGAAAAAAATGTTTAATTTATGATATAATATCAGTAGAATATTGATTACATGTGTACTTTATCTATTATGACCAAACTATGCACCGAAGGGGCATTTTAGTCATTTTACACATAGTTTTATAAATTATTTGGGATTCTGAGTTCATATCATATACCTACTGTAAAAATATTTAAAATAAGTTTTAAAATCAGTAGGTAACAAGTCTTGATTGATATATATGGTTTAAAACCATACTATGCGCCGAAACAGCGCTTATGTCGTAAAATGACGATTTGTGCGATATTTAATGAAAACTGATGTTAAAATCAGGTTTATATGTTTTATATATGTTATTTAATATAATATATCAGTACGTAAAATATTTGATATGAAAAGGTATGATTAAAACCATTTTATGAGCCACAAGGGTGTTATCGTCATTTATCGACATAATACAAGGACTTGTTCATAAACTCAGTTTATAATCTGATTTGACATCCCAAATAATCCTACTTATGATATTACATCAGTAGGTAATTCATTTTCAAGTTTATTATCGCTTAAACCTTATTTTATATAGAAAGGGCATTTTTTGTCAAAATGGCATAATTATGGAACTTGCGCATAAACTTAAATTCTGATTATGATCTTGTAATATAACCTCAGGAGGTTTTGCTACCTTATATTATGATCATAATACACCCTTAGATCAATAGCTAACTAATCTAAATTGGGTCAGAATCGAAAGTCAAAGCAGAAGTCAAACTTTGCGACTTTCGGTTGCGAACCGACCCTAGGACTGAAATTGACGAGCCGAACATGTTCTTACATGTTCTAATAATTATTAACAACTTGTTTAAGTGTCAAAACATGTTTCATAACATATGTAAGCTCAGATTATAACATTTCTGAAAAATGGCTTGTTTGACTTTTTAATATTTAAACTTTGACCCGTCAATTGTTCTAGCAAACGTGATCTTTAGGAGGTGCCCTTAATAGGGACTAACACCAACCTTATTACGATCACTTAGCCATGTTCGTTATGAACAATGGCTGGACAATAATGGTCTTAACCAAAAGTCAAGGCGTTATCCATAAAATGTTTGAGTTTTAGCTATAAAAGCCTATAAACGAAAATGCAAGAGAAAGAAACACTTACAAGTGATTCCTAGGATGCAATAGAACTAAGTTGGATGCTCCTTTCAGTTAGGAACTTCCAGAGGAGGGAGATAGAATAAGAAATGAGAAAGGTGCAAGTTCAAATAGTGGCACCTATTTATAGTTGGAGAGCTTGAAGGAGGTGGTGTCAGGTGTTAAGGGGTGTTAGCAGTTTGGAAGTCCCTTGTTTCGAATCAAATGGTTTTTGGCAATTTGTGTGGAGGCCAAACAAATTTTCTGCAGACACAGGCCTCTCGCGCCCCGCGAGCGCCTCAAGGGAACTTTCAAAGTTTGTCACATTTTGCCCCTCAACTTTTAAAACCTCCTAAAACACCTTTATAGCATATTTAGCCCTTCGTAACCAATATTTGGCGTACCCGGGAATATTCCCGGACATTGTCGAGCTCTCGGTTCCTTAAAAGGTCACTCAGAGGTATAATTTAATATGTTGACACTTTTAACCCCTCCATTATCCAACTTTCACATATTTACAGAATTAACCTCTCTCGTCTAACAAGTGGCACGTATGAGAGTTAGGACCTCGTAAAGGATCACTCAGAGGCTCAGTATAAGCATGTTGACTCTGACGTCACTCAGAGGCTGGGCATGTTGACACAAATGGTCACTCAGTGGCCAAGTTTAAGCATGTTGACACTAATGGTCACTCAAAGGCTAAATTTAAGCATGTTGACACTAATGGTCACTCAGAGGCTATGTTTTAAGCATGTTGACACTAATGGTCACTCACAGGCTCGGTTTATGCATGTTAACATCAGAAGGTCACTCAGAGACTTAGTTTGAGCATGTTGACACTTTTAGTCCCTATTAGTCTTTAATAGACTTATAATAAAAATATAACACATGTCACTATACTATTGGACACGATTTTACAGGGTGTTACATCCTCACTCCCTTAAAAGAAATCTCGACCTTGAGATTTTATTCAAAAAGATGGGGGCACTTTTGTCGCATAGTGGACTCAACCTCCCATGCATACTCGGGGCCTTGAACGGCATCTCATTTAACCTTTACTATAGGTATCAATTTCTTTCAAAGCTTCTTAACCTGTCGATCCTCGATCGAAATTGGTTTCTCAACGAACCTCAGGTTTTATCAATTTGTACATCATGATATGACATTGCTAGCGACTCATTGGCTAGACATTTCTTAAGATTACTGATGTGGAACACATCATGAATTCAACTAAGCTCCTCGGGTAGCTTAAGCTAATAAGCTACCATGCCGACACATTCGATTATCTTGAATGGTCCTATATATCTTGGGCTTAGCTTCCCTTCTTTCCAAATCTCATTATACCTTTCCAAGGTGATACCTTTAGCATGACTTTGTTCCCTATTTGGAACTTAAGAGGTTTACGCCTCTTATCAGCATAACTCTTCTGCCTATCTCGGGCAGCTTTGAGACGATCACGAATTTGCACAATCTTATCCGTGGTCTTCAGAACAATCTCCGGTCCTAATAGGTTGGGCTTCCCCAACTTCTGCCCAACATACGGGCGTTCGACATTTTCTCCCATACAAGGCCTCATGGGGAGCAGCCTTGATGCTCGTATGATAATTATTATTATTATAGGAGAATCTATTAGGGGTTAAGTGGTCATCCCAATTTCCACCTAAATCAATCACACATGCTCTAAGCATGTCTTCCAAAGTCTGAATAGTACGCTCACTCTGACAATCAGTCTGTGGATGGTAAGTCGTACTAAAATTTAATCTTGTGCCTAAAGATTGTTGGAAACTCTTCCAAAAGTGAGAGGTATATCTAGCATCTCTATCAGATACAATAGATACTGGCACACCGTGTAGGGACACATTCTTCTCCACATACAACTTAGCCAATTTGTCGGAATTATACGTTTCTTTAATTGGCATGAAATGTGCCGACTTAGTCAGCCTATCTACAATGACCCAAATCGTGTCATTACTACATTTGGTCTTAGGTAATTTGGTAATTAAGTCCATTGTTACAATTTCCCATTTCCAAGTGGGAATTTCAAGCTGTTTAGAAGTCCTGGCGGCTTCTGATGTTCGACTTTAACTTGCGAACACGTCAGACACTTAGCTACATAAGTGGCTATGGATTTCTTCAAACCCATCCACGAATAATTCTTTTTCAGATCCTGATACATCTTATCACCACCTGGGTGAACTGAGTATCTTGTATTATGCGCTTCATGGAGGATTAGATTTCTAAGTCCTCCATAGATTGGAACCCAGATTCTTTCATTAAATCTAAGGATTCCATCCTTTCCAGGCGTTAACTGATCAGCAGTCCTGCCTAATCCCTCATTAGGAATATTAGCCTCTAACAAGGCTTGCTTTTGTGCATCTAATAGCTTCTCATTCAAGCTATTTCTGTGTTCAATGCTCTCGGCGTTAATCCTAATGGGCTTAACGCTTTCCTTGTGACTTAAGACGTCAGCAACGACATTTGTCTTGTCGGGATGATAGCGAATTTCGCAATCATAATCATTAAGTGTTTCCATCCAATGGCGTTGTCGCATGTTCAATTCCTTCTGTAACATTCATTGTAAAACGGGTTTCCAAAACCCGCTCCGTTTACCTAATTCAAGTATTCGTTTAATGTTTCATTACGCATTTATTCATCTTATAATACGAGTTACTGAGTTTTGTAGTTAATAAATAAACTAAAAAGTTAAAATATTAAATAAATAATAATAATATTAATAAATAAGGTTTTAAAATAATAAAAATAAATACTAAGTGGCAACCGGGTTCGAACCCGGGTCCCCATTGGAAACACACACAGTTTACACCACTGCACTACACACACATTTGTGTTTAAATCTAAAAACAATTAAGTTTTATATTAAACAAACAGATAAACCTGCAATTCAAATTTTGCAGAATCCGTAACTGTTGAAGGCAAAATCTTTGTAATTGAACTCTATTAACAATTCTGGTTGTGAGAACATGTATAACTGATATCGAACATCAGTTACAACCAAAAAATCGAAATCAATTTGATAAGTAACTTATTGAAATCAATGACTTAAAACCGAGATTTGAAACCGAAAACATAACTATCGTTTGTCTATAAATTGCAACTCCAAACCATTCTAAAACTCGCTCATTCTCTCAAAACATCAATCCTAGCTCGTCGAAAGAACTCTCTGTTTTCAATCAGCATCGCCTTGTTCCTCACCGAAATCCAACCGGAAATCTTCAACTCAACTCCAACTCGGTACAATCATCTTAATCCTTTTGTATCTCTTGTTTAGTGTTTTATTATCTCAAAGCAATTAATCAAAATGTATAACAATGGTTAACAGTCGGGTTTTCGATTGTTGGGTTTTAAAAGGAAGAAGATGATGTTTTCTTATATCATAAGTATAATTAAAAATGGGTATTTAACTAGGTTAGACACACAGTCCAGCGGTGGACTGTGTGCAAATACAAAGCACATGTTCCGGGTTCGAGTCTCACATGTAGCCAACTTTCTGAAATAAAAACCATTTTTTTTAAAACCCATACAGAACACCTCTGAGTAAGTGTATAAAACTAATATAATTCTGGGTTAATACGGGTTAGACACACAGCCCAACTGGTTGGGCTGTGTGCACACGAACCGCAGGTCCCGAGTTTGATCCGGTCTCTGTAACCGGTTTTGATCATGATAAAACTTTTTTAAATAAAAAAATATAGTTTAAGCTAGTTAGTATATATATATATAATTAAAATAGAGTTTATTTCGGGTTAGACGCGTAGCTCAGCTGGTAGAGTTGGGTGCACGTATACGGGAGGTCACGAGTTCGAACATCACACGATGCCAATTTCAAGCAATCCGACCGGTCAGACCCTAACAAGGGTTAATATTTTTTTAATTTCATATTTTCTTTATTTTAAATTCAAAAATCCTTTAAAATACTTAAAAAGGAGACTTTTCAAGTTTTAAAATTGTAATAATTACCATAAAAATAGATCTAAAATCTAATAAAAGGCATTAATTAGAAATATTAATTTCAAATAAAAGTTATATATTTATCGAATTATTACGTGATTATTTAGGTTAGTTTTCTGTCGTCGGTTGAATCTTAAATCGTGCGCGCTCGTCATCAATCCAAGAAACGCACCCACTGTGAGTGAATCCTTACAAATTCCTCTTTTTGTTCATGTTTTAGGGTGTATCATGTGTCGTTTACATATATTATTTATTCAAACACTTGTGCTACTACCATTATATGATCTAATGTTTATGTAATGTTTGCTTGTTGTTATATGTGGTTATATTTTCTCATTTCAGTGCATCATTCACATTAGGCCATCAGTTCCTCGTTGGATACGAGTTGAGCATCGCGTGCCTCATTAGATCGGCTCCGTTTGATTGAGCCTTGATCTCACAGTTCATCATTTATCATGCTCATGTGTACATTGCTTGATGTTATGTGGTTTGTGGATAGATTTACATATACGTATGCTCATATTTGGTTTAAGCACATTTTTATTAAAATAACCAATATAATTATTTCTTTCAAATGATTAAATGAGATTCACTCGCCAACTTTTGTTGACCCAAATCTTTATTTTTCACATGATACATGTGGATAGACTGAGGAAAGGAACACTTAGGATATGGCTTTAGAAGAAAAATAAAACATTTCTTGTCTGGAACATTTTTGTGTTTGTATGTTTCTATGTGTTTGTTAGAATATTCTCTTTTAAATTTGAATTAATAAATATGAAACTTTATTATAGTAAATGTCATGAGCTTTGATGAAAACTCAATCATGCCCCGACTACTATATCCGCTGCGGGTTAGGGTGTGACAGATTGGTATCAGAGCTTTTGACTATAGGGATATAGGATAGATTATTAGACCCTTAGAGCTTATACTATAGTTGATTAGATTTTAATTGCTTATGTGTTAATTTGGTTACATGCAAACTCATAATATTTATTTGTTTCATATTTATTTCACACACCAATGCATGCAAGCAGTCTCACTATTAAATGTTATTGTGTGATATTTATTGTGGTATACATTTTATTAACATATCATGCTTACGCAAACCCACACACGTCTCAATTTCACGTATTTGAACATTTATCATGTTTTCTTTCTCAAGAATTTTATGACGTTTTCATATTTTTTTTCAATCTCATCAAAGTGAGTTCTACGACGGGCATGTAGTAACTGGAAGGGTACGAGTACCGGTAGTCGGAACGTCCTGTCTAGGATTTGCGTTCGTATAAATCCAATATAATGGACGAGTTTGCCTACCTGGGGACTAACGATGAGAGTACGAAGGACCTATTATGCCAAAGCATGCCACACCAAACGTCGCGTAAACTAACTCCACTTTGAGTTGTCACTATGTCTACACCTGGACACCCTCCGACCTTATACCTCGCAATCATGTTTTATGATTTTCATTCGGGTGGTGCGAGCGTTAACAGGCCAACACCAATGTGAACCCTACAAAGCCGAGTAGTCATGGGGACCCACATGACTACCTAGGCCAAAGTATGGGAGACATATGGGGGCCCAAACATGAGCAAAGCCCAAGACATCATATGGATGTAGTGAACTCATTTTCTCATTTATCTTGTGAATGTTGATTTTTTTTAATACGACACATGACACCTAAAACGTCAAACACATAATCTCGTTACGTATTTCCTGTAGATGTCGTTTACTTATATTATTTATTCAAACACTTGTGATACTACCATTATATGTTCTAACGTTTATGTAATGTTTGCTTGTTGTTATATGTGGTTACATTTTCTCATTCCAGTGCATCATTCACATTAAGCCCATCAGTTCCTCGTTTGATACGAGTTGAGCATCGCGTGCCGCATTAGATCGGCTCCGTTTGATTGAGACTTGATCTCACAATTCATCATTTATCATACTCATGTGTACATTGCTTGATGTATGTGGTTTGTGGATAGATTTACATATACGTATGCTCATATTTGGTTTCTGCACATTTTTATTAAAATAACCAATATAACTATTTCTTTCAAATGATTAAATGAGATTCACTCGCCAACTTTGTTGACCCAAATCTTTATTTTTCACATGATACATGTGGATAGACTGAGGAAAGGAACACTTAGGATATGGCTTTAGAAGAAAAATAAAACATTTCTTGTCTGGAACATTTTTGTGTTTGTATGTTTCTATGTGTTTGTTAGAATATTCTCTTTTAAATTTGAATTAATAAATATGAAACTTTATTATAGTAAATGTCATGAGCTTTGATGAAAACCCAATCATGCCCCGAATACTATATCCGCTGCGGGTTAGGGTGTGACACCTTCTGATGAACAGATGTTGGAGGCTCTTATGGTCAGTGTATATAATACACTTTGTGCCATATAAGTAATGTCTCTACAACTTTAGTGCAAATACAACATCACCCAATTCCAAATCATGGGTGGTGTAATTTCTTTCATACACCTTTAATTATCGTGATGCATAAGCAATCACTTCGCCTTTTTGCATTAGCACACAGCCCATGCCAGTGTGCGAAGCATCACAATAAATAACCAAGTCTTCAATACGCTCAGGTAGAGATAACACAGGAGCATTGCTCAACTTGTGTTTTAGAACTCCAAAAGATTCTTGTTGTTTTGGACCCTAGTCAAACTTGACATTCTTACGGGTCAATGTAGTTAAAGGAGTGGCTATCCTTGAAAAGTTCTCAATGAACCTCCTATAATAACTAGCCAATCCTAAGAAGCTAGGAAACTCTGATGGAGTTTTAGGTACTTCCCAATTCATTATGGTTTCTATTTTAGCGGGATCCACTTGGATACCACGCTCACTTACCATATGTCCAAGAAACTGGACTTCTCTAAGCCAAAATTCACACTTAAAAAATTTAGCATAAAGCTTCTCTTGCCTTAGCAGTTCTAGGATGCATCAAAGGTGTTTCTCGTGATCAACTTGATTATGAGAATAGATAAGTATGTCGTCTATGAAGACAATGAAAAACTTATCTAAATATGGCTTGTAGACTCTATTCATGAGATCCATGAATGTTGCAGGTGCATTTGTGAGCCCAAAAGGCATCACCAGAAATTCATAATGACCATAACGAGTCCTGAAGGCAGTCTTAGGAACATCCTCGTTTCTAACCTTCAGCTGATGATATCCTGATCTCAAATCAATCTTGGAGAAATAGCTAGCTCCTTGAAGTTGATCGAACAAGTCATCGAGCCTGGGCAAACGGTTCTTGGTTGTTAACTTGTTCAACTCACGGTAATCAATGCACATTCGCATTGAACCGTCCTTCTTTTAACGAAAAGAATAGGAGCTCCCCAAGGTGAGGAACTAGGTTGTATGAAATCTTTCTCTAAAAGCTCATCGAATTGCGTCCTTAATTCTTTCATTTCTGTCAGTGCTAACCGATATGGAGCTCTGGCTACCGATGCTGATCCGGGTAGGATATCAATTCTAAACTCCACTTGCCTATCTGGAGGTAGTCCTGGTAATTCTTCGGGGAAAACGTCGGAATATTCCGAGATGATTGGAAGGTCCTCAATATATGGCTTAGGCTCGTTGATAGTTACTTGTGTCATATAAATGACACAACCTTTCCCAAAACACTTGGATACTTTAAATAACGACACCTTGTCTGGTAATCCATAGTGTGAATCTCCTAGAATGGTGACCATTTCACCAGATGGGGTTTTAATCTCGATGAGTTTCTTATCATAGGAAACGTGGGCTTAGTTATGGGATAACCAATTCATGCCTAAGACTATATCAAACCCCGTCAATTTCATTGGCAAAAGAGAGATAGGAATGAAATGATTCTTAAAGGATATAGAACACCCATCAAGAATGGAAGATGTTGTTTCTAGAGTTCCATCAGCAAGTTCTACTTCATAGGTTTTGTCTAGAGTTCTTATAGGCAAGTTTAATAGTTTACTAAACTTATGGTCTATAAAAGATTTAACTGCACACGAACAAAAAAGAACTCTAGCATATACATCATTGATGAGGAATGCACCTGTTATGACGTTATTGTCATTAACGGCCTCCCTGGTATTCATCTGGAAGGCACGAGCATTCCATTTCTTAGCCTCTCCAGGCTTTGCATCGTTATTTCTAGGGTTCTTAGGGCAGTTAAATTTAATATGCCCCTTTTCATTACAGCCGTAGCAGACGACATTCTTAAGATCCTTGCACTCAAGGGTCTTATGACCCTTTTTCTTACAGATACCACAGGGTCTAGCTTGTGGATCAATACTACACTGTCCCCAATGCCTACGGTTGCAATGTTCACATGTCGGCGTTACACCTGACTTATCTTGGTTCCTTCTGAACCCAAATTCTCCCCTTTTTCTTCTTATTAAATCTTTGGGAGCTATCATCTTCTCTCTTCCTCTTTCCGTCAGTCTCAGTCTTAACTGACTTTTGCCTTACTAAGTCTAAGGTGAGTGAGAGAGATAGGTCAATAGCAAACCTATAGGTACTAGGCTGAGCAGCCTTTACCATGTCTTTTATCTCAGGCTCTAACCCATTAATAAAACGCGCAATGCGTTTGGGTTCAGGAGTAATTAAATAAGAAACTAACCTAGACAAGGAATTGAAGTCAGAAACATACTTCCGACAGTCTAGGTTCTTCATTGTGAGAGTCAAAAAGTCTGACTCTATCTTCTCCACCTCATGAGGTGGGCAGTAAGTCTCCTTTACTAAATCAACAAACTTAGACCATCCTAAGTTGTATAGGTGTACCTTACCTGTAGATTGGATCATAGCTTTCCACCAAACCAAGACATCGCCCTTAAAGGACTGTGATACATATTTTACCACATCCTTATCAGCACAACCGCTGATATCTACTATTGTTATCCATTTCAACGCTTCTACTGCTCCCTTTTCCCCATTAAAATCTCAGGGTAGATGAAGTATTTGTAGGTACATCCGTCCTTAGAAGAATGGACCTACCGTTATATTCTAATTTTCTTGGTTTACTCTTCGCATTTGAAGAGTGAACAGAGCTCTCCTTATGAGCTGAGGAATGTGGAATTGATAAGGGTTTGGAGCGAGTAGCGTTCAATTCTTTAAATTTTTTCATGGCTTTTCCCACAGTTGCATCAATGTGAGCTTGGAAGTTATCATTATCGATGGCTATGTTTTCAGCGTTGTTATTGTAACATTCATGTAAAACGGGTTCCAAAACCCGCTTCGTGTGAGAATCATGTATGTATTAAAATTCGTTACGCATTCATTTATTAAAGTTATTTAATATATTTTTAGTTAATAAATAAATTATATCACTAAAATGATAATCAATAAAAGAATAAATTAAATAATTATCTCTTAAAGTAATAAAGAAATAAAATAAAAATAAAAATGGGGCAACCGGGTTTCGAACCCGGGTCCCTGTCAAACACACACACCAGATACACCACTGAGCTACACATACTTGTTGAGATAAAACCGAATCAAATAAAACTTATACACCATTGAACCAGAAACCTGCAAGTTCAAATCATCTGAACTTGTAACCGCCAAATCAAATCAAAACAAGGTGTTGATTCTTATAACGGCTGTAACTGACCGCAATCACCGTAGGAAACTGTCAATTTCGGTTTAATTCATGGGTAACCGATTGCAATCATGATTTTTTAATCTTCAAATCATAACCGAACAACATAATTACCTTGTCTCTATAAATAGTGGTCTTTCATCTCAAACCAAATCGCTCACATTCAATCTGTTGAACGAAATTCTCCTCACCAATTTCTGTGTACGCCGGAAATATTTTGCATTCGTCGGAAAACATCACCGGAAAACCGAGATCATCTTTTTGAGTCGGTATAATCCTTTACATCCTTCTGTAATCCATTATTTAGCATGTTTCAATTTAAATCGATTAACCAAAGCTGATTAATCATGTCTCTGTCGGAAATTATGATTCTGGGTTTTAGTTTTATAAAGAAGACGAAGTTTTATGAGTATATAAATATAATTAAATTCGCTATTTAAATCGGGTTAGACACACAGTCCAGTGGTGGTCTGTGTGCAAAAGCAATTCACATGTCCCTGGTTCGAGGCTTAACTATCGCCGGTTGTTTAAGATAAAATCTTTTTTTCTTAAAACTTAACTAAATCATTTTCAGTAAGTCTATAAGAATAATATAATTTCAGTTATAAATGGGTTAGACACCCAGCCAAGTTGGTAGGGCTGGGTGCAAACGAATCAAAGGTCACGGGTTCGATCCTGGATGTATGCAGCGGTTCAACTGGTTTTTAAAACCTTTTTAATTAAATAAATTTCAGAGTTAACCTAACTAGTATATAAGAATAATTAAAATAGAGATTATTTCAGGTTAGACACGTAGCTCAGTTGGTAGAGCTGCGTGCACGTATACGGGAGGTCACGAGTTCGAACCTCACACGCTGCCAAATCCACGCGCATAAAAACCGGTCAGACCGGTCAGGTCTGACAAGACCCATATTTTTTTATTACTATTTTCTTTAATTAATTCTATTTAGAAATCAATTAAAAATGCTTAAAATAGGACTTTTTAGGTTTAAAAATTACATAAATTACCACAAAAATAAACCTAACAAACTAATAAAAAAGCATTAATTAAAAATATTAATTTCTAATAAAATTCATTTATTTATCGAATTATTACGTTATTATTTAGGTTAGTCTCTCTTGTGGTTAAATCCAAATTCGTGCGCGTTCGTCGTCAATCCAAGAAAACGCACATACTGTGAGTGAATTCTTACAAATCCCCCTTTTTATTCATGTTTTGGGGTGTATCATGTGTCGTTTACATATTTTATTTATTCAAACACTTGTGCTAACACCATTATGTGATCTATTGTGTATAGTTTGTGGTTGTTGTTATATGTGGTTACATTACATCATTTCAGTGCAATCATTCACATAAGGCCCATCAGTTCCTCGTTGGGAACGAGTTGAGCATCGCGTGCCTCATTAGATCGCTCCGTTTGATTGAGCCTTGATCTCACAGTTCATCATTTATCATGCTCATGTGTACATTATTGACATTATTGGTTTGTGGCTTGTTTATATATACATATGCTCATATATGGTCCATGCACATTTTTATTAAATTAATCAATGTGACTAATCTATTTAAATGTTTAATTTGGATTCACTCGCCAACTTTTGTTGACCCAAACTCCTATGTTACACATGATACAGGCGGACAGGCTGAGGAGAGGAACACTTAGGATTGGCCTTAGAAGATGAATAAAATACATCATGTTTAGATCAATATTTCTTGTGTTTGTATGTTCTTTGTGATTGGATATTTTTCCATTAAATTTCAATTAATAAATATGAAACTTAATTATAGTAAATGTCATGAGCTTTAATGAAAACCCAATCATGCCCCAACTTCTACTTCGCTGCGGGTCAGGGTGTGACAGATTGGTATCAGAGCTCTGACTATAGGAATATAGGATAGGTTATTAGACCCTTAGAGCCTATACTATAGTTGATTAAATTTTAAATACTTACGTGTTATATGCAAACTCATGATGTTTATTTGTTTCTTATTTATTTCACACACAAATGCATGCAAGCACTTTCACTATTACATGTTATTGTGTGATATTTATTGTGGTCTATATATTATTAACATATCATGCCTACGCAAACACACACAACACAAATTCACAATTATCATGATTTCTTTCTCAAGGATTTTATAATGTTTTCATGTTTTTCAATCTCATCAAAGTGAGTTCTAAGACGGGCATGTAGTAACTGGAAGGGTACGGGTACCGGTAACCGGAACGTCCTGTCTAGGATTGCCATTCGTATAAATCCAATAACGGACCAGTTTGCCTACCTGGGGACTAACGATGAGAGTACGAAGGACCTATTAGGCCAAAGCATGCCACACAAAACGGTCGTGTGAACTAACCCCACTTTGAGTCGTCATTGTGTCTACACCTGGACACCCTCCGACCTTAGATCTCGCAATCATGTTTTGCGATTTTCATTTGGGTGATGCGAGTGTTAACAGGCCAACACCAATATGAACCCAACAAAGCCTAGTAGTCATGGGGGCCCACATGACTACCTAGTCCAAAGTATGGGATACATATGGGGGTCCAAACATAAGTAAAGCCCAAGACATCCTATGGATGTAGTAAACTTATTTTCTCATTTATTTTGTGAATGTTGCTTTTTTCTTTTACGACACATGACATCTAAAAACGTTCAACTCATAATCTCGCTACGTATTTTCTGTAGATGTCTGCTAGACACTCTCGAGGTGGTAGAAGGTCAGGAAGGTCTGGCGAGCGCATGGCCGCTCAAATAGCCCAGCAGATGGCTGCCGTACTTCTCGACATCGTCGTACAAGTCCAACAAGCTCTTGCTGCCAATCCCATCAACCCCACCAAGCAAGAAGGCCAAAATGTCATCAATCCTCCCCCCCCCCCAACACCACCAAATGCACCTACAAGCAATTCAAATCTTGCGATCCTCCAAAATACGAGGGGATTGAAGGTGTCACCGCCCTCCTCTGTTGGATTGAGGAGATGGAAAGCACTTTTCTCAACTGCGACTGTCCCGATGATCGCAAGGTGCGATATGCTACCGGTCGTTTATATGGGTAGCACTTACGTGGTGGAACGCGGAGAAAGGAAGGCGTGGTGCTGAAGCCACTGTGGCCTTAACTTGGGAATAGTTTAGGGAGCTCATGACAAGACGCTTCTGTCCAAGAGGCGAAATCAAGAAATTGGAAGATGAATTCTACTCTTTGAAACAAAAGGAGGGAGACCACATAACATACAATAAGAGATTCATCGAGTTGAATCAGATGGTCCCCAACTTGTTCACTCCACTCTATCGTTTAATTGAGCACTACATTCGAGGTCTTCCCTCGAAGATTCAAGATTCTGTGTTGAGTACTACACCTGCAACCCTCGAGGCTACAATGGAGCGGCTACTGAGCTCAACGTGAGTGTCGCATCCGAAATGGCGATTTTAAAAATGAGAAGAAGAAAGACAAAACACCTGCTGAAACCCCAACCCCAACCAAAATAGGTCCGTCTTCTAAGTTTGTTGGTAAAAGGAAACGCAATGGGAAGAATTTCGCTGTTACTCAAACCAATCCTCCTATCACTGCTGCCCCAATCACACAAGTCGCTCCTCCTGCCGCCCCATTCAAAAAACCCTACACGGGATCTCACCCAAAATGCAACTGATGCCAATATCACCACCCTCCTGAGAACCTAAGTCTTTATTGCACAAGTTGTGGCCGTTAGGTCACACAAATCAAACTTGTCACGTTCTTCAAAAGCCAAACCGCAAACCTCAAGCCCAACCCAACAACCAAGTGGTAGGCCAAGCCCAATACCAACAACCTCTACTCTTACCACCTGCTCAACCCTACTATCAACCCAACTACCCTATGATGCAACCAGTCAGAGCATGTTTCAATTATGGTGATCCAACCCATTTCCGAAACACTTGCCCACGTTTGGTAAACATCATAAATGCTCAAGCTCAAGCTAATCCGGTGAATCAAGCCAATCAAGCCAATCCGCCCGCAAGAGGAAGAGCTTTCAACATCAATGCTAATCAAGCTAGAGCTGATATAATGTGGTTAACGGTACGTTTCTCATTAACGGTAGTTATGCATCTATTCTATTTGACGTTGGTGGGGATAAGAGTTTCGTGTCCTTAGAGTTCAAGTCTATTCTTGATTTACCTCGTGTTAGTCTAGTTGAATCATTCACGGTGGCAGTTGATGATGGTGAACCTATTACGTTAGACTCGATTATTCGTGACTGTACTCTTACACTCAATGATCATGACTTTCCAATTGATCTCCTCCCTATGAAATTGGGTAGTTTCGACGTAATCATTGGTATGGACTGGCTTAGCCAGCATCACGCTGAAGTTGTTTGTTATGAGAATTTTACATGAATTCCTCTCGCTAACGTTAGAACTTTACGTATCTTTGGTGAAACCTCCTCCAAAGGGCTCAAATTAATGTCATGCCTCCAAGCTTGAAGATACCTTCGCAAGGACTATATAGCATTTTTAGCTCACATCGTCAAAAAGGAAGGCAAGGAAAAGAAACTCGAAGACATTCCAATCGTTAAAGAATTTCCTCAAGTTTTTCCCGATGACGTTTCAGGACTTCCCCCTGTGCGAGAAGTCGAATTCTGAATCGATCTTGTACCTGGTGCTACACCAATCGCAAAATCTCCATATCGGTTAGCCCCATCTGAGATGCAAAGCTACAAGAGTTGAATGACAAGGGATTTATACGTCCTAGCTCATAACATTGGGGTGCGCCGGTTCTTTTCGTAAAGAAGAAAGATGGAACTTTTCGAATGTGTATCGACTATAGAGAACTCAACAAGCTAACTATCAAGAACCGCTATCCTTTACCTCGTATCAATGACCTTCTAGATCAACTACAGGGTGCCACCTGTTTCTCAAAAATCGATCTTCGTTCTGGTTATCACCAACTTAGAGTACGTGAAGAAGACATTCCAAAGACTGTTTTTCGAACTCGTTATGGCCACTATGAATTCATGGTTAGGCCTTTTGGCTTGACCAATGCTCCTGCTGTTTCATGGATTTGATGAATAGGGTGTGTAAACCCTACCTCGATCGTTTTGTCATAGTTTTCATTGATTATATTCTTATTTATTCTAAGACCAAATCCGATCATGAACGACATCTTCGACTCATCCTAACACTTTTGAGAACCGAAAAGCTTTATGCTAAATTCTCGAAATGTGAGTTTTGGTTGAAAGAGGTACAATTTCTTGGTCATGTCGTCAACGACAAAGGGATTCATGTTGACCATGCAAAGATCAAGACAGTGCAAGAATGGCAAGCGCCACGCACTCCTACCGAAGTTAGGTCATTTCTTGGTCTAGCTGGTTATATCTTCGTTTCATTGCAATTTTTTCTCGTATCGCCATACCACTCACCGCCTTGACTCACAAGGGCAAACCCTTCATTTGGAGGCCCAAGCAAGAAGAGGCTTTCCAAACGTTGAAGCAAAAACTTTGTGATGCCCCTATCCTTACTCTTCTCGATGGTTGCGAAGACTTTGTGGTGTATTGTGACGCGTCAGGGCAAGGACTAGGTTGTGTTCTAATGCAAAGAGGAAAGGTGATAACTTATGCATCAAGGTAACTCAAAGTGCATGAAAAGAACTATACCACTCACGACCTAGAACTTGGAGCAGTCGTGTTCGCTCTAAAGATATAGAGACACTATCTCTATGGTACCAAGTGTGAAATTTACACTGACCACAAGAGCCTTCAACATATCTTCAATCAAAAAGAGTTGAACATGAGGCAACGACGATGGGTCAAACTTCTGAATGATTACGATTGTCAAATCCGTTATCATCCTGGCAAAGCTAATGTAGTGGCTGATGCCCTCAGTCGAAAAGAGTATGCAAACTCCATCCATCTTTTGTGTCTCAAATTGTGACCGATCTTCAAAACCGAATTAGAGCAGCTCAACATATTTCCGTCATGGAAAATGATGTACAGGATGAATTGTCTTGTAGAGCTGAAACCAAACTAGAATCCAATTCGGATGGTATCCTCTATTACCTAAATCGTATTTGGGTACCAGATCATGACGATCTTCGTGCTTTTCTCATGAACGAGGCTCACAAAACACGATACTCTATACATCCAGGAGCCGATAAGATGTTTTAAGACCTACGATACTCATACTGGTGGCCTGGCATGAAGAAAGATATCGCCATGTTTGTCTCCAAGTGCCTCACGTGTTCTAAGGTTAAAGCTGAGCATCAACGACCTTCAGGATTGCTCATCCAACCTGAAATACCTGTTTGGAAGTGGAAAACATAACCATGGACTTTATTACCGGGTTACCTCGCACCTCCAGCGGGTATGACACAATCTGGGTTATCATTGATCGTCTCACTAAATCAGCTCATTTTATTCCAATCCGTGAAGATTATAAGAATGAAAGTTAGCTCGTATCTATATTGATGAAATTGTCAGCCGTCATGGTGTGCCCTTAAGTATCATTTCAGATCGAGACGGCCGTTTTACTTCACGAACATGGCGAGCCGTACAATCAGCTTTGGGTACACGATTAGATCTCAGCACCGCATTTCACCCTCAAATTGATGGTCAATTTGAGCGCACCATACAAACCCTAGAAGACATGTTACGAGCATGTGTCATAGATTTCAAGGGTAATTGGCATACTCATCTACCGTTAGTTGAATTTCGTACAACAATAGCTATCATTGAAGCATCGGCATGGCTCCTTTTGAAGCCTTATATGGTCATAAGTGCCGATCACCTATATGTTGGCACGAAATCGGTGAAGAAAAATCACTGGACCCAAGTTGATTCAAGAAACGACTAACAAAATTCTTCAGATCCGCAATAATCTTCTAGCAGCTCGAAGTCGTCAAAAGAGTTATGCTGATAAACGACGAAAGCCACTGGAGTTTTGTGTTGGTGATCAAGTACTTTTGAAGGTATCATCGTGGAAGGAGTGGTTCATTTTGGTCAAAAAGGCAAGTTAGCACCACGCTTTGTGGGACCATTCAAAATACTCGAAAGAGTTGGTCCTGTTGCATACAAGCTTGACTTACCTGAAGAACTCAATAGAATTCATCCCACATTCCATGTATCAAACTTGAAAAAGTGTCTCGCCGAAGAAAACCTCCATATACCATTAGAAGATATTCAAATCGATGAATCAATGCATTTCGTTGAAAGACCTGTAGAAATCATCGACTTCAAAGAAAAGCGTTTAAGACGAAGTCGTATTACAATAGTCAGGGTGCGTTGGGAGTCAAAACGAGGACCTGAGTTTACTTGGGAACGTGAACACTCAATGCGTGAGAAATGCCCGCATCTTTTCCCAGTTATATCTACTACTTAAATTTTGGGACGAAATTTCTAAAAGTAGGGGATACTATAACATTCATGTAAAATGGGTTCCAAAACCCGCTCCGTTTGAGAATCATGTATGTATTAAAATTCGTTACGCATTCATTTATTAAAGTTATTAATATATTTTTAGTTAATAAATAAATTACATCATTAAAATGATAATCAATAAAAGAATAAATTAAATAATTAACTCTTAAAGTAATAAAGAAATAAAATAAAAATAAAAATGGGGCAGTCGGGTTTCGAACCCGGGTCCCCATCAAACACACACACCAGATACACCACTGAGCTACACATACTTGTTGAGATAAAACCAAATCAAATAAAACTTATACACCATTGAACCAGAAACCTGCAAGTTCAAATCATCCGAACTTGTAACCGCCAAATCAAATCAAAACAAGGTGTTGATTCTTATAACGGCTGTAACTGACCGCAATCATCGTAGGAAACTGTCAATTTCGGTTTAATTCATGGGTAACCGATTGCAATCATGAGTTATAATCTTCAAATCATAACCGAACAACATAATTACCTTTTCTCTATAAATAGTGGTCTTTCATCTCAAACCAAATCGCTCGCATTCAATCTGTTGAACGAAATTCTCCTCACCAATTTCTGTGTACGCCGGAAATCTTTTGCATTCGTCAGAAAACATCGCCGGAAAACCGAGATCATCTTTTCGAGTCGGTATAATCCTTTACATCTTTCAGTAATCCATTATTTAGCATGTATTAATTTTAAATCGATTAACCAAAGCTAATTAATCATGTCTCAGCCGGAAATTGTGATTCTGGGTTTTAGTTTTATAAAGAAGACGAAGTTTTATGAGTATATAAATATAATTAAATTCGCTATTTTAATCGGGTTAGACACACAGTCCAGTGGTGGACTGTGTGCAAAAGCAATACACACGTCCCTGGTTCGAGCCTTAACTATCGTCGGTTGTCTAAGATAAAATCTTTTTTTTCTTAAAACTTAATTAAATCACTTTTCAGTAAGTCTATAAGTATAATATAATTTCAGTTATAAATGGGTTAGACACCCAACCCAGTTGGTAGGGTTGGGTGCAAACGAATTAAAGGTCACGGTTCAACTGGTTTTTAAAACCTTTTTAATTAAATAAATTTTAGAGTTAACCTAACTAGTATATAAGAATAATTAAAATAGAGATTATTTCGGGTTAGGCACGTAGCTCAGTTGGTAGAGCTGCGTGTACGTATACGAGAGGTTACGAGTTCTAACCTCACACGCTGCCAAATCCACGCGCATAAAAACCGGTCAGACCGGTCAGGTCTGACAAGACCCACTTTATTACTATTTCTTTAATTAATTCCATTTAAAAATGCTTAAAATATGACTTTTTAGGTTTAAAAATTACGTAAATTACCACAAAAATAAACCTAACAAACTAATAAAAAAGCATTAATTAAAAATATTAATTTCTAATAAAATTTATTTATTTATCAAATTATTACGTTATTATTTAGGTTAGTCTCTCTCGTGGTTAAATCCAAATTCATGCGCGTTCGTCGTCAATCCAAGAAAACGCACCCACTGTGAGTAAATTCTTACAAATCCCCCTTTTTATTCATGTTTTGGGGTGTATCATGTGTCGTTTACATATTTTATTTATTCAAACACTTGTGCTAACACCATTATATGATCTATTGTGTATAGTTTGTGGTTGTTGTTATATGTGGTTACATTACATCATTTCAGTGCAATCATTCACATAAGACCCATCAGTTCCTCGTTGGATACGAGTTGAGCATCGCGTGCCTCATTAGATCGGCTCCGTTTGATTGAGCCTTGATCTCACAGTTCATCATTTATCATGCTCATGTGTACATTATTGACATTATTGGTTTGTGGCTTGTTTATATATACATATGCTCATATATGGTCCATGCACATTTTTATTAAATTAATCAATGTGACTAATCTGTTTAAATGTTTAATTTGGATTCACTCGCCAACTTTTGTTGACCCAAACTCCTATGTTACACATGATACAGGCGGACAGGCTGAGGAGAGGAACACTTAGGATTAGCCTTAGAAGATGAATAAAATACATCATGTTTAGATCAATATTTCTTGTGTTTGTATGTTCTTTGTGATTGGATATTTTTCCATTAAATTTCAATTAATAAATATGAAACTTAATTATAGTAAATGTCATGAGCTTTAATGAAAACCCAATCATGCCCCAACTTCTACTTCGCTGCGGGTCAGGGTGTGACAGTTAGAGTTAATATCCCGGGGCTACTTTGTGCCTCGTCCGAGTTTGCCATTCTTGAAGCTTTGGTTCTAATCACCAAATAAAACTTTTCTTAGCCATGGTATTAATAACCATATTCGGCTTTAAAAATTTGGATATACAAATCCATTGCCTAATTAATCTAGTGTGAATAAAATCACAACTCTTAGGCTTATCATATCTATATTTGGCCTAGGTCTCAAAAGGACCATCGGAGGCAAATTACAATTTGGACGTAGTCCATATATTATTAGACAGTGGATCGTAATATCACAACTGTCATTGTCATTTGACAATTATATGTAGCTCATAGGCTTGTCACCAATGGACATAATAATACGGCACGTTGGCCTGTCACTAAATGGACAAAAATACGGCACATTGGCCTGTCACTAATGGACATAATGGCACGTTGGCCCGTCACTAATGGATGTATAATATGGCACGTTGGCCTGTCACTAATGGACATATAATATGGCACGTTGGCCTGTCACCAATGGAAAAATATGGCACTTTGGCATGTCACTAATGGACATATAATATGGCACGTGTGCCTATCACCAATGGACAAAATATGGCACTTTGGCCTGTCACTAAAGGACATATAATATGGCACGTTGGCATGTCACCAATGGACAAAATATGGCACTTTGGCCTGCCACTAAAGGATATATATATATGGCAGGTTGGCCTGTCACCAATGGACAAAATATGGCCCTTTGGCCTGTCACTAATGGACATATAATATGGCATGTTGGCATGTCACCGATGGACAAAATATGGCACTTTGGCCTATCACTCGTCATCACATTGATGACATTAGCCGGGATCACATTGATCACATAGGCTATATAATAGGTCAGGACGTAGTCCTTTTACCTAGACGGCTAGTGTGGTTCCTCAAGTCACACTATCAGGGGTATGAACATTCCTGAACATAAGAGTACCTTAATGGTTGATTAATAGTCCCGGTCGCATTGACCTTAACGACTTGGAGGCTTGAACCTAGTCCACCACCTCTGGATAGAGGGATAACTTCCCTTAACTATCATGATAGAGGGCCCTTTCATCCTTAACTATCATTTATAAGCTGGCCAAATATGTGGTATGTGCCACTTGGCTAATTAAAACCATTAAGATCTTTTTGGAATTATATAGCAGAGCATAAATTTCGAGTAAAATCGAGACGTTCGCTTGAAGAGGATGAATACATATATATATAATTCCAAATATTTTATTAAATGCCAATAAGGAATTATAATACTCAGAAATAAATAAATGAAACAAACTGTCCATGCAAGGACTTTAAAGAAATAAAAATGTCCACACAGGGACTAAAGAAATAACGATGTCCTCGTAGGGACTAACATATATTATTAGAAGAGACTTCACTCGTCCTTCTTTCCCTTAACCAATTTGGAGAGCTTTTTGAAGAACTTGTTCATCTTCTTCTCCGTTTTCTCCGCTTGTTGTTGCATTTCTTTCATTCGTTCCACGGCCTCATTGATGGCCTTGAGTGGTAGCGGAGGTTGTGGTTGTGGTTGTGGTTGTGGTTATGGCATAACAGGATACTGGTACCCATAACTTGGATATCCAGTAGGTGGATAAGCAAGTGGAAAGGGGACGGGTAAAGTGCGTTATGCATGACCGCTTGCATGTAAAGGTCATGCGACAATGCTTGGTAATCAACTGGTATAGATGGGTTAAAAGGATCATATCCAGATGTATCCGGATATGTTGGGATAGGGTTATTATAACCCGATGGTGGTGGTTGAACCACTAGCAATGGTGTTGGTTCCACCACAGGTGAAGCATTAGAGGGTCCACCCATTTGTGGGTCCTCGTGGATGGTGGGGTAAGTCTTGGGTAACGGTGGCAGTGAACCCGACCGTTGACCTGCACGCACTGACATACGCGCTCCTCGTTTCCTCCTTGATAGCTCAGGTGGCGGCTGATGTTGTTCCACCGGTTCCAAGTGAACATCTTCTTGTACAGGAGGTGTTGGGGAGTGATGGGAAGGAGTGTTAGCAAAGGTAAATTGGTTCCAATATTGGTCCCATTCATTAGGACCTTGGTATGGCGATCCGGCATAAGAGTTCGAATCGCTTGAGATTTCGATGGCATGGGTGTGTGATCCTGATGGCGGCATTTCCGGATCAGAGTCCTCATCCATGGGATTGGGTTGGTCTAACTGATTTTGGTTGGTTAGGGTGTGTTAAAGTAATGGTTTCGGTTAAACTCTTCATGATATGAATGATGATAGTGATGGGAGTGGTGTGATTGGTGCGAATGCTATGAGTGGTACGAGTTTTGAGTATGGGTGGGTGAATGTCTTGATAGGGGCCAGGAATCCCCCGAAATCTTCATAGGGATTCAAGTGATGGGGTTGAGAAGGGATGTGTCCAGATGGTCCTCCCCTCATTGGTACTTTACCTCTTCCTCGTACTCTTGGCGGAATTTTCCTCTTAAAAATCAAATCAAAACAATACTAATAACTTAATAATGAAATGAGTAATCCTAGGTCAAAGCCTAGACTCTGAAGTCTAAGGAATGTGCTTTTGCGTAAGTTTGAGATTAAACACAAGAAGGCTAGTGTTTAATTCTTTCAAATGTTGGCTTGATACCAACCTGTCACACCCTGGCTTTCCATAGCCAATCCAAACACCGGTGGGCCCTGGTGGGGAATATCGTGACGTAAGTTGATATCATCATAGTCAATTAAACACAACACAAAGGAAGTCTTGGAGTAAAATTACTATTACAAACCAAATGTTCAAAGTAAAAAATAATATACAGACGGCTTGTAATAGAAGATCCACAGGCGGATCATAAAATGTACAAAAGTATATAACAGACTTTAGGGGAGATCTAGGATTTGCAAGATCCTCTTATCACTACCGAGCGAGCTTCCAGCCTATTTCGTATTGTACCTGCAAGCTTAGTCTTTTGAAAATACGTCAGCTTTCACTGGTAAATACACCCAACTAACTCGTTTTGAAAACATTTGAAAATGATTTTAAGTGCACATGGCACAAAATCTTTTATAACTTGGGAAAGTTACTTTGTAACCTTGTTAATGTATTCACATGTTTGTCCATATATACAGGGCCTAGTGCGAAAACCGAGACATGATTAACGTACACACCACTTAAGAACTCACGAAGGAGTTATCCCCAACTTTATGGGTAAGTTTTTAGCATGAGCGTCTGTCAGGTGTATGCCTACACCCCGCGCTTAGGTCGTGGCCATTATCTAATGTAATGAGTCGAGGATATCCTGGACACGGTAGTTAACCCCGATGTTTAAGTTATCAAACAAAACTGACTAAAACGGAATCTGCGGATTTACTAGCCACAATCCGGCATTCGATTGATCCCATTTCTGACCAAGCGGTAATAGTTTACAGTAACCCAAGCCCGTATAGGGGAAATAAGTCGAGAGTATTTACCTGAGCTAGTCTTCGCTTAAACGCAAAATTTAATAACTCAGCCGTACACAAAATATACTAAGTGCAGATATCATTTACTGGAAGGCTCTATCTGGATTATGGCATAAGCTAACCAATTAAATGCTAACGGTCTTATATAAGTCATAGACTTAGACCGA
Organism: Scalesia atractyloides; assembly: GCA_947069175.1. NCBI lineage: Eukaryota > Viridiplantae > Streptophyta > Magnoliopsida > Asterales > Asteraceae > Scalesia > Scalesia atractyloides. The sequence goes on from CAMTDV010000008.1 coordinate 75,783,162, forward strand.
CTAGCGTACATGATCAATAACGGTAAAATAAGCTAGATTAAGCGATGACCGCATAGAATGTATTTTAAACCCAACAAGTACTTTGACTTGTATAATATGGGTAAACCATAAACATTCTGGATTTTGAGACTTAAAGGACAAGGTTAAACCCGTTTCGGTTAATTTCTGTAAACTAGTTACATATACTTAACCATACGCATATCAGCGATATCGGGTAACCGAATAAGTCATGGACAAGTTCTATATGCCATTATACTTTAAATAAGTTGTAATATCAGTAGGATATCAACTTATACGCCCGTTAAGGTTTTAAAACGAATTATGCCTCATAAGGGCATTTAGGTAATTTCATACCTTATAAAAGGAACTTGAATATATTTTAATGTTATAATGATAAGTATTCTGGAAAAAATGTTTAATTTATGATATAATATCAGTAGGATATTGATTACATGTGTAATTTATCTATTATGACCAAAGTATGCACCGAATAGGCATTTTGGTCATTTTACACATAGTTTTATAAATTATTTGGGATTCTGAGTTCATATCATAAACCTACTATAAAAATATTTAAAATAAGTTTTAAAATCAATAGGTAACAAGTCTTGGTTGATATATATGGTTTAAAACCATACTATGCTCCGAAACGGCGCTTATGTCGTAAAATGACGATTTGTGCGATGTTAATGAAAACCGATGTTAAAATCAGGTTTATATGTTTTAGATATGTTATTTAATATAACATATCAGTAGGTAAAATATTTAATATGAAAAGGTATGATTAAAACCGTTTTATGAGCCACAAGGGCGTTATCGTCATTTATCGACATAATACAAGGACTTGTTCATAAACTCAGTTTATAATCTGATTTGACATCCCAAATAATTCTACTTAGATATTACATCAGTAGGTAATTCATTTTTAAGTTTATTATCGTTAAACCTTATTTTATATAAAAAGGGCATTTTTGTTAAAATGGCATAATTATGGAACTTGTGCATAAACTCAGATTCTGATTATGATCTTGTAATATAACCTCAGGAGGTTATGCTACCTTAAATTACGATCAAAATTCAACCTTAGATCAGTAGCTAACTAATCTAAATCGGGTCAGAATCGAAAGTTAAAGCAGAAACTTTGCGACTTTCGGTTGCGAACCGACCCTAGGACTGAAATTGACGAGCCGAACATGTTCTTACATGTTCTAATAATTATTACCAACTTGTTTAAGTGTCAAAACATGTTTCATAAAATATATAAGCTCAGATTATAACATTTCCGAAAAATGGCATGTTTGGCTTTTTAATATTTAAACTTTGACCCGTCAATTGGTCTAGCAAACGTGATCTTTAGGAGGTGCCCTTAATAGGGACTAACACCTACCTTATTACGATCACTTAGCCATGTTCGTTACAAACAATGGCTGGACCATAATGGTCTGAACCGAAAGTCAAGGCGTTTTCCATAAAACGCTTGACTTTTGGCTATAAAAGCCTATAAACGAAAATGCAAGAGAAAGAAACACTTACAAGTGATTCCTAGGATGCAATAGAACTAAGTTGGATGCTCCTTTCAGTTAGGAACTTCCAGAGGAGGGAGATAGAATGAGAAATGAGAAAGGTGCAGGTTCAAATGGTGAACCTTGGCACCTATTTATAGTTGGAGAGCTTGAAGGAGGTGATGCCAGGTGTTAAGGGGTGTTAGAGGGAGCTTACAAGTGTCCTAAAACGTGGCATAACATTTTGGAAGTCCCTTGTTTCGAATCAAATGGTTTTTGGCAATTTGTGTGGAGGCCAAGCAAATTTTCTGCAGACATAGGCCTCTCGCGTCCCGCAAAAGACATGGCCAATGTCTCTCGCGCCCCACGAGCGCCTCAAGGGAACTTTCAAAGTTTATCACATTTAGCCCCTCAACTTATAAAACCTCTTAAAACACCTTTATAGCATATTTAGCCCTCCGTAACCAATATTTGGCGTACCCGGTAGTATGCCCGGACATTGTCGAGCTCTCGGTTCGTTAAAAGGTCACTCAGAGGTATAAATTAACATGTTGACACTTTTAGCCCCTCCAATATCCAACTTTCACATATTTACAGAATTAACCTCTCTCGTCCAACAAGTGGCACGTATGAGAGTTAGGACCTCGTAAAGGATCACTCAGAGGCTCAGTATAAGCATGTTGACTCCGATGTCACTCAGAAGTTGGGAATGTTGACACAAATGGTCACTCGGAGGCCAAGTTTAATCATGTTGACACTAATGGTCACTCAGAGGCTATGTTTTAAGCATGTTGACACTAATTGTCACTCAGAGGCTCGGTTTATGCATGTTGACATCTAAAGGTCACTCAGAGACTTAGTTTGAGCATGTTGACACCTTTAGTCCCTATTAGTCTTTAATAGACCTATAATAAAAAAAAATACGACACGTGTCACTATATTATTGGACCTGATTTTACGAGGTATTACAACCTGACACACTGCGGCTTTGATGACTTTCATTTGACTTATCATTCAATAACCCTAACAACCTGGTAATCTGATCACTGGTTAAAGTATAAACTTAGACCTCAGTATTATCAACAGACCCACTATTACTTGCAATTGCCCTTTTGCCTTGATTGTTTCTAGGTTTCATCCATGATGGATTCGTTATATTGTCAACTAAATGACCTATTTTATTACAATGAGTACATTTCAGGTTTTGATTTGAAACCTTATTAGACCTCTTGAATTCAACAGGTTGATTTGCCTTAGATAAAAAAATCATTGACTAACTCTTTTTATTCCCATTGCTATAATTTCTATGAGATTCTTCTCTAGACACTATAGCAAACGCTTCTCTTACACTAGGAAAAGTTTCTCTTATTAAAAAATTAGTCCTAACACCTTGATATGCACTATCTAAACCCATTAAAACTGCATTAATTTTATCATATCATTAAAATTATTAAAATCTTTTGCAACATCACAAGTGCAAGCAGGCGATTGCAAAATTTGATCCAACTATCTCCACATTATGTTCAACTTGTGGTAATATTCAGAGACAGCTGACCCACCTTGACTAAATGAGTTTATTTTCTGATATAACTCAAAAACAACATAATCATCTATCTTATTGTAAGTTTCTCTTAAATTAGTCCACATATCACAAGCCAATTTAAAAAACATGTCCCATATACAAATCTTTAGTGATTGAGTTTAAGATCCAGGTTAACACAATTGAGTTACATCTGTCCCATTGTCTAGCTAATATCTCATTATTATTAGACTTTTCACAAGTTTTATCAATAAAACCCTATTTATTTTTAACTTATAAAGCCAACTGCATTGCATTTCACCATACCATGTAATTTTCAGACCTTTAAGTTTAATAGTCACAATAGTTAGGTTACTTGAGTCAGAAGGATGCAAGTATAATGGATCACTTGCATCCAACTTACTAACTAATGTTTCAGGTGATGGATTTGAAGGACCACTACCTTTTGTAACAACAGGACCATCAACCATATTAACAAATAGCACACAACAATACAACCAACCACAAATATGATTAGCAAAGAGAAAGGCACAACACAGGCGAAGTCAAGACAGGGAGTCAGATAAGAGGTTCATCACTCAAGGTGCCTCTGTAAACTTTGTCAAGAGAGCCTTCTAAACCTATAACCTAACTATCACCACCAACACAGATCCTCAAACAAGAATAGAAGATAAATATCAAAGAAACAAACAGTCCAGTTAAACGACACAAATAATGCACACGTATGACTCGATTACCCACCGGTCTGACTAACCTGGAAACAGAAATGCCTAGACACACAATGCAAACGTGAACAAAAAAAAAAGAAAATACGGGACTTACAAAAACAAGGAAAGATCTCACCTAAAATCATTTAACTCCAAGCGGATCACATTTGCAACCTTCACTTAGGGCTACAAATATTGATCAGAAAAATAAGCAACAATAAATCCAGTTAGTTTGCCCTGTAACCTTCTAGGGTTACAAAGACTAACATGAATCCTTCACCACTGCTACAAGATTCTTCTACACTCAGCAGAAACCTTCAAGACTTCCCAAACCCTTGATTAGGGTTTCATTGTCCAAACCTCCAAATCTTGTACACGAATTCCAAGAACCAGAGAAAACCTAGATCTCGAGTCAGGAAAATGAAGATTCACCAAGACTCTTAAGATCTACAAGCACCAAGTCAGATATGGTTAGAATAACACAGATCCAACCTCTTCGACACAGCGGATCAGCGATATACCAAGAACTCACCAAATGAGCTCTTATACCATGTCATTTTTTAAGGTATCAAAGCTGTAATCGACACAAACACCCAACTTAAAGGTTATTGCAAACCCTAAAAGGTTCAGACAATTACAAATCTACAAGAATCAAAGAAACATAATACTATTTCTCTCAACTCTACTCTAAGAGATTATCAACTCAATAATCTCTCTAAATCTAACGATCTCACACATCAAACCACTTATTCAAGATGAATCGGAGAAATAGATGAAAAAAACCCTAGAAAACGAGAGAGAAACGAGAGAAAGTATGAACAAATATCTGTGTAATACTTGAACTCTCTGGAAACAACTTAACTTATATAAGGAACCCAAAACCATATATGGGTTGTTATAACAAATGCGAACAACCCGGTTCTTGTAACAGCTTCACAACTTGCATTTTATAAGTCCACATCCTTCTTATGTCAGCAAGAGCCCAGCAAGTCATTTCTCCAGCCTAGTTATCCAGTTGCAGCCCAATTGCTCACATGTTAATTTTATAAAACAAAAAACAATTAATCAACTACAAACAATAAACAAATTATTAAACTGAAACTACAGGTATACATTTTATACCTTTTAACAAAGGATTGTTAAACACTTTGCACTGACCTTGAATATTCACACTAACCTAACATGGTGTAGATGACCAAATTTATCTTTCAAGATCTTTATTGAATTGCTAGAACTTATAGTTTTCATTGCAACAAGTCGTGGATACAATCTCTTGCAGTTCAGGTTAGGCATGCGCATATCAACCCTAAGTTACCCTGTCAGACCCCGCGCATGTAGGAGCCTTGTGCACCAGATTTTCATTATCTATATAGCAAAAATACATTGAGTTTTAGAAGATTCCTTGGAACCGTTAGTTAATTACATATCAATGTGTATGATACTTGGTTAAAGATTTATCTTATTTACACGGCCTTCTGTTAGGACCCGCCAAAATTCAAATCGTTTTTCTCGCATTTCGGAATGTTCTGAACTATTTTAGGAGCGAGTATGTGGGGTCGCTTGCATCTTATCCAATCAAATTTCATTTTTTTTCTTTAATTAATTTTTTTCTTTTTCTTAGTTAAAGGGGGATTTATTCCACACTGTCAAAGTTAAAGGAGGAGACATTGTTGCCCTAAAACCTAGTGACGCTGATGCGGCATGATAAATTCTATAGGAACTTTATCCCACATCGTGTAGCCTTACCTTACGCCGGTGTGAGAGCTGACGTGCTAGCATAATCAAGCAAATAAATTGTCTTGGGTTAATAACATGTTAGACAAGCAAATAAATTGTTTTGGTTATTGACGTATTTGACGTGTGGGTAAATTGTCTTGGGTTCATAACATGTTTGATATGCATATAAGTCATCTTCGGTTATTAACATGTTAGCCATGCGGATAAACTGCCTTAGATTATAAATGAGGCATGCGGATAAATTGTCTTAGGTTATTAACGAGTTTGACCTGCGAGTAAATTGTCTTTGGTCATTAACGAGTTAGACATGCAAGTAAATTGTCTTGAGATAATAACATGTTAAAGACATACATGTAAACTTACTTGAATCATCATGAAGATAAACGGGAATAACCACAGGCAGGTGAGCTAAATTAAAAGTAACAAAAAAATTATAAAAACATGACGAGTTATTCTCATGGATTGTTATAACAACTTGATGTATTAGGGTGCAATACATTATGAAGATCATTGGGGTTTATCATCTGGAGCACTTATTGCATTCACAACTGATCCTTTATTTTTATTATTTAATTATATTAAACATCACTATATTTTCTATCTTATTTTTAATTAAATAATATATTTTTCTATTTTTATTATTACCTTTTATAAGGATGAATAGTATTTTCTCCAAATTTACTAATAAACAATAATATTTCACTCTTCTCCACTCGTAACCATTTTATACGATATAGAGAACAAAGTTATAGAGGATCAATGTGAATGCGCTCATATGTAAACCCACTTAGCAAAAGCTAATGTTGTGCAATACTCTCAAATGTAAACCCACTTAGCAAAAGCTAATGTTGTGCAATATATACTTTCAAGTAAAACGCCACGAGTTGGCAGTCGATCAAGATGAGTCTTGGGATGAGTTTCGAATATCATAGCATCTAAAGTCCTTGAATGTTTTGGTGTCAAACAAGTATATAACAATTTTGGGTTTTGTTAAATCCTAAACGAGATATGTTATGAACTGAAACCATTGTAAGGTATGAGACCCACTGTCCCACATCAGTTGTTGGGCAACTGATGTAAGGTTTATGTACCAAATAGACACTCTCACCCATCATGCTAGTCTTTTGAGTTGAGTTCTCTCGTTTGATATGTAACAAGATAAATAAGACAAAATGTAACAAACTGATTTAGGACTTGTTAATGAGAAAAATAAAGTTTCAAAATGTAACAGATTCAGGACTTATTAATGAGAATAATAAAGTTTCAAAATGTAAAAAACAGATTCAGGACTTACTAATGAGAAAAATAAAGTTTTGACCTAAACTTTGCAATGTTGTCAACACAAATGTAACCATTACATTCGGCCCTTAGAAAACGTGTTATGATGTTTTATAGCTTCTTTTGTATGAAGTCCTAGAAAATCTTACGTCTGAGTAAATAGTGAACACAAAATATGTAGCTTCTCAAACCTAAGAGCCAACCATAATACAAACATAGCGGATGAACTAATCATGTAATTCTTTCATGTTTTGAACCCTTTATCCTTTGCTGATATAGCTAACGTTTAATTTTGAAAAAAGCAAGTTGTGTGAGGAAGAGTAAAGGGTGACACTGGTTATTTAATATTATAATTGTTTGATGCAAACTACGACAAATATAGTTATTAATAATAAGGAAAGTAAATATAAAATTTGGAAGATGTGCATGTTTTATAGAACATGTCTGAAACTTTGGTCCATGAATAGGTAATCCACCCATTAACAAAATCAAGCAATCCAAAACATCCTCAGTATCAACTCCACTACAACCTAGGTTAAAAACCATCACTTACTCTTAATTCTGCTGTGGTGAGGCTTTGGGAACGGGTGGAGCCGCCTGAGACGCTGCTGCATCAGAAGAATAAGCAGGCGGTGGTTGATATCCACCGCCATACGCTGGTGGTTGCTGCCCTCCATAGCTTGGCTGACCAGCAGGGGGTGCACCATAAGGCGGTTGGCCATATCCTGTAGCACCATAAGTAGGTGGTGCACCGTATGCCGGTTGAGCATAGCCGGTTGCACTGGGTGACTGCCCGTTAGTAGGTTGGCTGACGGGTGGCTTTTGTGTCGGAGGAGGTCCATAACCACCGTATCCAGAAGGTTGACTTCCATACCCGGGTTGACCAGAACCCTGAGGTGGATAGCTCGAGTTTGAACCAGGCTGCTGACCATAACCAGATTGAGATGCAGATGTTGGAGGAGCTTGACTAGCATTATCACCCTGAGCTCCATACCCCGCAGTTTGACCATCGGTTTGACCCGCAGCATTATACCCAGATGTGGGATTACCATAACCATGTTGTTGATAATATCCATCTTGGCCGTAACCTTGTTGACCATAACCATAAGCTGATGTATCTGTAGAGCCTGGTCCACCGGGTGGTTGGGTCTGTTGACTTTGTTGCTGACCATAGTAATCATAACCACCACCACCACCCTGAGCAGTCTGCTGAGCTGACGACTGGTCCCAGCCGGCGGCATACCCACCTCCATATGGCTGCTGGGGATAAGCAGCCTGACCAGGGTACGCACCAGGTTGACCGTAGTAGCCATAGCCACCCTGTTGCTGCATTTGTTGGCCAGGTGGCGCCCAACTAGTGGGTGGTTGGGCTTGATAACCTTGCTGAGAGTATCCGCCGCCCATTGGATTTCTTGCACGATTCTACACAGTAATTATAAAATTAACTGTTAATCGTCTTTCAATAAACCAGGAACAGTTATCCCCCACATGCATAGATGTACTTACGACATACCTCGCTAATTACTTCATTAACCATTTGTTTTGCAGCCTCGATCTGATCACTTGTTCCATCTATCTGTACGGTCCTCTCGGTTGATGTATCGCCAGGAGGCAGGTGTAGCGGTATCACCTGGATTATAATTTTTAAACATTTTACTTACAAAATGTTTGGACAAAAAATTGATTTTTAAACAACACGAACAATACTAAATAAACTATATTAACCTGAATACGCGCTCCTGTAGTGGCTTGCATACTTTTTATAGTCTCACCCCCTTTACCAATAACAAGACCAACCTGTAAGCATATTACATAACGTCATATACAGAACCGAATGTCAAATGCAACAAAAAAACCAAAACTGAAATTACATAACGTCATATACAGAACCGAATGTCAAATGCAACAAAAAAACCAAAACTGAAATTAAAGTCGAACATAAATTACCTTCTTGTTTGGAATTTTCATCACAAACTGTTCACCCCCACCAGACTGACCACTCACCCTTCTAGAAACCGTACCAGAACCCCCAGACTCAGCCTATTTTACGAAACATGTAATATTAGACACATCTAAATGCTTGTATAACGGTAAATGAATAAATACAAAGAAACACCACAGGCAGATAATATAGCTAACACAAAATACTAGAGTTTATAATAAGACAATTAAATATATACCTCAGCAAGAACATCCTTAATCAACTGCTCGGCTTTTGCTATAGAATCTGCGGTACCTGTGATCTCAACGTCTCTAGTCTGTGAATGTGGGTCTGCATCCATATCCCTGGTGATCTGGATCTTTGCCCCAGATTGCATTTGAAGATACTTAATGGTTTCCCCAGCTTTCCCAATAATGACACCAACTTTGCCATTTGGGATCTCAATTTTTTTGCTCGAGTTTGCTGCATAGCCACCATAACTAGAAGGAATTGAAGGAGCAGCATGTCCCATATCTGTGATGATTAAAATATGATAACGTTAGGCATAAGCGGTAACACATTCAAACTAAAGAAAAAACAAATGTCTTTTGTATCGTCTAGGAGTGTTTCTAAACAGTTGAAACCAACAAAATCTCTTAAAGGTCAAACCAAAACAAGTCAGTAGGTTTGAGAGCCATACCGATTGTCGGTTTTAACAATTCAGCTCACGGTTTGAAACTAGAAACCAGCTGTTTAGCCTTTACTACTGGTATATATACTTTTTCATTTTTAGAATATGCAGTTACATAAGTGTATTATATTCATATACCATCTTAATCATTTTAAAACTTGTATACAAACAAGAAGTCTGAAAAAAAAGTTCAAAAAATCAGTTCAAACCGCCAAAAAAAAAAGTTTGGCCAACCCACCAAACCCAACAGTTTTGGCATGTCATTTCCTGTAAACATAGCTAGATGTTTGACCCAAATTTTTCATCAAAACCAGCCAAACTGAATGACCCTAATTACATAAAAATATCAAACGAAAAGCTGCAGCCAACACAGACTGCTGTGTTACATTTGCATTCACTAAAAAACATGAAACTGAGAAAAATAATCTAACTAAACAATCTTTCAAAAACAGAAGTAGCGGATCAAAAAACTTAAACTAAAAAAACACATCACTAAATTGATCTTAAACAGAGAAACAAACAATAATACTGACATATCTATAACAAACTAAACCATCACTACAATAAAGTCTAGTACGCTCCTCCAAAACCCTAAAAAAATAGAAAAAAATCAAACCAAAACCACACAAGTAAATTCATCAACAAGAATAAAAAACATAAATACTCAAACCTTATGTATGTAAACCCAAATTAAGATCCAAAAATCACTAAACAACAACAAACACAATCATCAAACAATAAACCTTAAAGCCTAATTCAAACCAACATATGTGACATTCAAGCGGTAGTAGGATCCAGAAACCATTGAACGACAACAAACACAATCATCAATCATAAACCTCTAAAAATCCTAAATTACAACCAACAGATATGAGATGCAACCGTGTGCGTAAGATCCAGGAACCATCAACCAACAACAAACACAATAATCAACCATAAACCTCTAAGACCTAAAATAAAAACCAACAAATATGAGATCCAACCGTGCATAAGATCCAAAAGCCATCAAACAACAACAAACACAATTATATACCATATAACCATAACAAAACCTAATAAGAAAGTTTAAAACAACCTAAACGAAAAATCTAAACCTAAGATACAGAAACCATCAAACAACAACAAACACAATCACAAACCATATAAATCCCTAAAAAACGTAAATTAACAATTTAAACCCTAACTAAAAAGTTTAGAAAAAACCAGTAGAACAAGAACTGAATTCTCTAGCATCATTATAACCCTAAGAAACAAATATATCAAACCAAAAGAAAAACCACACGAGTAGATCAAAACACAACAACACCAAAAGTAAACCAACAGATATGAAACTCTTGCGTGCGTAAGAAGCAGAAACAATCAAACACAGTCATAAACCATAAAAAACCTAAAAACCCTAAAAAACCTAAACTAAAAGTTTAAAACCAACATATATGAGAGATTCAAACCTAAACTAAAAATTTAAACCTAAATTAAGATCCAGAAACCAGAAAACAACAACAAACACAATTATAAATCATAAATCCCTAAAAAACCTAAATTAAAAGTTCAAAACCAACAGATACGAAAGATTAAACCCTAAATTAACAGTAAAAACCTAAATTAAGATCCAGAAACCATCAAACAACAACAAACACATTCATAAACAATATAAAACCTAAATTAAAAGTATAAATTAGAGATTCGAACCAGTAGGACCAGAACTGTACTCTCTCGCATCACTGGCATCCCAACCACCACCACCACCGGCGGCGCCGTCGTTATCAAACTTGGATCTCTTAGCTTCGGCGTTGTTAAAGAGACGCGCGGCGATCTCCTGAGCCTTCTGTTTGGCGAGCTGGATCTCGTCCATAGGTGGAGGAACGTTGTTGTAGGACGGAGCGGAGTCAGGGGCGGAGAATCCGGTGGGGCGACGGGCGGAGGGCGGAGGTCCGACGTCTTCGTACTTGCGTTTGACGGAGGCGGAGTCGCCGCCGGATGGGTAGTGGGAGTCGTCAGCCATTATTTTTGTGAAGGAGAATGTACGTAAAACCCTAGCAAACAAATGTTATAGGTTTCGAATAGATTTTTCTTTTACTTTATGATGTGTAGATATCTATTTGTTTATTTACTACTTTTATTTTATTTACCGGCTAAGAGGAAGGTAAAGCATATTTTTTGAAATTTTAAATAGCTCTTACATAGTTTAGTAAAAGTATTTTCATTTAGTGTTGGATCATGTATAACAAGTACTCCATCCGTCCTATTAGAAGTGTCCTATTTTGAATTTTCAAAGTCTTAATTTATAAACTTTGACCTTAAATAATTTTGTTTGCGTTAGTTAATACTTGATGAAAGTTATATGATTTGAGTGTTTTTACATGTATTTTTATCGGGTTAATTTTCATCAAGTTTTATAAAACTCAAAAAATATATAATTAAAATTAAAGTTTATAAATAAAGACTTTGAAAATTCAAAATAGGACACTTCTAATGGGACGGGGGAAGTAATTCATTCATGTATGAAGCATATGCGATAGGGAAAGAAGGATAAATTTTATGGTAGGTGGGTAATTTAATTCTTTCTTACTTCAAAACAATTTTACTTTTAATTTTTAAACGGTTATAACTTTTTTCATACATTAATATTTAAAAAATATACACCGTATTAATGAACATTTTATTCTTTTTAATTCAAGCAGCCAGTTGCTATAGTTTTCTTAAAAAATCACAGTATTTTGAATAACCATCAATCTATTACGTGATTTTGAATATTTATTGCGTGATTACACATCCAACACAAACCATTACGTTATTAAACATTCAATATAAATTCATAATTGATTACATATTTAGTATGATTTGCTATAACTGATGTTATTAATGCTTATTATGTGATTACACATTCAATAATAAGAAGTTGATAGTTTATGCTTTATTATATGATTAAATCTCAAATATACGACATTATGTGGTTATTATAGATTGATTTGGCTAATATTTTGTATATAATTCATCCTTAATACGTGATTAGACCTAAAATATTAGGTATTCCATATGATATTATGTATTACATGTTTTTGTTTTTACATAATTACGTAATCACTCAGTGTGGTTTTACATCACGAAATGGGGATTCAAAAACATGTAATCACGGTCATGTGTTGGGTATTCAAAATTGTAACACCTCGTAAAATCGTGTCCAATAATATAGTGACACGTGTCATTACTTTTATAATAAGTCCATTAAGGACTAATAAGGACTAAAGGTGTCAACATGCTCAAACTAAGCCTCTGAGTGACTCTCAGGTGTCAACATGCATAAACCAAGCCTCTGAGTGACCATTAGTGTCAACATGCTTAAACTGAGCCTTTGAGTGACCACTAGTGTCAACATGCTTACACTTAGCCTTTGAATTACCATTAGTGTCAACATGCTTAAACTTAGCCTCTGAGTGACCATCAGTGTCAACATGCTTACACTGAGCCTCTGAGTGACCCTTTATGAAGTCCTAGCCCTCATATGAACCACTGGTTGGACGAGAGGGACCAATTCTGTAAATATGTAAAAGTTAGACAATGGAGGGGTTAAAAGTGTCAACATGTTAATTTATACATTTGAGTGACCTTTTAACGAACCGAGAGCTTGATAATGTCCGGGCATACTCCCGGGTACGCCCAATGTTGGCTACAGAGGACTAATTATGCTTAAAATGTAATTCAGAGGTTTAATAAGTTGAGGGGCTACATGTGACAAAGTTTGAAAGTTTCCATGGGGCACGAGAGACACAGGTCTGGTCTCTCGCGGGGCGCCAGAGGCCTGTATCTGCAGAATTTTTGCTTGGCCTCCACACATGTTGCCAAAAACCATTTGATTCGAAACCATGGACTTCCAAACTGCTATGCCACGTTTTAGGACACTTGTAGGCTCTCTCTAACATTTGCTAACACCTGGTATCACCTTCTTCAATCTCCCCAACTATAAATAGGTGCAATGGTCATCACTTGAACTTGCACCTTTCTCATAAATCATTCTATCTCCCTCCTCTGGAAGTAACTGAAAGGAGCATCCAACTTAGTTCTATTTCATCCTAGGAACCACTTGTAAGTGTTCCTTTCTCTTGCATTTTCGTTTATAGGCCATTATAGCCAAAAGTCAAGCGTTTACGGAAAAAACGCTTTGACTTTCGGTTAAGACCATTATGGTCCAACCATTGTTCATAACGAACATGGCTAAGTGATCGTAATAATGTAGGTGTTAATCCCTATTAAGAGCACCTCCTAAAGATCACGTTTGCTAGACCAATTAACGGGTCAAAGTTTTAATATTAAAAAGTCAAACAGGCAAGTTTTCGAAAATATTACAATCTGAGTTAATATATGTTATAAAACATGTTTTGACACTTAAACAAGTTGGTAGTAATTATTAGAACTTGTGAGAACATGTTCGACTCGTCAATTTCAGTTGTAGAGTCCGTTCGCAACCGAAAGTCGCAAGGTTTGACTTCTGCTTTGACTTTCTATTCTAACCCGATTTAGATCAGTTAGCTACTGATCTAAGGTTGCATTATGATCGTAATATAATGTAGCATGACCCCCTGAGGTTATATTACATGATCATAATCATAATCTGAGTTTATACACAAGTTCCATATTTATGCCAAATTTGACTAAAATGCCCTTTTTATAAAATAAGGTTTTAATCGATAACGAACTTGAAAATGAATTTATTACTGATGTAATATCATAAGTAAAATTATTTGGGATGTTAAGTCAGTTTATATACTAAATTTAAATAAAGTCCTTGCATTATGTCGACAAATGACGATAAAGCCCTTTTGGCGCATAAAACGGTTTTAATCATACTTTTTATACCAAACCTTTTACCTACTGATGTGTTATATTAAATAACATATCTAAAACATATAAACCTAGTCTTAGCATCAGTTTTCATAAACTTCGCACAATTCGTCATTTTTCGACATAAACGCCGTTTCGGCGCATAGTATGGTTTTAAACCATATTTATCAATCAAGACTTGTTACCTACTGATTTTAAAACTTTTTTAAAATTTTTACAGTAGGTACATAATATAAACTCAGACTCCCAAATAAATTATAAAACTATGTGTAAAATGACCAAACTGCCCTACGGTGCAAAGTTTGGTCATAAATGATAAATTACACATATGATCAATATCTTACTGATATTATACCATATATTAATTTTTTTTTTCAATACTTATGCTCATAACATCAAAATATTTTCAAGTTCCTTTTATACGATATATAAATACCAAAACGCCCTTATGAGGCATAATCTCATTTTAAAACCTTAACGGGCATGTAAGTTGATATCCTATTGATATTACAACTTATTTAAAGTATAATGGCATATAGAACTTGTTCATGACTTATCCAGTTACCCGATATCGCTTATATGTGCACAGTTAAGTATATGTAACTAGTTTACGGAACTTAACCGAAACGAGTTTAACCTTATCATTTTAAATCTCAAATCCAGAATGCTTATGATTACCAATATTATACAAGTCATAATACTTGTTGGGTTTAAACTACATTCTATCCAGTCGTCGTTTAATCTAGCGTATTATACCGTTTTAATCCTTTAAGCTAGTCGATCTAAGTCTATGACTTAAATTAAGACCGTTAGCATTTTAATTGGTTAACTTATCCCATAATCCAGACTAGGAGCCTTCCAATAAATGCTATCTGCACTTATTTCATTTTGAATACGGCTGAGATATTAAATCCTGCATTTTAAATCAAGACTAGCTCAGGCAAATACTCTTGACTTATTTTCCCTATACAGGCTTGGATTATGGTAAATTATTACCGCTTGGTCGGAAATGGGATCAATCGAATGCCGGACTGTGGCTAGTGAATCCACGTATTCTGTTTTATTCAGTTTTGTTTGATAACTTAAACATTGGGGGTTAACGACCGTGTCCTGGATATCCTTGGCTCATTACATTAGTTAATGGCCACGACCAAAGCGCGGGATTAGGCATACACCTGACAGATGCTCGTGCTAAATTATTTTTACCAACTAGTTGGGGATAACTCATTCGTGGGTTCATAAGTGGTTTGTACGTTAATCATGTCTCGGTCTCCGTATTGGGCCCCATATGTATGGATAAACATGTAAGCTGTTAACAAGGTTACAATGTTGACTTTCCCAAGTTATAAAAGATTTTTTGAATCCATTTTTGAAATGTTTTCAAAACGAGTCAGTCGGGTGTATTTACTAACGAAAGCTGGCGTATTTTCAAAAGACTAAGATGCAGGTACAATACGAAATAGGCTGGAAGCTGCTTGGTAGTGATATAAGATGATCTTGCAAATCCTTAGATCTGCCCAAAGTTTGTTACATGATTTTTGTATATTTTACGATCCGCCTGTGGATCTTTCATTACAAGCCGTCTGTATATTATTTTCGTAGTTTGAACTTTTGGTTTGTAATAGTAATTTATAATCCAAGACTTCCACTGTGCTGTGTTAATTGATTATAATGATATCAACTTACATCATGATATTCCCCACCCGGACCCACCGGTGTTTGGATTGGAAGCATGGGGTGTGACAAAATTCACGTAATCATGTAATGGACTAATGGGTATTTAAAATTCTATCATTTTTTAAGAAAATTATAGCAATAGACTGCCCGAATTAAAGAGCATGAAATGATCGTTATTACGTTGTAATTTAAAAAAATATTAACGTATGAAAAAGTTATAGCTATTTGAAAATCAATGGAGAATGAGTTTTAAGTAAGAAAAGACCATAATACCATTTCTCTATTTGTTTTTTTATTTGTTTGAACCTATATTTACCAAAATATCATTGTTTTATTTGTACCAATTGATCTTGAGAGATCAATGGCTAAGGAGCTCGTGTCTGCTTCGTATAAGATTTTTCTCTTGTACAAGAGCGAGACTCTTTTCAATTATACCATTAAAATGTTTATATGTATAAGAGTAAATTACAAAAATCGTCTTTTATGTTGACACCGGATTACAAACTAGATACTTTACCTTTAAAAAGTACAAATGCTTGATGTTTGCAAACCCTTGCACGTTACATCCTTTAACCCTAACTCAGTTAGTTTCATACTTAAATTTGAGCAAGTGGACCCCATATGAGGGTATTTTGGTCATTTTACCCTAGATACTAATATATAGTTACACACACATTGACAATCCTCTCCCTCTCTATTTATCTCTCTCTCTCTCTCTCTTCCTCTCTCTCTCTCTAAAACAACCCTACCACCAACCCATCACTACACCGACTTGCCATTACCACCACCTACCCCATCAGCCATCACCACCTTCCCCCACGACCACCAGCACACCTAGCCCCACCACTACCACCCACTTGTCGTCGTTACCTTCCCCCACCATCGTTTGGAGTGGTTCAGATCAGGTTTAGATCATGTATAAACTTTGTAACACGTTCAGTGTAGTGGTTGGCCGCCAGATTTAGATCTGGTCGTCGACCAGCAACAACTCAGAGAATTCCAACACACATCATCGCTTCTAACCTCAAGAAAACAAAACCCAAATTATACAAATTCAGTTCATGATTAAGATCTACAAATTGAAGTCTGAAATATGTTTTTAACTTAAGACCATTAGTACTTCGTAACCACGTAGAACCACCCCAACCCGTGAGGGATTCTGGCTGACAACTCGCAGAAAACCGAGAGGGAGAGTAGTTATGGCTAGAAATCATGTATGTTTCGTCCATGGACATATCTTTCAAAAAACAAAAATGATGGCAGCTTTGGTAGTGGTTGTTGGTTAATGATAGAGAAGGAAGTGGGGGTGGATGGGGGAGGGTATGTCACACCCCAACTTATGGCAGAAACATCAGAGTGAGATAAAAACGAGATTGCAAGAGATTTCATAATGGCTAATTGTGACAAGTATCTAAAATAACAATTATTCATTTCATGATAAAGGGGAATTACATTGTTATAAAAGAAAATACACCATTTAGAACATGATAAGTTATGACAAAACATAATTAAATCTAAGTGCGTTTCTAGTCCATCCTACTAGATTTCTTTTCAACACATCAACATCAAGCTCTTGCAATATATAACAAAGTGGTATGTTGTAACACCCTGTAAAATCGTGTCCAATAATATAGCGACACGTATCGTATTTTATTCTAAGTCTATTAAAGATTAATAGGGACTAAAAGCGCCAACATGCTCAAACTAAGTCTCTGAGTGATCTTCTGATGTCAACATGCATAAACCGAGCCTCTGAGTGACCGTAGTGTCAACATGCTTAAAACATAGCTCCTGAGTGACCATTAGTGTCAACATGCTAAAACTTGGCCTCTGAGTGACCGTTGTGTCAACATGCCCAGCCTCTGAGTGACATCAGAGTCAACATGCTTGTAATGAGCCTCAAAGTCCTAACTCTCGTATGTTCCATTTGTTGGACGAGAGGGATTAAATCCGTGATTATGTGAAAGTTGGATAATGGAGGGGTTAAAAGTGTCAACATGTTAATTTATACCTCTGAGTGACCTTTTAACGAACCGAGAGCTTGACAATGTCCGGGCATAGTCCCGGGTACGCCAAATATTGGCTACGGAGGGCTAAATATGCTAAAAGGGTGTTTTAGGAGGTTTTAAGGGTGTTTAATAAGTTGAGGGGCTAAAAGTGACAAACTTCAGATCTGCCTATGGAGCGCTCGCGGGGCGCGCGAGGCCTGTATCTGCAGAAAGTTTGCTTGGCCTCCACACATATTGCCAAAAAACTTTTGATTCGAAACCAGGGACTTGCAAACAGCAATGCCACGTTTTAGGACACTTGTAAGATCCCTCTTACACCCCTTAGCACCTGGCATCACCTCCTTCAAGCTCTCCAACTATAAATAGGTGCAAAGGTTCAACCTTTGAACTTGCACCTTTCTCATTTTCAACTCTATCTCCCTCCTCTGGAAGTTTCTAACTGAAAGGAGCATCCAACTTAGTTCTATTACATCCTAGGAACCTCTTGTAAGTGTTCCTTCCTTGTGCATTTTCGTTTATAGGCTTTTATAGCCAAAAGTTAAGCGTTTTACGGAAAACGCTATGACTTTCGGTTAAGACCATTATGGTCCAGCCATTGTTCTTAACGAACATGGCTAAGTGAACGTAATAAGGTAGGTGTTAGTCCCTATAAAGGGCACCTCCTGAAGATCACGTTTGCTAGACCAATTGATGAGTCAAAGTTATGATATTAAAAAGTCAAACAAACCATTTTTCGAAAAAATCATAAATTGATCTTATATATGTTATGAAACCTGTTTTGACACTTAAAAAAGTTGGTAATAATTATTAGAACATGTAAGAACATGTTCGGCTCGTCAATTTCAGTTCTAGGGTCGGTTTGCAACCGAAACTCGCGAAGTTTGACTTCTGCTTTGACTTTCAATTCTGACCCGATTTAGATTAGTTACCTACTGATCTAAAGTTGCATTATGATCGTAATATAATGTAGCATAACCCTCTGAGGTTATATTAATCAGAATCTGAGTTTATGCGCAAGTTCCGTAATTATGCCAATTTTGACTAAAATGCCCTTTTTGCATAAAACAAGGTTTTTAATGATAATGAACTTGAGAATAAGTTTCCTACTGATGTAATATTATAAGTAGGATTATTTAGGATGTTAAATCAGATTATAAAATGAGTTTACAAGCAGGTCCTTGAATTATGTCAATAAATTACGATTTAGCCCTTATGGCTCATAAAATGGTTTTAACGAAATATTTTCAAGGTAAATCCTTTACCTACTGATATGTTATATTAAATAACATATCTAAGACATTTTAATATGACCTTAAAATCAGTTTTCATTAAACATCGCATAAAACGTCATTTTACGACATAAGCGCCGTTTCGGCGCATTGTATGGTTTTAAACCATATTAACTGACCAAGACTTGTTACCTACTGATTTTAAACATATTTATAGTAGGTACATGTTATAAACTCATAATCCCAAACAATTTATAAACTATGTGTAAAATGACCAAAATGCCCTTTCGGTGCATAGTTTGGTCATAAAAGATAAATTACACATAGAATTAATATCCTACTGTATTATATCATAAATAAATTATTTTTCCAGAATATATACAGTTATAACTTAAAATTTTATTTCAGGTTCTTTTATTAAGATATAAAATTACCAAAATGCCCTTATGAGGCATGGTTTCGTTTAAAAACCTTAATGGGCATATAAGTTGATATCTTACTGATATTACAACTTAATTAAAGTATAATGGTATATAAAACTTGTCCATGACTTATCCGATTACCCATTATCGCTTATAAGCGCACGGTTAATTATGTGTAACTAGTTTACGGAATTTAACCAAAACGGGCTTAACCTTGTCATTTTACACTCAAAATCCAGAATGTTAATTGTTTACCCATTTTATACAAGTCAAAGTACTTATTGGGTTTAAACTACATTCTATCCAGTCATCGCTTAATCTAGCGTACCGTTTTTGATCCATTACGCTAGTCGGTCTAAGTCTATGACTTACATAAGACCGTGAGCATTTAAATTGGTTAGTTTATGCCATAATCCAGACTAGAGCCTTCCGGTAAATGCTATCTGCACTTAGCTCATTTTGAATACGGCTGAGATATTATCTTGCATTTTAAACAAGGTTAACTCAGGTAAATCCTCTTGACTTATTTTTCCCTATACGGGCTTTGGATACGGTAAATTATTACCGCTTGGTCGGAAATGGGATCAACTGAATGCCGGATTGTGGCTAGTAAATCCGCATATTCCGTTTTAATCAGTTTTGTTTGATAACTTAAACATCGGAGGTTAAATTACCCTATCCTGGATATCCTCGGCTCATTACATTAGATAATGGCCACGACCTTAGCGCGGGGTGTAGGCATACACCTGACAGACGCTCAAATGTAAATTACCCAAGACGTTGGGGATAACTCCTCCATGAGTTCTAAGTGGTGTGTATTTAATCATGTCTCGGTCTCTGTGCTGGGCCCTGTATGTATGGACAAACATGTGAATATGTTAACAAGGTTACAAAGTAACTTTCCCAAGTTATAAAAGATTTGTGTCCTGTGCACTTAAATCTAATTTCTAAAATATTTTCAAAATGAGTCAGTCGGTGTATTTACCAGTTAAAGCTGACGTATTTTCAAAAGACTAAGCTTGCAGGTACAATACGAAATAGGCTGGAAGCTGCTCGGTAGTGAAATAAGAGGATCTTGCAAATCCTTAGATCTGCCCTAAAGTCTGTTTTATATTCTTTTCTTTGTACATTTTATGATCCGCCTGTGGATCTTCTATTACGAGCCTGTATATTATTATTTTGTATTTCGAACATTCGGTTTATAATAGTAATTTTATTCCAAGACTTCCGTTGTGGCATGTTTAATTGACTATGATGTTATCAACTGATGTCATGATACTCCCCACCCGGGCCCACCGGTGTATAGATTTGGGTTGGAAATCCAGGGTGTGACACATGTCAACACAAAAGCATTAGTGAGCATACACGTTTAGTGTACTAGCATATGTATAAAAGTATTTTAACAAAATCCACATGGGAAAAACATATACTAAGGTATAACATATCATGAACCAGCATGCATCACATACGTGTCAACCCAAAGATTCCACTAGCGTGATCTTATTATCGCAACGACAAGACCGTTTGTATTAGTACTTAACATAAACCCAACAAGCGGTGTGCTACTCCTATAGCGTTATACATGTTAAGGTAGACTTATACAAAGTCAATGACAAAGTATAGTGCGAGAATGGCTTCTAGCATGCATGTATTTCTAAAGTATAAACATATTAAGCATGTATAACGAATAAGTTTGTATGTCCCAAAAGTATGAAAACGGAAAAGGGGTCATGTATAATCAAGGTTTGCGTTCCACTTAATGAGTTTGACGAGTCTTGAGTTTTGGAACACCGAAGTTACCCTAAGAGGGAAACAAATGTGTGTGAGTTGCGGTTTTTGTTTAACATATTAGATTCATAATTTAAAAGTTAACATATTATGAATGTAAATCTAAGTACCATGAGGTCATTCAAGGAGGTAGGAAGAATTCCACTCATTTAACCTCATTAAATAATTCACCAAAGCACAATCATCAACTTTGTTGATGATTTCGGTTGGTCATGGATATAGACTAAAATGGAAAATACAAGAACTACTAAATCTTAAAATAACCAAGTGAGCAAGCTAGATGCGTGCATCTGACGTGATTGCGAGTGTGTACGATTTATGTTATATTTTTAAGCACCTTTCACTCATTTACCAAGCTTTAAATCTTATAAAACACTATATAACACTATCGCTTTCCAGAACACGCTAGGGCAAGTGCACCCATCGTTGGCGTAGTATAATGTTGGTAAGATATTGAGGTTGTCCAAGGACACAAGAGCTTTTAATACCGGAATATCGTCAACGTCTAATCTAACCAACTTTTGAGAAAAGGTTTTTAATAGTTAAATAAAGAAAGAAACTAAAATAATTAAAGAAATAAATAGACAAGATAAAATCACTTGGTTTCGACTTATCTTTTACGTATCATTTGATGATTTCCGCACTTTGGGTTTTTTTAAGATTACTTTAGTTATAGTGGCATGTACCTCTTTTGGAGGCAACGCTACCCTCGGCCATATTAGTCTAAGTCAGCAGGGATACAGTCCCGTAAGGCCGGAATATTGAAAGATAATTAAGTAAGATAGTAAGGCAAGATGTGGCATGTCTCTCTTTTGGAGGCAATGCTACGCTCGACTATATTAGTCTGAGTCAGCAGGGATACAGTCCGGCAAGGCCGGTTTAAAGTTTTAATAGTAGTTTATTTATTAGGGATTCAAGCCGTTCTTACTTCCCTCGATTTGATACCTGCATCAAAGGAAGTCCTAATAAGCTTGAATCAAGTACTCGTAGGATCTATACACTGAACGAGGCAAGAACTTTATCCAAACCACCCTTCTAACCCCCTTCCAGGCACTTAACGTGCTTTGTATAGATCGTAAAGACACAAATGGATGAAACAACAAAACAGAAGATATGATACAATAAAGTTCACTTTCCATAAAAAACTAATAATTAAAGTCATTAATACAAACCCATTTAAAAAAGTTAATCAAAGCTTGGAAATCAAAAGTAATACATAAAAGACTTGTCTTTACCAAGTGATGTAAGAGATTAGCCAATCATGGCTTTTGTTTGACAAAACTCTTACGATCAATCTATGGATCTCGTGACTACTACACACTCTAAAGATGGATGATGGATGAATGTGGTGGATGATGGTGGTATTGTTGTGGTGGAGTGGTGGCAGGTGTGAGAGAAGTGGTTTGACAAGGGATGAATTACAATTGAACCAAGCACCTTTATTTATATCTAGAAACATACCATTTACATGGCGCTCTGCCCATATGTGACATTCAAGTGGGCATAGGATCCAGAAACCTTAAAGCCTAATTAAACCTTAAAGCCTAATTAAAACCAACATATGCGACATCCAAGCGGGCGTAGGATCCATAAACCATCGAATGACAACAAACACAATCATCAATCATAAACCTCTAAAAACCCTAAATTACGACCAATAGATATGAGATGCAACCGTGCGTAAGATCCAGGAACCATCAACCAACAAAAAACACAATAATCAACCATAAACCTCTAAGACCTAAAATAAAAACCAACAAATATGAGATCCAATCGTGCATAAGATCCAAAAGCCATCAAACAACAACAAACACAATTATAACCATAAAACCATAACAAAACCTAATAAGAAAGTTTAAAACAACCTAAACTAAAAATCTAAACCTAAACTAAGATACAGAAACCATCAAACAACAACAAACAAAATCACCAACATATAAATTTCTAAAAAACGTATATTAACAATTTAAACCCTAACTAAAAAGTTTAGAAAAAAACCAGTAGAACAAGAACTGAACTCTCTAGCATCATTATAATCCTAAGAAACAAATATAGCAAACCAAATCAAAAACCACACAAGTAAATCAAAACACAACAACACCAAAACTAAACCAACAGATACGGAACTCTAGCATAATTTTATACGACATATAATTACCAAAACGCCCATATGAGGCATAATTTCATTTTAAACCCTTAATGGGCATATAAGTTGATATCCTACTGATATTACAACTTATTTAAAGTATATTGGCATATAGAAATTGTCCATGACTTATCCGGTTACCCGATATCGCTTATATGCGTACGTTAAGTATTCGTAACTAGTTTACGGAAATTAACCGAAACGGGTTTAACCCTATCATTTTAAATCTTAAAACCCAGAATGCTTATGGTTTACCCATATTATACAAGTCATAGTACATGTTGGGTTTAAACTACATTCTATCCGGTCATCGCTTAATCTAGCGTATTATACCGTTTTAATCCTACACGCTAGTCGGTCTAAGTCTATGACTTGAACTAAGACCGTTAGCATTTTAATTGGTTAGCTTGTGCCATAATCCAGCTAAAGCTTTCCAGTAAATGCTGCACTTATTTCATTTTGAATACGGCTGAGATATTAAATCTTGCATTTTAAATCAAGAATACGACTCAGGTAAATTATTGACTTATTTTCCCAATACGAGGTTGGGTTACGGTAAATTATTACCGCTTGGTCGGAAATGGGATCAATCGAATGCCGGACTGTGGCTAGTAAATCCGCATATTCTGTTTTAATCAGTTTTGTTTGATAACTTAAACATTGGGGGTTAACGACCGTATCCTGGATATCCTTGGCTCATTACGTTAGTTAGTGGCCACGACCAAAGCGCGGGGTGTAAGCATACACCTGACAGATGCTCATGCTAAATTATTTTTACCCACTAGTTGGGGATAACTCCTTCGTGGGTTCATAAGTGGTTTGTACGTTAATCATGTCTCGGTCTCTGTACTAGGCCCCATATGTATGAACAAACATGTAAAGTTGTGAACAAGGTTACAAGGCTGACTTTCCCAAGTTATAAAAGATTTTCGTGCCCTGTGCACTTAAATCCATTTTTTTGAAATGTTTTCAAAACGAGTCAGTCGGGTGTATTTACCAGCGAAAGCTGGCGTATTTTCAAAAGACTAAGATGCAGGTACAATACGAAATAAGCTGGAAGCTGCTTGGTAGTGTATAATAGGATCTTGCAAATCCTTAGATCTGCCCAAAGTCTGTTACACATTTTTTGTATATTTACGATCCGCCTGTGGATCTTTCATTACAAGCCGTCTGTATATTATTTTCATACTTTGGACATTTGGTTTGTAATAGTAATTTAAACTCCAAGATTTCCATTGTGCTGTGTTTAATTGACTATGATGATAACAACTTATGTCATGATATTCCCCAACCGAGCCTACCGGTGTTTGGATTGAAAATACGGGGTGTGACATTTGTGGGTAGGGGGAATAGAGATCAAAATTTACAGGGAACTAGGGTTTTGTAGGTTGTAACCTGATCTTGATTAGTAACGAATGTAACACCCCCATGTTATCCGTTCGCATCAGAGCCGGGGCGTGAACCGAATGGCATCTTCATCGCACAGCGGAAGCAGACGTGATGGCTAAGGTTTCTAGTAAATGAACGCCCGCTAACTACTCGAATCTCCAAGGGTTCCACTATTCCAACCGTGCCATACTTGTAATCATAACCTGAGAAAGAACATGCGAAAAATCAACATAAAGTTGGCGAGTTCATAGTTTGTTTGTTTTTGTTTCAAATGAATCATAAAACATTTGAAAGTCTTGCATTTAATAAACCGGTTTGTGGGATCATAATATCCCAAAGCATTTGAAATGTCATATCAATATAACAGTATTGAAATGTTTTCCGTGTTGTTTGCAAATCCATGCATATAACTGTTATGTTTATAAACCAGTGATGAAATCGTAGTATTGTAGTTTTCCTATGGAATCTAAGGATCGGTTAGTGTGTAGCTAATACACCGACCTATGTGCCATAAGTAAGTAACCAACCCGAGACAACTTTGACATCATTGGGATCACAAAAGCACTCCTAACCGGTTAACTTACCAGGAGTGGAGCGTGTCTCAAACTCGATAGATCTATACCTTTTGCACCTTGGTTACTCACACGATTCTATGAAATTGTTATTGACTTAACTCGGTTAACCAACCTATGGTTTTCTTAGAATTCTTAGTTTTTGAACAACCTGAAATATATGTTTACATCTAAACATAACTATATTCCATGAATTCATAACTACTTTGTAGTTTTCGCAAGACATGTTATACATATACTTGTCCATATATCCGTACAAATGATACATTTCGTATCCGCGCAAGACGTTTGAATCGAATATAAACAATATACTATTGTTATAATATCCTCCGGAAGTATTCGAGTCGTCGACGTTCGGAATATATATAAACTATATTTAATTTATAAAAGTATTCAATGATACGACATTTGAATATATATAATATCCTTGTAATACGATTTCCGAATTTGTCGTTTGAAATACTACGCGCCTCGTATAAGCGTTTCGGAATTTGTCACATTCTCCCCTTGTTATAAAAATTTCGTCCTCGAAATTTAAGTTATGTTATCTCCTTAGATTTTTTTTTTGTCATGCGTAGATATGTATTAATACTACCCAGGTAAATGACCATGTAATAGCATCGAGACTTGTCTGGATTATATGAATACCATGTCTTACTACAACAACATGAACCCACTGGTTCAACTGAATCTTTTTTCCGAATCAATGCCAAGTGAACGAAACGTAATGATATAATCACCAATGTGACTGAGTTTACATGGGTCCTACAAATGAGAATCTCGACAATAAAAATCCAAGACGTTCACAATCTGTAATTGAAATTCATTAACAATAGAAATTTATACCAACGGAAACTAGCGTTGGTTGTTGGATTGGTGAAATTTAGAAGCAACAAGCTCAACTGATTTAGAAACATGAAGATGATCTGTTAACTTTTCGAACCATAAGTTAACACTATTGAACTGTAAGGATACACCGAATTACAACCGAAGTTAGTGTATCATTGTCTTAATACATAGTTGCATTAAGACCACTTTCGATGATTAGCCTAAGCTAGAAGTTTATACCGACACCACAAGGCGTCATAGCCATTGAAATAATTCAATAATAGCGGTGATCGAACAAATTCACCGTGTTTACAACGAAAAGTTCAATCAAATAAGTCTGAATATTTGTTCCAAATAAATCCCATAGGATTTTCAACTGAAAATGAAAGAACAAATAGATAAAAATTTTCAGTCGATAGTGGACAAACAATAAATATCCCAAAAATTTCGACCTATATTGAAAGAACTGTTACGAGGTACACTGAAATAGACCATAAAGTTGTGTATCGTCTCCTTAATACACGATTGTATTAAGGGTGTTTTAAGAAAATGATCCAACAAGGGGATTAAAAAATGAATAAATAATCAAATAGTTAAATCCGTACATGAATTGTGAAAACGATGTCAGCGCAAGCTTCAACTTGTGTAACGCCACCACAAGGTGTCGTAACAAATAAATGACTTAATAAGGGTGCAGACTGAACCAGTCTGCTATGGTTCGAAACAAATGAATTGCTTGTTGATATTACTTTGAATATGATGGCCTCAATCCATCATAGGAAATCCTTGAATTGAACTTTGTATACCTTGAGCAAGTTCAAGCAATTGAACTTGGTTTGAAACAATCCAACAATAAACATGATTCGATAAAGAAGCTTTGATATGTTTACTTCAAAAATCCCATGTATGCAACTTGGAAAGAAAATGAAATTTCAAGAATTCGTTGACTCGATATCAAGGAGTCAATACTCACAATAATGCAGGTCATCTAGATCACAAAGCGAAAATTTGAATATAGCGAACCAAGCTTTGAATTATTGATGAAATGACTATTCGAAGTGAAGACCCTGATGGTCTCCACGTATCAAGTTAACCACATGCGTAACAAGCAAAGCATGCGTATCATGTAAATCTGTCAAGACATGATGCAAATAGGTGTTCGCAAATCAAGAAAGAGTTTCCGTGACACAATGACCGTTATGAGGAGTAGAGGTATGCATACCTACTCAGTACATGCAAAGTTGAAATTTCAATAAAAGGAGTTCGAGGACTTTACCTGGTATTTACTGTGATGACTTATTGTTTTCATGACATTACCACCGAATGTCGTATATGGCGTAATCGCCATTAATGAAGTAGGGGGAATGCAATGACATGTGACTTCTTTTGCAGCATCAATTTTTGTGATTTACCATCGTAATAAGTACCGACTGTTATGAATTCTCGTTTGAACATACTTCAGCGTTGTTCGTGTCGCCTACAGGACCACGTGACAAATTGCCGCATTCTGGTCGGTAGTTTTCCCGCTGTCGAAACTAGCATCGTTGCTGTAATGTCGTGATTCCTCAAGGTCGATGCCTGAAAGTCGTATGTGATGTACTTCTACATCCGTTGTCGTATCGTTTAAGTTTCACGTATTTTTGCGCACTAGTGTTTTCGTTTTACGTAGGCTACCTGCTCGGGTAAATAAAATAGTAGCGACAATATATGTAATGTGTTTGTCCGAGCTAATAATCGCAGTTCCTACGTGATGACCTTTAATGAATATTGACATCAGTTTTCCAAAGGTCCTAAATGCACATTGTCAAAACTCTCAAAGTTTTGCCTACGGTATGTAATGTTTTCGTGTACCGTGTATCAGATACAACACTAGTGTATGATTAAAATCATAATGTTGACTTAATGTCGGCCACGGTTGGAACCCATATTCGAATGCTAGGCGTTCTGTATATATTCAAGTCTTATTGATCTAATGTCCCCAAAAGAACGTGAGGTTAAAGCCTAGGTATCTCCACAAAAACCTATCTGTTATCATAGCCAGATTTGATACCTAATTCGCTAGAACCTATAGTCTGATACCACTCTGGTATCAGAGCGGGGGTTGATACCTAGTTCGCTAGAACCTATGGCTCTGATACCACCCTGTCACACCCCCATGTTATCCGTTCGCATCAGAGCCGGGGCGTGAACCGAATGGCATCTTCATCGCACAGCAAAAGCAGACGTGATGGCTAAGGTTTCTAGTAAATGAACGCCCGCTAACTACTCGAATCCCCAAGGGTTCCACTATTCCAACCGTGCCATACTTGTAATCATAACCTGAGAAAGAACATGCGAAAAATCAACATAAGTTGGCGAGTTCATAGTTTGTTCGTTTTTGTTTCAAATGAATCATAAAACATTTGAAAGTCTTGCATTTAATAAACCGGTTTGTGGGATCATAATATCCCAAAGCATTTGAAATGTCATATCTGTATAACAGTATTGAAATGTTTTCCTTGTTGTTTGCAAATCCATGCATATAACTGTTATGTTTATAAACCGGTGATGAAATCGTAGTATGTAGTTTTCCTATGGAATCTAAGGATCTGTCAGTGTGTAGCTAATACACCGACCTATGTGCCATAAGTAAGTAACCAACCCGAGACAACTTTGACATCATTGGGATCACAAAAGCACTCCTAACCGGTTAACTTACCAGGAGTGGAGCGTGTCTCAAACTCGATAGATCTATACCTTTTGCACCTTGGTCACTACGTGATTAATGGTTACTATTGTCATCATCCTACTTACGCACAGTGATCTGTTATAATCTAATCCCATGGCTACATACCAATTGTTATAAATCTGTGTTCTTGGGCCTAGCCCATGTTTTCTTGTTATTGGGCCTAGCCCATGTTTTCTTATCATTGGGCCTAGCCCATGTTTTCTTGTCATTGGGCCTAGCCCATGTTTTCTTGTCATTGAGCCTAGCCCATGTTTTCTTGTCATTGGGTCTAGCCCATGTTTTCTTGTCATTGAGCCTAGCCCATGTTTTCTTGTCTTTGGGCCTAGCCCATGTTATAAAAATAAAATTGGGGCCTCGCCCCTAGTTGTGACTATGACAATTCCGTCACTAGTCTTAAACTCATGCATGTTTCGAAAAGCTTTGTATAGCTGTGAAAACCGGTAAGTTTAGCATAAACCTTTCGTAAACCATTTGAATTCATTGAAATCTGTTTGTAACATGGCTTAGAAATATATGATTTTCGTTCATCGAAACATTTTATGCTTTCGCAAAACTTGCATGTCTTTCCACCCCCGAAAACATTTATAAAAATGTAAAACGGTAAAAAGTGGGGGTTTATAAACTCACCTGGATAATCCAGTGCAAAGCTAGCTTAATGTGATTTCCATAGTGTTATCTCCACAACTTGACTCGCTAGAATGCAATCTAGTGTATTCCTAAAATGGAATAACTTGTAAGTTTCTAAGAATGACGTAACTATACTACGTGATACCGAGCTCTAGCGAATCATTACTCACACGATTCTATGAAATTGTTATTGACTTAACTCGGTTAACCAACCCATCGTTTTCTTAGAATTGTCTTAGTTTTCGAACGACCTGAAATATATGTTTACATCTAAACATAACTATATTCCATGAATTCATAACTACTTTGTAGTTTTCGCAAGACATGTTATACATATACTTGTCTATATATCCGTATAAATGATACATTTCGTATCCGAGCAAGACGTTTGAATCGAATATAAACAATATACTATTGTTATAATATCCTCCGGAAGTATTCGAGTCGTCGACGTTCGGAATAAATATAACTATATTTATTTTATAAAAGTATTCAATGATACGACATTTGAATATATATAATATCCTTGTAATACGATTTTCGAATTTATCGTTTGAAATACTACGCGCCTCGTATAAGCGTTTCGGAAATAGTGGCATTTCTAAATAAATATAAACAATATACTTATTTTTATAACGTCGTTCGAATGATTATCTATGTTTGAAATCTAATTTCCGAGTTTCGACTCTGAGTTAAACATAAATAAACATTATTTATTTTATAGTCAAATACCGAATCTTGCTGTCTTGTAACCCGCGCTTGTTGAAATGTTGTCGGATCGAGATTTGAACGTTTTAGTTAGCGTCGACAAAATAAATATATACTTATATTTATTTTATAATAATCGTATGAATTTGGACGTTTTATCTTTGAATTGTGTCGCGTTTCATTTTACAAATTTTACGAAAATCGGACAGATTTTCCTCTGTTTTTGGACGATCCCGACAACACAAGTTGTCGATTTATTTATCAAAACACAACCTGCAATGTACAAAATCAAACAATATATATAATTTCTCATCGTTTTCAAATATTACGTTTTCGCCGATTAATATTTCCGATTTATATATTTAACGTCGTTGGTTTGATTTTTAACGAATAATTTTTCGCGAATATTTTTGTCGGATCGATTGTTATTTATTAAATGTTTTGGCGATATCGAATTGTTAACGGTCGGGTCGAGCTTGGTTTCGTGATAATTAAATATTAATAATAATTATAAACTTATATAATTAAATTTGCGCGTCGTAATTAATTTTTACCGAGTCGTGGGTTGACCCGTTGACTGGGTTTGACCAGGTTTGACTTATTTTGACTGGGTTTGACCAGTTGACTTGGTTGACCAGACCGTACCAAACAACAAACCGAAACGAACACCGAGCCGAGACCTGAAACAAACACTTAAACTTTTAAACTGAACCAAATCGAAACGAACTAAAATATCGAAATCTGATTCGAGTTGAACCGCGTCGAACCGAGTCGAACCCGAAACCTGAACCGGAGACGAACTGAACCGGGTTTGAAACTGTGTCGAATCGAGTGAACCGGAACTGGAAACTTCGTTGACCGAACCCGAACCAACCAAACTGAGCCGTTGACCCGTTGACCTTCGTTGAACCGAACCCTAAACCGAAATCTGAACCGAAGGGAAAACCGGGACTGAACCATGTGTGATGTTGACCACTGTTGACCACACCCGAACCGACCCAAATCTGCTGTCGACTGATGTTAACCCCAAGTCGACTCGAACCGTAGATCTGACCCGAACCTTGGCTGAACCGAACTTGAACCGAGAACTGAATCCTGTGAACCGAAACTCGAATCAAGAACTCAAGTCGACATGACCCCCACCATTGTCGCCGGTGTTTGACCGGTCCTAGACCGCCGCCGGCGGTCGCCGCTGCTACCGTGCGTCGTCTGAGTCCACCCAAACCGAACAACCACCCAGTCGCCGTCACTGCCAGTCCATCTAACCAACCCAACCCGACGAATCCCAAACCCAAGAACCACCCATAGCCGCCTGCTGTCGATCGAACCTCCAAGAACCGCCGCTGCCGTCGGCGTGAGCGGCGCCGCTGCCGCCCCTCTTTCTCTCACTGCAGTCTCTCTCTCTCCTTTGATCTGTCTGATTTGTATGTATATATATATATATATATATATATATATATATATATATGCGGTGTGCGTGTATAAGAAAGGAGAGGGGAAGGGGGTTTCGTGTGTGTGCGTCGGAGAAGGTGACCGGTGGGTGTGCGGCTACCGGAGAAGAAGACCGGCGCCGGCCGGAGCTAAATCCGACAACCGGATTAGGTTAGAGGATGGAGAGCAAGGATGGTGACTTGTGTGCTAGGGTTTCTTAAAAAAAATGAAGGGGATTTAGGGTTAAGAAAATTTAAATAGTTACGGTTTTTGATTGGGTCGGGCCCGAGGCCCGTTAGTGTTTTCAAGGCCCAAACACGAATCCAAGGCCCGTTATCATTTACCGAACTTCGTATAATATTTATTTGGAGCTGAAACACTTAAAATTTTGTCGGTGTCGGTGTTTGACGTGATTATTTGTCGGATGCGTTAAAGTTGCGTATTTTGCCCTGTTTGTCGTTTCTGATCCGTTTTTCGTTCTGGTTTCTTCCGGAGCGTTAAATTTTGAAAACGAAGCCTAATATATCATAATATATTAATAGTTAGACGTATTTCTAGTCCGTGGCTTCCGTTTCGTTGTCGGTGCGTTTCGATTTCCGCGTATCTTCCGCGTTGTGCTTTGCGACGTTCAACGATCCAAATTTATCGCACAATTATATCTGTATGATAAATACAAGTATAAAATTCGTGTCTTCAGACGTTGTCAGTATATGTTCGGCATCAGTTCGCTTAACATTTAAATTTCACGTTAAAGTTATCGATTGTCGCCATATCGCGTAACGTGAAGCAAGTAGACGTCCCTAGGCTCTCCAGAGGCCTGATCGAGTTAATTTACGTCTAATTACGCTAATTATGATGGTATTATTGTTCGTTAAGCGCTTAATTATGACCGGAAAGTGCCGGTTGTCACAACGAAAGAGGGAGAGTGAATTTTAGATCCGGTGAGGATAAAGGGTTGATTAGATACGAAATGACGAGAGCACCATTCCATTTATAAGTAAAAAGATAGAAATACCCAAGTCAACTAATAGTTGTCGAGAAGAAATTAGTAAAGGGACTTTAATGATTCCAACTAACAACCATAGGGATTTGATTGTTCGTTTTTTTCAAATGAGGGTTTAAAGCATGATTGGGTATAAATCCCATGGACTGAAATTGTACTTTACTCTTTTTTAAAACCTAACTTTTTTACCATTCCTTATCAAATAGGCTATTACTACTGTCTATTTTTATTAACCGGCTAAGAGGAGTGAAAAAGGTAAATCTTATATTTTTTTAAAGCTTAACTTTTTACTATTTCAAACTGGCGTATCTAAATACACCCCCTAATTATTTGTTGCACCCCCTTTGTGAGAGGAAAGATGCTAGACCCCACACCCAAGTTTGTGAGATGAGAGGGAGAGAAGGGCGGTGTAACAAATAAATGTAGAGTGTATTTAGTAGCACCCTTTTAAATAGCTATTCAATAGGCTATTCTCATGTTCATAATTTTTGTTTCAACTTAAATGGATTTACATACTTTAGTAAAAACCTCTATAATATTTGAGAATATATCATTAAATTAAGAATTTGATTATTTTTAAGAAAGGTTGATGTGTTTTGGGTAGAACATTTTTAAAATATATCACAAAATTGAAAATTTTATTATTTTTAAGAAAGGTGAAATTATGAGTAGAACCTGTGTAACAATGTCTATGCAGAATTATAAACTTACATTTTTTCTATTAACTCAAACACTTTTTTAATCCTACTGCAAAATATAGAATTCTGTCTACTATAGAATTTGAACTCTCAACTTCACTAAGAGATACACATTTCGCTCTTTTCATACACCTTGGTATCGCTATGATAGGTTGTGTCTTACTTTATCTGGTTGTGTAATTATTTGACATTATGCGTAAATATGACGTGGACGCATATGCCCCTTGCCCACAAGCCAAGTGCCACATTTTGGTATTTTATTCAATAAATTAATATAATTTAATCAAACTCACCCTCTTCAATTTAAATTTTTAGAAAACTATTTAAAAATACGTTTCAATAAATATAATTAAGAATACGGTCGTCCACAAATAAAGTTTAGAAATATTTATAATTATAAGAATACGAACATTAATCATATGTTATATTATATAATAATTGTTGTTTAACTGACCTATAAATTACTCCAAGGTATGGATTAGATGGTTCACATAATTTATCCGTAAATAAATGTCACACCCCGACCCACAACGGAATAAAAGTCGGGGCATGATTGGGTTATCACCAAAGCTTATGATATTTACTAATAAGTTTCATATTTATTAAATTGAAATTAAAACCCCAAATATTCAACACAAAATTCATACAAACACAAACACAAACCAAAAGATGGTTCCAAACGTAATAACTTGTTTATTCTTCTAAGGCCATTCCTATGTATTTCTTTCCTCAGCTTGTTCACCTGTATCATGCGTAAAAACAGAAGATTTGGGTCAACAAAAGTTGGCGAGTGAATCTTGATAGAACATTTAAATAGTTTGAATTATATTAAATAAAAATTGTGCATGAATCATATGTGAGCAGATGTATATATATAACCAATCACAAACCACATTATATCCACAATGAACACATGACATGATGAATGATGTATTTGAGATCAAGGCTCAATCAAACGGAGCTGATCTGTGAGGCACCTGATGCTCAACCCGTATCCCACAAAGAACTGATGGGCCTAATGAAATTATTGCACTGAAATGATAAAATGTAACCACATATAAACCACATAACAACTATGCGCATTTGATCACGAGATGATTTTAGCACAAGTGTTTAAATAAAATAAAAACAATAATACGACACATGATACACCCAAAAACATGATTAAAAACGGGGAATTCGTAGAGATTCACTCACAGTGGGTGCGTATTCTTGATCGAAGATGAGAGCGCACGAGTTGAGAATTTAACCGATCAAAGAGTACTAACCTAAAATAATAACGCGATAATTCGATAAATAAATAATTTAATATTTCGGTTAAAACCTTCGTTTAGATTTTTAAGGTACTTTTATGATTTTTATTGATATTTTAAAGCACTTGAAATTATATATTTTTAAGCATTTTTCTTTTATTTGGTGTTTCTTTAAATATAAAATCATAAAAAAATAAAAATAAAATAATATTAAAACTTGTCAGTCTGACAAGGGGTTGTCAGGCCGGTCGGATTAGTGAGGTTGGCATGCGTGTGTTGAGACTCGAACCCGTGACCTCTCGGTTGCGTGCATGCAGCTCTTCCAACTGAGCTACGTGGCTAACCCGAAGGAAACCGGTTTTTAATTAATATTCTACTCTTCTTAGCTTCATTCAGAAATCAACAATTAATTATTTTTTTTAAAATGTTTCAACCGGGTGGCAACAGGGACTCGAACCGGCGACCCTGGGTTCGGTTTGCACCCGGCCCCAACCAATTGGGCTGGGTGCTTAACCCGTAAAATATATAAGTTGTATTATATTTAACATCTCTATGGATTTCAGAATGGTTTGTTTTTAAAAAGAAGATCAGTTTAAATAAAACGGTGCCAGCTGCAAGTATCGAACCCGGAACGTGTGTGGTGAATATGCACACAGTCCACCGCTGGACTGTGTGTCTAACCCGGTTAGAATCTGAATTATAATATATATATACACACACTGTTCTTCATCTTCTTTGCTTGAAGATTTTATCCAGAACCCGCTTGATTTCATAACTTAATTAACTTGATTATTATACCACAAGTTACCGAAATAGCATATAAACTGGATTGGAAAGTAAAGGGGTGTTACCGGTTGGCAGTGGGTTGTTTCTTTTCCGGCGGGTTAAGTTCCGCGACTGACTGCGATTCTTGATGAAACAGGGGAAATGCTTTGAGCAGAGAAAAACTAGCGATTAGAGGAGAAAGAATCGAACGATTTGGGAGTGGGATTTCAATCGGTATTTATAGATTGAAACAGAGGTGGGTTTGGTTTCAGTTTTGGAAACCAATTCGGGTGATTGGTAGATGACAGCCATCATGATTGAAGTTTGCCAAAGATAACCATGACAGTTGTCGGAAAAATTTGAAAAGGAAAGGCGCGTTGACGATTTTGTGATGATTCCAGATGTTTGCAGGTTTCCTCTTAGCGTAAATATATGCGTAATGATATTCCAAAGATAAACACAAAGCGCAATGGTGTTTGTGGTGTGTGTGCACCCGAGGAACCCGGGTTCGATTCCCGGTTTACCCTTTTTGAAGCCTATTTTCATTATTATTTTCATTAAGCCTTTTAAACATCTATTAAGTATAAATTTTTAAATTTTAAATGGATTATTTATTATTAATCATTTATTTCATTAAGTTTTTTTTATTTATGTAAATAAAATTTAATAAACAAAGAGTGAAAACCCACGACTTAACAAAATATACACTTGATTAATGTATATGATGCGGGTTTTCGAAACCCGATTTACACAAATGTTACAATAAAACTATAAATTGTGTAATAAATTATTTAACTATTTTTTATGATGTCGCGCATTGCGGCGAAACAGATCAAATGATAATGTTAAACAAAAATTATTTGAAAATGTAGCATGTTGTCTCAAAAACCAAACTAGCAGACTCGGTTTAGTTTATCACCGTATCATAAAAAAACATACCAAATAAATACTTTATTATAAACACAACTTCATTTTTAACAATACTTATATCGAAATGTCTGGGGGAGAGGGGTAAGCACAAGTGCATACTTAAGTTTTTTAAATAAAAAAATTAACGTACAAAAGTTATTAAAGAAGTATTAAATTAATTGATAGAAATATCATTTAAAAAAATATGAAAAACAAAAAGTAAATGACAAAAGGAAATATGGTTTAAAAAGGGAAAGTAAATATAACAATAAAGTATTATAATATTAAAATAATAAATTATTAAAAAACTATGCATAATTATAAATTTAAATTTACTATTTATCGTTATTTAACAATAATATATATATATATATATATATATATATATATATATATATATATATATATATAATATGAGTGTAGATGAAATTAAAATTTTAGTACCAAGTTATTTATATATAATACCTTCACACAAATCTTATAAACAAAAAACGTTTGAATATATCACACGTGAAATATAAATATAATAATATTATAATTAATAAAAAAATTGAAATATCCATCAACAATACACGATATTTAACCGTGTAATAAGATTATAATACTATTACATTTATTTAACAGTGTTGCATAATTTACAATTTTTCGATGCTCAACCCATGTAACACATGGGTTTATAAATCCTATGACTTAAATTGTCGGCATGGTGAGCGATGAAGGAGATGGGGGTGACCAGAGTTTGAATTTCTGGCCGGCGACAGGGTGGTATTGAGTCCGGCAAAGGCCTCTTAAACCCAAGGATTCAAGAACCAACATAAGTATTGAATCAAATATGGTCGGCCTTGCAGTGGGGTGCCAGAAATCATGGATTAGGTTACAAGAAGATAATGAGAGAGTGGTTTGGGGAAGAAGATGAAGGAGTGAAGAAGATGTTAGGTTTAAAAGGGCATTTTTGTCTTTAATGTTTAATTTTGTTAAAGAAGAAGGGGATGTTTGTAATTTAGGTTTTAGATTGGGTATATATATATACACATACATATATAATATATATATATATATATATATAATATAATAATTAAGTGTTTAAATAAGGAGATATATGTAATTCTTCCTAGAATAAATGTACCTTGTAGAAGTCCACGCACAATCATTCATACAAGTTCCACATCATAACCATGTTTACACAACAATTCGCAACTCATATCATACTTTCGTTGTCACATATGTTCCAACAATTCACAACTCAAATCATATTATTTTGTTTACTTTTGTGATTTTAACTCTACATAAAGGTTTTTTTTGTTAAGGTTCCGTATTTAATTTTTCCTGTGCGATTTCTAGACGAAAATAGGCGATTTTGGCGAGTTCCAATCATCCCAATTACA
Source organism: Scalesia atractyloides (assembly GCA_947069175.1). Taxonomy (NCBI): domain Eukaryota; kingdom Viridiplantae; phylum Streptophyta; class Magnoliopsida; order Asterales; family Asteraceae; genus Scalesia; species Scalesia atractyloides. Next base: position 75,820,944 of record CAMTDV010000008.1, read on the forward strand.
TCCTCATTCATATTTCCATGATCCGAATCAAGATCTAAAGATGTGATCAAGATGATGCAAGGCCAAATCACTTGGGGTCATTCCTGAGTGTGGATTTGTGATAGAGTTTGTTCAACCGGTGTTTACCAAACTATTGGGTATAATCAAGATGATGCAAAACTTACTCTTTTGGTCAGTTTGATTTATATGTTTACTTGTTTAATTAAACGATTTTGAATTTGTTTTAGTCAATTGATTTCCATTAATTTTTGGTCGTGCTCATTAACAATAGGGATTATTGTTTTATCTTTTCGAAACTAATAGTTGTTTAATAAAAACCTAATTGTGACATTATTCAGGCTAACATTGTTAATCATCATAATCACTATCCATCAATTTAAGTAGTCCAACAAACGATATTTATGTAGTTTATAATCGGTAAACTTAGGTTAAATGATCAGTTTTGCAAACCTGAAACTTGGGTGTGATCTCGTTTTTCTCCATACAGTTTTCTCAGTCGATTTTAGTTATATTAAACATTCAAAATCAATAATCAAATCCACAGAGTGGTTCACTAGTGTCTAGTTTAATTAACACATTCATAAGCAACATTCTCCACTGAGTGGTTCAACAGTCATTTTACTTATCTTTTTAAGGGAAAGGAATGATATGCCAACCACCGTGATACCGGACACTGTGGCCAAGGTCGACTACTCAACAGCCGCCAGCCTCTTGGCTCTCCCAGATGCGAGGAAACCCAACCTCCAACCGCCCGAAGGCACGACAGTGGAATAATCAGTAAAACCTCGTCTCTCATCCAAGACAAACCAGCACCACCCGTATTCGCCATTCACCTGGATGCCGCAGAAAATAACGGGAAGAGTAGGAGTCGGGCCTGAGTCACAAGAAACATCAAATCTTTCCCAAACCATTTCACCACTACCTCAATGGCAGTGATTTTATCCTCAATAAACTTATTTTTTATTGACCCTTGGACATCAATCACCTGCCACATTATCAAGGTAACATGATAACTTGCTAATTTCGCAAGACTGAAACAATATATCAAATTTGAGTGAGGGAAAAAAATGTAACATTTGTGTAAATCGGCTTTCGAAAACCCGCCCCAATTTATCAATCAAAGTGTATTTATTTTACGTCGTTCGGTTAATTACAGTATTACCATTATACAATAATAATCAATGGTTAAAAATAAAATAATAATAATTAATCAGTTTAATAATAAATATTTATAGTTAATAAATGATTTAACCTTAAATAGTTAAAATAAATAAAAAAATTCAAAAAAAAGGTGGTGAACCGGGATCGAACCCGGGTTCCCCAGGTTAGCACACGCCACAAACACCACCACACCACACGCACACTTTGGTTAGGATTAGAAAATAGTTCAGTGTTATATTCAGAAAACGGGCGAATGCCAGCGGGTTCAAATCAGCAAACCCGTCAATTCCGCCGGTCAAAGTCTCGCTGGATTCCGTCTGGCAATCCGCGTAGACACCTTCCAAATCGGAGCCAATCAATTTAAATTTGATGAAATCAATCAGTTCTTGTTTCCAAATTAACCGAAGACAACCCCACTCGGTTCCGCCTATAAATACCGACCCCCAATCACCACACCAACTCGCTCGAACTTTTCATCTGCAAGTTGTCTCTCAATCCCCCTCTATTCCACCAGACAAAAACCGCGGCTGTCGACGGTTCTAAGTCGCCGGAGAACCCCCCTGCTAACCGGAAACCATCTTTAATTTTAATTTCAATTCGTATATATATCAGTTTCTTATGTTAAGTGGGTCTAGCAACCGAGAAATGGGGTGAGTGTTGCAATCAGGGATGGGTAAATGCTTCTGGGTAAAGTCTTCAATCGAAGAAGATGAACTCATGTATGTATTTATACATATTATAAACATGGTTACAACCGGGTTAAGCACCCAGCGCAACTGGTTGGGCCGGGTGCTAACCAAGTCTGGGATCACCGGTTCGAGCCCAAGCACCCACCGGTCAGACCACCTTAATTCCTTTTTAAATATATCGTTCTGAATAAAACATAACTAGTGTATAAATATAATTAAAATGCTAGTATGTTCGGGTTAGACACCCAGCCCAGTTGGTTGGGCTGGGTGCAAATATTGTCATAGGCACGGGTTCGAGGGTGGGTGTGCTTACCGGTTCGATTAATTAAAACCTTTCTAATAAGAAGAGTATTAATATAATTAAAAACAAGATTCCTTCGGGTTAGACACGTAGCTCAGTTGAAAGAGCTGCGTGCACGCAACCGCAAGGTCTCGAGTTCGATCCGTTCATACGCAATCCAACTTCATTCAGAAAACAGGTCAGATCTGGCTGTCAGATCTGACAGTTTTTTTTTACATTTTCTTATTTTTTTATTTATTTACTTGTTACTTATTTGCTTTATTTTAGCCATTTATTTAAATACTTATATTCCATTAATTAATACCTCATACATCTTCATATTTTAGAAACCTAATATATTTTTATATCTTTTTATTTTATTCTCTCATTTAAATACTTTTATTTCCATTAAATTATACTTCATATATATTTATATTTTAGAAATTTAATTTACAAAAAAGAAAATAATGATAATAATAGTAAATATATAACTTCGAAAGTTATAAAGTCTCAATCAAAATAACCTAATAAAAAAGGTATTAAGTCCAAATATTAATTTGTTTATATTGTTATCATATTTATCATCTTAGGTTAGAATACGTTGTTCGATCAAATCCTTTCGTCGAGCGCTCACATCATCAACCAAGGATATGCACCCACTGTGAGTGAATCTCTACAAATTCCCCTTTTTAATCATATTTTGGGGTGTATCATGTGTCGTACAATTCTTTTATTTATTTAAATACTTGTGCTAATATCATCTCGTGATCAAATGTGTATTGATGTTATGTGGTTACGTTTTATCATTTCAGTGCAATCATTTCATTAGGCCCATCAGTTCCTCGTGGGATACGGGTTATGCATCAGGTGCCTCATTAGATCGGCTCCGTTTGATTGAGCCTTGATCTCAAATACATCATTCATCATGTCATATGTTCATACAATGTGGTTTGTGATGGATTATATATATACATCTGTTCACATGTGATTCATGACCAATTTTATTTAAACAACAATAAAATTCAATTATTTAAATGTTTTATCAAGGTTCACTCGCCAACTTTTGTTGACCCAAATTTTCTGTTTTATGCATGATACAAGTGAACAAGCTGAGGAAAGAAACACATAGGATGGCCTTAGAAGAATAAACAATTTATTTCGTTTGGAACAATCGTTTGGTTTATTGTTGGTGTTTTTATGAATTTTGTGTTGGATATTTGAAGCTAATTTCAATTTAATAAATATGAAACTTATTAGTAAATATCATGAGCTTTGGTGATAACCCAATCATGCCCCGACTTTTATTCCGCTGCGGGTTGGGGTGTGACAGATTGGTATCAGAGCTTGTGACTATAGGGATATAGGATAGGTTATTAGACCCTTAGAGCCTATACTATACTTGAGTAGATTTTAATTGTTTATGTGTTACATGCAAAATTCGTGATGTTTATATGTTTCATGTTTATCGTCACACACAAATACATGCAAGCACTTTCACAAGTACATGTTAATATGCAATGCTCATCATAGTTCATATCTCAATAACATATCATACCTATGAAAGCACGCACCTCACGATTTCACAATTTTCATGATTTCTTTCCAAATATTTTTTTGCAATGTTTTTCATATTTTCTTTTCACATCAAAGTGAGTTTTCACGACGGGCATGTAGTAACTGGAAGGGTACGAGTACCGGTAGTCGGAACGTCCTGTCTAGGCTTGGCATTCGTATAAATCCAAAATAAAGGATCAGTTTGCCTACCTGGGGACTAACGATGAGAATACGAAGGACCTATTAGGCCAAAGCATGCTATACCAAACGTCGTGTAAACTAACCCCACTTTGAGTCGTCATTGTGTCTACACCCGGACGCCCTCCGACCTCACAGCTCGCAATCATGTTTTACGATTTTCATTCGGGTAATGCGAGTGTTAACCAGCCGACACCAATGTGAACCCTACCAAGCCCAATAGTCATGGGGGCCCACATGACTATACAAGCTATGGTATGGAAGACATTTGGAGGCCCAAACATGAGCAAGCCCAAGACATCCTATGGATGTAGTTAAGTCGATTTCAGTTATTTATAAATGTTGTTTTCATTCTTTTTACGACACATGACACCTAGAAAATTATCAAACTCACAATCTCCCTACGTATTTTCCTGTAGATGTCTTCTAGACACTTACGAGGAGGTAAAAGGTCAAGCGAACGCATGGCCACGCAAATTGCTCAACAAATGGCCGCGGAACTTCCTGACATCGTACTGCAAGTTCAACAAGCTCTCGCCGTAAATCCCATCAACCCTCCGAACCAAGATGGCCAAAACGTCGCCAACCCTCCTCCCAAAACCACTAAATGCACCTACAAACACTTCAACTCATGCGATCCCCCAAAATATGAAGGGACTGAAGGTGTCACCGCTCTCCTCCATTGGTTTGAGGAGATGGAAAACACCTTTCTCAATTGCGACTGTCCGGAGGATCGCAAGGTACGTTACGCTACTGGACGATTGTTTGGGGTAGCCCTTACCTGGTGGAACACGGAAAAAGGTAAGCGAGGTGTGGAAGATGCCATGGCCTTAACATGGGACGAATTAAGGGAAATAATGACAAGACGCTTCTGCCCTAGAAGCGAGATCAAAAAGCTTGAAGACGAATTCTATTCTCTAAAGCAAAAGGAAGGGGATCACACCTCATACAACAAGAGATTCCTCGAGTTGAACCAGATGGTCCCCAACCTGTTCACTCCGTTATATCGCTTGATCGAGCATTATATTCTCCTTCCCTCGAAAATTCAAGATTCAGTTTTAAGCACTTCTCCCGCATCACTCGAAGCTGCCATGGAATTAGCTACGGAGCTTACTGAAAATCGCATTCGAAATGGTGATTTTAAAGATGAGAAGAAGAAAACGACTGTTGAAGCCCCAACTCCAACCCAATCAGGCTCATCCTCAAAGTTTACTGATAAGAGGAAGCGAAATGGCAAGAACTTCGCCGTCACCCAAACCAACCCTCCCATCACTGCTGCTCCAATCACACAAGTCGCCCCTCCAGCCGCACCATTCAAAAAGCCATACACTAGCTCACACCCAAAATGTAACCGCTGCTAATGCCATCACCCTCCTGAGAACCCTTGCAAATACTGCACAAGTTGTGGCCGTGCAGGTCACACTATCCAAACTTGCCGTACACTTCAACGATCAAACCCCAATCAGCCTCCAGCCCAAACCCAAAACCAAATGGTGGGCCAAGCCAACAACCCTTACTTCTACCACCTGCCCAACCCCTAGCCCAACCTCACTACCAACCCAACTAACCCATGATGCAACCCATAAGAGCCTGTTTTAACTGTGGGGACCCAAACCACTTCCGAAATACTTGCCCACGCCTGGTGAACATCATCAATGCCCAAGCCCAAGCAAATCCGATGAACCAAGCTAATCAAGCTCACCCACCTGTGTCACACCCCGACCCGCAGCGGAATAAGAGTCGGGGAATAATTGGGTTATCACCAAAGCTCATGACATTTACTAATATGTTTCATATTTAATAAAGTCAAAGTTACATTTCCAAATATCCAAACATGTTCATTCAATACAAAGAAAATAAACCAAACATAACAATCCCAACTCTAAATCGTTTTATTCTTCTAGTCCAAGTCCTATGTGTTCCTAGCTGCTGCTGATTCACCTGTATCATGTGTAAAAATGGGGGTTTTTGGGTCAACATAAGTTGGCGAGTGAACCTTAATAGATAAACATTTATTAATGAATTACTTGTTAGTTTATCAATGAAAAATTGTGCATAATCATAGATGAGCAAATGTAAATAATCAAGCAGTGGCAAATAGCAGTCACAACTATAACATACAATAACATATGACAGCATACATGAACAAACTAACATCATACGATAAATAACATAAATGAAACTGTGCGATCAAGGCTCAATCAAACGGAGCCGATCGTATTGCATGTACTGAAAATGAAAATGTCTGTGCGATCAAGGCTCAATCAAACGGAGCCGATCGTATGTGGGCACGCCAGGTTCAACCTCATAATGAAATGGGGAACATGCTCAACGCTCATAATGTAATGGGGAGCGGCGGCCTATGAAATTGCATGTACTGAAAATAATAAATTGCATCTAACAATACAACAGAAACAAACTGAATACACATGTTCATGATATGATGTATGCATAATGGTTTAACTATAATATATACACAAAGACACATGATACACCCCAAAACGTGATTAAAACGGGGAATTTGTAGAGATTCACTCACATTGGGTGCGTTGGATTGGAGATGGTGAGATGCGCACGAATTAGATGAGCGGAACAACGAGAAATACTAACCTAAATAATACGGAAAAATATATTAAATGAGTGGATTTTATTAAGGATTTTAATGAAATTTTTAGATATATTTTTGTGAGTTTAAGGCTATTTTCTATCTTTAAAAATGTTATTTTTAAGTATTTTTAATTGATTTTTAAATTAAATTAAATAAATAAAAATATAAAAGAATTGTTTATTTTGCGTTGACCGTTGACCGTTGACCTGTTGACTTGTTGACCGGTTCGGTCAGGACCATGGTTTGCGCTGGGTGAGGCTCGAACCCGTGACCTCCCGTACGCGTGCACGCAGCTCTACCAACTGAGCTACGTGTCTAACCCGAAATAATCTTGTTTTTAATTATATTTATACACTTATTCAGTTTAACCGAAATTCTTTTTAATTGCAAAAACATTTTAGTTCAACGGATCGGTGCTAGTGACGGGTTTCGAACGCGCGACGTATGGCTTAATGTTGCACACAGTCCACCGCTGGACTGTGTGTCTAACCTGGTTATTATCTCGGTTTTTATTATACTTAACAACTAACTGAGTTAACCCGGTTTAGTTTTTAAACAAAAAGACATTTTATTATATAAGGAGTGCGTATAGCAGGAATCGAACTCGGGACATGCGTTTGTATTTTGCACACAGTCCACCCTGGACTGTGTGTCTAACCCGTTCATTTTACTAGTTTTAAATATTCTTATAACTTAGTTAGCTTCGTCTTCTTCATTCAAATTATAGTCAACTGATTTACTAACTCGTTCCTTGTGTTTACGATTTACAGACATTATTAAAGCTTAAATGAAAAGGCAGAGACGGTAATTAGAGGTGCATACCGATGAACGGTTTATTTCAGATTTCCGGTAATGTGTCGGTCCCTGTTTTTATGCTCTTCAACTGAACAAGATAATCAACTGTTTTGATTAGTCGAATGTGGAATTGAAGTGATAAACAAACGTTATCGATGTGTTTGAAGGTCCTTACCGTTTCACAGACGGAAATAAAAACTTTCAGGGGAGTTCCGGTGAACTGGAATTAGTTGAATACAGTGCCTGAGTTCGATTTCAATTGAGAGGTTTAAGTTAGAAATAGTCTAATAATTGTTGAACTACAACGAATACTGAAAGATTTACCGTTTGAGGATGAATACGGTTTTCCGGCGACTTTTGCAGAAAATTCCGGCGAGCTGTTTTAAGCGTTCTGATGGTCTGAAAATGTGACGAAAGTGAAATGGGATGCTGGTATGATATTTCTGAGTCGCGGGAGTGGTCTGGAATTGAAGTAATTGAGGCTTTGATTCCTTTCGGTTATAAAAACCGATAGTTATGGAAATTGATGTTCAATCACCTCTGAATTGATTAAAGACATCGGTTCATCGGTTATGAACGTGAATACGCGAGAAATCAAACGATTTGACGATTGATTTGCCGATTTCCGTTTCTCAGTTGGCGAAACCGGTTTTAACCGAGTTTGTGTATATATTTCATTTATTTCCTAGAGATAACAGAAAACACAAAGTGGCGGAGTGGTGATGTGAGTGTATGTTAAGTCGTTGGAGTTGTTCTTGGCTGACCCGGGTTCGAGTCCCGGCAGCAACATAATTTTTTTATTTATTTTGTTTTAACTTTTTATCAAATATAATTTTTTATAGTTTAGTTTATTTATTAATTATGTATCATTTTAAATCAAAATAATCATAAATATTCAACGTAACTTTTATAACTTGATATTCGATTACAAAACGGAGCGGGTTTTGAAAACCCGATTTTTACAAATGTTACAGTATCCCCTACTTTTAGGAATTTCGTCCCGAAATTTAAGTAGTTGAAGTAGTAGGAAAAAGATGCGGGTATTTTTCACGCATTGAGTCTTCACGTTCCCAAGTAAACTCAGGTCCCCGTTTTGACTCCCAGCGTACCATAACAATTGGAATGCGACTTCGTCGTAGACGTTTCTCTCCGTAGTCCATGATCTCCACTGGCCTTTCAATAAAATGCATAGATTCATCAATCTGAATATCTTCCAGCGGAATGTGAAGGTTCTCATCAGCGAGGCACTTCTTCAAGTTCGACACGTGGAATGTGGGATGAATCCTGTTGAGTTCTTCTGGTAGATCAAGCTTGTATGCTACAGGACCTACTCTTTCGAGTATCTTGAAAGGTCCTACGTAACGTGGTGCTAGCTTGCCCTTTTGACCAAAACGAACTACTCCCTTCCACGGTGATACTTTTAAAAGTACATGATCACCAATGTTAAACTCTAAGGGCTTCCGTCGTTTATCTGCATAACTCTTTTGACGACTTTGAGCCGCTAGAAGATTGTTTCAAATTTGATGGATCTTGTCTGTGGTTTCTTGGATCAATTCTGGACCAGTAATTTGAGCTTCCCCAATTTCGTGCCAACATACAGGAGATCGGCACTTACGACCATATAAGGCTTCAAAAGGTGCCATGCCGATGCTCGAATGATAGCTGTTGTTGTACGAAAATTCAACTAATGGTAGGTGGGCGTCCCAATTTCCCTTGAAGTCTATGACACATGCTCTAAGCATATCTTCAAGGGTTTGAATGGTGCGCTCAGACTGTCCATCAGCTTGAGGATGATAGGCGGTACTGAGATCTAATCGCGTGCCCATAGCGGATTGTACTGCTTGCCATGTTCGTGAAGTGAAACGACCATCACGATCAGAAATAATGCTTAACGGTACCCCATGTCGGCTTACGATTTCGTTGATACAAATACGAGCAAGTTTTTCGTTCTTGAAATCTTCGCGGATAGGAATAAAGTGAGCTGATTTTGTAAGTCGGTCTATAATTACCCATATAGTGTCATACCCACCAGAAGTGCGAGGTAACCCGGTAATGAAATCCATGGTTATATTTTCCCACTTCCATACAGGTATTTCCGGTTTGACTAGAAGTCCTGAGGGTCTTTGGTGTTCAGCCTTCACCTTGGAACATGTAAGGCACTTAGAAACAAATACAGCAATATCCTTCTTCATTCCAGGCCACCAATAGGTATATCGTAGGTCTTGATACATCTTATCGGCTCCTGGGTGTATAGAATATCGCGTTTTGTGAGCTTCATTCATAAGAGTTTCACGAAGATTGTTGTGGTTAGGAATCCAGATACGATCTAGGTAATACAGAATACCGTCAGATTTAGTTTCGATTTTTAACTCAGCTCCACAGGACATCTCCTTTCGCACATCTTCTTCCGTTATTGAAACGTGTTGGGCTTCTCGAATTTGATCCTTAATGTCGGTTATAATTTGCGAACATAGAAGACGAATGGAGTTCGCATAACCATTTCGACTAAGTGCATCAGCCACCACATTTGCTTTACCAGGGTGGTATCTAATTTCACAGTCGTAATCATTTAGAAGTTCGACCCATCTTCGTTGCCTCATGTTTAACTCTTTTTGATTGAAGATATGTTGAAGACTCTTGTGGTCAGTGTATATTTCACACTTAGTACCATAGAGATAATGTCTCCATATCTTAAGAGCGAACACAACGGCTCCAAGTTCTAGGTCATGAGTGGTGTAGTTCTTTTCATGTGTCTTGAGTTGTCTCGAAGCATAAGCTATGACTTTTCCTCTTTGCATTAGAACGCAGCGTAATCCTTGCCCTGACGCGTCGCAATAAACTACAAAATCATCGCAACCTCCAGGAAGAGTGAGGATTGGTGCATCACAAAGTTTTTGTTTAAGAGTTTGAAAGGCTTCTTCTTGCTTGGGTCCCCATATGAAAGGTTTTCCCTTATGAGTTAAAGCCGTGAGTGGTACAGCAATGCGAGAGAAGTTTGAAATGAACCGACGATAATAGCCAGCTAGACCAAGGAAAGACCTTACTTCAGTTGGTGTACGTGGAGCTTGGCATTCTTGAACCGCTTTGATCTTTGAAGGGTCAACATGTATTCCCTTGTCATTGACTACATGCCCGAGGAATTGCACCTCTTTTAACCAGAATTCACATTTGGAGAATTTGGCATAAAGCTTTTCCTTTTCTAGAAGTGCAAGAACGAGTCGAAGATGACGCTCATGATCAGATTTAGATTTTGAATAAATAAGAATATCGTCGATGAATACTATTACAAATCGGTCAAGATAAGGTTTGCAGACTCTGTTCATTAGGTCCATGAAGACAGCTGGTGCGTTGGTTAAACCAAATGGCATAACCATGAATTCATAGTGGCCATAACGAGTCCGAAACGCAGTCTTAGGGACGTCTTCTTCATGCACTCTAAGTTGATGATAGCCAGATCGAAGGTCGATTTTTGAAAAGCAGCTTGCACCTTGTAGTTGGTCAAGAAGATCATCAATGCGAGGTAAAGGATAGCGATTTTTGATTGTTAACTTGTTGAGCTCTCTGTAGTCGATGCACATACGAAACGATCCATCTTTTTTCTTTACAAAAAGGACAGGTGCACCCCAAGGCGACGAGCTAGGACGTATGAATCCTTTGTCAGTCAACTCTTGTAATTGACTGGCTAGCTCTTGCATTTCAGAGGGGGCTAACCTATAAGGAGACTTTGCAACTGGTGTAGCACCAGGTATAAGATCAATACGGAATTCGACGTCTCTAACTGGAGGAAGTCCTGAAATGTCGTCAGGAAAAACTTGTGGAAAGTCTTTTACTACAGGAATGTCTTCAAGTTTCTTCTCCATGGTTCCCTTTTTGATGATATGAGCTAAAAACGCGACATAATTCTTGCGAAGATATTTTTGAGCTTGAAGACAAGACATTAAGCTGAGCCCTTTCGACGAGGTTTCTCCAATGATTCGAAGAGTCTGTCCGTTTGAAAGAGGAATACAAATAAATTTTTCACGACATACAACTTCAGCCTGAGGATGACTGAGCCAATCCATACCGATTATGATATCAAAACTTCCCAGCTTCATAGGAATAAGGTCGACTGAGAAATCGTGGTCGTTTAAGGTGAGTGTACAGTTGCGTATAATAGAGTTTAACGAAACTGGTTTCCCGTCCGCAACTTCTACCGTTATGGATTCCGTGAGCTTATCCCGATTTTTGTTTAAGATAGGTTCAAATTCTAAAGACACAAAACTTCTATCCGCACCAGTATCAAATAACATAGAGGCATATCTACCATTTATAAGGAACGTACCGTTGACCACATTGCCGTCAGCTCTGGCCTGGTTAGCGTTGATATTGAAAGCTCTCCCTCTTGCAGGTGGGGGAGCTTGGTTTGCTTGGTTCACCGGGTTGGCTTGGGCCTGAGCATGAATAATATTAACCAACCTTGGACATGTGTTTCTGAAATGACTCGGGTCACCGCAATTGTAGCAAGCCCGCATTGGTTGACCCATAGGATAATTGGGCTGGTAATATGTTTGGGCTAAAGGTTGGGTGGGTGGTAATAGTAGGGGTTGTTGGGCTTGGCCCATTATCTGTTGGTGGGTTTGGGTTAAAGGTTGGTGGCGGTTTGTTCGTTGAGGCATGCGGCAAGTTTGAACAGTATGTCCTGTGCGACCGCAGCCGGTGCAATATTGGAAAGGATGATCAGGGGAATGGTGATATTGGCAACGGTTACATTTTGGTAACGGGCCAGTGTAGGGTCTTCTGTATGGTGCGGGTGAAGGAGTGACTTGAGTAATGGGTGCAACAGGAATAGGGGAGTTGGTTTGGGTAACTGCAAAATTTCTGGTGTTGCGCTTCCTCTTGTTAGCAAACTTAGAGGAAGGAATGGGGTGGTTTGAAGTTTGTCCAGGGGCTTTCTTCTTCTCTTCTTTGAACTTCCAGTTGCGAATTCGGTTTTCGGTTAGTTCGGTTGCTAACTCCATAGCAGCTTCAAGTGTTACTGGTGAAACGCTGAGAACTGAATCTTGGATTTTCGAGGGAAGTCCTCGAATATAATGCTCGATCAGACGATAGGTTGGGGTGAACAAATTTGGAACCATTTGGTTCAACTCCAAGAACCTCTTGTTATAGGTAGTGTGATCACCCTCCTTTTGCTTTAGAGAATGAAATTCGTCCTCCTGCTTTTTAATTTCACTCCTAGGACAGAAACGCCTAGTCATGATTTCCCTTAACTCCTCCCAAGTTAAGGCCATCGCATCTTCAGTTCCCCTCTTCCCTTTCTCAGTATTCCACCAAGTGAGAGCTACCCCAAATAGTCTCCCGGTGGCGTATCGAACCTTGCGATCCTCAGGACAATCGCAATTTAAAAAGGTGTTTTCCATCTCCTCGAACCAATGTAGGAGAGCAGTGACACCCTCGGTCCCTTCAAATTTAGGAGGATCACAAGACTTAAAATGTTTGTAAGAGCACTTGCTGGTAGGAGGGTTGTCGATGTTCTGGTCCTGTTGTTGGGGAGGGTTAGTAGGATTTGTAGCAAGGGCTTGTTGTACTTGGACCATAATGTCAGGCAGTATCGTGGCCATTTGTTTCGCGATCTGAGTGGCCAAACGTTCCTGAGACCTTCCCGATCTTTTACCCCTTCGTTGCTGTCTAGACGACATCTACAGGATCATACAATGAGAAGATTGTGAGTTTATGATGTCTTTTTAGGTGTCATGTGTCTTTAAGAAAATGAAAATAACATAAATATCAATAATGCAACTACATCCATAGGATGTCTTGGGTTCGCTCATGTTGGGCCTCAAATGTCCCCCAACCTTCACCTACATAGTCATGTGGGCCCCCATGGCTATTGGCTTGGTAGGATTCACATTAGTCTTGGCAATTTAACACTCGCATCCCCCGAATGCAAACCACAAAATATGTTCATGAGATGTTTGGTCGGAACGTGTCCAGGTGTAGACACAATGACAACTCAAAATGGGGTTAGCTCACACGACGTTTGGTATAGCATGCTTTGGCCTAATAGGTACTTCGTACTCTCATCGTTAGTCACCAGGTAGGCAAACTGGTCCTTTATTTTGGATTTATACGAATGCCAGCCTAGACAGGACGTTCCGACTACCGGTACTGGTACCCTTCCAGTTACTACATGCCCGTCGTGAGAACTCACTTTGATGAGATTTGAAAACACAAAAATCATTGTAAAAGCAATCATGATGTGGTGTGTGCTTTCATGGATGTGATATGTTATGAGTATATGATTCATGATAGGCATTATATGATAATACATACTTATGAACATGCTTGCACAATATTAAATGTAACATTTAACATAAAACATATATACATCATGAAATTTGGCATGTAACACACAAAAATCTTATAAGTTTCTACTCGACTATAGTATAGGCTCTAAGGGTCTAATAACCTATCCTATATCCCTATAGTCATGGCTCTGATACCAATCTGTCACACCCCAACCCGCAGCGGAATAAGAGTCGGGGCATAATTGGGTTATCACCAAAGCTCATGATATTTACTAATATGTTTCATATTTAATAAAGTCAAAGTTACATTTCCAAATATCCAAACATGTTCATTCAATACAAAGAAAATAAACCAAACATAACAATCCCAACTCTAAATCGTTTTATTCTTCTAGTCCAAGTCCTATGTGTTCCTAGCTGCTGCTGGTTCACCTGTATCATGTGTAAAAATGGGGGTTTTTGGGTCAACATAAGTTAGCGAGTGAACCTTATTAGATAAATATTTATTAATGAATTACTTGTTAGTTTATCAATTAAAAATTGTGCATAATCATAGATGAGCAAATGTAAATAATCAAGCAGTGGCAAATAGCAGTCACAACTATAACATACAATAACATATGACGGCATACATGAACATACTAACATCATATGATAAATAACATAAATGAAACGGTGCGATCAAGGCTCAATCAAACGGAGCCGATCGTATTGCATGTACTGAAAATGAAAATGTCTGTGCGATCAAGGCTCAATCAAACGGAGCCGATCGTATGTGGGCACGCCAGGTTCAACCTCATAATGAAATGGGGAACATGCTCAACGCTCATAATGTAATGGGGAGCGGCGGCCTATGAAATTGCATGTACTGAAAATAATAAATTGCATCTAACAATACAACAGAAACAAACTGAATACACATGTTCATGATATGATGTATGCACAATGGTTTAACTATAATATATACACAAAGACACATGATACACCCCAAAACGTGATTAAAACAGGGAATTTGAAGAGATTCACTCACATTGGGTGCGTTCGATTGGAGATGGTGAGATGCGCACGAATTAGATGAGCGGAACAACGAGAAATACTAACCTAAATAATACGGAAAAATATATTAAATGAGTGGATTTTATTAAGGATTTTAATGAAATTTTTAGATATATTTTTGTGAGTTTAAGGCTATTTTCTATCTTTAAAAATGTTATTTTTAAGTATTTTTAATTGATTTTTAAATTAAATTAAATAAATAAAAATATAAAAAAAATTGTTTATTTTGCGTTGACCGTTGACCGTTGACCGTTGACCTGTTGACTTGTTGACCGGTTCGGTCAGGAACATGGTTTGCGCTGGGTGAGGCTCGAACCCGAGACCTCCCGTACGCGTGCACCCAGCTCTACCAACTGAGCTACGTGTCTAACCCGAAATAATCTTGTTTTTAATTATATTTATACACTTATTCAGTTTAACCGAAATTCTTTTTAATTGCAAAAACATTTTAGTTCAACGGACCGGTGCTAGTGACGGGTTTCGAATGCGCGACGTATGGCTTAATGTTGCACACAGTCCACCGCTGGACTGTGTGTCTAACCTGGTTATTATCTCGGTTTTTATTATACTTAACAACTAACTGAGTTAACCCGGTTTAGTTTTTAAACAAAAAGGCATTTTATTATATAAGGAGTGCGTATAGCAGGAATCGAACTCAGGACATGCGTTTGTATTTTGCACACAGTCCACCGCTGGACTGTGTGTCTAACCCGTTCATTTTACTAGTTTTAAATATACTTATAACTTAGTTAGCTTCGTCTTCTTCGTTCAAATTACAGTCAACTGATTTACTAACTTGTACCTTGTGTTTACAATTTACAGACATTATTAAAGCTTAAATGAAAAGGCAGAGACGGTAATTAGAGGTGAACATACCGATGAACGGTTTATTTCAGATTTCCGGTAATGTGTCGGTCCCTGTTTTTATGCTCTTCAACTGAACAAGATAATTAACTGTTTTGATTAGTCGAATGTGGAATTGAAGTGATAAACAAACGTTATTGATGTGTTTGAAGGTCCTTACCGTTTCACAGACGGAAATAAAAACTTTCAGGGGAGTTCCGGCGAACTGGAATTAGTTGAATACAGCGCCTGAGTTCGATTTCAATTGAGAGGTTTAAGTTAGAAATAGTCTAATAATTGTTGAACTACAACGAATACTGAAAGATTTACCGTTTGAGGATGAATACGGTTTTCCGGCGACTTTTGCAGAAAATTCCGGCGAGCTGTTTTAAGCGTTCTGATGGTCTGAAAATGTGATGAAAGTGAAATGGGATGCTGGTATGATATTTCTGAGTCGCGGGAGTGGTCTGGAATTGAAGTAATTGAGGCTTTGATTCCTTTCGGTTATAAAAACCGATAGTTATGGAAATTGATGTTCAATCACCTCTGAATTGATTAAAGACATCGGTTCATCGGTTATGAACGTGAATACGCGAGAAATCAAACGATTTAACGATTGATTTGCCGATATCCGTTTCTCAGTTGGCGCAACCGGTTTTAACCGAGTTTGTGTATAAATTTCATTTATTTCCTAGAGATAACAGAAAACACAAAGTGGCGGAGTGGTGATGTGAGTGTATGTTAAGTCGTTGGAGTTGTTCTTGGCTGACCCGGGTTCGAGTCCGGCAGCAACATAATTTTTTTATTTATTTTGTTTTAACTTTTTATCAAATATAATTTTTATAGTTTAGTTTATTTATTAATTATGTATCATAAATATTCAACGTAACTTTTATAACTTGATATTCGATTACAAAACGGAGCGGGTTTTGAAAACCCGATTTTTACAAATGTTACAACCTGCTAGAGGAAGGGCTTTCAATATCAACCCCAACCAAGCAAGGGCTGACAACAACGTGGTCAACGGTACGTTTCCCGTAAATGGTAGTTATGCATCCATATTATTCGATACTGGTGCGGATAAGAGCTTTGTATCTTTAGAATTCGAATCTATTCTCGACCTATTGCGTGTTAGTCTCGCCGCATCAATCACGGTGGAAGTTGCTGACGGAGAACCCATTTCGTTAAATTCTATTATACGTGATTTTACTCTTACTCTAAATGATCACGACTTCTCGATTGATCTTATCCCTATGAAATTGGGAAGTTTCGATGTTATCATCGGTATGGTGTTCCATGAAAAGTTCATTCGTTTCCTCTCGCCGACGGTCAGACACTACGTATCTTCGGAGAAACTCCTTCGAAAGGGCTCAAATTGATGTCATGTCTTCAAGCCCGAAGATCTCTTCGTAAGGATTACGTCGCATTTCTAGCTCACATCGTCAAGAAGGAAGGCAAGGAAAGGAAGCTCGAAGATATTCCAATCGTGAAAGAATTTCCTCAAGTTTTTACTGACGACGTTTCAGGAATTCCTCCTGTGCGAGAAGTCGAATTTTGAATCGATCTTGTGACCGTGCTACAACAATCATGAAATCTCCCTATAGGTTAGCCCCATCGGAGATGCAAGAGCTGGCTAGTCAGCTGCAAGAGCTGACTGACAAAGGATTCATACGTCCTAGCTCGTCGCCTTGGGGTGCACCTGTTCTTTTTGTGAAGAAGAAAGATGGAACGTTTCGCATGTGCATTGATTATAGAGAACTCAACAAGTTGACTGTTAAGAATCGCTATCCATTGCCTCGTATTGATGACCTTCTAGATCAACTTCAAGGCGCCACCTGTTTTTCCAAAATCGACCTTCGTTCTGGTTATCATCAGCTTAGGGTGCGCGAAGAAGATATTCCAAAAACTGCCTTCGTTCTAGATCAACTTATGGTTATGCCTTTCGGATTAACCAACGCCCCCGCTGTCTTCATGGATTTGATGAATAGGGTATGCAAACCCTATCTCGACGGTTTCGTTATAGTCTTCATCGATGACATTCTTATCTACTCCAAGTCAAAATCCGATCATGAGCGACATCTTCGACTCATTCTTACACTTTTAAGGACTGAAAAGCTTTACGCTAAGTTCTCAAAATGTGAATTCTGGTTGAAAGAGGTACAATTTCTTGGTCATGTAGTTAATGACAAAGGGATTCATGTCGACCCTTCAAAGATCAAGACAGTACAAGAATGGCAAGCGCCACATACTCCTACCGAAGTTAGGTCATTTCTTGGCTTGGCTGGTTATTATCGACGCTTCATTGCCAATTTCTCTCGTATCGCCATTCCACTCACGGCCTTGACTCACAAAGGAAAACCCTTCATTTGGGGACCCCAGCAAGAGGAGGCTTTCCAAACCTTGAAGCAAAATCTTTGTGATGCACCCATCCTCACACTCCCTGAGGGTTGCGAAGACTTGGTGGTTTATTGCGACGCGCCAGGGCAAGGGTTAGGCTGTGTTCTGATGCAAAGAGGAAAGGTGATAGCCTATGCCTCTAGACAACTCAAAGTGCATGAGAAGAATTATACCACTCACGACCTAGAGCTCGGAGCAGTCGTGTTCGCTCTAAAGATATGGAGACATTATCTCTATGGTACCAGGTGTGAATATACACTGACCACAAAAGTCTCCAACACATCTTCAATCAAATAGAGTTGAACATGAGGCAACGATGATGGGTCGAACTCCTCAATGATTATGATTGTGAGATTCGATATCATCCTTGCAAGGCAAACGTTGTGGCCGATGCACTCAGTCGAAAAGGTTATGCAAATTCCATTCATCTTCTATGTTCTCAAATTGTAACCGACATCAAAGATCAAATACGGGCAGCTCAACATACTTCCGTAACGGAAAATGACGTACACGATGAGCTGTCGTGTGGAGCTGAACTCAAAATCGAAACCAAATCCGATGGTATTCTGTACTATTTAAACCGTATTTGGATTCCCGATCGCGACAACCTTCGTGATTTCCTCATGAAAGAGGCGCACAAAACACGATACTCTATACATCCAGGAGCCGATAAGATGTATCAGGACTTGCGATACACCTACTGGTGGCCTGGCATGAAGAATGTGTAACATTTGTGTAAATCGGGTTTCGAAAACCCGCCCCTCTTATCAATCATAGAATAATTTATTTTCGTGTTTAGTTATTTATTTATATATAATGGTTAAATTAAATGTATAAAAATAAATTTTTAAAATTTAAAGATTTAATCCATTAATCAAGAAAAACAAATTAACTAATTAATATTATTTATAATAATAAAAACAAACAAGGAAAAACCGGTTTTAAAAATGAATGGGTGAACCGGGAGTCGAACCCGGGTTCCCCCAGTCACACACACGCTACAAATACCACTGAACTACACACACAAGTCGTGTAAATATTTGAAACATAAACCTCTTATGCTGAATCTGAAATCGAACCTACAACAATGGCCACAACCAAAGACGCGCTTTCCTTTTTGAATTGAATTCCCCGACAGCTGGCTCGGGATCTATTTTGGCAACCCCCAAATCAGTTCAGCTGTCATCATCAATCACCGTAACTTCTTCCAAATCGCCGAAATCGAACCTCCCTGTTTTCATCTATAAATACTAGTCATTACCACACAATCGAACTCGCTCATATCCTCTCGAAACCTATTCTACTCTTTGATCAAGTGACGCAGCCCGTCGCCGGAGTTCTGTCGATCGCCGGAGTTCTGCACGTCGCCGAAACCACCATCCGCTGCTGGTTTTGTTCAAACGGTAGCTTTTCTTTCGAAATCTTTTTTTTAAAGCATTCGTGAATAATATCCTATGCAATCGATTAATAAAACGGAATGAATCAGGAATTGTCTTTCAGGCGGGTAAAGTTTGGGTTTATTTAAATAGAGAAGATGAAGTCGATAAGTTTATAAGAGAAATAAAATTTAGTGTTTTAATCAGGTTAGACACACAGTCCAGTGGTGGACTGTGTGCATTTTACACTAGTGATACCGAGTTCGATTCCTGCAACCACATCGATTCCCTGATATAACAAAATCCTTTTTTTTAAAACTAAACCATATATCCTTCAGTAAGTCGTTAAAGTTAATAACAGTCCAACAATATACAGGTTAGACACCCTGGGCTGGGTGCAAAACCGGCTCCAGGTCGCGGGTTCGAAACCCAACCGACTAGCTTTAAAAATCTTTTTAATTAAATTAAATCAGGAATTTCTTAATAAGTATATAAATATAATAAAAATCCAGTATCTAACGGGTTAGACACGTAGCTCAGTTGGAAGAGCTGCGTGCACGCAACCGAGAGGTCGCGAGTTCGAGCCTCACCGCACGCATGCTTTAAAACGATTAACCCGGCCGACTGACAAGCCCTGTCAGTCTGACATCTTTTTTTATATATTATTTTACCTTTATTTTTGTTATAATATTTACTTTATTGGCCTATTAATTTAAATCAATTAAAAATATACATATATTTCCCAAGGGTTTAATATATCATTAAAACTCACAAAAATAATCTAAAAACCTAAACAAAAGGTTATAACCTAAATAATAGTTTACTTATTTATCAAGTTATCGCGTTGTTATTTCTAGGTTACTACTTTCTCGTTGATTAATTTTCCAACTCGTGCGCTCTCCTTACCATTCAAGAATACGCACCCAAGGTGAGTGAATCTCTTCAAATTCCCCGTTTTAATCATGTTTTGGGGTGTATCATGTGTCGTACCATTCCTCTATTTAATTTAAACACTTGTGCTTATATCATTTTGTGATCAAATGTGTATTGTTTGTAGTGTGGTTTATATGTGGATACATTTTATCATTTCAGTGCACTCATTTCATTAGGCCCATCAGTTCCTCGTGGGATACGGGTTGAGCATCAGGTGTCTCATTAGATCGGCTCCGTTTGATTGAACCATGATCTCAAATACATCATCATTCATGTCATATATTCATTCAATGTGGTTTGTGATTGTTTATATATATATATTTGCTCAAATGTGATTCATGCACGGATTTTCTTTAATAAATAAAACAAGCAATTATTTAAATTTTTTTTTTTAAATTCACTCGCCAACTTTTGTTGACCCAAAATCTCCCATGTTTTACACATGATACAGGTGATCCAGTTGAGGAAAGAAACACTTAGGACGGCCTAGAAGAATAAACAAGTTATTGCGTTGGAATAAACATTTAGATTTTTTTTATTTGTATTTGTATTTTTTTTGTTTATTGGATATTCAAATTTGTAATTTGAATTTAATAAATATGAAACTTCTTAGAAAATATCATGAGCTTTGGTGATAACCCAACCATGCCCCGACTTTTATTCCGCTGCGGGTCGGGGTGTGACAGATTGGTATCAGAGCTTGTGGCTATAGGGATATAGGATAGGTTATTAGACCCTTAGAGCCTATACTATATCCTACATGGAACTTCTCATAACCGCCTGATAATGCCTCTGATCCTTTGGCAAGAATACTTATATATAGGAAGTACCAGCGGCGTATCCACCATATTCTTGTCAAATTTTCGTTGGTTTTATCCGCAAGTTATGATTTGTTACCAAGAAACTACTAAATCCTACATAGAACTTCTCATAACCGTCTGACAATGCCTCTGGTCCTTTGACAAGAATACTTATATATAGGAAGTACCAGCGGCGTATCCACCATATTCTCGTCAAATTTTCATTGGTTTTATCAGTGAATTATGATTAGTCCTATGTGACTCTACAACCAATACAACAAACACAAAATACTGAAAATGAAAAAATGTCTGTGCGATCAAGGCTCAATCAAACGGAGCCGATCGTATTGCATGTACTGAAAATGAAAATGTCTGTGCGATCAAGGCTCAATCAAACGGAGCCGATCGTATTTCATGTACTGAAAATAATAAATTTAATCTAAACAATAATCACACAAACAGCTTATACATGGAACCTCTCATAACCGCCTGATAATGCCTCCGATCCTTTGACAAGAATACTTATATATAGGAAGTACCAGCGGCGTATCCACCATATTCTTGTTAAATTTTCATTGACTTTATCCACAAGTTATGATTAGTTCTAAGTGACTCTACAACAAACACAACAACCACAAGATACTGATAATGAAAATGTCTGTGCGATCAAGGCTCAATCAAACGGAGCCGATCGTATTGCATATACTGAAAATGAAAATGTCTGTGCGATCAAGGCTCAATCAAACGGAGCCGATCGTATTGCATGTATTGAAAATAATAAACAATAATCACTCAAACAGTTTATACATGGAACCTCTCATAACCGCCTGATAATGCCTCCGATCCTTTGACAAGAATACTTATATATAGGAAGTACCAGCGGCGTATCCACCATATTCTCGTCAAATTCTCATTGACTTTATCCGCAAGTTATGATTAGTTCTATGTGACTCTACAACAAACACAACAACCACAAGATACTGATAATGAAAATGTCTGTGCGATCAAGGCTCAATCAAACGGAGCCGATCGTATTGCATGTACTGAAAATGAAAATGTCTGTACGATCAAGGCTCAATCAAACGGAGCCGATCATATGTGGGCACGCCGGGTTCACGCTCATAATGAAATGGGGAACATGCTCAACGCTCATAATGTAATGGGGAGCGGCGGCCTATGAAATTGCATGTACTGAAAATAATAAACAATAATTACTCAAACAGTTTACACATGGAACCTCTCATAACCGCCAGATAATGCCTCCGATCCTTTGACAAGAATACTTATATATAGGAAGTACCAGCGGTGTATCCACCATATTCTTGTCAAATTCCCATTGGCTTTATCCTTAAGTTATGATTGGTTCTATGTGATAAAGAAAAACATAAAATTAAACGATTGGAGTTGAATCTTGATTTCCGGTGAAGAGGACTAGTTGGGTGGTTTCATTTGGGCCGTCATTATCTTCGTCAGGGTTGGCGTTGATGTTGAAAACTCTTCCTCTTGCTGGTGGCCTAGCGATTGGGTTTTATTGGTTTACTTGGTTAACTGGGTTTGATTGAGCTTGAGCGTTTATGATGTTAACCAATCGAGGGCACGTGTTTCTAAAGTGGGTAGGGTCGCCACAATTGAAACAAGCTCGAACATATGGGAACATGGGGTATTGGAGTTGTTGATAGGTTTGGATCATGTTTTGAGTAGGGGGAGAGATTTGGTTTTGAAAGGTGCGGCAAACCTTGCTCAAATGACCATAGCGTCCACAATTTGCACATAGTCGACAAGGTAAGGTAAGGGGATGGTGATAGAAACAGGTGTTACATCGAGGGTGAGGTCCAAGATATGGTTTCTTATTTGGGTAAGTTGAGTTGGGTGCCACTTGAGTGATTGGGATAGCTTAGATTGGTATGGCTTGTAAAACTGGTTGATTACGTTGGGTAGTAGCAAAAAGTTGCCCGTCTCTTTTTCTCTTAAAAGTGGGTTGAGAAGGGGACTCGGTTTGGGTGGAGTTTGAAGTTTCAGTCGATGCTTTATCCTTCTTCTTCTCCTCCTTGAAGTCTTTGTTCTGGATTCGGTTCTCGGTGAGCTCTGTAGCTAGCTCCATTGCTGCTTCCAAGTTTGCAGGTGTGGCACGTATTACAGAGTCTTGAATCTTTGACGGAAGACCACGAATGTAGTGCTCGATCAAACGGTAGAGGGGAGTGAACAAGTTGGGAACCATTTGATTTAACTCGAGGAATCTTTTGTTGTACGTGGTGTGGTCGCCTTCCTTTTGCTTCAACGAATAGAACTCATCTTCTAATTTCTTGATTTCGCTCCTTGGGCAAAATCGTCTGGTCATGATTTCCTTCAATTCATTCCAAGTTAAAGTCATAGCATCGTCAACGCCTCGTTTGGCCTTCTCTGTATTCCACCAAGTAAGTGTTATCCCATATAATCGACCGGTAGCATATCGCACTTTGCGATCATCGGGGCAATCGCAATTTAGAAAAGTGTTCTCCATTTCTTCAAACCAATGGAGGAGAGCGGTGACGCCTTCAGTCCCTTTGTATTTTGGAGGGTCACATGATTTGAAATGCTTGTAGGTGCATTTAGTGGTATTTAGGGGAGGGTTGATAACGTGTTGATCTTCTTGATTGATAGGATTAGCGGTAAGTGCTTGTTGGACTTGGATTACAATGTTGCGTATTACGGCAGCCATTTGTTGAGCGATTAGGGCAGCCATGCGCTCGCGGGCTTTTCCTGCTCTCATCTTCCTACGGGCGAGATTAGAAGACATCTACAAGGAATACATGTCAAGAGTATGAGTTGGATGTTTTTGGGATCATGGGTCGCACTAGGAATGAACATTCATAAAATAATTATAGAAAAATAAATCTACTACATCCATAGGATGTCTTGGGCTTTGCTCGTCATTAGGCCCTACATGCCGCCATACTTCACCTTCGTAATCATGTGGGCCCCATGAATACCGGGTTTTTCATATGGTTCGCATGTGTTAGCCTGGTTACGTACACTAAAACCCGGAGAAAATCGAGAAATATGTATATAACGTATGAGATTCGGAATGTGTCCAGGTGTAGACACGGTGACACCTCAAAGTGGGGTTAGTTCGAACGACGTTTGGTGTGGCATGCTTTGGCCTAATAGGTCCTTCGTACTCTCATCGTTAGTCCCCAGGTAGGCAAACTGGTCCGTTATATTGGATTTATACGAATGCCAACCTAGACAGGACGTTCCGACTACCGGTACTTGTACCCTTCCAGTTACTACATGCCCGTCGCAGAACTTACTTTGATGAGATTTGAAAATTGCAACAAAATCTTTGAATAATGAGAGTATGAAAATGATTTGAATATATGAACATTGAAATATGTATGATGAATGTGTATATAAGTATGTATGTCTGACTGTAAGTATAAACAAATATGAAACAAATAAATATCATAAGTTTGTATGTAACCACCTAAACAATTAAATTTAGGCAAACTATAGTATAGGCTCTAAGGGTCTAATAACCTATCCTATATCCCTATAATCATGGCTCTGATACCAATCTGTCACACCCTGACCCGCAGCGGAAAAGGTGATCGGGGCATGATTGGGTTATCATCAAAGCTCATGACATTTATTTTAACGTTTCATATTCATTAATACATTTTAATGGAAAATTACAATCAATATTACATCATGTCCTAAATATCAATCTAGGCTTCATTGTTTTCTTCTAAGGCATTTCCTATGTTTTCCTTGCTTCATCCTGTTCACCTGTATCATGTGTAAAAAGGG
This sequence comes from Scalesia atractyloides, assembly GCA_947069175.1. Classification (NCBI taxonomy): domain Eukaryota; kingdom Viridiplantae; phylum Streptophyta; class Magnoliopsida; order Asterales; family Asteraceae; genus Scalesia; species Scalesia atractyloides. The sequence goes on from CAMTDV010000008.1 coordinate 75,845,704, forward strand.
TTTTTGGATCAACAAAAAGTTGGCGAGTGAATCCTATGGAAAACATTTGAACAAGTTTATTTAATTGATTATAAAATAAAGTGCACAACCACACATGAGTAAAAATAGATGTAAACTTATTCACCAATCAATTTAATATTAAACAATACACACATGAACAATAATGGATCGTTTAGAAGCACGCGTTGCTCAACTCGTCTCACACGAGGAACTGATGGGCCTAATGAATGAATTGCATATAAATAGACAAAATGAAATACATAACTACAAGCAATGTATACAATCTAAATTTAGATCACAATATGGTATGGCACAAGTTTAAATAAACGAGTTAATTTTATGACACATGACACACCCCAAAACGTGTAATTAAAAAGGGGAGTTGTAAGATTCACTCACATTGGGTGGCGTTTTGTTGATAATGTTGAATGCACGCGAAGTTGGTTTTAACCACGAGTGAAATTAACCTAGATAATAACATAATGGTTTGGTAAATAATGGGATTTTGTTAATCAATTTTAGTAGGATTGTTGGTGTATTTTTTTGAGTTTAAGGCTATTTTCTAACCTTAAAAATGTTATTTTTAAGTATTTTTAATTGATTTTTAATAAAATAAATAATAAAAATAATAAAAAATGTTGACTTTTTGACGTTGACCGTTGACCATTGACCATTGACTTTGACTGTTGACCGGTTCGTATGCGTGTATGTGTGCGCTGGGTGAGGCTCGAACCCGAGACCTCCCGTACGCGTGCACGCCGCTCTACCAACTGAGCTACGTGTCTAACCCGAAATATTTCTGTTTTTAATTATATTTATATATTAATTGAATTAAACAGAAAATCATTTATTTTAAAAACAATTTTAAAGTATCGAACCGGGGCGCTCCACAGGTCTCGAACCCGGGACCTGTGGGTTGAGTTAACACACAGTCCACCGCTGGACTGTGTGTCTAACTTGTTAAATAAACCGATTTTTATTATACTTATATACAAACTAAATATTTTCATTTCTGTCTTAAATAAAAAGTTTAATAATTGTCCGGACCGGTGCGGTAGCCCGGACTCGAACTCGTGTCCTGTGATTAAACATTCACACAGTCCACCACTGGACTGTGTGTCTATCTTGGTTATTATTCCGGTTTTTATTAAATTTAACATCTATGCGAAATGAATCCGGTTCAGTAATAAAAAGGAACATTTTTATTCAAGCGAGTATGCGTGGGACAAGATTCGAACTCGAGACGTTTGCGTGTTTTATTTGCACACAGTCCACCACTGGACTGTGTGTCTAACCCGAGTTATATCTTGATTTAAATTAAACTTATATACTACTGAGTCTTCGTCTTCTTCGTTAATCTTAACCAGAATCGGAAGTCCGACTGGTTCGAAGTTTTAATCAAAATCGTTAGTGTGTTTCAGTTAATTACAGGTGAGATATATAAAAAGAATGAAAGATTAAGTGTTAGATATACCGAAACTGGACTCCTCTGTTTCTCCGGCGAAACTCCGGTGACAGCAGAACTTCCGGCGACGTGTGTCCTGCGGCAGAGAGTCTTCAGCAAGCTTGAGATGGATGTGAGTGGCTTCGGTATAAGTTCTGGGTGTTCAGTAAGGCTCAGAAGTGAAGGGGTCGGTTTTCCGGCGAGGTACAGAAGTTTTTCGGCGAGTGGAATTTCGTCGGGAAAAGGTGTGATTGTGAGCGAAAAAGCTAGCAGAGGTTTGAGGGGGTATTTATAAGGCAGGACATTGACGTATTTGGCCCGTTTTCCGACTTGATTCGTCGGTTAGAAACTTTCCGGCGGTTATAACTTGTGTCGCGGACTCAGGCGTCGGTTATAACCGATGTAGTGATTAAAGTTTACGTTATAACTGAAGTAACCGTTCAATCTCGCGAGATCGCCGGGATTTCCGACGACTGCAATTGGGCGCGTCGTTATTTGAATTCGAGGTTCATGTTATGAATTAAATGTTTCCATTAATGAACAAGAAACATAAGTGGCGCAGTGGTTGGAGAGTTGAGTGTTAAGTTGTTTGCTGAAACGCTGGCTGACCCGGGTTCGAAACTCGGCAGCAGCTTTTTATTTTTATTTCATTATTTTTAATAGTTTTTCAAAAACAAATTATATATTCCAATATACTTATTAATTATGTATCGTTTAAAATTATTTTGGGCATTAAATGCGCCACGAAATTTTTAATTGATTGTTCGGTTATTAAACGGAGCGGGTTTGGTAAAATCCGTTTTTTTTTACGGATGTTACAGTACAAGAATGGCAAGCGCCACCTACCCCTACCGAAGTTATGTCTTTTCTCGGCTTGGTTGGTTACTACCGACGCTTCATTGCCAATTTTCCCGTATCGCCGTACCGCTCACGGCCTTGACTCACAAAGGAAAACCTTTCATCTGGGGACCTAAGCAAGAGGAGGCCTTCCAAACTTTAAAGCAAAGGCTTTGTGATGCACCTATCCTTACACTCCCTGAGGGTTGCGATGACTTTGTGGTTTATTGCGACGCGTCAGGGCAAGGGCTAGGCTGTGTATTGATGCAAAGAGGAAAAGTGATAGCCTATGCCTCTAGGCAACTCAAAGTTCATGAGAAGAATTACACCACCCACGACCTGGAACTTGGAGCCGTTGTGTTCGCTCTCAAGATATGGAGACATTAGCTCTACGGTACCAAGTGTGAAATATACACTGACCACAAGAGTCTCCAACATATCTTCAACCAGAAAGAGTTGAATATGCGGCAACGAAGATGGGTCGAACTTCTCAACGACTACGACTGTGAAATTCGGTATCATCCTGGCAAGGCAAACGTGGTGGCCGATGCGCTCAGTCGAAAAGGATATGCGAACTCTATTCGTCTTCTACGTTCGCAAATCATAACCGACATCAAAGATCGAATCCGGGCAGCTCAACATGTTTCTGTGACAGAAAATGACGTACGCGATGAGCTGTCATGTGGAGCTGAACTCAAAATTGAAACCAAATCCGACGGTATTCTATACTATTTAAACCGCATATGGATTCCTGATCACGATAACCTTCGTGATTTCCTCATGAATGAGGCACACAAAACACGATACTCTGTACACCCAGGAGCCGATAAGATGTATCAAGACCTACGATAGACCTACTGGTGGCATGGCATGAAAAAGGACATCGCTGTTTTTGTTTTCAAGTGCCTTACATGTTCCAAAGTAAAAGCTGAACATCAAAGACCTTCAGGACTCCTAGTCCAACCCGAAATACCTGTATGGAAGTGGGAAAACATAACCATGGACTTCATTACCGGGTTAACTCGCACCTACAGTGGGTATGACACCATATGGGTAATAATCGATCGTCTTACAAAATCATCTCATTTCATTCCGATTCGCGAGGACTTCAAGAACGAGAAGTTAGCTCGTATCTACATCAGCGAGATCGTAAGCCGTCATGGTGTACCATTAAGCATCATTTCAGACCGTGATGGTCGTTTCACTTCACGAACATGGCGAGCCGTACAAACCGCTTTGGGTACACGGTTAGACCTCAGTACCGCCTTTCACCCTCAAACTGATGGTCAATCTGAACGCACCATCCAAACCCTTGAAGACATGCTTCGAGCATGTGTCATAGAATTCAAAGGGAACTGGGACGCTCATCTACCGTTAGTCGAGTTTTCGTACAACAAGAGCTATCATTCAAGTATCGGCATGGCTCCTTTCGAAGCTTTATATGGTCGTAAATGCCAATCTCCAGTATGTTGGCACGAAATTGGTGGAGCGCAAATCACCGGACCTGAATTGATTCAAGAAACAACCGACAAAATCCTTCAAATTCGAAACAATCTTCTAGCGGCTCAAAGTCATCAAAAGAGTTATGCTGACAAACGACGAAAGCCCTTGGAGTTTGACATTGGTGATCAAGTACTTTTAAAAGTATCACCGTGGAAGGGAGTGGTTCGTTTTGGCCAGAAGGGCAAGCTAGCACCACGCTACGTAGGACCTTTCAAGATACTCGAAAGAGTAGGTCCTGTAGCATACAAGCTTGACCTACCAGAAGAGCTTAACAGAATTCATCCCACATTCCACGTATCAAACTTGAAAAAGTGCCTCGCCGACGAAAACCCTCCATATTCCTCTAGAAGACATTCAAGTCGATGAATCGATGCACTTCGTTGAAAGACCAGTGGAAATCATGGATTTCGGTGAGAAGCGTTTAAGGCGAAGTCGTATTCAAATCGTCAGGGTACGTTGGGAGTCCAAACGAGGACCCGAGTTTACTTGGGAACGTGAAGACTCGATGCGCGAAAAATACCCGCATCTTTTTCCAGTTACAACTACTACTTAAATTTCGGGACGAAATTTCTAAAAGTAGGGGATACTGTAACATTTGTGTAAATCGGGTTTCGAAAACCCGCCCCTTTTATCAATCATAGAATAATTTGTTTTCGTGTTTAGTTATTTATTTATATATAATGGTTAAATTAAATGTATAAAAATAACTTTTTAAAATTTAAAGATTTAATCCATTAATCAAGAAAAACAAATTAACTAATTAATAATTATTTATAATAATAAAAACAAACAAGGAAAAAACGGTTTTAAAATGAATGGGTGAACCGGGAGTCGAACCCGGGTTCCCCCAGTCACACACACGCTACAAATACCACTGAACTACACACACAAGTCGTGTAAATATTTGAAACCTAAACCTCTTATGCTGAATCTGAAATCGAACCTGCAACAATGGCCACAACCGAAGACGTGCTTTCCTTTTTGAATTGAATTCCCCGACAGCTGGCTCGGGATCTATTTTGGCAACCCCCAAATCAGTTCGGCTGTCATCATCAATCACCGTAACTGCTTCCAAATCGCCGAAATCGAACCTCCCTGTTTTCATCTATAAATACTAGTCATTACCACACAATCGAACTCGCTCATCTCCTCTCGAAACCTATTCTACTCTTTGATCAAGTGACGCAGCCCGTCGCCGGAGTTCTGTCGATCGCCGGAGTTCTGCACGTCGCCGGAACCACCATCCGTCGCCGGTTTTGTTCAAACGGTAGCTTTTCTTTCGAAATCTTTTTTTAAAGCATTCGTGAATAATATCATATGCAATCGATTAATAAAACGGAATGAATCAGGAATTGTCTTTCAGACGGGTAAAGTCTGGGTTTATTTAAATAGAGAAGATGAAGTCGATAAGTTTATAAGAGAAATAAAATTTGGTGTTTTAATCAGGTTAGACACACAGTCCAGTGGTGGACTGTGTGCATTTTACACTAGTGATACCGAGTTCGATTCCTGCAACCACATCGATTCCCTGATATAACAAAATCCTTTTTTTCTAAACTAAACCATATATCCTTCAGTAAGTCGTTAAAGTTAATAACAGTCCAACAATATACAGGTTAGACACCCAGCCCAACTGGTTGGGCTGGGTGCAAAACCGGCTCCAGGTCGCGGGTTCGAAACCCAACCGTCAGGGTGCGTTGGGAGTCAAAACGAGGGCCCGAGTTTACTTGGGAACGTGAAGACTCAATACGCGAAAAGTACCCACATCTTTTTCTGGTTACAACTACTTAAATTTCGGGACGAAATTTCTAAAAGTAGGGGATACTGTAACATTTGTGTAAATCGGGTTTCGAAAACCCGCCCCAATTTATCAATCAAAGTGTATTTATTTTACGTCGTTCGGTTAATTACAATATTACCATTATACAATAATAATCAATGGTTAAAAATAAAATAATAAATATTTATAGTTAATAAATGATACCTTAAATAGTTAAAATAAATGAAAAAAATACAAAAACAGGGGGTGAACCGGGATCGAACCCCGGGTTCCCCAAGCACCCACCTGTCAAACCACCTTAAATTCCTTTTTAAATATATCGTTCTGAATGAAACCTAACTAGTATATACATATAATTAAAATGCTAGTATTTTCGTGTTAGACACCCAGCCCAGTTGGTTAGGCTGGGTGCAAATATTGTCATAGGCGCGGGTTCGAGGGTGGGTATGCTTACCGGTTCGATTAATTAAAACCTTTTTAATATTATCAAATTCTGAAATGTTCCAAGAAGAGTATTAATATATTTAAAAACAAGATTCCTTCGGGTTAGACACGTAGCTCAGTTGGAAGAGCTGCGTGCACGCAACCGCAAGATCTCGAGTTCAATCCGGTCATACGTAATCCAACTTCATTCAGAAAACCGGTCAGATCTGACTGTCAAATCTGACAGTTTTTTTACATTTTCTTATTTGTTATTTATTTGCTTTATTTTAGCTATTTATTTAAATACTTATATTCCATTAATTAATACCTCATACATCTTCATATTTTAGAAACCTAATATATTTTTATATCTTTTTATTTTATTCTCTCATTTAAATACTTTTATTTCCATTAAATTATACTTCATATATATTTATATTTTAGAAACTTAATTTACAAAAAAGAAAATAATGATAATAATAGTAAATATATAACTTCGAAAGTTATAAAGTCTCAACCAAAATAACCTAATAAAAAAAGTATTAAGTCCAAATATTAATTTGTTTATATTGTTATCGTATTTATCATCTTAGGTTAGAATACGTTGTTCGATCAAATCCTTTCCTCAAGCGCTCTCATCATCAACCAAGGATACGCACTCACTGTGAGTGAATCTCTACAAATTCCCCGTTTTAATCATATTTTGGGGTGTATTATGTGTCGTACAATTCTTTTATTTATTTAAAAACTTGTGCTAATATCATCTTGTGATCAAATGTGTATTGATGTTATGTGGTTTATATGTGGTTACATTTTATCATTTCAGTGCAATCATTTCATTAGGCCCATCAGTTCCTCGTAGGATACGGGTTGAGCATCAGGTGCCTCATTAGATTGGCTCCGTTTGATTGAGCCTTGATCTCAAATACATCATTCATCCTGTCATATGTTCATACAATGTGGTTTGTGATGGGTTATATATATACATCTCTTCACATGTGATTCATGCACAATTTTATTTAAACAACAATAAAATTCAATTATTTAAATGTTTTATCAAGGTTCACTCGCCAACTTTTGTTGACTCAAATTTTCTGTTTTATGCATGATACAGGTGAACAAGCTGAGGAAAGAAACACATAGGATGGCCTTAGAGGAATAAATAATTTATTTTGTTTGGAACAACCGTTTGGTTTATTGTTGGTGTTTGTATGAATTTTGTGTTGGATATTTGAAGCTAATTTCAATTTAATAAATATGAAACTTATTAGTAAATATCATGAGTTTTGGTGATAACCCAATTATGCCCCGACTTTTATTCCGCTGCGGGTTAGGGTGTGACAAAAAAGGACTGGGTGAGTTTCGTAGAGCAAAAGAGAACCTTAGTTTTCAGAGTAATAAGATTTTCTATGAAGTGCAGGGGGATATCTACATGTTGGTGAGGGGGTCAGATTCAATTCCGCAGAGGGGGATATCTAGATTCTTTAACAAGGCACCTTCGCAAATATTTGTGAGGCACCACTGATTTACAACCTGGGAGAGAAGGAAACAGAATAGTGTGTAGACATGAAAGCTTCATTGGAGCTTTAATGGAGCAAAACTTGTGGGGAAGATGAAGTGTCAATCGATGAGAGAGAAACAATATCTTGTGTACTTCTTTGTCTACTAGTTGAGTTTATTATTACACAAGTTTCATATAAGTCTCCTTTAATTGAAGTAAATTACAAAGTACACGTTTGATTTAGGTTTTAAACAATGCTAAACTTAGTATATGATATCAATATATTACTAATTATTAATATTAATATTAATCGTAACTAACTAAATTAAGTATATAATTAATGTGTTTTGCTGCTGGATAACTCAATTGATTTATAAATGTGTTTTGCTTTCTAGATTGAGTTTAATTAAAACATTTTGCCAACTTCATCATTATCATTATGTAAATAAGCATAAACAGTTTTCCAGTAACATTACCTACTTTCAGTTAATAAAACATTTTGCCAACTTCATCATTATCATTATGTTAACTATAAATAGTTTTCCAGTAATATTACCTACTTTCATTTTTTAGCTTTGTTGTTATCATTGTTCACAAAATCACTAGTTTCACTATATAGTTTTCTTTTTCCTTTAATTTATTGATTAGATTTGGGTGAAGATTCTAAAGATGCGCAAACTGTAGGTTGTTTCTTGACTTAACCAAAGTTCGTTTTCTTCTTTTAAATTCCTAACTTAACTTAAATCGCAACCAGGGTTAGGCAACATCGAGCAACCATCTTTCAAACTACATCAACCACAATCAACAGTGGAACTAATTGTATAGACATATAGTTGTTATGGCATTATGTAGTTGACTCGAGCAATCGTTAGTCAAGTACTCGAGTAGGTCAATCAGCTCATTTTTTGCACCCGCTTATAAAAAAATCTGAATCCGTCCCAGATGAAGGGTAAATAAGTTACTTGTTAAAAGTGTTGTTGTTTTATGATTTTTTTATCACCATATTAACATGTTAAATATGGGAAAAATTATGATTGACCCAAGGCCCAAAATGGTTCCATGATCGTCATTTATATATACTATAAAGTATATGGAGGGGAATGATGCCAGACAGAAACTACATGGAGGGGAGTAGACGCGTGCTGCCACTTTCTCATTCGTCTAACAAAATTACGATTTTACCCTATTTGAATTTACAGCTTTGCCATTGGTTTTGTTTTTTTTTTCTCCTAGTTAAATTACGATTTTGTCTTCGGTTCAAATTTACAGTGCCATCGTTTTTTTATTGTCAAATTATGATTTTGCCCCAATTGTAAAATTACAGCCATGCGATCATTTTAGTTTTTTTTGACAAAAATACGGTAGTGTTTTGTTTTAATTGATTGACTCAGTGTAATTTTTATTCGTGACGCCAGGCGGCTGCCTGACGCACGCTCATTTGTCCTGAAAAATGACAATTTTGCCCCGAGTTTAAAATTATAGTTTTTCCATTGTTTTTTTTAGCAAAAGTATGGTAGTGTTTTGTTTTAATTGGTTGACTCGTTTTTTTTTTTTTTTTGAGATCCTGTTATAAGTAGTATGTACAAGTAACCGAAACACAGATGTAAATGTTCTGAGAGAGAAATAACAAGCTTAGTGCCCCACAATGCGGGCGGGGCAAAAACTAGTTAGGAACACAAGGCATATGACGTATTTATGTGTGTAGTAAAATGAATTCTCTTTCAGTCACTCACAACTTGCCTTCAAATGATGATTTTTTTGGTCTGTGATGTTGTTTTGATTTTTTGTTGAGTCTGTTATAAGTGATGTCATTTATACCCATGTGAGTCTCGAAAAATGAACCAGCCTGTAAAGCAACGACTCGGATTTGGTTCAGTTATATGAACCATAGGTACTCGACAAAATGATTGAAAGCATAATTTGCTTGTGATAAAGAGACACTTTACATGGTGTTGTATGTACAATAGCATTATAGAAAACTTCTAGAAGTTAGAATAGAACACAATGGTGCATAAAATATGACTAACAAGCATAATTTATGTGTGGAAAAGAACACTTAAACAATATGAGTATAGTACAAATAAAGTTAATACTATAAAATAATACTTACAAAAGTTAGAAGGGTGAGAAGGCACAATGATCGCTAAAATATAACATAACACCAATAAATATAATAGAATGTCGAGGGAAAAATACACGATGAGTCGCAAAACAATAATGACGCAAATATAGAAAATACATATACAAAATAAAAGACACAATGATCTAAACAATTCCGAAATCTACAAGCTAAATGTCCAAAAACAACTAAAATCTCATATTGTCGAATTTGATGAGATGGGTCCAATGCCCCTTAAATGGGTTCAATCGGAGTCTTTTTAATACTCTTTCTACGACTTCCTATTTTTAGGAGACTATGTATTTGATCATAACCCATAGGACATTGAAAAAAATTGGTAAAACTTAGGTGAAATTTATTGGGTTAAAAAAAAAGATATAATTTTTAATTTTAACGGTCATATGGCCGTTGAATAGCATCTCACCCCTTAATTCTTATCCACAATCGATGATAACTAAGTAATAATCGATGATAACTCATCGAATGGTGATGTTTTTTTTCCTTAGGATTGGGGGACAAGTGTTCTGAGGCTGGTTATCCCCACCCTTCCCTGGTACCACTCTAGAGGTGTACAAATCGGTTTTTTTTTAAAACCAGTTTCGGTTTTTAACCGAACCGGTTTTTTTCTTAAAAGAAAAAACCGGTTTTTTTATAATCGGTTCCGGTTACTAACCGGTTTTTTCAACTCAAAACAATAACCGGTCCAACCGGTTAGAACCGGTTTTTTTTACCGGTTAAACCGGTTTTTTTTACCGGTTTCGGTTTTAAAACCGGTTTCGAAGCTCAAGATCTCTAACCGGTTTACAACCGCCGGTTCGGTTCGGTTATAAAACCGGTTTAAAAAAAACCGGTTAAAAAAAACCGGTTTCAGTTTTAAAACCGGTTTTTCTGTACATATCTATACCACTCCATATCCTCTAATACATAATATTACTAAAATCACTTTTTAAGGTGTGGTTTGTTTGCTCCCGACTATATTCACTAAGGCTATGCAGTATGAAAGAAGTGGAGAGGGCCATGGAAGGGCCACTTGGGACGTGGTGCCCATGGTACATCGCTCCCCTCAATCACCATGCGTGGTGATCGTGGTTTCTTCCGTAAAGATCACGAACCATCTTTGAAGATTTTGAGATATCTGATTGGTGATGAAGGATAGTGGTGGACCATCATCAAACCATATTGGTTGGTGATGAAGAATGGTGGTAGAGAATAGAATGAGATGATATTGACATGAAGCGTGATGATGATAATTAGGATAATCACCACACCTTATAGCCTAATATTCTACCCTAAATAATATTATACTTTGTGCCACTTAAATAAAAAATGGGAATCCTATTCATATATTAACATTAACTAATGCACATGTTATACTTCGCTACCATACGTATTGTGTGAGCGCCAAAGTGCAAAGTGTAGAGGACACATTTTTTTTATTACGTGCAAAGTATTGTTACATGCGAATAAGACGTGTGAAGTGTTGTTACGAATAAGACTAATGATGTAACAAATACGACATGTAAAGCGTGCTAACATGAGCCTATTGTGACAAATTGATTGAAAATCCACTTCGCTACACATGTAAAACAAGTGGATATTTCGTTGTAAGTGTCTTTTCAAGTACAACATGATAATCATTTACCCTTTTAGGTACATTTTGTAATTTCAATTATGTTTATAGTAAACACACACAATACATCATTTAAGTCGAATGACGTTCACATCTCACCTAACACGATAAAATAATTTTGAAGAATAAACTTTTGACAGCCGTTCTTTAAACCAAAAGTAACAAAATTTTGAGGACACGAGCTTCCGCAATAGAAGCCCTACGAACGTTCGTGGGGTGACCTAGCGCTAAGCTGGAGGAGAAGAGCAACGATGATTCCTGAGGTGAAAAGTCTGCCTATAAGGAAGGACCAAAAAGGGAGAAGAATGTGAATCGTAGAAGAGAGAGGGTGGCTGATGTTTGTAGGGAGTTTCTTCGGTATGTGCAAACAAAAACTAGTCATTTCACCAACAATCTTTCCCTTTAGATGCGATTAAAAGAACTGTATATGAACATTATAAACAAGTGAAGTTTCAAATTTTAGATACAAGGTTTGAATGTAGAGTAATTAAAATCATAAAGTTGATCATTTAGGTTAGTTCTGAAATTTGTATTAGCAATTAAACTCACAGGCAATAAGCAATTAAACAATGATGTTATAACATAACTCATATTCCAAAGCATTTTCATTAACACATCTAGTGTAATAATAAGCACATCATCACCTTATCAATTGTGACCAAATACAAACACACAAAAATCCCACTTATAGTCTTGTATTTCCATAGCTGGTGCAAATTAAGCACTAAATAATATAATTAACAAAGTTCGTAAACAGAACAAGCATTTTTAGGTGTCTTATTCAATCCCCATCTTAACAAAAAACAACAAACAGCCATAGAAAAACCATTTTTGGGTGTGATAGTTGCATGATACATGAGCAGGAAAAGCAAACACACAACTTATTGGGTGAAAAAACAGTGCAGTGAGAAGTGAGAACTTCACTTGGTCCACCAGTGTAGGAAGTCCTTGCGTCGGTTGATCTTTTTCTGCAGCTGGAGAAGCCCGTATAAGAGAGCCTCGGCTGTCGGTGGGCACCCAGGGACGTAAATGTCAACTGGGACGATCCTGTCACAACCCCTGACAACAGAGTATGAGTAGTGGTAGTATCCACCACCATTTGCACAGCTTCCCATGGATATCACCCACCTTGGCTCGGGCATTTGGTCATACACCCTGCAAGTGAATTTACCATTTCAATCCAACATGTAATCATTTTATATGTAGCACGAGAATTTGGTAAAACAAATGACAAGAAAAGTTGGTCAAAGCAGAGTCAACGAAAATTCTTGTGAGATGGTCAATTTGTTTGTGAATGGATAGAAATGTTATACTTGATCTTTACTATAATCTTTTATCACCTATTTCAGTTTATATGTGTTGTAAAAACAAGATAAATATGCACAGAAGCACGTAACCCAAATACACAATACTATTAAAAGAATCACTTCAGGGGTTTATTCTGGACCACACCGGTTCTAAACTGAGCCTGCAATGGTTTCATATTTTGTTGGTTTTGTTTTCATTTGCCAGTTCTGGTTAGGTTTGAATGCTTTCCAAAAAGGTCGCAGCTCGGAGCTCGCTCGGATTTAGCTTGGAAAAAGCTCGCTCAATGTGGCTCGGTTTGAAAGTGAGTCTAGCTCGGCTCGGCTCGGCTCGGCTCGTAATTCGGCTCGGTTTGGCTCGCATACCAGCTCCCACTCGGCTTAGCTCGGATTATTTTACTTTTAACATATTATATTTTTATATACATTTAATATATCACAAAAACTGATCATAATTTACATGTGATTAGGAGTGTAATTTGATATCTATACCACATTTAAAGGTTGTTACCATGCTAATAAACTTATATTGTATTTCGTTGAAATTAAGAACGTATTTTGTGTTGTTAAACTTGATTTTGGCTTGTAATGTATTAGGTTGAGCTTATTTTGGATATGTTCTTTTGAATTATTGAATAATATTTTAGACTACTGAATTTTGAATAATAACATGTTTGCACATAACTTGTTGGAATGAAATGTATTGTTCTGCTGCTCATGGAAGTGGCAACAATTGGTTTTGATGGTAATTGGTAAGTTCCAACTGGCTAAAAAGGTGATAAAATAATGAAAAAAAGAACATCGTGGATGAATTTAAATTTAAAATATAAAATTTCACATTTCTCGACTATATATTACTCCTCAGTGAATGTTGAAATGAATTTGACATAAAAAAACAAACAATCAAGCTAACTATCTAGCCTTTAAAAGTGCGCCTCAGCAGCCGTCAGGTGCATGCAAGCTGCAAGGTGATCAGAAAAACGCATCAAGGCCAGAAGCAGCACTTAATGCACATGTGGGTCAACACTGGTCAAAGTTAGGGTATGAAGAAGGCTGACATGTAAAAATGAGCAAAACTTAAGTAAAAGAGATGAGAAGGAAACAACTTTTGGTTTTATGTAGAGCAATGCCTAGAGTACATGAGGCTCTTCCTCATGACTCGGCTTACGGGGTCTTAACGCCTCAGCGCGCATCACACCTTCTAATTGACCAACCATGCTAACTATTTATATTTGTACCTCTATGACATGAGTTTCTAAAACTGACACAATTAACCAATCTAACGTTCTGATCTATCTTCGAAAAGGCAAATAACAGTCATGAACTTGCAAAACCCTATTCGAGTAGTATATCAAAATCCCAATTTATCCTCAAGCAGGAGAACAACTATATTCAAGCAGAACAAACAAACCGAAATCCATTCAAACTAGCTACCAGTGGCCAGAAAAACAACTTCCTTTTGGTGTGTGCTTGTTTGTTTGTAGATGCCATCTTTCAAAGATACACAAGCATAAACAACATAATAGTCCACACTCAATAGTCATGCAACCCTAATCCTAAAAAAAAAAATAAAGAATACAGAAGCTATAATTACCAAACTACTGCATAGAGTTGGTGTATATTTGATAATTTAATAGTTAAACATAAGGATATATAAGAGAGAGGTTAATTAGAAATGTAAAATAAGTCAAAAAGAAAAGTACATCCAAGCCTACTATCATACGAAAACGAATTACAAGGCAAATGCCTAATCATTGAGCCCCTTATCAGTATACAGAATCTCCACCGTCCATCATATACATATTCAATATTCCTCTTCAAGGCTGGCCAAGTCTTGAATCCATTGTTAATTACAGTAAAACAATCTCATAAGTTCTTCTAAAAAAAACTTCAAGCACAAGCAAAACTAAAATTCATTCAAACTAGCTACCAGTGGCCAGATAAACAGTACAACAGTCAACACTCGATAGTCCTAAAACCCTAGAAATGAAACCCTAAACAATAACAAAATATTCCGAAGCTTGAATTTCCAGAAGCTATTAATTGCCATACAAGTAATAACCAAACTATTGCATACAGTCCATATGAATTCGTTCATTGTTAAAAATACAGATACGTAACAGAAAGGTTATTTATAGTGCTTTATTTATGTCTAAATTTCGAGTAAATGATCCTAAAAAGCCACGAGAATTAATAAAAAATACATATTCAAATTAGACCTCAATTACGTAAAGCGCTGCGCCTTTGCAATTTGCGCCTCGAATTTGGACTCTATCGCCTTGGGGCACCTCGAAACCAAAGTTCTGTCCATACTCCATACTCAGTAGTCATGAAACCCTAGAAACCCTAAGCAAATGTTCTGTCCATACTCAACAGTCATGAAACCCTAACCAAAAACAAAATAACACACAATCTCCAATTTCTAGGACCTACTAATCACCAACCACAACATACACTCCGTGTAAACTTATTCATAGTTAAACATATAGATATAATTACATTAAAACAAAAAGATTAAGAAACACATACTTTCTCAAAGCAGGAGCCATCTTGTTGGTAAGAGTACCAGCAACAATCATACAATCACTCTGCCTAGGGCTGGGCCTGAAAATAATCCCAAACCGATCCAAATCATACCTAGCAGCACCGGTATGCATCATCTCCACCGCACAGCACGCCAGACCGAACGTCATGGGCCAGATCGATCCACGTCGGGCCCAGTTCATCAGATCGTCCACTTTCGAGATCACAAATTCAGCCGTTTTTGATAGACCTGCAGGAGAAGATGTGGCCGGTGGACCTGGCCGTGAGTACGGCGCCGGAGAGGAGAATCCTTCGGCTAACGCCGGGACGGTAGTGTGGATTGATGCGGCGGCGCGTGTGGAGGACGCGAGGAGAGAGAGGCGGTGCGATTGTCTAGCTAGGAGAGCCATTTTGCAGGCGTTGTTTTGTTGTGTTGAGGTTGAGGCAGAAGAAGGTGAAGAATAAAGGGGGTGGGGTAGATTTAAGGTGAGTCCGGTTCGGGTCGTTTGATGGTTATAGGTGGGTGGGTGGGTTGGTTGGTGTTGGGAATTAATGTTGTTGTTTGGCATAAGAATGATACATGATGGGTTATGGGGGCATTATCGTGTTTCAATGGATATCATAAATCAAAACTTAAGACTTATGATTAACGTTGTTAAAGGAGTTAGGGCTAACACCCTTGGCAGTTGTGTGAATTTCTAATATGACATGAGTGTAACATCTAATTTGTGGGGTTTGAATTTGGTATAAATGGGCTGGGATCAATTGGACAATTTGTTTAGCTAAATGGCTTAAGTTTGTGTCAGCTGGAATCATGATGACCCGTTTAACTAATTTCTTTTTGTTATAAATCAAAATAGTTCGGCATTTCATGTCAAAATCTAAAACTTAAAAGAGAAACTGATGTAAAGTTTTTATAATTAAAATACAATTGTTTTTATATATATTTGATTTCTTTTTTTAGATGTAACTTTGTAGTGTTAATGTGAGAAAATAATATAAAAAATCTGATTAAATGATTGTATTCATGTCAACTCGTGAATATTAGGGCCGTGTTCAAGTTCATGTCAACTTTTCGGGTTTGTGTTAGGTTGGACCTACGAACACGACCCATTTAACACCTCTAACCCTAAATAGTCTTGTTCTTGTATAAAATATCCTAGACTAGCGCGGAAATTACGAGGTTTCAATATGAAGCATCGACTACATCGAATAATGATAAAATGACTAAGGGCCATCCGTTTAGGTGATCGACGCACCTTAACAAATTAGGGACTAATAACAACAAACTAATTAATTACGAACGGCCATGTAACAATATCTGGTCTATAGGATATTAGGACTAAAGCCACGTCATCTTACTCGTTTTAGTCATCTCTCTGCATTGTAAACACATATGTATAGACTTAGATCATATCAAAATGTTTTACCTATAGATCTCTATCGCATATACAACATTTATTCTCACATCAGGGTTTTGTTGTAGAAGAAGCTTGGTCGTGGTTGGTGTATATTCTATGACAATAGCTTAATAATTTAGTTTTTGCGTATCTTGTAACAAGCTTAGTATAATGTTTATGTGGTTAGTGAGTCTAGAAAAAAATGGGCTTGGAGATGGACGTAGCCCAAGTCATGTGGTATATAATCCCTTGTATCATGCGGGATTAGGTTAGCCCTTTATACATCTAGAGAACTAGAGTGAGAGGGAGAATTCGTGGGTTTGCAAGTAGTTAATGAAATCGTCTGTGATTTTGTTTGTTCTTGGAGTCTTGAATTGATTGTATAGAAGACGGTTTAAAGTAACTTGTGTTTTCAAGTTCTACCCGTTTTCTGTGTTCATCGGATCAAGAGGATTCCGCACTCTTGATTCGTTAGTCAATCTTGTCTAGATCCATGGTGAAAAGGACCTACAGCCGAAGTGAGACCAGCTTCTTTGTGGTGAGCCTAACCGTAATGAGATGAAGATCCAAACTCTTATGTGGTTAAGTATGCATACTGCATTTCTACGTTGACAAGTCTAGTTTGTGTATTCTGGTTGTATCCAACAAATTTCAACAAGAATCAAGTGAGTGAGCGATCATAGGCATGAAGTTTTTTATATGAGCTCTTCATCTTTTGGATATGTAATATACTTTACTCTCCATTAATCTAAACTATCCTAATATTGAAAGCCTAAACCCTCCATTAAAATTTCCAATATATTGGGTGTGCTCTTCATGAGTACGTGTGAAATAAGTTCATATTATAATTGTGTCAGTCTCCATTAGGTTTTAGAATTTCTATAATTGATCTCAAAAGCATGTTTTCTAATATTGTTTTTTTTTGTGTGCGCGCGCATTCATGATGCAAAAGAATTTATTTTCCATGTTCATAATATCAAAATGGAAATTGTGATCAACTGAATTTTAATGTGTTTATTTTTATTGAATATTCAACTCTTCATACTTTGAACAACATTAGTAAGGGGTACATGGATGTTGTCATATTCGTCACCGATATAGACATACCAAAGAACTACATAGGTAAGCCTCAAGGGTACCGAACAGGGGCGGACCCACCCTTTGGCCAAGGCGGCGACTTGAAAAAAAAATTAGTGTATATTTTAGGCAAACAACCCGACCGCATACCTTGAAAATATGGTTGAACACTTTATTCGCACCCCCAGCAAATAATTCCTGAGTCCACCACTGATATCGAATGTTGTCAAGCTTCTTTTAATTCTTTAAGGGTCATTATTTCTTCCGAATTCAATCGCTTCGTTCTTAAACCTCCCACTCTTCCTAAATGTGATACAGTTAAATTATTATGATCTCTTCTCACTTAACTAAACCAATGTTAATGTATAGCTAAACTAAGTCATCCATTGCATGAAATAACATCATGCATAACCCCTCAATATTCTCCTACCATATATATATATATATATAAACTAGCGTGTAACAACATGTTAGCATCCAACCATCCACCGGTATCCCCAAATTCATGCTTTCAAAAGAAATTAATGTGATCAATAAACTTTTAGATCAAATCCTATTCACGATGTCAAACCGTGAGCAATTCCTACGTCTTCTCCTGTGTTTTATGAAACCAAAAATCAGGGTCGACCGATGGTATGACCATGTGGGGCAACTGACTCCATATTAGTGTTATTTTCATGCTAAAATCTCAATCGTACCCTATAAATTTCAGTTCAAGCCCCCCTTGTCGCCTCTCAGGAAAAAAAATATAAAGATCTGGTCCACCATTGCCAAAAATGACGAGAATAAAACCCTCACCTTCTCAAGGGAGGAGGCTAAATACTGAACGAAAGCAACTCATACTGAAAAGTTGAAGCTCAGGAAAATGAATGTGGTATGGTTAAACAAAAAGAGACGATAGATAGTTTTCTTTTAATGTACTACATATGTATCAAATATCACCATATTTTCTGACAGCAACATGGCAAGTCCAAAAGAAAGAGAAATCAATGGTTTTTGAAATATTGTTTTATAGACTTTTACCATGAACTAAACTGATTACCACTGTGTGTATATCTGGATTCTAAAGTGCACATTATAATTAGAATTTTAGTTAATATCCTTAAGCCAACTTGATAGGAAAAAAGTCTTCAGACATCTGAAAATCCAAACATTATAACATATCATTTTCCAAATACATTGGTTACAATTACATCTACCAGATTCATTACATTAATCCCCTAGATATGCAACAATTTATTTAAAGTCACACATCTTCAACAAAAAAAAAACCCTACTAATTAAACATTCACCCCATCAAAATCTTAGTTTATTTTATTATACATTTGATGTTAATGTTACCCATCCACTGCCTCCACAGTGCCGCCACGACTCCACCACCACCACCGCGACAACCATAATCATTCATTTCCGCGCAAACAAGACAACGCGACAAGACCCAACGTCTGTAGATTCATTTTAACAACAGTATCCGTAAACATCTTCGTATCCTCAACCGTGTTCCCCACAGGCACATCAACAATGTACGATTCCAAAACGATGGTGTACACCTTTTCGCCTTTCTTAAACTCATTAACCGACGTAACAGAAAGATAGTTACTCAACCTATGTTCACCACCCAAAACTCGAAAACTCAATATATGTTTCTCGTCGTCAAGAACCTCAAGCCGCTCAGTGCTCGTGGAGGCTGGGAGACCCGACATGACTGTCACTTTGCGTATGCTGCCAACTCCACCGTCCCCAGACATGTTGCAACTCTTGATGAAATGCTTGTAGCGTTGTGGGTTGTCGAAGCTGCGTATGAGTGGCCAAACGACGCGTGCGGGTGCTTCGATGTGTTGGGTTATGAGGGACGTGCATGTGTTGGGCATTTTGTCGAACATGTGGTGTGCATTGATTAAGAGTTGGAGTTGTGAGTATTCTTCTGGTGTGAGGCCTTCTGGGATTGAGTTTTGGTCCATTTTGTGAGGAAAATGAATGAATGAATGAAATGTGTGGGGCATTGCTTGATATGAAGAGAAAAGGACGAATCGAAGTTGGAAGAAGATCACGTGGAAATGGAAGTGTCGGTAGCAAAAAGAAGTTAGTAATGAAGTTCTTGTGAGTATGAAAATGATAGGGTTTTTATTTATTTTTTTTTCTTTTACTTTCTTTTTCATTTTTATTATATGACCAATATTTCAACGATCAATTATGATACGAGCCAAAATGGGTTCGGGTTTAAATGGGTCAAACAAGCGTTTCAAAAGAATAGGTCAAATGAATTTGTGTCAAAACACATCGGGTTAGAGTAGGGACACATACTATATTTGTTCTTTTACGACGACTAGAGGTGAGTGTGGGTGACGGTGGTGGTAACGCAAGTGCATAAACCCGTCCATACTTTAAATACTTTGTTTTTCTAACTCGCCCATGATAAAAAAAAAATAGATATGACCTAATTAACTCACAACTTATGTCAAAAATCACCCACAAACAAGGATTATATTTTTTGGCCCAATACTGATGGCTTGAGTATTTTTCTGTAATTTCAATTATCCAATACCATATCAGTACTGACCACCCATAACTAGTATAGAGATTAGCTCATATTCGGTTTTGATAATGTACGGTACAATGTCGGTTCAATCAGATACCGCTACCAATCACATCTATACCCACAAACAGTGGGCCTAAAGAAGTGACCACATAAGCGCCATCCCACACTGTTCGGACTTTGCCCCTCTCATAGCCAAAACTAGCTCCAAAAAAATGTCTTAAAAACACACCCTCTCTCCTCCCCAATCACATATAACTGGTTTCTAACGTTTTTACACAGTAAGTTAGTAACGTTAATTCTCCCTGTCTCATCTGCACCGTCCCCTGATTGGGTACTGTGAATACTAACAAATTCACCATATTAGGTATAATAGGCGGATCTAATGTATTTGTTTGTAATGTAATAATAAAGCAAATTCAAAAGTTATACTTTTAAAATTGTAATATTAAGAAAGTGTTATATTTTACTTTCTTTTATATAGATGTTTAATTAAAATTCATAACTAATTTCTTGTGTATCTTATATGTTGATAAAATATTCACTACATTATTTTAATTTTAAAACAAACTGGTAGTAATTTAATGTTAATAACTTTTTTTTTTCTAATAGAAACAGTTATATTATATTATTATATACTACATACATACTAAAGGAAAGAAGAATCTACGGTAACTTGTTTTCATTGGTTTGATCCACGTGGGAACCATAAAGCCTCCTTTGTTTTTTTATATTAAAAAAAGAGTTAAATGCTTGGTTGGTCCCTGTGGTTTGCAAATCTTGCAGACTTGGTCCCAGTGGTTCATTAATTACACACTTGGTCCCAGTAGTTTCAAATTTTGCACTCGGGTGGTCCTTACCACTAACCTTTGTTAGATTTCTCAGTTAAGTATATGCAAAATTACTATATTACCCTTGAAATAGTAGTATCCACGCCGCCAACAAACTGCCGCCCCCTGCACCATCTACTGCCGCCCTGACGCCGCCTACCTCTGCACCTCCTGGGACGCCCGCATCCACGCCGCCAACAAACTCCAGTCCTCCCAACACGAGCGTGTCTGGGTCTGCGAAGCCTGCGAGCAAGCCCCAGCAGCCTTCATCACCCATCACCCATCGACACCATCACCGCCGTCGATCTCTCCGACCAGATCCTCACCACCACATGGGATGACGTGTCAGGACTCGAAAACCAGCAGAAACGACATCTACAACGCCTCCACACCAAAGGAGTCCTCTGGAAGAATCAAGAACAGGCGGTGGTGTTCCGGCTGAGCCACGGCGGAGATGTCGAGGCCGACGGAAACTGCAAAATTTGTTTATTCCTTTATCTCATACTTTCTCCCTAAAAAGTGAACCTAATCCAGTCACCACTAATTTACTCCTCGGTTTCAACGCCGGCAGCTGCCACTCCCCCGCCGGCGACAACTCAAAACCGTCATCGGACTTTTTCTCCGGCAGAGCTAACTCACTCAACGACGTCGTTTCCTCCCCAAAATTCAGCTCAAAAACTCTAGACTCCATCTCTAATTCTGATTCTTTCCGTTCCACTGCGTGTGGCGTCGGCGGTGGAGTCGGTGGCGGAGATGATAATTTTATCAACGGTGCCGGTTGAGTACGGAAGTGTGGCGATAGCCATTTCGATGGTGCAGGGGGCGCCAGTTTGTTGGCGGCGTGGATACTACTATTTCAAGGGTAATATAGTAATTTTGCATATACTTAACTGAGAAATCTAACAAAGGTTAGTGGTAAGGACCACCCGAGTGCAAAATTTAAAACTACTGGGACCAAGTGTGTAATTAGTGAACCACTGGGACCAAGTCTGCAAGATTTGCAAACCACAGGACCAACCAAACATTTAACTCTAAAAAAAATACCGAAAATTTAAACAATATGGGCTCTAGCCCAACGGGTCCATGTGTTGGTTCCTCACCCACCAACAAGAATAAACTTATAACTGGAATTGAAATTTATTTTAAATGATCTCATCAATAAAAGTATATAGTTTTTAACTGATTAATTATTTAATAAAACCCCGAATAAAATATACTCAGGCCGGAAAAAGAAAAGAATTAAGGGGCTGTTTGTCAACTTCTGAATGGTTAAGTGCTGATCCAGTTAGAGGTTTGAATCATTAAGTGCTAAACCAATAAAAAGTCTGAACCATTAAGAGCTAGTATAATGCTTAACCGTTCAGAGACAAATGTCTGACCAATCAGATTAGACGTCTTAACCATTCAGACTCTGTATAATGCTTAATCATTCAGAGGCAAATGTCTGAACCATTCAGACATCTACTCGCGAAACAAACACTCTGAACCATTAAGTGTTGAACCAATAAGAGGTCTGAACCATTAAGAGCTCCATTAAAAGGTAAACAAACAGCCCCTAAGCCCCACCCGTTTCAACCGGTACTAAAAATGTAACAAGGTGTGTGAAAAGGTGCCCCTCTCCGTAAGGCTGAGGGTTATGGTCCCACATTGTAGACTAGGTTCAGTGTGTGTATGTGTTAGCTGGTCTAGAAACAAAAACTAAAAATTTTATACAAAGACTCATTACTCAACCCTGTTCACCTTTGCCACCCCAAATGGGTTTCTTTAAACAAGACAATCATCACAGACAGTTTTGAAATACCTTATATTTACATGTTAAAACTGAGAACAATACCGGTTTGTTTGTCAAGTGCTTCGCCTTTGAAAAATATGTCTGTCTTCCGCAGTTCCGCGCGTTAAATTTTCAATATTTACAACTTTTTAAGCCACTTTGGGCATTTCAATATACAACTTAAGATTTTTTCCCCAAAGGTTTCAACTTGCCTGCTGACATGTTCATGGGGCTAAGAGAGCATCGTGTTGTCGTTTCTTGTCAAGTTGGTATCCATCTCGTTGAGATCAGCACGATGTGAGTTCTACGCGTGGTGAATTTTTCCATTATCACTTTGCGTCCTCGACTGATGTGTTGAAAACAAAACTTGGAAATGCTGTGGTGATGTCCCTGCATAATCAATATAATTTATACAACAAACTCAGATGACTGTTAAAAAGATAGTTCATGACTCAAACTGATGAGTTTTGTGGCAATAGTGATGTTATATATGTGGTAAGATGGATTGAAACACTTTTTTGTCTAGTTTTGTGAAAATTAAAAATGATCAAATCGTTAATTATGATTTCGAAAACAATATTATTACAATCTATATCACTGAAAAACAAAATAAGGGGTTGATGCTTATAAAAAAAAGAAACTCGAACATATTTCTCAACGTGTTCCACCCATTTGACCAGTTTTCCTACTTTAGCTAAATTTTCTGATTTGGCAGTTTGAAACTTGAAAACTTGCAAAATATCATATTTACCTAACTAAAGAGATTGATATCAAATACACCAGTTTTAATACACAAAATGTGTATTGGCCCATTTCATTATATACAACGATAAGACCGATATACCCTTCTCTTTATCCTTACACTCTAAACTCTCATACCCTACTGCAAATTTTAAACAAGGGTAGAAATGTCATAAATTGAAAATTGGTATGCCTAATATTATGATCTTTTGTTGAGTAAATATGATATTATACCAAGTTATGAGGGAGATATACGAAACTAACCCTTAAAGCATAACCCAAATCAACTAATAAGTAAACGAGTCAAAATTGCCACCTCTACTATAATATAGTAAAAAACAAGTTTAGGATGAAGAACAGTGGCATACGCAAGGTAAGGAAGAGTCATGTTCTTTAAAAGTCCGGGGTGACGAATGACAAATTCTTTCCATTCCTCTTTACAGATTTTACCATCTCTATCAGCATCTGCATCAACAAATGTCTGCAATAACCATCACCACCATCATCGTCTTTATTTTATTGGTTACTAGAGTAATATAGAATAGTTTTGAGTGTTGTAAGAATCGCTAGTCAGGTACGGACTAGCGATTTATCGGATTGAAATTTTTATATGTAATCTTCAGTTTTATATATATACGCACATAAAAATGTGTAATTTTTTTAGCAAGACAAGCTTTAACCCCTCATCAGCTTATTTTTTAAGTAAACAAGATTAATCACCGAAATTCACAAGCTTTGACCGGAAAAAAATGGCCGGAATTTGTTCGGAACCACCGATTTTTTTGGCTGATTAGGATTCAGGACTGCCTAGGGCCACCGTTGACTGTCTAGCTATTACTAGGCCAATTAGAGGAAAATTTCTCGGTGAACCTCCGACTAGCGATTAATCGGATGCTAGTTAGAATTTTTACAACGATGAAATTTTGACAAATTCCGGAAGATCTTACTTTGTCAATAATAGCCTCAAGAAGATCATCTGATAAGGTCATCTCAGATTCCATTAATATTGCTATTAGCATCTGCTTCACCTATACAAAATAAAATACAAACTGAGTCCCATACATGATATCCGTCACATACTCAAATGTTAAAGTATACTCACTTCCTCTCGCTCAATATACCCCGTCTGTCTCAGATCATAGAGCCTAAAAGCAACTGCAGAAAATCAAATAAATCTTTAGGGGTCACATCTCTTATGATATATACTTTAGAGAAAATCATGAAAGTAGTTGTTTTTATGAGTGTGTATACCGGTCACGTCAGAACAATTTACGCATATAGTCACGAGATACACGAATCTACTTTTACTTGCCTAAACTCTAAATAGTATCATTCTACAAAAATATAACGCATACACACGCGAATAACAATACATACTCGAATCTATGAGTGATATGGTGTAACATACCACATAAATTTATTTCATAATTGATGGGAAAAAGCTTGATACGCTAGTAAAAGTAGATAAATGACTCTGAGTCGCGTATCTTATGACTGAATGAGTGATATGTTTCTGACATGACCATATAGGTATAACACACTAAAAATGGCTATTTTGTGATTTTCTCTACAATTTATTATTAATGAAAGATTGAAAGTACTGAGAGTTTGTATAATTTTCAGTGTCTATTTCATAAAACCAATACCCTTTAAATAGGGAATGTACAATCGAAAATAAGGAAACAAAATCAGGAAACAATAAACAAAGATAATATACAATCAAACAATGAATGTTAATCTATTCCTAAAATAGTGGAACAATCTTTGGCTGGAAATATGACTGGCTAAGACTCCCCCGCAGTTTGAATGGGCGTAGGACAAACGCTCAAGCTAGATCTAAAAAATTCAAATAGTTGCCGAGATATCCCTTTGGTGAAAATATCCGCGTATTGCATGGAAGATGGAACGTGTAACACACGTATTTGACCAACCCGAACTTTCTCGCGGACAAAATGGATGTCAATCTCAATATGCTTCGTCCGTTGATGCTGAACTGGGTTGTCAGAAAGATATATGGCAGAGACGTTATCACAATACACCACTGAAGCTTGACGCAGAGGAATGTGTAATTCGAAAAGCAAAATTGCGAATCCAAGTCGCCTCAGCGACTGCGTTTGCAACACCACGATACTCAGCCTCGACACTAGACCAAGAAATAGTTGATTGACGTTTGGACGACCACAATATTAAATTATCACCAAGAAACACACAATATCCGCTGGTTGAACATCTAGAATCCGGGCACCCGCCCTAGTCAGCATCAGAGTAGGCCACTAAAGCATGAGAAGTGGATTTAATCAGCCGAATACCATAATGAATGGTGCCCTGTAAATACCGTAAGATACGCTTTAAGAAATTAAAGTGTGGATCCCGCGGCTCATGCATGAAAAGGCAGACTTGCTGACCTGCATAAGTAATATCGGGCCGTGTAAAAGTAAGGTATTGTAATGCCCCAGCCAGGCTCCGATAAAGTGTGGGATCATGAAATAATGCACCATCTGATGCACTAAGTTTGGATGCTAAATCAACCGGTGTTGTGCACGGTTTGCAGGTGGTCATATTTGCACGGCAGAGGATGTCCCGAGCATATTGTGTCTGGTCCAAAACAAACCTGTCGAGTTCCTGGATACCTTGATGCCCAAAATATGGTGAAGACTACCCAAATCAGTCATTGCAAATTCCCTAGACAATGTGCGAATGGTATCATGCAAAAATACGTCCGAGGAGGCTGCAACATAAAGGAGCAAGAAAGCTGTGTGATCACCATGTTTGTAAATAAAGAGAGAATTATCACATGTACTGCTCTTAAATCCGTGGGATAGAATAAAAGTAGCAAAGCGTGTATACCAAGCACGCGGGGCCTGTTTCAAGCCATAAAGTGACTTCTTCAAGCGACAAACATAATTAGGATAGTTGTTGTCGACGAAGCCCGTAGGCTGATGCATGTAAACAGTTTCATTCAAAGTACCGTGTAAAAATGCGTTCTTTACGTCCAATTGATGAATTGGCCAAGAACGAGAGACTGCTATAGAAAGAACAGTATGTATGGTGGCCGGTTTAACAACCGGGCTAAACGTGTCCTCACAATCAACACCTACAGTTTGAGATTTCCCATTGACAACTAATCTGGCTTTATACTATTCAAGAGAGCCATCGGACTTAAATTTGTGGCGAAATAACCACATACAACGAATAACTGGCCTGTCAGCGGGACGAGGTACCAAGTCCCATGTCTCGTTATCCTGTAAAGCACGAAACTCGGTTTGCATGGCACGCAACCAGTGAGGGTCAGCAAAGGCTTTGGCATAGGTAGTTGGAACAGGGGAGATGGCTGTGGTAGTGTGTAAAATTTTGGCTTTGTAACGGGTTGTCATGGGATGTGTGTTGTGTGGTTGAGTGGATTGGGCAGGAGCTGGAGGGATAGCAGCCGTAGGTTGGTTGGGGGGGAGGGGTTGTCGTAGATGGGTTGGGCTCGGTGGTAGGCTGGGGGTTAGGTTGGCGTGGTCGGCGAGAGTAAGTGATAGGGTATGGGGCGGCGGAGGGGTGGGTCGTAGGAATGGGGAAGGTTGGTGGTCTTGGAAATGGAATCCTGGAGGTATGGAGTCGTTAAGGAAGTTGTAGGAGGTGGTGGATTGGGGAATGGTGTATGGAAAAGTATGTTCGTCAAATATGACGTGGCGAGATATGGAGACCTTGCCCGTGGTCGGGTCAAGGCATCGATAGCCCCGGAAATCTGGTGGATAACCGAGGAAGATGCAACGAATGGAGCGACTGTGGAGTTTGTGTGGTTGGGTGGCGGACTGGTTGGGGTAACAAGCACACTCGAAAACCAGAAGGTGATCATACGTAGGATGGCGAAGGTATAGGGCAAAAGTAGGTGTAAAAAAGTTTACGCGTTTGGTAGGTAGGATATTGTGAAGGCAGGCTGCCGTGTGGAGGGCTTCCACCCAAAAGGATGGTGGGAGACTGGCATGAATAAGGAGGAACGGATGATGTCATTGAGGCGTCTTATCATCTGTTCTGCACGACCATTCTGAGAGGATGTCTGGGGGCAGGAGAATCGAAAAAGAAGGCCGTGCTGGGTTGCAAAACTTTTAAATGCATGATTGTCAAATTCGCCGCCTAGATCACATTAAAAGGTTTTGATATGTCTGTTAAATTGAGTTAAAATAAGGCGGTGAAATTTGACAAAGGTTGTAAAGGTTTCGGATTTATATTTTAGGGGGTAAACCCAGATAAAGTGTGAAAAATTGTCAATTAAGACCATGGAATACTTGTATCCGGTGTTACTGGGTTTGGGTGATGTCCACAGGTCACAATGTATAATATCAAATGGTGTAAATGTAAATGTAGAAGAGTCATAAAAAGGTAAACGTTTACTATTGGAAATCAAACAAGAATTGTAAACACGGGAATGTGACTTTTTATTAGAAGAAAAATTAAAACGACGACTAAGTATATCTAGGACTTGAGCTCCCGGATGTCCTAGTCGATCATGCCACGGCAAGGTTGTTGATGCAAGAAAACAGGCTTGAGGAGGAAGGGTTGATGGGGTGACTGGGTAGAGATCTCCCGTGCTATTGTGGCGGGACAGTAGGCGTCCCGTTTTGAGGTCCTTCAAAGAAAAACCAAAAGGATCAAATTCAATAGACACGTTATCATCACAGGTAAATCGTCTAACAGATAAAAGGTTTTTAATGATTTTGGGGTTGTATAAGACATTTGGTAAAATGTATGTGCGGTTATGGATGGGAAGTAAACCAGTGCCAGAGCCCTCAATTGGTAATACATGACCATTGCCAACCAAAAGTTTAGTGGAAACAGAAAACATGTCAAGGTAAAGAATTGTACCGTTATTATTAGTGACATGACTTTCTGCTCCAGTGTCAAAGAACTGAGTGGGCTCCGTGTAGCTCATCTGCATTGCATTAAAAGCTGCACTCAAGTCGGACGGGCTTAAGGCATCAAAACCAGGTGGGGCGTAGCCGTATGGGCCTGTTGGGGCCTGAGGTGGATAACCTGCATAATGTGCCAAAGGTGTCGGGGGGAAGGGTGGTTGGGTCGCCATTGGGTTTGGGTCGGGTAAGGACACGGTGGGGTATTCCACCAAGCCCACTGTGGGTAGGAGTTAGGATGAAAGGCCCAATTGGAATTCCCATTGGATGAATTTTTGTTGCTGCGTCCACGGCCACCACGGCCTCTGTATAACTGGCCACGGCCACCACGGCCTCGGTAGGGCAGATTTCGGTAGTAGGATGGCTGAGACGGCTGGCTGGGATTGTTGTTATTGTGCGCTGCAGGGGTCACAAGGACAGAGGATGTCTTTTGCTGGCGAGCCTCCTTTCGTAACACCTCATCTTGGAGCATAGAACGTGCTAAAACCCAATCAGCACCTTGTGAATTAATGAGAGCTGCTGTGGTATCAAATTTGGATGAATCCAGCCCACGAACCAATTGTAAAACGAGTCGGGGACTCGGTGATAGGGTGATCAACATCTTTCAATTGATTTGCCAAGTGTTTTAGTTGCTGACAATAATCCTCAACAGAGGAACATGCTCCAAGTGTGAGATTAACAAAGTGTGTTTCTAAGGCAGCAGCTTTTGCTTGTTTATTGCTGAGAAAAATTTTCTCCAATTGCAGCCAAGTTGACCGAGCCGAAGCTTCGGTATCAAGAACCCGGGTGAGTAACTCATCCGATATGGTGCTATAAATCCACTGGGAGACCAGTGCATCCAGCTCTTTCCACGACAGATAATCGGAATCCGAGGGATCTGGGGCAGGGGTATTATCGATGTGGTTAAGGACCTTATACGCCACGGCGTGAAACTTAAAAAGTTGTACCCATGACGTATAGGTGACCGTGCGTCCATTGAGGGTACGAATTTTGGACTGAATGTTGGTGACAAAATAGGTGGGGTGAAGGGGGCAGGCTTGGTTTCAGCGGTTGAGTTGGGTGGTTGATCGGGTTTCGTCATGGAGATCGGCTGGTGGATGTTTTGAACAAGAACAAGGATGGGGACGAGGCTCTGTTGTAGGGTCGGCTGGGAGGAAAACCCGAAAAAAAAAAGAAGAAGGTATTTAGAACCGAGGCTCTGATACCATGAGAATTGGTATAATTTTCTATGTCTATTTCATAAAACCAATACCCTTTAAATAGGGAGTGTACAGTCGAAAATAAGGAAACAAAATCAGGAAACAACAAACAAAGATAATATACAATCAAACAATGAATGTTAATCTATTCCTAAAATAGTGGAACAATCTTTGGCTGGAAATATGACTGCTAAGAAGTACAGCTTTGAAAAACGTCTTACAGTTTATTTTATCTTCTGTAGGTGCGTTGGGATGGAAGATACTTAGAGCATGAACAAATTCCTCAAATTCGATTACACCGTTCCTCTTTTCATCAAAAAGATCAAACACCTATAAAAATAGCACTTCGGTAACTATAACGTCTGGTAAAATGTGGGACATAGCCCGTCAAAAAATCGATTAACCGAAATAGGACACATTAAAATAAAAATTTTAACAAAGCACCTACCCGGTCCAAAAAAAGATTTTCGCCCTGAGGGGTATGGAATAGTGCTAACCGGAGCTCTTCCTGTACAAAAGTAAACATCAAATTATTAGCTTGCTTGTAGATCAGACCCATTTCATACTGACCCTTAGACTTGGATGAAAACTAGAAAGTATACCTTGTGTATCAATCCATCGTCAATAATGGAGGAACTCAAGCTTTTAAACAGTTCAAAAAGCGCCTCCACTTCATTAACAGTAACTGCAAAGAACATAGAGAATGCGTAAAAGGTAGTTCTTGAAACATTCTTATCTCATGCACGGCATTGCCACATGATTGCTAGAATAGAAAGCATATGTGCCATTAGAACATATCACTCCAATCACAACACAACTTTTATAAAAAAAAAAAACTAGTCGCACAACTAATACGGTTACACAAATTGAGTTGCATAAAAACGATCCACCTCAATTACATAAGTAGACGTCCACTTTTGAAGAAATGTACAAACTACTAGGGGTTGCAATTTCAGATACAGCCCGAAACACTACTTGGGAAGAATCAGGTTTTGGGCTGATAACCTGGCATATAACCCGTTTAAAAAACGGGTCATGTTCGGGTTGACTTGTTTAACCATTTAGTTAAACAGGTCGACTTGCCAAAATGTTTAATTATGCAGGTCGATCCACTAACCAGTTTAATCCCATTTTTTTACAACCCACCAACCAACCCTGTTGACAAGTTTACAACTTGATTATCACCCGCCAACCCGTTTGACACGTTTAGATAAATGGGTTTGTGTCCAAGTTACACGATTTTATGTGTGCGTGGGTTAAGATTGATGTTTTTCACCCGAATAAAAATATCGGTTGTGTTCAGGGTTGAACAATTCAACCTGCCAACCCCTAAATAAGTAAATAATACTACTTTTGGAAGGTAGTGTGTTTGATCATCATTGCTCTAAATTTCAAGCAAGTTTTGACAACCACATTAATCTTATGACAACTACTAGAGATCTTGTTTGGTTGACTAAAATTTTAAAGCGTATGCATCAATACTTCAGTTGACCATATATAAGTCAAACCACACATCTTGCGGCCTAAATCCTGTGATTGTTAATCATGAATAACAACTGCAAGACTTAATTTCTATTTAAAATTAAACTGTAAATCACAGAAACAAAGCTAAATGGATCAATCAACAACAAGATCAGACAAGAAAAACTGACAATTAGATCCAGAAGCAAGACGAGAAAGCTGATGATGATCAAAGCGAAGTTTCTTGGAAAGAGAAGGATCCCAAGGGTTGAAATTGAAGCAACCAGAGAAGGTGACTAATATGACTTCAGCTATGATAATAATTGGTGTAAATGCAGCACATATCTTGTCTCCAATGGTTAATGATGAGCTCCATCTCTGTTCAAAACAAACATTCAAACACACAAAATAATAATAATAATAATAATAATAATAATAATAATAATAATAATAATAATAATAATAATAATAATGATGATGATAAGAATAGAAAGGAGAGATAGCCGAGGGAATTGTACCGATGAATCATTGGATGTGTTCATCATGCCCTGTTGCAAGATGGTTTGAGGTGCTCATCAAGAATAGAAAACCATGAGGAGAGAGAGAGAGAGAGAGAGAGAGGATTGAAGTCGCACGAAAGATTATATATGTAGAGCTGGCTTCACATGTACCATGTTTATGTTTTTCTAGATAACCAAACTAGTCTTTATTAAATATTAGTACACCTCCCCTATCTCGTTACGTTACATCAATCGTTCCAATCCTATGTTACGAGCAGAAATTACGATATAAACCTAACATATAATTTTTAGATTTAGGTTTAATCTAAATGATTAGAGTTATTTTTAGATTGAACCCATGGGGAGAGGGACGACGGCTCAGGGTTCAAACCCTTCGGGCCCCCAATTCTTTTTAAATATATTTTGCACGTAAAAGTTTATGTCAACCCGGTTAGGTTGGGGATTGGCCCGTTTAACCCACCTATTATTATACTTTAGAATTAACTGCCATTTTCATCCGTGAGTTTGACCAGTTTTGCGACTTTCGTCAAAATGTTTTTTCATCTGGATCCAAAAGGTTTGAAATCTTATCATTTTCATCTGGTTGTTAACTCCGTCCATTTTTCTCCGTTAAGTCAAGAGTATTTTCGTCTTTTTTTGTTAACTTTAAGGGCAATACAGTCTTTTCATTTTATTTACAAGCATTTAAAATATCCCTGACTGAATCTGTTAGATCGAATTGGTCTAATTATACATGTTACATCAGTGAGAAGAAGCTATATTTTTTATTTTCTGCGCATATGCATGCATACATAAAAGAATACTATATATTTTGACGTTATTAGGATTAGGGTGTTTACGGTCCGGTTTTGACAGTTTTTATATCAAAGCGTGAGCCAAAGTCTTAGTTATCACCATAAACCAAAATCAAATCATTGAAAACTAAAACAAAACCAAACTAAACCGTTACAAACAGTTTGGCTTTGGTCAGCTTTCAAAATTGGGAGTTGCGGAAGGACGAGGGGCAGAGGGTGCAACGATTGCCGATTGACTCGATTAGTCAATAAGATCAACGCATTTCTTGTTTATTATAGTCTATATAATTTTACTTTAAAAAGTTAATATATTATTGTTAATTTGTTTCGCATGGGTGTGATTCATCATATCCGATATCTCTCACTCCTGATTGTTAAAGGGTCAACTTGAGACCTCTAGACTCGGTATTGAAATGACCAACCTTTCTCAAATAATGCAAATACTGTGACCTTTTATATAAATTTTA
This sequence comes from Scalesia atractyloides, assembly GCA_947069175.1. NCBI lineage: Eukaryota > Viridiplantae > Streptophyta > Magnoliopsida > Asterales > Asteraceae > Scalesia > Scalesia atractyloides. The sequence goes on from CAMTDV010000008.1 coordinate 75,878,460, forward strand.
TATCTAATTGTAATATCTTCTATTTGGTAAGCATCAAGAGAAATTTTTATCCACTAGTACAAGATATCTAAAGCACTAATATATAGCCATAATTTTATATTAACTATTACTATAAAACTATATATGTGAAAAATGATTAGTACTAAAGTATTATCTGATTGGAGAAATCAGTTTTAAATTCTCAAAGGAAACCAATAAAGAATGTTTAATGTTATTTTTTTAAAACAAATATCACAACAGACAAACATACAAACACCTATCCTCCATAGTCACCCTTTGATTATATTTAATATACTATAAAAAGATATATTTAATAATAAAATTATTATAATACTTCTTACGTACATATACGTACCAGCTAGGTATAAAAGAAGGTGAGTCGCTCATATGAAATAAGGCTTGTCTTATTAAAAGCTCGTAATAAGTTGAGTTTAAACATGTTTGAGTTTGAACGCAAGTCTAAATTGAAGCTTATTAAATAAATGAATGGGAACTTAGCTTTTTAACATCAAGCTTGACTGTTAGCACCCTGATTCCTGGTGGGCTCAGACTTGGTGTTTATGCGTGACGATTGAAAACAGTATCACAAATGGCAATGAAAAATGAATAAAGTAAAGTAATAAACGTAAAAGCTTGAATATAATAAATAGAGTTTATACAAGCTGTTCGTACAAAGTATCCACAATCAAGATCGAAATAAAAAGCCATTTGAGACTATAATGAGTCTTTTATTGTGGAGTTGCAAATTCCAAATTCTAAGACCAAACCCACTCCAGCCTAGTCCTTACTTGTTTTAGTCTTTTGAAAATACGTCTGTTTTCACTGGTAAATACTAATAACCGACTCTTTTGAAAATCTTTTCAAAATTTATTTAATACCATTTAGTATTTCATTTTTTTTAAATAACCTGGGATAAATTATTTCTCTTGTAACCAGTTTTACATGCTTGTCGATACAGTCGGGGACCAGAAATAAAATGTCGGTACATGATTAATAAACACACCACGTTTATATATATATATATATATATATATATATCATTTATTATTTGCGTCTGTCTTAAGTATGCCTACACCTAGCGATTCAAGTCGTAGCCATTTGCAATTAAATGAGTCGGGACACCCGGGCACGGTCGTATTAACCCCCAAGTGTTTAAGTTATCAAGTAGAATACGGATTAAAACGAGTTATTTTCATTTCTATGACATTATTCGCCCTTTTGAAATACCCAACCAAGTGGCTAATGCCATATCCCAAGTCTTTATAAAATAAATAGGCTAAGAGTATTTACATGTGCTAGTCTTTTATAATAACAATATATTTCGCACAGTCGTATTCAAAGTATCTCAGCTAGGGTGCAATTTATAGGAGGATTCTAGTCTGGAATGAATGAAAATATTATTCGTTAGAATGTTAACAGGTCATTTATAAGTCTTTGACTTCTACCGGTTAACTTAAGGATACGCTCGGTTCGCTAGATTATGCGTTGACTGGATAGAATGTAGTTTATACCCACCCGAGTGCTAGGCCTCGTGTAGTCGTGTAATATGGGTCTATTAACCAAACATTCTGATTTAAAATGGTTTTGAAATGTTTTGATCCGATTCGACTAGTTTATATATTTTATTTAATTTAAACTAGTTGTACGCATATATACGGTATCGGGTGGTCGAATAGGTCTATGACGAGTCGGTTATGTCAAAATACATTTTATAAAGTTGCATGATCAATTTTAGGATCAGATTATACCTTGTAGGTTTTAAAACATTTTTTTGTGCCATAGTGGCATTTTTGACATTTTCAAAAGTATATAATGTTGACTCGTCAATTGACCCATCAAACGACATGACCAGAAGTTATAACCTTTGAGGGTAATTCCCTATAATATTATGGTCGTATAAAAAGCGTTAATCGGGTTCTATGTTTGACCAGAGGGGCCAGAATTGAAAGCTAAAGTAGAAGTCAAATTGTTTGACTTTTGATTAGGAAATGAGCACTAAACTGAAAATGACGAGTTGGGCATGATAAAACATGTCCTAGTATGTGATATAAACTGTTATGATGTCAAAATTTAGAGTTTTAATACTTAGAAGTTCATTTATCGTAATTTGCAAAAATCTGCGTTTTTTAACTCTTATTTTGTACATGTTTGACTCGTCATTTCGCCTCTTAATGTGATTATCAGACGGTGTAATCACATAGGATTCATGCCTTCATTATTACGATCACGTTGCAAAGTTCAATTTAAGCTTTGACTTAACCAAAATGGTCAGAATCGAAAGTCAAAACAAAAGTCAATTTGCATGACTTTTGGCTAATAACTAGCCTAATAATGGAAAAAGACTGAGGAATAACATGTATGTTCAAGTGAAGTTTATAACTTCAGGAAGGAAACCTCTATAAGGAGAAGCAACTCCAAATGTGATAGAGAGAAAGAAATTGAAAGGTTGACTTAAAATGTGAAGTATGAACACCTATTTATACTAACCCAAAGTCTCCCAAATCATGCCAAGTGTGTTTAGGAGTGTTTAGGGATAGATTAGTTGCAGGACACACGTCCTAAGGATAAATATAAGCACAACCATTCAAACGGATTATTTGGATTCTCGACACATAGGTCATTAATCCCATACCTGACCATGCGGTAATAATATACCGTATCCCAAACCCGTATAGGGAAAATAAGTTAAGAGTATTTACTTGGCTTAAATCTTTAAAATCCAAAGATAAATATAAGCACAATTGTAACATTTGTCAAAAACGGGTTTTCCAAACCCGCTCCGTTTGTAATCGAATATCAAGTTATAAATGTTTCGTTGCGTATTTATGTCCATTTTAATTTTTAATGATGCCTAATTAATAAACAAACTAGAATATAAAAGTTATAATTGATAAAAAGTAAAAATAAAATAAATAAAAGAAAAATAGGCTGCCGGGACTCGAACCCGGGTCAGCCGGGTTTAAGCTCAAAGACTTATCACACACACATATAACCACTCCGCCACTTGATGTTTTCTGTAAATTCTAGGAAATAATTAAATTTTATGGTCAATCATAATCAATTTGGTTACGCCAACTGTAACCGAAATCGGTCACCAAACGTCCAAAAACGTTTGATTGTTTGCGGTTTACCGATTATAACCGCTACACCGACACCTCCAATCAATTTAGCTTTGAATGGACTTGAATTCAAGAGTGGATCGGTTTTAATAACCGAAAACTTTCATTTTCTGAATTACTTCAATCATAGACCCCTCTCGCGACTCAAACACATCTGCAAACCTTCAAATTTCACTTCCGCAATATTTTCAGTTCGTCGGAGAAGCTATTTGAACTCGCCGGACTTTCGCCGGAAAACCGTGTGTTCCATCAAATCAGTGAGTCTCTAAATTCTTTCGTTGTCTATCAGTTGTTAAGCTGTTACTAACTCAAACCCTTCAATCGGAATCAATTTCAGACGTCGATATCGGATAATTCACTCTCGCCGGAAAACTTCTGAAAATTCTTATCTTCCGCTGTAAAACGGTATAGTCATTCAAACCTTCTGATAACTCTTGTTTAGTACTTCAATTCCACAATTAGCTAATCAAAACCGTTAATTTGTTCGCTCAGTCGAAGTTCATAAAAACAGAGCCGACGACTTGCCGGAATTCTGAGATAAATCGTTTCTCCGGTATGTTTACTTCCAAAATCGTCTCTGCCATTTCATTTTAGTCTTTTGAATGTTTGTCAATTGAATTAAACAAGAAACAATAGAGTAATCGTAGGCTGTGATTCTGTAACGAAGAAGACGAAGTTAGGTTGATTATAAGTTTAATAAAATTTGGATATTATCTCGGGTTAGACACACAGTCTAGCGGTGGACTGTGTGCACACATATATCACACGCCGCGGGTTCGATCCTTGATACACACACACTCTCTGTAATTAAAATGTTCTTTTTCTAACTGAACCGGATCCTTTTCGCAATTAGATGTTAAGTATAATAAAAATCTGTATATTAACCAAGTTAGACACACAGTCCAGCGGTGGACTGTGTGTAACGATAAATCACAGGTCCCGGGTTCGAGACCTGTTGACGGCACCGGTTTGATAATTAAAATCCTTTTTAAAAATAAATGAATTTTGAATAAACTGAATTAGTATATAAATATAATTAAAAACAGAATTATTTCGGGTTAGACACGTAGCTCAGTTAGTAGAGCTGCGTGCACGCGTACGGGAGGTCTCGGGTTCGAGTCCTGCCCGGCGCATACATTCACACAATAAAACCGGTCAAACAGTCAATGGTCAACGCAAAAGTCAACATTTTTTTATATATTTCTATTTATTTAATTTAATTCAAAAATCAATTAAAAATACTTAAAAATAATGTTTTTAAAGATAGGAAATAGCCTTAAACTCACAAAAATATATCTAAAAATCCTATTAAAATTATTAATAGAATCCACTCATTAACTATACCTTCCATTATTATTTAGGTTAGTTAATCCTCGTTGATCAATCCTTCAAACTCGTGCGCATCTCATCATCTCCAACCGAACGCACCCAATGTGAGTGAATCTCTACGAAATTCCCCGTTTTAATCACGTTTTTGGGGTGTATCATGTGTCTTACCATTTATTATATTTAAATCATTGTGCATACATCATATCATGAACAAATGTGTATTCAGCTTGTATCAACTGTTGTGTGGTTATTGTTTAGATTTAATTTATTATTTTCAGTACATGCAATTTCATAGGCCGCCGCTCCCCATTACATTATGAGCGTTGAGCAGTTCCCCATTACATTATGAGCGTGAACCTGGCGTTGCCAACATACGATCGGCTCCGTTTGATTTAGCCTTGATCGCACAGACATTCATCATAGGCCGTCCGTTCCCCATTACATTATGAGCGTGAACGTGACGTTGCCAACATATACAGTTTCATTCATGTTATATATTCATGCAAGTTCATATGTTATTGTATGTTATTGTATGTTATAGTTGTGGTTGTTATTGCTATTGTTTGATTATTTACATTTGCTCACATATGACTATTGCACAGTTTTTCCTTGATAAAATAACAAGAAATCAATAATAAATGTTTATCTAATAAGGTTCACTCGCCAACTTATGTTGACCCAAAAACCCCCATTTTTACACATGATACAGGTGAACCAGCTGCAGCAAGAAACGCATAGGATTGGCTTAGAAGAATAAACTGGTTTAGAGCTTGGATTGTTTAGTTGGTTATTTTTCTTTGTATTTGTATGGACATGTTTGGATTATTGAGAATGTAATTTTGACTTTAATAAATATGAAACATATTAGTAAATATCATGAGCTTTGGTGATAACCCAATTATGCCCCGACTCTTATTCCGCTGCGGGTCGGGGTGTGACAGATTGGTATCAGAGCCATGACTATAGGGATATAGGATAGGTTATTAGACCCTTAGAGCCTATACTATAGTTGATTAGAAATTTTTAAGATTTTTGTGTGTTACCTGCAAAATTCATGATGTTTATATGTTTTATGTTTAATGTTACATTCAATGTTATGCAAGCATGTTCAAAAGTACATACTAGTATATAATGCCTATCATGAATCATATTCTCATAACATATCATATCAATGAAAGCACACATCACATCATTTTCATGATTGTTTTTACAATGAATTTTGTATTTTCAAATCACATCAAAGTGAGTTCTCATGACGGGCATGTAGTAACTGGAAGGGTACAAGTACCGGTAGTCGGAACGTCCTGTCTAGGCTGGCATTCGTATAAATCCAAAATAAAGGACCAGTTTGCCTACCTGGGGACTAACGATGAGAGTACAAAGTACCTATTAGGCCAAAGCATGCTATACCAAACGTCGTGGGAGCTAACCCCACTTTGAGTTGTCATTGTGTCTACACCTGGACACATTCCGACCATACATCTCGTAAACATATTTCGTGGTTTTCATTCGGGTGATGCGAGTGTTAAATCGCCAATACTAATGTGAATCCTACCAAGCCAATAGACATGGGGGCCCACATGACTATACAGGTGAAGGTATGGGGGACATTTGAGGCCCAACATGAGCAAACCCAAGACATCCTATGGATGTAGTTGCATTATTGATATTTATGTTATTTTCATTTTCTTTAAGACACATGACACCTAAAAAGACTCCATAAACTCACAATCTTCTTATGTATGTTCCTGTAGATGTCGGCTAGACAACAACTAGGGGTAAAAGATCAGGAAGGTCTCATGAACGCTTGGCCACTCAAATCGCAAAACAAATGGCCGCGGTGCTTCCTGACATTGTGGTTCAAGTACAACAAGCTCTCGCCACAAATCCCACCAATCCTCCCCAGCAAGAAGACCAGAACATCGGCAACCCTCCTACCAAAAAGTGCTCATATAAACATTTCAAGTCTTGCGATCCTCCTAAATTTGAAGGGACTGAAGGTGTCACTGCTCTCCTCCACTGGTTTGAGGAAATGGAAAACACCTTCCTCAACTGCGATTGTCCCGAGGATCGCAAGGTACGATACGCAACCGGGAGACTATGTGGGGTAGCTCTTACCTGGTGGAATACTGAAAGGGTAAGAGGGGAATCGAAGATGCTATGGCCTTAACGTGGGAGGAGTTAAGGGAAATCATGACGAGGCGATTCTGTCCTAGAAGTGAGATTAAAAAGCTAGAGGACGAATTTCATTCTTTGAAGCAAAAGGAGGGAGATCATACTTCCTACAACAAGAGGTTCTTAGAGTTGAACCAAATGGTCCCTAACTTGTTCACCCCAGTTTACCGCTTAATCGAGCATTATATTCGAGGTCTTCCCTCGAAAATTCAAGATTCAGTTCTCAGCACTTCACCAGCAACACTTGAAGCTGCTATGGAACTAGCTACTGAACTGACCGAGAATTGAATTCGCAACGGTAAGTTTAAAGAGGAGAAAAAGAAAGCCCCCGTTGAGGGCCAAACTTCAAACCATTCCACATCCTCCTCTAATTTTGCTAACAAGAGGAAACGTAAGACCAGAAACTTCGCTGTCACACAAACCAATTTCCCTATCCTGCTGCACCCATTACCCAAGTTGCCCCCTCACCTGCACCATACAAAAGGCCATACTCTGGCCCATTACCAAAATGCAACCGTTGCCAATACCACCACTTTCCTGATCATCCCTGCCAACATTGCACCGGCTGTGGTCGCGCAGGTCATACTGTTCAAACCTGTCGCATACCTCAGCGAACGAACCGCCACCAGCCTTCAAGCAAACCCACCAACAAATAATGGGTCAAGCCCAACAACCCCTACTACTACCACCTACCCAACATTTAGCCCAATCATACTACCAACCCAACTATCCCATGGTACAACCTATGCGGGCTTGCTACAATTGTGGCGACCCAAGCCACTTTAGAAACACTTGTCCACGGTTGGTGAACATTATTCATGCTCAAGCCCAAGCCAATCCGGTGAATCAAGCTAACCAAGCTCCTCCACCTGCAAGAGGAAGAGCTTTCAACATCAACGCTAATCAGGCTAGAGCTGACAGCAATGTGGTTAACGGTACGTTTCTTATCAACGGTAGTTATGCATCCATGTAGTTTGATACTGGGGCGGATAAAAGTTTTGTGTCTTTAGAGTTTGAACCCATCCTAAACCGAATTCGTGATAAGCTCATGGAATCCATAACAGTAGAAGTTGCTGATGGAAAACCGGTCTCATTAAACTCTATTATACGCAATTGTACTCTCACCTTAAACGACCACGATTTTCCAGTTGACCTTATTCCTATGAAGTTGGGAAGCTTTGACATTATAATTGGTATGGACTGGCTCAGCCAACATCAGGCTGAAGTTGTATGCCGCGAGAAGTTTATACGCATTCCTCTTTCAAACGGTCAGACTCTACGAATCTTTGGAGAAACCCCATCGAAAGGGCTCAGATTAATGTCCTGTCTTCAAGCCCAAAAATATCTTCGCAAGAATTATGTCGCATTTTTAACCCATGTCTTCAAAAAGGGAACCATGGAGAAGAAACTCGAAGACATCCCAGTAGTAAAAGATTTCCCGCAAGTTTTTCCTGACGACATTTCAGGACTTCCTCCAGTAAGAGAAGTCGAATTCCGCATTGATCTTATACCTGGTGCTACACCAGTTGCAAAGTCTCCTTATAGGTTAGCCCCCTCTGAAATGCAAGAGCTAGCCAGTCAATTGCAAGAGTTGACTGACAAAGGATTCATACGTCCTAGCTCCTCGCCTTGGGGTGCACCTGTCCTTTTTGTGAAGAAGAAAGATGGAACGTTTCGCATGTGCATCGACTACAGAGAACTCAACAAGTTAACGATCAAGAATCGCTATCCATTACCTCGCATTGATGATCTTCTTGACCAACTTCAAGGCGCCAGCTGTTTTTCAAAAATCGACCTTCGTTCTGGTTATCATCAACTCAGAGTACATGAAGAAGACGTCCCAAAGACCGCTTTCCGAACTCGTTATGGTCATTATGAATTCATGGTCATGCCATTTGGTTTAACCAACGCTCCAGCTGTCTTCATGGATCTAATGAACAGAGTCTGCAAACCCTATCTCGATCGTTTTGTTATAGTCTTCATCGACGACATCCTCATTTATTCAAAGTCTAAGTCTGATCATGAGCGACATCTTCGACTCATCCTTACACTTCTAGAGAATGAAAAGCTTTACGCCAAATTCTCCAAATGCGAATTCTGGTTAAAAGAGGTGCAATTCCTTGGACATGTAGTCAATGACAAGGGAATACATGTCGACCCCTCAAAGATCAAAGCGGTACAAGAATGGCAAGCGCCACGCACACCAACTGAAGTAAGATCATTCCTTGGTTTAGCTGGTTATTATCACCGTTTCATCTCAAACCTCTCTCGCATTGCTGTACCACTCACGGCTTTAACTCATAAGGGAAAACCTTTCATATGGGGACCCAAACAAGAAGAAGCCTTCCAAACCCTTAAACAAAAACTCTGTGATGCACCAATCCTCACTCTTCCTGAAGGTTGTGATGACTTCGTGGTTTATTGCGACGCGTCAGGGCAAGGACTAGGCTGTGTTCTAATGCAAAGAGGAAAGGTTATAGCTTATGCTTCGAGACAACTCAAGACTCACGAGAAGAACTACACCACCCATGACCTAGAACTTGGAGCCGTTGTGTTCGCTCTTAAGATATGGAGACATTATCTCTATGGTACTAAATGTGAAATATACACTGACCACAAGAGTCTTCAACATATCTTCAATCAAAAGGAGTTAAACATGAGGCAACGAAGATGGGTCGAACTTCTAAATGACTACGACTGTGAAATTCAGTACCACCCTGGCAAGGCAAATGTGGTGGCTGATGCACTCAGTCGAAAGGGTTATGCGAACTCCATTCATCTTCTATGTTCGCAAATCATAACTGACATTAAAGATCAAATTCGAGAAGCCCAACATGTTTCAGTAACGGAGGATGATGTACGAAAGGAGCTGTCCTGTGGAGCTGAACTTAAAATTGAAACTGAATCTGACGGTATTCTGTACTATCTAGATCGCATAGGATTCCTGACCACAACAACCTTCGTGAATTTCTTATGAATGAGGCTCACAAAACACGATACTCTATACACCCAGGAGCCGATAAAATGTATCAAGACCTTCGATACACCTATTGGTGGCCTGGAATGAAAAAGGATATTGCTGTTTTTGTTTCCAAGTGCCTTAAATGTTCCAAGGTAATAGCTGAACACCAAAGACCCTCAGGACTTCTGGTCCAACCTGAAATACCTGTATGGAAGTGGGAAAACATAACCATGGACTTCATTACCGGGTTACCTCGCACTTCTGGTGGGTATGACACTATATGGGTAATCATTGATCGTCTTACAAAATCAGCTCACTTTATTCCTATCCGCGAAGATTTCAAGAACGAGAAGCTAGCTCGTATTTACATCAGCGAAATCGTAAGCCGGCATGGTGTACCGTTAAGCATTATTTCAGATCGTGATGGTCGTTTCACTTCACGAACATGGCAAGCTGTACAAACCGCTATGGGTACACGATTAGATCTCAGTACCGCTTATCATCCTCAAACTGATGGACAATCTGAACGCACCATTCAAACTCTTGAAGATATGCTTCGAGCATGTGTCATAGACTTCAAGGGAAATTGGGACGCTCATCTACCATTAGTTGAATTTTCGTACAACAACAGCTATCATTCAAGCATCGGCATGGCACCTTTTGAAGCTTTATATGGTCGTAAGTGCCGATCTCCAGTATGTTGGCACGAAATTGGGGAAGCTCAAATCACCGGTCCAGAATTGATTCAAGAAACCACAGACAAGATCCATCAAATTCGAAACAATCTTCTAGCAGCTCAAAGTCATCAAAAGAGTTATGCAGATAAACGACGGAAGCCTTTGGAGTTTAACATTGGTGATCATGTACTTTTAAAAGTATCACCGTGGAAGGGAGCAGTTCGTTTTGGTCAAAAAGGCAAGCTAGCACCACGCTACGTAGGACCTTTCAAGATACTCGAAAGAGTAGGACCTGTAGCATAAAAGCTTGATCTACCAGAAGAACTCAACAGGATTCATCCCACATTCCATGTATCAAACTTGAAGAAGTGCCTCGCTGATGAGAACCTCCATATTCCTCTGGAATATATTCAGATTGATGAATCTATGCATTTTATTGAAAGACCAGTAGAGATCATGGACTTCGGAGAAAAACGTCTACGACGAAGTCGCATTCCAATTGTTAGGGTACGCTGGGAGTCGAAACGGGGACCTGAGTTTACTTGGGAACGTGAAGACTCAATGCGCGAAAAATACCCGCATCTTTTTCCTACTACTACTACTTAAATTTCGGGACGAAATTCCTAAAAGTAGGGGATACGGTAACATTTGTCAAAAACGGGTTTTCCAAACCCGCTCCGTTTGTAATCGAATATCAAGTTATAAATGTTTCGTTGCGTATTTATGTCCATTTTAATTGTTAATGATGCCTAATTAATAACCAAACTAGAATATAAAAGTTATAATTGATAAAAAGTAAAAATAAAATAAATAAAAAGAAAAATAGGCTGCCGGGACTCGAGACCTGTTGACGGCACCGGTTTGATAATTAAAATCCTTTTTAAAAATAAATGAATTTTGAATAAACTGAATTAGTATATAAATATAATTAAAAACAGAATTATTTCGGGTTAGACACGTAGCTCAGTTGGTAGAGCTGCGTGCACGCGTACGGGAGGTCTCGGGTTCGAGTCCTGCCCGGCGCATACATTCACACAATAAAACCGGTCAAACAGTCAATGGTCAACGCAAAAGCCAACATTTTTTTTATATATTTCTATTTATTTAATTTAATTCAAAAATCAATTAAAAATACTTAAAAATAATGTTTTTAAAGATAGGAAATAGCCTTAAACTCACAAAAATATATCTAAAAATCCTATTAAAATTATTAATAGAATCCACTCATTAACTATACCTTCCATTATTATTTAGGTTAGTTAATCCTCGTTGATCAATCCTTCAAACTCGTGCGCATCTCATCATCTCCAACCGAACGCACCCAATGTGAGTGAATCTCTACGAAATTCTCCGTTTTAATCACGTTTTTGGGGTGTATCATGTGTCTTACCATTTATTATATTTAAATTTAATTTATTATTTTCAGTACATGCAATTTCATAGGCCGCCGCTCCCCATTACATTATGAGCGTTGAGCAGTTCCCCATTACATTATGAGCGTGAACCTGGCGTTGCCAACATACGATCGGCTCCGTTTGATTTAGCCTTGATCGCACAGACATTCATCATAGGCCGTCCGTTCCCCATTACATTATGAGCGTGAACGTGACGTTGCCAACATATACAGTTTCATTCATGTTATATATTCATGCAAGTTCATATGTTATTGTATGTTATTGTATGTTATAGTTGTGGTTGTTATTGCTATTGTTTGATTATTTACATTTGCTCACATATGACTATTGCACAGTTTTTCCTTGATAAAATAACAAGAAATCAATAATAAATGTTTATCTAACAAGGTTCACTCGCCAACTTATGTTGACCCAAAAACCCCCATTTTTACACATGATACAGGTGAACCAGCTGCAGCAAGAAACACATAGGATTGGCTTAGAAGAATAAACTGGTTTAGAGCTTGGATTATTTAGTTGGTTATTTTTCTTTGTATTTGTATGGACATGTTTGGATTATTGAGAATGTAATTTTGACTTTAATAAATATGAAACATATTAGTAAATATCATGAGCTTTGGTGATAACCCAATTATGCCCCGACTCTTATTCTGCTGCGGGTCGGGGTGTGACAACAATCGTTCAAACAAAATAACTAGCAAGGTTGCAATTTACTGGACGCCCTAGTCTGGAATGAATTGTATAATAACCAATTAGATTGTTAACGGGTCCTATTCAAGTCATACACTTTGACCAGCTAACTTATAAATAATGAAAACGGTACGGTACGCTAGATTAAGAGGTGGCCGGATAGAATGTAGTTTAAACCCTCACAAGTACTAAGACTTGTATAATATGGGTAAACATGATTACATTCTAGAATATAAAAGAATTTAAAGGAGTTTGACCCAATTCGGTTAACTTACGTAAACTAAGTTATATAAGTTACCGTACGCGCATAGGCGATATCAGGTGATCGGAAGAGTCATAAAAAAGTTCATTATGCCAAAACATCTTAATTATGTTACCAAGTCAGTAGGTTATCCAAATTATATGTACATTGCATTTTAAAACCATTCCATGCACCAAAAGGGCATTTTCGGCATTTTAAGGCATAATGTATGAACTTGTATAAAAACTCGACAACTGATTATGATCAAGTAGTATAACCACATAGGTTTATCCTACACATAATTATGATCATAATGCAACTTCAATTCAGTAGCTAACATATCTAATTCGGGTCAAAATCGAAAGTCAAAGCAGAAGTCAAGCTGCTTGATTTTCGGTTGCGAACCGAGCAATAAGCTGGAAATGACGAGTTGAATATGTTTTGATATATTCTAATATTATTTACCAGCTGATATAGTGTAAAAAATACATGTTTAAACGTTTATAAGTTCATTATATATGTTTTTCGGAAAATGGCGTTTTGACTTTTAATTAAACATAACTTTGACTCGTCATTTGACCAACTTAACGTGATTTTCAGGAGGTGCCCTCATAGGGGATTACCACCTACCTTATTACGATCACGTAGCCATGTTCAATTCGAACATTGGCTTGACCATAATGGCCATAACCGAAAGTCAAAGCAAAAGTCAATTTGCTTGATTTTCGGCTAATAACTAGCCTAAATAAAAATGAAATAGACTAGAGAGAGCACTTACTAGTGTTGAAGAACACTTTCAGAACTCAGATGGAGGCTTCCAAAACATGGAAACAAGCTCCAAGAAGATAGAAAGAAAGAATGTGAATGAGCAAGTTGAAAATGTGAGATTATAGAACTATTTATAGTTGATTCAAGCTCCTAGGATGATGCCAAGTGTTGGCACATGTGCTAGGATGATAACACATGTCTAATGATGCGTAAGAACCAGATAGAGAGTGGCAAAATCGAGATAGGTGTCTCAATTTGGAGAAATCCTTGGAGAGCAAGCATAAGTCTGCTGGCATGGTCCCTTACGGACCAAGGGTTCACCGCTTACGGTCCGTAAGGACCTTAGCGCACCAGCATTTTATTCAGCTTATGGTCCGTAACCTCCAATGGCTTACGGTCCATATGGGGTTTCCAGGAATGTTATTTTTAAGATCTTACATCATTAGTCTATGGACTTTGATTCTTTTTGCCATTTGGCATAAATAGTCCCTTTCCTTCCCGAGTCAGGATCAATCGGAGATTATGGACGCATGTCGTCTCATAGTTGGACAAAAATTTTACGGGTGATACAAAACGCCCGCATATATATATCAACCCATATGCCACAATTTAATATAAATCCAAGTATCGAACACAACAATCAATCAAAATTAAGCAATTCGTAATGACGATTGTGATTGTGGGGGGTTAATTAGACATGGAGTGTTGATAGGAGGATATAATGATAGTAAGAAATCCTTCAACAATTATGGATATTAATCATAAGAATAAGAATGAGTGTTGTTAATACATGTTCAACCCTAAACTTATTTATGTATGCAATTCAATCTTGGATCTTCACATTTTCATGTGAAATATAACATTAAAGGCATATACTAGGTGTTTTGAGAGTCCATAGGCTAACTCAAAGCATGGAAATCCATATTTCCTTAAACTCTGGTATTTGTTAATTGTCGATACTCCTCACTTCAGAAGTTCTAGAATATATAAAAATACCATTTACAACAAGGTTCTACAAGATTATACAGATTACACAAAGACACCTAAACAATACAATGTAGTTATCTAATATCCCCCCTTAAGCGAGATGGTGGAGGACCCAAGCGAAGCTTTTGATGAAAGAACCCATACTGAGAACGTGGAAGGCTTTTGGTGAATATGTCTACCACCTGAAGCTTGGTCGACACAAATTTAGTGTGTAGTTTCCCAGATGTAACAAGTTCGAATATAAAGGGATAATCAAGATCAATATGTTTTGCTCATTTGTGGGAGATCTGATTCTGGGAAAGAAATAAGGCACTGCGTTTATCACAAAGGATAGTTGGTATATCCGGTAGTAAAGCATGAAGTTCCTGAAGAAGATGAGTAATCCAATTATCTCAACATCATTGTTTGCCATGGCACGATATTCAAAATCAAAACTAGAGCGAGCAATGGTTGGTTGTTTCTTTGAATTCGATGAAATAAGGTTACCATCTAAAATATAGAATACCCATATGTAGATCGACGAGTTTCCAGACAGCGAGCCCAATTAATGTCAGAATAGCCAAGAAGTGATATGTGTGACGGGCGACTGGAGTGAAGACCATACGCCATAGTTCCCTTCAGATAATGAAGAATTCTCTTGACTTGCTGGTAGTGTGAAACAATTGGAGCATGAAGAAATTGACTGACTTGGTTTACAATGTATGAGATGTCAGGTTGAGTGATCGTTAAATACTTTAGAGCACTTACAATGGACCGGTAATATGTGGGATCTGGATACAAAGTACCTAAAGAAACAAAAGAAACATTTATTCTTAAAGGTCTTGGAGTGGATTTGGCATCTAACATCTTTTCACAAGTTAGAATATATGTTGTGTACTTAGATTGATTTAAGAAATGACCATGTGGAGTATAGCTAACTTCAAGCCCAAGGAAGTAGTTGAGCTCCCCCAAATCCTTAATAGGAAGTTCTTTGTTTAGGTGGATAATGAACATGGAGAGAATGTGATTGTTATTATTGGTTAGGATCAGGTCATTAACATAGACTGATAGGTACATGATGTAGGAATCTCTTTTGAACACAAAGAAAGATGTGTCAGCACGACTGCAAACAAAACCATTTTTGTAGTAAAAGGGTGCCTTGTTGATGGGACCAAGCACGAGGAGTCTATTTAAGACATCGATAACCTTATTCAACTTGTATACATAGTCAGGAAACTGAGATTTAACAAAGCCTTGTGGTTGCTCCATATAGAGTGTAGACACATTCCAGTAGATTATCATGATGGAATGCATTGTCAACATCTAGTTGGTGAAGCTTCCATTGATTGATTATAGCCAAAGATAGGACAACACAAATTGTGGTGGCTTTGGCAACGAGGCTAAAGGCGAGAGAATAATCAACTTCCAGTATCTGACTAAAGCGTTGAGCCACAAGGCGGGCTTTGTGTTGTTCGATTGTGCCATCAGAATGGTACTTTGTTCAATAAAGCCATTTAGACCCAACAATGTTAGGGTTAGTTGGACGAGGAACTAATGTCCAAGTGTTGTTTCGATTTAGGGCATCAAGTCCGTATTGCATAGCACGAACCCATTTTTCAACTTTAGATGTTGTTTTAAATGTTTTTGGATCTTGTGAAGAAACATGTGCTTAGTGAAGAGGTAAGGTGACAAGTGTGAGATAGGTTTGCACGATGGTGAATTTCAAAGATGCTCTATTTTGCACGAGTCACCATAGGGTGAGATGGTAGAGGCGGCGGTGGCAGAGGTGGAGTTGGGATATAGGTGGGAGTGGTATTCGGGTTAGGAGGGGGTAGTGGGGTTGAGGAGGAATCGGTTGATGAAGTCATAGCTGGTGAGGAGGGTGGGAGAGTGTGGATGGTGGGGTTGGTGAGGAGGGTGCAGTTTGTAAGGGAGGTGATTGGGGTGGAACGATAGGTGGGGGGTGGTTACACAAGGATATCATCCATGCATGTATTGCACGGTGGGGAGTTGTTGTCGTGGGATGGTTCATGGGGTGAATTTCTAGTCGTCTTTGTCTTTAATTAGCCTCGAAACTGACTTTCCTTGATCAAGGCATCGACCAGCGCCCAACTGTGTTCTTTAAGTTGTGTGACACTCGTCCTCTTGATATATGTGCTTTTAGGTGGTTCATTGCACATTTCTTTCCCCTCAAGTTTTCATTGTATTCGGCTCTAATTCTAGTATTCTACATGATGCGTGTTACATGCAAATCTAATAAGGAGCTCATTCCATGATAACTTTAATCCAATTAATCATATGATGTTATGAACAGATTATTTATGGTGACTCTCCATGTTCTTAACTCCCGTCTCTTTATATACTCTTGTATTAATAATATGGCCTATATGTAGAGGTCCTATATATTTGATATTAGATACTCAATATCAATAAGATTATCTCATTCTCCATATTTCTTTCTCTACATGATCTATGTTTTCATGTTTATCATGTATATTGGTTGCTAATAGACCATTGTTTTACAACACGTTATCAGCACGATCGTAATTGATCTCTTATTTCAGTTTGAGTCACCGCTGACGATATTGCACTGCTACGAGCCACCACCAACTTCTCCAACCATCCAACTTCTTTGATAAACTGCTCCAACCATCTAACTTCTTTGGCTCTGTATGTTTCTTTTTTACTTAACGATATAGGTAACAATCTATGATTGTTTCCTAATTGAATATGTTCCGTACGAGTATATTAAACATGAAATTTATAATTAAAGAAAATCCGCTAATCTACATATTAAATATTTTCAATTTCTAGATAGTATAAAGGTTATAATTCTTTTTGCTAGTTTTAATTTTTCTGAATTCTGTGACTTCTTTCGTATAACCTACACTTAGTCGGTAAAAAAACGGACAACAGTAAATATTGTGAAGCTTTGAGTTAATTTTAATTTAAAAATCTGAAAATTGTCAAGCTTTGATTTACCTGGTTTTCGTAAAGAAAATTGTCAAGCTTTGATTTACCTGGTTTTCATAAAGGACTGATTGGATAAGTTTTTGTAACCTATAATAATTGAGGAACTAGTAGCAAGTATATATGGTAAGTTTTAAAATCAATTTTCAGTAAACGATTAATTTCAATGTTTTCCTTTGAATTAACAGTCGTAGGATTTTGAGCCCAACCCACTAAAACATATATGTTGTTAACAAATATATATACATGATTTAGTTTATGTTTAATAGTATCACTCCATAATTATTTTGTTACAATTAGTTGAGATATTTATTTTGGTATAATCATTGGTTTATTTTAATCTCCTGGTTATAATTTTAGACAAACTATATCTTAATTTATTTTAGTAAATTTCATATATCATGTTATGTATATATTCCACAATTATGATATTGACTTATCATCATTAACTAAAAGTTTGGATTATTATAATTAAATTTTCTTAAAAGAAAATACATATATTATGATGCGTACTTTTATAACATATAAAAGATATTTTTATTGGACTATAGAAGTATATGGAGTTCCAAATAGATGGTAAGATCATACGAGATTACTAGTAAAAGTTGATTATTAGTTTTTTTGTATATATTATATCTACATGTTCAAACACACACTGGTATTTTGCCTAGATACACGCTTTGAATTTAGAGAATGTGATGTTTTAGTTTAATTTGAAAACTAAGTGAGTTACAAGTAAATTCATATTCTAAGATCCATGAGTTTTGCTTTTCTTTGGTCGGTTATAGTACTCACAACTTTTGATTGTAAAGCTTTTAATAATTTGGTTAAACTAATTAATATGGTGTCATTGTTCTTGTTTGATAGAAATTCAACAGCTATAAGTATGAGATTTGATTTGTATCAACATGATTTGTTAAGTTAGTTAAGATTCTACTATGAATTTCATATATATGCATATATAACTTAATTTCATATGATTTTATCATAAATCAATTTCATATGATTTTATGGTGCCTTTCATCATATATCAATCGAGCGACAATGTTTTGAAAGTTACTTAATTGATTTTGATTAAATAAAGAATGATGTTTAACAATCTTATTGGAAAATGATCACTATTGAAGTTGTATATGATTTGTTCCATTAAAGTTTAAAGAAAAAAGTGTAGATATGGTTAGATGTGACACCCAAGTGTCATGCTCTCTAAATCTCATTATCTATTTACAGAAGGTTACTAATTTTTAGACCAATAAACATGACTCAATCATGTAGTTACTTCTCAACTTATATTATGCGGTGAGAAAATTAGTTATAAGGTAAATATTTTTCATTTGTCACACATGAGAGATATGCTACTGAAGTATCAAGTATGAAAAGTTTGAAATTATCTCATATTCGTGTGACCGAGTAAAGAATGAAAAGCTATAAAGCTTGTTCTGGTTCTACTTCATTCCCTGAATTGAATGCGATTATATAACGATCATTAAAAATGTCGTGATCATGGAAATAATTGAGAAATTTGTAATGACAGTCATGTTAATAGTGATATCGATCATCGGAAGTGCTATCATAGCCAAGTTGATAATGAGATTCACCATGAAAATGTTATGGTAGCCAAGTTAATAATGAGATTGAGTATCAAAATTGAAATAATGGCCATAATGAGAGTGATCACTAGAAATGGTAAATTATGGGAGTAATTATATGAAGATCATATGTGGAAATGATGAAAATTAACGTGACAATTTAGTAATTATTCTATCGTATCATACGTTTTGTATTACATACGTGCAAGTAATACATATACGATCATAAACCAAAAGTTTACAGATCATGATTATTTACTTTATTGGCATGACAGGTTAGACCACACCGAGTCAATGATGATGTGAAACATAATGAAGAACTTGAAGATTCTTCTAGCTAATAGCATATTATGTTTGCTCTTAAGGGAAAATTTTTTATTTGCCAATTAAGGGTGTGTATCCCTAAATATTCTGGAAGTGATTAAGAGGTATGCATATCCCAACATGATACAATTAGTGTTTTAAATCGATGCATCGTCTAAATGGTTATCAAATTCACGACTTGATGTTTGTGTAATTTATGGCTTAGCTAATAAGATAGCAAGCACAATATTCCAGATTGCATGTGTTTATTGTTAAGACAATCTAGAACATCTATGATTGATAATAAAGACAATAATCATGAGAGCAAGTTCATATTTATATATAGTACATGTAATTTTACATGCAATGATATTAATTCACATCAAGCCAACATGTTGTAATAGTTTCCCCTACTATAGTTGGTTTTTTGTCAGGAACCAAAGACGTCTTTTCTAAGATTTTGGCTGTGCGGTATATATTGAAATTGATCCACCACGATGCACAAATATGAGACCTTAAAAAGTGGTTGGGAATATATGATAATGAACAAAGCCTTTCACGAGATATTTATTTATGACTCAATTAATTGAAATCCATCTCAATGGATTAACATTCCCAACATCAGGGGAGAATAACGCAGTTGGAAAGTGAAAAATGGAATGAATTATCATGTTATCTTGATCCTCAGACTATAAACTATGAACCAGGAGTTCAAAAGATAATTCATTTACCAATATAAAAGAATAAATTATCAGACGAGTTCACTGACCTAAATATAGTGACAAAGTAAGTCACATAAGCAACTGCTTATGCTCTAGTTACATTTTGTCCCATAAAGACAACAACACATTTGTAATGAGTCTATTACACGCCTGAAGCATGGTAGACTAGTCGATTCCAACAATAAAGTTCCTAAAAAATTGGAGCAAGTAATTAAGATGGTCAAGTCGAGGTTATAGTAAAAAGATCTCCTAAAGAGATATTAGACATGATGGTTCTTAGAAGAACCTCAGGTACCTGAAAATAAAGAGATCTCATTAAATTGTATCATGTCTAAAAGTATATGGAATCAAAAAATAAAATCGACGTCATTATACTTTTGTATATAATATAGCGCTTGAAATGATGAAATGACGAGGGTCAAGATTTAAAATCTGCCTTGAATAAATACAAAGAAATGATTGGCCAAAATGGAACTACGCAAATGAGGCAGAGTTGAATTCTCTATTGAAATGAAAAGCTT
Source organism: Scalesia atractyloides (assembly GCA_947069175.1). Lineage (NCBI taxonomy): Eukaryota > Viridiplantae > Streptophyta > Magnoliopsida > Asterales > Asteraceae > Scalesia > Scalesia atractyloides. The sequence goes on from CAMTDV010000008.1 coordinate 75,898,907, forward strand.
TCGGGTCAGTAGTCTATACAAAAAAAGTTGTAAAATATATTTAATATAATTAGGTCTTTTATGTGGATCAACAATTGATGGCACAAGGAATTCGCAAAGACCTATGATTAATTATGAGTAGACGTATTCTCCAGTGGTGGATGCAATAGCTTTCTAGTATTTAATTAGTCTGGTAATATAAAGAGAGAATTGATATGCGTCTTATAAATGTTATGTATCATTTTGATACTAAAGTTTACATGCAAGTCCTTGAAGGATTTAAATTATGTAATTCATGTAAAGTAAGCTCTCGAGAACAATATGATCGTTGTATACAGATTCATTTTTGAATATGATTGAACTCCTGATGAGTTTCTTAAAACAATTGAGTTCTTTAAAGGTGAATCAAAACATCTTAACGATGTAATTCTTGTGCACCAATAAACATACATTGAAAACTTGTACCCGGTGATTGTGATATCTCAATAAATAGTGTACATACATGGTACAATATGGATTTTGGAGATAAAAGCAAGTGTTCATGACACTTTTACATGATATAGATATCTATGTGTTAAATGGGCAAATTTATATAGCAAAACTCCTGAAGAGTGAAAGCACATGCATATATGGATAAGATGGAACGAATTCCCTCATGGATTGATAATGCTAGAAGCATTGATGTCAAAACCTCAAGAAGATACTATATGAATTTGACAAAATATGTGTGGACTAAAATAGTCGAGTCGAATGTGATATAATTGAACTCACCAGTGAGCTTGAAAACGAGAAATATATATGGTGATGTCAAAACCTCAAGAACATACTATATTGGAGTTCGGTGATTCAAATTATGGTAAATTGAGAATTAAAGGTTCCCGTTTGAAACTAAAATATTATAATAAGTGAACTGTACACCAAAGTTTATTTTTAAAAGATAAATTTTGACGACTGTATGTGTTAACATATGACATTCTATTTTATTCAACACGTGCAATACACGAGTTTTAATCTTAAACAAGTATTTAGATAAGGATATACGTTTGTTTTTTATATAATTATAAAGTTATATCCCAAGTATTATGAGTGTTATATATATATATATATATATATATATATATTGGAGTTCGGTGATTGAAATTATGGTAAATTGAGAATTAAAGGTTGCCGTTTGAAACTAAAATGTTATAATAAGTGAATAGTACACAAAAGTTCATTTTTAAAAGATAAATTTTGACGACTGTATGTGTTAACATATGAAATTCTATTTTATTCAACACGTGCAATATACGAGTTTTAATTTTAAACAAATACTTAGATAAGGATAAACGTTTGTTTTTTTATATAATTGTAAAGTTATATATCAAGTGTTATGAGTGTGTGTGTGTATATATATATATATATATATATATGAGTTCGGTGATTGAAATTGTGGTAAATTGAGAATTAAAGGTTTCCGTTTGAAAGTAAAATGTTATAATAAGTGAATAGAACCAAAGTTCATTTTTAAAAGATAAATTTTGACGACTGTATGTGTTAACATATGAAATTCTATTTTACAACACGTGCAATATACGAGTTTTAATTTTAAACAAATATTTAGATAAGGATAAACGTTTCTTTTTTTATATAATTGTAAAGTTATATCTCAAGTGTTATGAGTGTGTGTATATATACATACATACATACATATATATATATATATATATATATATGAGTTCGGTGATTGAAATTGTGGTAAATTGAGAATTAAAGGTTTCCGTTTGAAAGTAAATGTTATAATAAGTGAATAGTACATCAAAGTTCATTTTTAAAAGATAAATTTTGACGACTATATGTGTTAACATATGACATTCTACTTTATTCAACATGTGCAATACACGAGTTTTTTTTAAAGATATATCTTTTTCATTATTTATTATATAAAATTACATTTATGCAGCCTGTGTAATACACAAGATTCAAACCTACTTATATTATATATAAAAAAACAGGATTTGGTCGATTACCTTCAACTGGGGTGGAGATTTTGGGTTGAAGAAGTATCAAATTAAAAGAATCGAATCAAATGAACTACGTCGATTTCTGCTTTCTACTATATGTCAACGTCCTATTTCCATTAATTTTTTCATCTCGGTTTTGCTTTACGCAACATATAATTGTTCAATGCCCTTAGGGACTGTTCATTTGCCCTAAATTCCATATAGCAATTAGCAAAAATCCATTGCCACACTCTTCCATAAGTTGTGCTATGCCTCACATGCCACTTTTCCTATGCCTCATATGCCACTTTTCAAGACTAAAAAGGAAAAAGTTAGCTCGTTGAATTTAATGATATTTTTATTGCTAATGGAATGGTGTCTTTGTATACTTGTATGGTCTCTTGTTTTCTATAGTGTTTTATTTTAGTTTCAGGTGTTTTAGTATAAGAAAATGGTAGTTTGTTGAATTCAATGGTATGTGCAATGTTATGGTGTCTTATATACGTTCATGGATCCTATGCATAATTTCCCTATCTATATACGTTCATGGTGTTTTACTGTAAGTAGTTTGCTGAAGTCAATGATATTTGCAATGTTATGGTGTCTTATATACGTTATGGTATTTTACTGTAAAACACAATATCTTGAGTCACTATACAATTAAAAAACATAGACAAAACACCATGGACTAAAACATACGATCAAAACGTAATTTTTCTCTCTATATAAGTATAACAATATGGTACTCATATTAAAGATAAAAAACACTCGTTATTATGATATAATTTAAAAAAAAGTTACGTATAAAAAATTATTGACGCTTAAAAAAGACGGGTAGAACTTGCATGTGGGTTTTTGAATTTAAAAATGTTAAATTACGTTTATATCCTTAATATAGAAAATTGATTATTTTAATGGTAAACACTATTTACAATTTTGCCGTTATAATCTCAACCATTAGATTATAGATCAAAGGGTGTAGATTCCTTTCTACACTTCTCACAAAACACACCCTTTCTACAATAACCATACTATATATATATATATATATATATATATATATATATATATTGGAGTTCGGTGTTTCAAATTATGGTAAATTGAGAACTAAAGGTTCCCGTTTGAAACTAAAATATTATAATAAGTGAATAGTACATCAAAGTTTATTTTTAAAAGATAAATTTTGATGACTGTATGTGTTAACATATGACATTCTATTTTATTCAACACGTGCAATACACGAGTTTTAATCTTAAACAAGTATTTAGATAAGGATAAACGTTTGTTTTTTATATAATTATAAAGTTATATCCAAAGTATTATGAGTATATATATATGTATATATATATATGTATATATATGTATATATATATATGTATATATATGTATATATATATATATATATATATGTATGTTGGAGTTCGGTGATTGAGATTATGGTAAATTGGGAATTAAAGGTTTCCGTTTGAAACTAAAATGTTATAATAAGTGAATAGTACACTAAAGTTCATTTTTAAAAGATAAATTTTGACGACTGTATGTGTTAACATATGAAATTCTATTTTATTCAACACGTGCAATATACGAGTTTTAATTTTAAACAAATATTTAGATAAGGATAAACGTTTGTTTTTTTATATAATTGTATTGTTTTATCTAAGTGTTATGAGTGTGTGTGTATATATATATATATATATGAGTTCGGTGATTGAAATTGTGGTAAATTGAGAATTAAAGGTTTCCTTACAAAGTAAAATGTTATAATAAGTGAATAGTACACCGAAGTTCATTTTTAAAAGATAAATTTTGACGACTGTATGTGTTAACATATGACATTCTATTTTATTCAACACGTGCAATACACGAGTTTTTTTAAAGATATATCTTTTTTATTATTTATTATATAAAATTACATTTATGCAGTCTGTGTAATACACGGGATTCAAATCTACTTATATTATATATAAAAAACAGGATTTGGTCGATTACCTTCAACTGGGGTGGAGATTTTGGGTTGAAGAAGTATCAAATTAAAAGAATCGAATCAAATGAACTACGTCGATTTCTGCTTTCTACTATATGTCAACGTTCTATTTCCATTAATTTTTTCATCTCGGTTTTGCTTTACGCAAAATATAATTTTTCAATGCCCTTAGGGACTGTTCATTTGCCCTAAATTCCATATAGCAATTAGCAAAAATCCATTGCCACACTCTTCCATAAGTTGTGCTATGCCTCACATGCCACTTTTCCTATGCCTCACATGCCACTTTTCAAGACTAAAAAGGAAAAAATTAGCTCGTTGAATTTAATGATATTTTTTATTGCTAATGGAATGGTGTCTTTGTATACTTGTATGGTCTCTTGTTTTCTATGGTGTTTTATTTTAGTTTCAGGTGTTTTAGTATAAGAAAATGGTGGTTTGTTGAATTCAATGGTATGTGCAATGTTATGGTATCTTATATACGTTCATGGATCCTATGCATAATTTCCCTATCTATATAAATAAAGGTAATTATACAGATGGATCCTATGATTTATAGTTAGTTTCGCATTTGAGTATTAATTTTTTTAACATAGTTAGCTTTTATGGTTTTAATTTTATAACATCTTTAGGTACTAACACCAAACTTAGTTAATTTTTATGTTAAATCTCAGTAAAATGACTAAAATACTCTTCCATTTTTAAAGTGACATATTCTATTTTGATTTCAAGGACCATTTATGTCATTAATCTATTCCAAAGCTCACCAATGACATCACCACCTTACACCATCACCAACCGTTGTCTCCTCGTCATCACCGTCTCACATAGCCACCACTATCGCACACCATCACGTCACCTCTGTGGCCGATCACCAGTTTTGCCATTAATTTATATATCTAGAATTTAGATTGATATAAACTACAAATGAATTTGCCATTAATTTATATTTCTAGAATTTAGATTGATATAAACTACAAATGAATTTACATAAAAATAAAATAAATGGACTGCAATCCATTACATAAATGGTCCTTTTAAAATAGAAGGGTATTTTAGTCATTTTACTGAAATTTAACATAAAAATTAACTAAGTTTGGTGTTAGTACCCAAAGGTATTACAAAATTGCAACCATCAAACCTGAACCTGTTAAAAAGTTAGTAATCAAAGACGAAACTAGCTATAAACCACATGGTCCATCTAATCTATAATTTATCAAAAAATCATTTTGAGTAAGTTTTACTGTTCCTTCTTTAGTGTTTTGATTAGTTAATGATTTTTGTAAACTAACGGGTGAATGCCATGGTGGCATTCACTACTTTTTTTTTTATTTTCTTTTATCTATATGTACAAGTCTTCAAGCTATAGCTATGTGTGCAAGTTTCTATTGTATATATATATTTATGCTTTCTTCCCTTGGAATATTAATTAAAGTAAAAAAGTTTCCCTCATAGGATTAGTATAACTATCAAATAAACCCTTATGGTTTACTTTTGATTTTATTGATCCATATACTTTCTAAAACCCGATTGAGTTGCGAGTCAACACGCCACAAATTTCCGTTTAAACTAAACGGTATTTTGTTCAGTTCAAATGGTACCGTCACATCACGCTTCACCTTTTTACATAAGATTTCAGATACCATCAACGTCTGTTATTACGCGTGCATTTACATATAAGATTCAATTTTTTTTAAATAAACTCTTGAACTAACGGATGAAGTTTGAGTTTGTTTTTAATGGATCCGCTGCAACCCCCAATCATGAAATACTTTGTATTTGTTTTTAACGGATCCGTTGCAACGCACAGATCTTGAAATACTAATTCAAGTTAAACTTGAAAAAAATTTAGGATCCAAAGCTTTTACTTTATTATCAAGCCCATTAGACCGACACTCCTACATGGGCTAAGTGAACATGAGGCCCCATACTTTATAGACACCCTTGTAGAGCATACTCTTCAACTATGGGCCCCAAAGCTTTTACTTTATTATCAAGCCCATTAGCCCATTATCGACTTGTTTGGTTATTTGATATGTCCATTGATAGATGCCCCAGGATTCTAATCCGGGAAATTATCTCTTTGAATGATGGTCGGGATTGTGGCTCCCTACACATTCAAAAAAAAAACTTAATGTGCCAGCAGCTTCAAACTACAACTAAAAACTCACGACCCATAATTCAAGAAATAGGTTAATTCAGGTTCATTTGTCAAAATGGGTCACTTTTATGAAACTTGCTAACTTAGAAGTTAGAACTACTGGGTCAACACTACCCATCGTCACCCTTTGATGCCACCACCTACACCTCCGGCCATTTAACGGGTGAAACCTTTATAACTACGTTCTAAATTAACCTGTTTTAACCCGGATCCATTTTGTCAAAACCAATTTTGGCCCAAATCAAATCGGCACCTTTTAAAGCAACCCGTTTGACCTGAACACATTTAACCCATTACCCAACCGGCCATTTTTGCCGGACTTACTTTAAACCATTAACATATGGTATGTCTTATATTTAGAAAATAAAGAAAAAATGATAAAAACTAAGAATGAAAAATAGACAGTGAAGGAATAATTAACATTCATGGACCCTGATATGCCTGTTTCGACGTTTTTTAACCAGGATTAGGAAGAAAATACAATAAATAGTAATTGCAATTTGCAAGAAATTCAACTTACGGATGCCAACAATCGCTCATTATTCGTGCAGCCACATGATCAACATGGTCCGGAATGTCGAGGTGTCTGAACTGAAAACCAACAGCACCAACGATCTGCATTGAGTTCATCTCTGTCCAAGATATGCACAAAGTTGCCAACTCCCATAAAATTACACCAAAGCTATATACATCAGACCTGCACACCATTCCCGACGAAACTCAGCAACAACTAAAAACGAAAAAGCATTTATATGAGGTTAAGTTGACTGGAAACATTTTACATAAAAAAAAATACTTTTTATACATAAAAGTTGTGACATAAAAAATAACCCGAATTGACTAATTGTTTTAGAGGATGGTTCTTACTTCTCATTGGACGGTTCATTCCTCAACACTTCTGGTGCCATCCATTCGGGCTGCAACAAAATGGCATGCCATCAGGCAACCGTGTAAAACTATCATCGAGAAGTGCAACTTCATTTCTATTTAAAGTAAAGTGCCACTTTTGTCCCTGAGGTTTGGCCACTTTTGCGACTTTCGTCCAAAGGTTTGTTTTTTCGCATCTGGATCCAAAAGGTTTGAAATCTTGCCATTTCATCTGACTCGTTTAACTCCATCCAATTTTAACGACAAGTCAGGGGTATTTTCGTCATTTTAGCTATTTATTTGTTTATTTATATCAAAATGGCAAGATTAAATGACGAAAATACCCCTGACTTGTCGTTAAAAAATGGATGAAGTTAAACGAGTCGGATGGAAATGGCAAGATTTCAAACCTTTTGGATCCAGATGCGAAAAAACAAACCTTTGGACGAAAGTCGCAAAAGTGGCCAAACCTCAGGGACGAAAACGACCTTTTACTCTTTCTTATATTTCTCGTGGGGTGGTAATGGTCTTAAGTTCGGAGATAACTTACAGTTCCAGCGGTAGATTTAGAAGACAGAAAGGTATGGTGTTTCATTTGTGACATCCCGAAATCACATACCTGCCATACATTCAATACACAAGTTAAACATTACACATAAAATAATATAAAACCTTAACAACTCTAATTCGAAAGGAAACACCAACCTTAACAACCCAATTTTTATCGACAAGAAGATTTGGTGTCTTCAAATCCCGGTGCACAATCATTGGATTGCTAGTGTGCAAATAGTTAATTCCCTTTGCCTAGAAGCATTTCTTATAATTATTACAAAAACAGAATATAGGAATAAAAAGCGAAGTATAACACCAGAAGTAACATTCTACCACATCAAGAGCCATGTGCAGTCGCCTCCTTTCATCAAGTTGAACATTAGGACGATGCAACAATTTAAATAGACTACCTCTGCATTAAAAAAAAAAAAAACAAAGAGATCAATAGTTAAAAATAGTTGAACATGAGAAATACTGACGAGTGAGATGTCACCGTACTCACAAGAGAGAACCGAATTATCTATACTATAAATATGCTATTTTGTCACATCAACCAACATTGGCCCCTCAACTTTGGAATTAACCAACTTTAGCCCTACAACTTTAACAATGACATGCTTAGCCCCTCAACTTTGGTAATTACATGTTTTACCCCTCAACTTTAATAATGACATGTTTAGGCTTTAACTAATACAGCTTCGGCTCCTCAACTTTAATAATGACATGTTTAGCCCCTCAACTTTAATAATGACATGTTTAGCCCCTCAATTTTGATAATGACATGTTTAGCCCTTTAACGAAAACAACTTTAGCCCCTCAACTTTAATAATGACATGTTTAGCCCCTTAACTAAAACGTCAAACAACTTTAACTCTCACGATTTACTTATTTTTATCTACGTTTCGAACCCGCTGCAGAGCACGGGTGGTAACCCACTAGTTATCTCAAAGGAGGTTAAAAATGGAAAACATTAACTCAACCTTGGTAGAAATTCTGTATGGAAAGATTGGGTGGTCGAGTAACCGCTCCCATGAAAAGAACAACATTAGGATGTCTCAACCTCAACTTGATCTCGATCTACAACACAAAGCACCATGCACTGACTCAAAATCAATGTATCGAAGAAAACCAGATAGTGAAATTTAATTTTGTTTTATTTAATAGTCTAAAAATAAAAAGAAAAGAAAGAAACTTTTGGTACTTACTTCGCCTTTAAATTGAGTCAGTGCATCCCCTGAGATATCTTGGTTCATGAACTTCTTCACAGCAAATTCCTGTCAGCAAATATCAATCACCATTCAGGCCTGTAAACAACCGAACGTTCATGAATTGTTCGTGAACTTGTTTGGCTGAAAGTTCGTTTATTTAATAAACAAACGAACATGAATGCAACTTTTTTGTTCATTTGATTAATCGAACGGACATGAACACACATGTTGTTCGTTCATTTATGTTCATGAACGTCCGTTTATGTTCGTTTAAATTTTAATAAATACATAAGTAGTTATATTTATATAAATATAAACATAAAATGCTCTTTCCAACTATTTATATAAATATAACTAATTGATAATTGGGCTTTCCAATGAAATCTGTCGTAATTAATCAATAATTTATACAAAAAGGCTACTTTATGTCCGTTTATGTTTTGATCATTATGTTCATCTGTGTTAAATGTTTTGTTTAATGTTTGGTAAATTATGTTCATTTAACTTTGTTTGTTTATGTTCGTTTAGGCTTTAAACGAACAAACATACTCGAACACGAACCTGCCCATTTTTGAATGAAGTAAGGAACGAACATGAACAAAAAAATGTGTTCGATTATATGTTCGTGTTCGGTTAAAGTTAAATGAACGAACACGAACATACCATTGTTCGTGGTCGTTCGGTTCATTTACAGACCTACATAATAAAAGATTAGATGCGTCTTACAGTTCCATGCCATTCTGAATGATATACCTCACCATAAGAACCTAGAAGAAAGAAATAGCATAAGATTGTTACCAGGTAAATCTTTAAGCATCCCAGACACTCCCATAAGGCAAAACTTCATATAGACAAAGGAAATGGAATGAAAAAAAACGGAAACCAACATATTCTTACCAATACCGATACGTCCCCCAACCCGAAGATCCTCCCACAGGATGTCCCACTCAACCTCATCAAGGCTAATCCCTTCACAGTGATTGCTACAAGGATAGTAGCCAATTCCGAATGTATCCGTCAATTTCATGTCGGACTTTTTGTTTTTTCTGATATTATTTGTTCTTCTCTCATTTATCGAGTATGGCCCACCACCAGGAGCACCATCTTCATGTTGTTCGTCCATTGGTTTTACTGTAGAGGACACATGATATTATTCATGAATTTGCTTCACATCTAATATTTTTAAAACCAAATACAACAATTAGTAAATTTCTTACTAACTGCATAATCGTTCATGATATTTTCACTAGTAGAGTGAGAATTGTCGTTAACATCACTAACCTCAGCTTCAGTAAAAGATATTAGATACTGCTTGTTGCTACATTGACCCCCAAAAGTCAACACGTCTGCATCTAATAGATGGATGGTATCACGCGCTTTTGTTTCTCCCACGTACTTGTTATTTACATTTATAAGGGAAGTAGAAGATTTTTGACCGCTTTCAACAAGACTGCATGGAGTTTTTGAGCAAATTCTGGATTTTTTGAAGCATTTATGACACACATTTGGATATATCTTTAAGCTGCAACTTCTGTGCAGGTGACGTTCTTCCACCACCACCGCCACCTGGCAGGTGGCCTTCATGTGACCTGCCAAGAGCTGGAAGCAGTTTGCCAAAATCATTCTCGAACCTCTCGGTTTGCTTTCTCTCCAAAGCACACCCACACTTTCTATTCAACTGGGAGCTTATAATTGAAGATATTGCAAAATCTGAAGAGTCAACTTTAGTCAAACGATCAAGTTCAGGTGTAACTAACAACCGATCAGAGCTTTGAAGATTACAGCATGGCACCTCAACAGGGATTAAGGTCCCTGGAGAACCCATTAGATCAATAATGTATTCACTGCATAAATGAAACAAAAACTACTCCATTATGATGAAAAAAGACAGCATGCATTGAAAACACACCTATATCTGGTATGTCTCGTACATAGGGGTGCAAATGAGCCAAGCAGCTCGAGAAAAAGCTTAAAACGAGCCGAGCCTTATCGAGCCCGAGCCGAGGTTAAGCCTAATATAAAGCTCGTTTATTTATCGAGCCTGAGCTCAAGCCTGGCATGTGAAGCTCGTCAGCTTAGTGTAATATTAGTTTTATTAATATTAATATTTAATAACATTTACCCCTTCTTTAAAGTATTCTAGTAAATGAGCCGAGCCTAGCCGAGCCTAAAAATAAGCTTGTTTAATAAATGAGCCCGAGCTTCACTTATCGAGCTTGCGGGCCTAAACGAGTCTATTATTTATATTATTTTTTAATATATTAACTAATATATAATAAACAAGATGAGCTCAAGCTTGAGAAACTACCAACGAACCGAGCTCGACCTTTGAAAACAAAGCTCGAACTGAGCCGAGCTCGAGCCTGGTTGAACTCGGGCTAGGCTCGTTTGCACCCCTAGTCGTACATATGTATAGATATGAATCATATGATAACAAACATGAGACACATACATGCATAGCACGCCACATACACGCATACATGTACATCCATACATAGATACCATAGTTGTTAATGGCGAATAGCGACAAATAGCAATAAGGTATCTATATGCTACTTAGCGAGAATAACGACAAATAGTGGGCGGCTATTTTATAAATAGTGATAACTTGAATTTTTTTTAAAATTTATATGTAAATTATATCAAAATAACCTGGTAGGCTGGTATATATGCTATTTTACATGTATGTTTAACAAAAACCTAAAATCCATCTATTTTATAGCTATTTTTAATTGTTATTTGTCGCTATTATCGCTATCTATCGCTACAACCCTAATACCGAGCCTAGATCTATACGCTACGTAGCGCGCTACGTTCGCTATTGACAACTATGATAGATACAATTTATTTATATGCCAGAGGCCAGTTCCAACTTCAAACAGCTAGGGTTTACAAAATGTGGGACTGCAAATACATAAAGATCACACAAATGTGTAATTAACTCACACATACATAAAAAGCCATGAACTAACAAACACGGCGCGCACACACATATAGCAATATAAACACATACTACCTAATTTTATGTCACAGACAAATTGTTTCTTACTTAATTCAAAGAAAACACATGGAAAGCATACCTCCCATTCTCAATCTTAATAAAGTTCAGAGCTCCATCATCAGTGCCAGTATAGTAGCTGCCTTTGACCAGACTAGATGCAATATTGACCTTATCAGCAAGTACCTAGTAGCATCAAATGTATAGCTTTTAACACATGAAGTATACATTATTTTTCTCACTGCACATCATATACATAGCTAAATATGTACAAAAAGGAACCAAGTTAATGGCTGCACTAGAAAAGAGCGTTTATTTCTATCAGCTACATATAACCAAAAAGTAATTCAATAGGAGAAGAGGAAAAAGATGAGAAAAGGGATAGCATATAACTTAGATGACAGAAGGACCAAATACCCCTTACCTTGATACAATATTCTAACACGCAACTAAATAAATTAATACACGTCCTTTCAGATGAATGTATGACTAGCATGCTCCTGAACTCTGATAACAAAAGGAAAGGGAACAGATTAATGTTTGCACTAGATAAGATGGTTTATTTCTCGCCAAGTAAAACGCCATTTTCGTCCCTGAGGTTTTGTCAGTTTTGCGACTTTCGTCTAAATGTTTGTTATTCCGCATCTGGATCCAAAAGGTTTGAAATCTTGCCATTTTCACCCAGCCCGTTAACTCCATCCATTTTTCTTCTTTAAGTCTGGGGTATTTCCGTCTTTTTCGTTAACTTAAAGGGAAGTCGGTCTAACGGATTCGGCCAGGGGTATTTTAAATGCTTGTACATAAAGTGAAAAAGACCGAGTTGCTCTATAAGTTAACAAAAAAAAGACGAAAATACCCTTGACTTAACGGAGAAAAATGGATGGAGTTAACGAGCTGGATGAATATGGCAAGATTTCAAACATTTTGGATCTAGATATGGAAAAACAAACATTTGGACAAAATTTGCAAAATTGGCCAAACCTTAGGGACGAAAATGGCATTTTACTCTTTCTACCTACTACATAACCAAAAAACATCAAATTCAGATGACTGAAGGACTAAAGACCTTGCAAGTATAACATATAAACATAATTATGAAAATACAACCAACTAAAAAGATATTCCGCTAAGTGAGGCAAAGAAATTTAATACCTTAAAAAGCAAGGCCCTGTGACGAGAGAGGCCACAATCAATAGAACCAAGAGGAAGTACGATGGTTTTCAGAGTGTTCCTTAATTCATAGCTTCTAGTAGTCCACCTTCTCGACATTTCATCTGCATCATTAACATTACCACCCATGTGTGCAACAACGATAACTGCAATTTTCTCAACCAACCTACTTATAATCTGGCTCATCCCGGTAGCCTGACATTCCAGTGATATATTTGAAACTCTTTCCTCAAGGTGCTGTAGCTCCTTATCGGTTCTTCTGTCCACTAAAGTTACTTCGTAATCAACATCATCATTACTGGTTCTGGCTTGAAGATCCACTAATGAGGGCATTTTCCCTTGCGTTACTGAATTAGAAGTGATCCCGTACACATCATAAAATCCATCCGTCACTTTCTCATCATAGTTTACAACATTATTACTCTGCACATACACCAATTATTATAATTAACAACTAACAACATCAAAATTCAAAAGTTTAAAAGCATTGTTAGTGTGCACATGCACTTTAAAGTCTATCCATCACTATTTCATCGTTCACATCCAAATTCCTTATTAGGTAAAGTCTTGAAAATCAATTATCCAACATTCATACTATAAAAAGCCAATCCTACTTGTGCCTTTAACCAAAAAAGGAGAAACTAAATAAGTCCAATATAGGAAACTTTACAGCACATCTCAATCATTGTAATACTTAAATTCACACTATTTCATACTTCTTAGTTCATACTAACAAAAGAATTAGGTTAATTATTGAAGCCGACTAGGTAATTAGCAAAACAGAATTATTTAAATTCACACTACTTCTTACTAAAGTAAATAATAAGGTCAAATACACAACTGAATCAAGTAATTTATCACAACAAAATCACAAAACAATTCAATCACTTCACTTTTAAACTAATAAAACATAGCATAACAAAACCCTAGAAACTCAAACGAAAGATTCCTGCGCGTCAGGTTCACGCGCCGTCGATCACGACGACACACTAAGCAATTTAGCACAACAAAATCACAAAACAACGCAATTACTCAAACTAATCACCAATCCTACAACACAACACAAAACAAAACCCTAGAAACTCGAACCTTACCCAATACCGAAGCGAGAGAAACTCCACAACCGATTCCGGCGCGTAAGGCAAACGCGTCGTCGCCTCCGCCAATCTTGACGACACACTAATCGCGAGAGCGAGCTGCATCTGAAACTCCTCTTCGTAGAAGCTGAAATCAGCAACGGAACAGTTTGAATCGTTGTTAATATTCGCAACAGATAACGAATCAACGGCTCCGATTGCACCGGTTGTAGGTGACAGAGACGGTGGTTGAGATGACGTGGCGGTTAAACGGTTGGTGTGGTCGTTGTAACCGCTATCGATGTGAAGCTCTCGCAGTAGGTGTTTCAATTTTGGCATTTTGTTAGATTGATCTACATGACAAGGTGTATGAATGAATGAATATGTGTGGTATTGCTATAGCTGAGTTGTTATAGTCTCCGCTCATTGACGGATTTAGAAAATTACTAAAGAAATTTCAAACTTTTTTAACGTAATTTATAGAATGTAAACGAAACAATGATAGTATCACAGTAATAAATAAATTTAAATATTTGCCTAAATGATTTCTCCTCTTTGGTTTTTAAAAGTTTGAAATCGGGTCATCACATCCTCTTCTTTTACTTTACAAAAACTTTCTTTTTCAACAACACAAATTAGAGCATTGTTCAAATATTCATCACCCATCCGATTGCGCAAATCCGTCTTGATAAGCTTCATTTTAGAAAAAAACATCTTTCAACGGTTGCGGTTGTAACCGGTAAAATCAGTGCTAGCTTCAATGTTCGATAAACCAAAGGAAAAGTTTCATTTTTCCCAGTTTTCACCATTACATGAGCAAGGCACTCAATCCAGTCAAATTTGCAAATTTATCATCTTCCTTTGAAGTGTAATAAAATGTCGAAAGATCACCCGCAAGACACCCTCTTTCTTCATTATTAAAGTCATTCGGATACATCTCAGAAAACTTCACTATCTTAGATATGTCAAATTTAGCCAACGAATTACAAGGATTTAAACCCGACATATTTTCTATCAAACTAGTTGAGACCTCACTAAATCGGCTTCCAAGTTCTTGAAGTTGCATATCCAAAACCGTATTAAAAACCTCAACCTCAAAATGATGTTGGTTAGTAATGACATACTTTCGGTTTCTTTGATTACCATAACTTTCCGCCATATCTAACATCTTAATGTTGTTTTTTTCACAAAAAGATGTCACGTTTGCCAACGTCTTTTCAAACCCATTTTGTCTTAGATGATTCAAAGCTCGTTTTGTCTCGCTTATCAAATGAGATGCTTCTAACAAGTCTTGACTCTTTTTTTGAAGATGTTTTGATAGAGCATTTGTGAGGCCTAAGATATCATTCAACAAGTGTATGTAAAATACAAATTCAAGACTCTTAAAATATGATAGAATACCTAACGCATTGGATCGTTGTTAAAATGTTTCTCCATCTTCTTTAATAAAAGTAAGTACCTCAACATTTCCGGAAATAATTTCAACAAACTTGTGATGGTTCTATGACGAGAACCCCATTGTGTGTCTCCGGGTCAGGCAAGGGAAACCTCTTGGTTTAATCTTTTTCCTGTGCTAATTTCACCCGCTAGAATTTCGTTTTCCACTCTCTCTTTTTTTGCCTCCAACATCATATCTTTTCTTTTGCAAGAAGCACCAACCGTATTAACAGTCATGCCAAGAGTTTCATAAAATTCTTTAACACCATCATGCTTTTTTGCTACAGTCACAATCACTAACTGAAGTTGATGAGCAAAGCAATGTATGTAATGTGCTGATGGATTGTCTTTTAGAATTAAAGCTTTTAATCCATTAAACTCTCCCCGCATGTTGCTTGCACCATCATAACCTTGACCCCTAATCTGTTTAAACAAAAACAAATAATAAAATACAATGATACGACATATAATCTTTATTATAGTTTATGTAATGAAATAAAACATATAACTTACTTGATCTATGCTCAGCTGGTTGCTAATAAAGACACAATGGCTTCTTAAGAGTTAAAGAATATGTATTCTTCACATGAACAACTTCAATTAAACTCTCTTTAACAACTCCGACCCTATCGACATATCTCGCCACTACGACCATTTGTTCCTTTAAGGACACGTCGCTAGACTCATCTACTAACAACCCAAAGACATCGTCTTTAATTTCTTCACAAAGCATGGTTACTTCTTTCGCATAGCAATCGACAATCTCTTTTTGAATCGATGGAGCCGTCAACTTGTTATTCTTTTTAGCCTTCCCTAAAGTGTACTTACCAATATCTGGGTTGTTCACACTAATCAACTTTAAAATCGAAAGAAATATACCTTTATAAAAAGACTTTTTAGATTCGTCAGGACCACGAAATGTTAAACTATTTTCTAAACAAAATCTAGCACTACGAACAGAACCCATTAATTGATACCGATTTCCAATCCTTCTTTCCTTGTTAAGCCTTTTTTCATTCGCATCATAGGATCACTTTTGGTTCAAGAGATTTTCACATTTTGCGCCGCCTTATTATGTATACTATTAACTAACCCAACATGTTCTTTTAAGACACCCGGTTTACTCCAATTACAAAAGCCTCCACTTACAAAAGTCTCTCTTCCACCTTTATTACCAACCGGTTCATTAAACAAGTTACAACATAAACAATATGTTTTTTCTTGTTTAGTGCTATACTCCAACCAATGATATTTATCAAAGCATTTAACATTAAAACGTCTTCGATCACTAGAATAGTTTGTCCATTTAAAGTCATGACCTCGTGGTTGAAAAGCCTTTTTAACAAGATACATTCTTCTTATGTCGTCTATTTGATTTGGATGATAACTAGTAATAGGTGGTCTATCGGAGGGATCCGAAGGAAGATCATTCAATTCGATTTTGTTTCGTTTTGAAGCCGAAGTAAAAATTGGACTCGGAGTTGGACTGATATCTTCATTTTCTTGCATATCAATATCATTATTTGAACGTAGACCAATCTTCATTTTCTTGCTTATCATCAACAATATTTGAACTAAGAGTTGGACCCAAATCATCATTTTCTTGGAATTTTTGTTTAAAAAGACTACTAATGAGAGTTTGTTTTTTCATCTTTCAACTTCCAAATTCCCTAATTTTACAAGACAAATAAATTAAACAATAAGCATAACTAAACTACAACATATTTTTAAGCATAACTAACACATAAAAGACTGATTTACAACCTAAACAAGAACACCAATAAATCAACCCTATTGTATAAATGTAATTTGAATATAAGGCAACATATAAACAAAAAAAACCCACAAACGTAGCCGTTCTGCATGGCGACGGGCACAAAAATGGGTTTATGAATACCGGTTGAAAGTGCTATAAAAATGATTCGTCCCTCACACTTGTAACATTATTTGTAAATGTTTTTATCAATTTAAGTTATCTAGGCAGTGTTTGATGCTAATTATTAAAGGGTAAAAGTTGATTATTGAAGTAGGAAGTGAAGGGAGGCTAGATATTTTGATACATTAAACATTAATTAAACAAGTATAGTATAATATAGTAGTATAACTAAGAAGAGAAGGAGGCTTCCAGCTGTAACATGTTGTGATGGATAATAACATGCAGCAGCATCAAGTATAATTTGGATTTAGATCTCCAAATGGGATGGGCCCCACACACGCAACGTCAACCGTCCATCTCTCCCAAACACACATTTCTTCCCATAATCATAATCCTTAAACACCCACACAAACAAATAAAATAAAATTCGGACCAATGATTTTAGAGAGAGATTGAACAACAAACATTCAGATTCGGACATCAGTAGAGAGAGATCAATCTAGTGATTTTAGGGAGAGATCGAAGTCGAACCAGTGATTCGGCCGGTGACGACTAGGCGGCGAACTGCTCCTCAGCTCCTACTCCGCTGCTCGTTCTTCTCAGCTCCTGCTCGTGGCCTCGTGCGGCAATGGTGTGGCGCTCTGCTCCTGCTCGTTATTCTAATCTGACTTCTAAGGAAATGAGGGTTAGGGTTGAACTGGTTTGGTGAACTGCTCGTTCTTTTATTTTTGTTCAATTGTTGGGTTGGGGTTGGGACTTGGGCTATAATGGTTGGTCTTATAAGAATTGGGTATTTAGTTGGGTAGTACAAAAATTATTTGGGCTTTGAAGAGGGGTAACATAATATTCTTAAGGGGCAACGAAATCCGAAAAACAAAAATTTTTTTTTACACTATTGCCGGCAAGTCAAGGGGTAGCGGGGGGCTACTCCTTGACTAAGGGTATGTCCGCCCCTGTCTCTACTCGATTCTTGTGAACCAGTAACTTTCCCGCGTGCTTCGCTGCGGTTCTTCGGTTATTATCGGTATAACACTGACACTCGATCTAGCATCGCTAACCGACACATTTTCTACATCGATTGAAAACCCACAAAAATGAATACTCATACCGGCAGCGGTGTTGTTTGGTTGGTACCGGTCTGTTATGATACGGGTATCAATTCGTTACGATACCGGTATCGTATAGACATTCGATATAGCTTAAGGTACCAAAAAAATACTTTATTACGAATATTACTTTGTGTTCAATGAATTTTATACCGCCACGTCGAGAATTTTATAAAAACGAATACGACCCTGTTACTTATATTGTTTGGTTGGTATATATTTGGTTTGTGATGATGTAACACCTCGTAAAATCGTGTCCAATAGTATAGTGACAAGTGTTGTATTTTAATTTAGTCTATTAAAGACTAATAGGGACTAAATATGTCAACATGCTTAATCAACAACCTTTGAGTGACTGATATGTCAACATGCTTAATCATTAGCCTCTGAGTGACTGATATGTCAACATGCTTAAACTTGACCTCTGAGTGACTGATATGTCAACATGCCCAGCCTCTGAGTGACATTGGGGTCAACATGCTTATAGTGGGCCTCTGAGTGATCCTTTACGAAGTCCTAACTTTCATATGTCCAATTTGTTGGACGAGAGGGATTAAATCCATAAATATGTGAAAGTTGGATTTTGGAGGGGTTAAAAGTGTCAACATGGTAATTTATACCTCTGAGTGACCTTTTAACAAACCGAGAGCTTGACAATGTCCGGGCATACTCCCGGGTACGCCAAATATTGGTTACAAAGGGCTAAATATGCCAAAAAGGTGTTTTATAAGGTTTTATAAGTTAAGGGGCTAAAAGTGTCAAATTTTGAAAATGAGCGGCCCGCCAGAAGGCTGTATCTGCAGAAAAATTGCCTTGGCCTCCACAAAAGTTGCCAAAAACCATTGTTTCGAAACCATGGTCTTCCAAACAGCTATGCCACGTTTTAGGACACTTGTAAGCTTCCTCTTACACCCCTTAACACCTGAGATCACCTCCTTCAAGATCTCCAAGTATAAATAGGTGCCAAAATTCACCATTTGAACTTGCACCTTTCTCATTCACAACTCTATCTCCCTCCTCTGGAAGTTCCTTACTGAAAGGAGCATCCACTTAGTTCTATTGCATCCTAGGAACCACTTGTAAGTGTTCCTTCCTCTTGCATTTTTTTTATAGGCTTTTATAGCCAAAAGTCAAGCATTTTACGGAAACCGCCTTGACTTTCGGTTAAGACCATTATGGTCCAGCCATTGTTCATAACGAACATGGCTAAGTGATCGTAATAAGGTAGGTGTTAGTCCCTATAAAGGGCACCTCCTGAAGATCACGTTTGCTAGACCAATTGACGGGTCAAAGTTACTATATTAAAAGTCAAAAAGGCCATTTTTCGGAAATGTTATAATTTGAGCTTATATATGTTATGAAACCTTTTTTAACACTTAAACAAGTTGGTAATAATTATTAGAACATGTAAAGACATGTTCGGCTCATCAATTTCAGTTCTAGGGTCGGTTCGCAACCGAAAGTCGCGAAGTTTGACTTCTGCTTTGACTTTCGATTCTGACCCAATTTAGATTAGTTAGCTACTGATCTAAAGTTGCATTATGATCGTAATATAATGTAGTATAACCCTATGAGGTTATATTACATGATCATAATCAGAATCTGAGTTTATGCACAAGTTCCGTAATTATGCCATTTTTACTAAAATGCCCTTTTTGCATAAAAAGAGGTTTAAATGATAATGAACTAGAAAATGAGTTTCCTACTGATGTAATATTATAAGTGGAATTATTTGGGATGTCAAACCAGATTATAAACTGAGTTTATGAACAAGTCCTTGTATTATGGCGATAAATGATGATAAGGCTCTTATGACTTATAAAATGGTTTTAATCAAATCTTTTCAAATTAAATCTTTTTCCTACTGATATGTTATATTAAATAACAATCTAAGACATGTTAACCTGACCTTAACATCAGTTTTCATTAAACATCACACAAATCGTCATTTTACGACATAAGCGTCGTTTCGGCGCATAGTATGGTTTTAAACCATATTTACCAACCAAGACTTGTTACCTACTGATTTTAAAACTTGTTTTAAATATTTTTACAGTAGGTACATGATATAAACTCAGAATCCCAAATAATTTATAAACTATGTGTAAAATGACCAAAATGCCCCTTCGGTGCGTAGTTTGGTCATAAAAGACAAATTACACATATAATTAATATCCTACTGATATTATATCATAAATAAGTTTATTTTCCAGAATAATTATATTTATAACATTAAATTATATTCAACTTCCTTTTATAAGGTATGAAATTACCAAAATGCTCATATGAGGCATAGTTTCATTTTAAAACCTTAACGGGCATATAAGTTGATATCCTACTGATATTACAACTTTTTAAAAATAGAATGGCATATAGAACTTGTTCATGACTTATCCGGTTACCCGATATCGCTGATATGCGTACGGTTAAACGTATGTAACTACTTTATGAAAATTAACCGAAACGGGTCTAACCTTGTCATTTAAGTCTCAGAATCCAGAAAGTTTATAGTTTATCCATATTACACAAGTCAAAGTACTTGTTGGGATTAAACTACATTCTATCCGATCATCGTTTAATCTAGCGTTATACGTTTTGATCATGTGCGTTAGTCGGTCTAAGTCTATGACTTACGAAAGACCGTTAGTATTTAATTGGTTAGCTTATGCCATAATCCAGACTAGAGACATTCCGGTAAATGCTATCTGAACTTATTGCTTTTGTGTATGGCTGAGTTAATACTCTCGACTTATTTCCCCTATACGGGCTTGGGTTACGGTAAACTATTACCGCTTGGTCGGAAATGGGATAATCGAATGCCAAATTGTGGATAGTAAATCCGCATATTCTGTTTTAATCAGTTTTGTTTGATAACTTAAACATCAGGGGTTAACTACCATGTCCTGGATATCCTCGGCTCATTACAATAGATAATGGCCACGACCTTAGCGCGGGTGTAGGCATACACCCGATAGGCGCTCAAAATGCATTATCCACAAGGTTGGGAAGAAATAACTCCTTCGTGAGTTCAAAGTGGTGTGTACATTAATCATGTCTCGGTCTTCGTACCGGGCCCTGTATGTATGGACAAACATGTGAATCTGTTAACAAGGTTGGACGGTCAACTTTCCCAAGTTATAAAAGATTTTGTGCTGATACGCACTTAAAACATTTTATTTAAATGTTTTCAAAATGAGTCAGTTGGGTGTATTTACCAGCGAAAGCTGACATATTTTCAAAAGACTAAGCTTGCAGGTACAATACGGAAAAAGGCTGGAAGTGCTCGGTAGTGATAAGAGGATTTGCAAATCCTAGATCTGCCCAAAGTCTGTTTTACATTCTTTCTTTTGTATAATTTATGATCCGCCTATGGGATCTTCTATTACGACCCATCTATATATTATTTTGGTATTTTGAACATTTGGTTTGTAATAGTAATTTAAATCCAAGACTTCCGCTGTGCTGTGTTTAATTGTCTATGTTGTTATCAACTTACGTTACGATATTCTCCACCCGGGCCCACCGGTGTCTGGATTGGCTGTGGGAAGCCGGGTGTGACAGGTTGGTATTAGCGCCAACGTTTGAGAGAGTTAAACACTAGCCTTCTTGTGTTTAATCTCAAACTTACACAAGTGTCACACCCCGACCCGCAGCGGAAAAAGGTGATCGGGGCATGATTGGGTTTTCATCAAAGCTCATGACATTTATTATAATGTTTCATATTTATTATTACAATTTAAAGGAGATCATACAATCAAATCATTCAAGTACAACATGTTCTATACATCTTTCTAGACTTCATTATTTTTCTTCTAAGGCAATTTCCTATGTGTTCCTTGCTTCAACCTGTCCACCTGTATCATGTGTAAAAATGGTTTTTGGGTCAACAAAAAGTTGGCGAGTGAATCCTATGAAAACATTTAAACGTGTTCATTGTATTGATTATAAAATAAAGTGCATAACCACATATGAGTAAATGTAGATGTAAATTTATTCACAAAACACATAATATTAAATATTGCACACACATACAACAATTGATTGTTTTGAGGCACGCGTTGTTCAACTCGTCTCCCACGAGGAACTGATGGGCCTAATGAATGAGTTTTGAGGCACGCGTTGTTCAACTCGTTTCCCACGAGGAACTGATGGGCCTAATAAATAATTTGCATACAACTTGACAATATGTAATACATCACAACAAACAATATTTACATTATAAGTTTAGATCATATAATGGTATAGCACGAGTTTGAATAAGCGAATTAATTTAAGCGACACATGATACACCCCAAAACATGAATAAAAAGGGGAATTTGTAAGAATTCACTCACAGTGGTTGCGTTTTCATGGATTGATGATGAATGCGCACGAATTTGGATTCAACCACGAGAGAAACTAACCTAAATAATAACATAATGGTTCGGTAAATAAATGGATTTTATTAACAATTTTAATAGGATTTTTAGATTTATTTTTGTAAGTTTAAGGTCATTTTCTAACTTTAAAAATATTATTTTTAAATGTTTTTAATTGATTTTTTTAATAAAATAAATACATAAAAAGAAAATAAAAACTTTATGACTTTTTGACAAGTTGACCGTTGACCAGTTGACCGTTGACCGTTTGACTGGTCGGACCGTGTTAATTATATGCGCTGAGTGAGGTTCGAACTCGTGACCTCTCGTACGCGTGCACGCAGCTCTACCAACTGAGCTACGTGTCTAACCCGAAATATTTCTGTTTTTAGTTATATTTATATACTTTTTAGTTTAATTCATTTCCGTCTTTATTTAAAAACTTGATAATTGCCAGAACCGGTTACAGAAGCAGGATTCGAACTCGGGACCTGTGGTTTAACTTTGCACACAGTCCACCGCTGGACTGTGTGTCTAACCTGGTTAGAATACTGGTTTTTATTAAACTTAAATACCAACTGGAAGGTGTTCTGGGGCCTTTCAAAAAAATTGAGATTTATCACAGGAAACCGGTTAAGTGCACGAATCGAACTCGGGACGTGTGTTTTAAAATTGCACACAGTCCACGACTGGACTGTGTGTCTAACCCGTTTAAAAATCCATTTTAAATTAAACTTATATATTAACAATGCTTCATCTTCTTCAGTTTATGAAACCAGAGAATCAACACGACTGTTTAATCAGTAATTCTGGTATACTTTAGTAAATTAAATGATAAAGGACATGGGTCAAAAGATTATACCGGTCAGAGTCGAATTGAAATCCTCCGGTGATGATTCCGGCGAGTAACTGGGATTCCGGCGACTTACAGAGAATCCCGGGGAAGTTCAACTTGAAACAGAGGCTCTACCAGAAGTTTGAGGTGAGTGTGGTGCTTTCTGTCTGAGCTCTAGAAGTCTTATTTTAGAGTAAGGCAGAAGAGATGAAACGGATTCGGTTTTCCGACGACTTGCAGAGAATTCTGGCGACTTGAAGATGAAACTCTGAGGTCAGCGGGGCTGGGGAGAATAAGCAGAGGATTTCAAGAATGGTTTGAATGAGTTTGAGAACGAGGTTAGTAAGGTATTTATAGGTGATGTGATCCACCACGATTTCGGTTTTTCCGGTGATATTTTCTGGTGACTACCAGACAATTCCGGCAGTAGAGTGTTTGAACAGAAAGCTCTTGTGTGATCGTTTGGTGGACGAGATGTTTCAGTATTTACAGATTGAATGATTTGTAATCAGTTTCATTTTTTAATGTTTTCGGTTTCATTTTTTAATGTTTTCGGTTTCAAAATACTGATTTCCTTTGATTCAGGGTATGATTGATAACTGAAATTGAATTAAAACATGATTTGGTAACTGATAATGTATGCGCGTTTTCCTTTTCTTTTGAAATCGTAGCTGCTGAATCTTTGGGCGGCTTTCTTTTTGAAACCTCCCTTAATTGAAATGCGTATACATATATTAATGAATCCTAAAATAAACCGAATGAGGTTTGGCAGCCGACTGGTTTATGTGTGTGTGATGGAGGCGGGTGACCCGGGTTCGAAACCCGGCGTCTCCTTATATTTTTTTATTCATTATTTATTATAAATTTTCAATTATAGATTTTAAATTCTAAAATGTTTATTAATTATGTATCGTTTAAAATTAAAATAAACAATATATATGCAACGAAAATTTTATGACTGACTATTCGGTTAATCAACGAAGCGGGTTTGGATAACCCGGTTTTTTACGGATGTTACAGTATTCCCTACTTTTAGAAATTTCGTCCCGAAATTTAAGTAGTGGTATGTTTGACTTGAAAGGAGGGTGGTTTTGACAATTTTATACTTAGGAGGGGGTGAGAGTTTAAATTTTTATTTGAGGCGGTAACGTTCCTAGTAAGGGTTGAATACCCTGCTACAGGAATCGCTTTTTGTTGCCTAAAGTATAAGAATGCAGAACCTGGATAAACTGAGTTGATTGACTAGGCATGATTTTATGCATAAGAGTTTTGAGGGAATTGATACGTTTGAAATGGTAAGGTTTATATCCTAAAACAAAAACTTCTACCACTAAAACCTACATGGAACTTCTCATAACCGCCTGACAATGCCTCTGATCCTTTGGCGAGAATACTTATATATAGGAAGTACCAGCGGCGTATCCACCATATTCTTGTCAAATTTTCATTGGCTTTATCGGTAGTTATAATTAGCTCTATGTGACTCTAGAACATAAACAAACACAACAACCAAAGCTTGCGTCTTAATTCTGAAAGTATACATGTTTGAATGATGACAGTACCTCTCTCGTTTGTTATGATGAAGAGGTTAGTCTATGTAGAAGTGAGACACAACCCAACTTCTTTGAATGATGAGATTGAAATACGTTGAGATGTATGATGATATGAATGCTAAAATCAGTGAGTATAAAACAAACTTCAACCATGACATTACTAAATCCTACATGGAACTTCTCATAACTGCCTAACAATGCCTCTGATCCTTTGGCAAGAATACATATATATAGGAAGTACCAGCGGCGTATCCACCATATTCTTGTCAAATTTACATTGGCTTTATCAGTAAGTTATGATTAGTTCTATGTGACTCTAGAACATAAACAAACACAACAACCAAAACTTGAGTCTCAAATCTGAAGGTATACATGATTGAATGATGATAGTACCTCTCTCGTTTGTTATGATGAAGGGGTTAGTCTAGGTAAAAGTGAGACACAACCCAACTTCTTTAAATGATGAGACTGAGATACGTCATGAGGTATGATGATATGAATGTTAAATCAATGAGTATAAAACAAAACTGAAATAGTAATTCGCATTAAGATTCTTGGATAAATTTCCAATTTATAATTGAGATACGTGAAGATTGAGATAACATAAAGAAAACATAAAAACTAAGCGGTTGGAGTTGAATCTTGATTTTTGGTGAAGAAAACTAGTTGGGTGGTTCGTTTGGGCCGTTATTATCTTCAACAGGATTGGCGTTGATGTTGTAAACTCTTCCTCTTGCTGGCGGTGGAGCTGGGTTTGCTTGATTTGCTTGGTTAACTGGGTTTGCTTGAGCTTGAGCGTTGATGATGTTAACCAATCGAGGGCACGTGTTTCTAAAATGGGTAGGGTCGCCACAATTGAAACAAGCTCGAACATATGGGAACATGGGGTATTGGGGTTGTTGATATGTTTGGATCATGTTTTGAGTAGGGGGTGAGGTTTGGTTTTGAGAGGTGCGGCAAACCTTGCTCAAATGACCATAGCGTCCACAATTCGCACATAGTCGACAAGGTAAGGTAGATGGATGGTGATAAAAACAGGTGTTACATTGAGGGTGAGGTCCAAAAGGTTTCTTATTCGGGTAAGTTGAGTTGGGTGCTACTTGAGTGATTGGGATAGCTTGGAGGGGTATGGCTTGTGAAGCTGGTTGGTTGTGTTGGGTGACAGCGAGGATTTGTCCATCTCGTTTTCTCTTAGAAGTGGTTTGAGAAGGGGATTCGGTTTGGGTGGAGTTTGAGGTTTCAGTTGATGCTTTATCCTTCTTCTTCTCCTCCTTGGAGTCTTTATTCCGTATGCGGTTCTCGGTGAGCTCTGTAGCTAACTCCATTGCTGCTTCCAAAGTTGCAGGTGTGGTACTTATTATAGGGTCTTGAATTTTTGAAGGAAGACCTCGAATGTAGTGCTCGATCAAACGGTAGAGAGGAGTGAACAAGTTGGGGACCATCTGATTCAACTCGAGAAATCTCTTGTTGTATGTGGTGTGGTCGCCTTCCTTTTGTTTCAAAGAATAAAACTCATCCTCTAATTTCTTGATTTCGCTTCTTGGACAGAAACGTCTTGTCATGATCTCTTTCAGCTCTTCCCAAGTCAAAGTCATAACATTCCCAGCACCTCGTTTGGCCTTCTCTGTATTCCACCATGTAAGTGCTATTCCAAGAAAACTACCGGTAGCATATCGCACCTTGCGATCATCGGGGCAATCGCAATTTAGAAAAGTGTTTTCCATTTCCTCAAACCAATGGAGAAGAGCGGTGACACCTTAAGTCCCTTCGTATTTTGGAGGGTCGCAGGATTTGAAATGCTTGAAGGTGCATTTAGTGGTATTTGGGGGAGGGTTGACAACATTTTGATCTTCTTGATTGACGGGATTTGCGGTAAGGGCTTGTTGAACTTGAACTACAATGTTGGGTATTACGGCAGCCATTTGTTGAGCGATTTGGGCAGCCATGCGCTCGCGGGCTTTTCCTGATATCATCTTCCTACGAGCGAAATAGAAGACATCTACAAGGAATACGTATCAAGAGTATGAGTTGGACGTTTTAGGTGTCATGTGTCGTATGTAGGAATGAACATTCATAAAATAAATATAGAATAATAAATCTACTACATCCATAGGATGTCTTGGGCTTTGCTCGTAATTGGGCCTTGCATGCCGCCATACTTCACCTTCGTAATCATGTCGGCCCCCATGATTACCGGGTTTTTCATATGGTTCGCATGTGTTAGCCTGGTTACGTACACTAAAACCCGGAGAAAATCGAGAAATATGTATGTAACGTATGATATTCGGAATGTATCCAGGTGTGGACACGGTGACAACTCAAAGTGGGGTTAGTTCGAACGACGTTTGGTGTGGCATGCTTTGGCCTAATAGATCCTTC
The DNA here is from genome assembly GCA_947069175.1 of Scalesia atractyloides. Lineage (NCBI taxonomy): Eukaryota > Viridiplantae > Streptophyta > Magnoliopsida > Asterales > Asteraceae > Scalesia > Scalesia atractyloides. Next base: position 75,926,428 of record CAMTDV010000008.1, read on the forward strand.
GTACTCTCATCGTTAGTCCCCAGGTAGGCAAACTGGTCCGTTATATTGGATTTATACGAATGCCAACCTAGACAGGACGTTCCGACTACCGGTACTTGTACCCTTACAGTTACTACATGCCCGTCGTAGAACTCACTTTGATGAGATTGAAAAACGAAAAATGCGACAAAATCTTGAATAACGGAAGTATGAAGATGATTTAAATATGTGAACATTGAAATATGTATGATGAATGTATATGTAAGCATGTATGTTTGACTGTAAGTATAATTCATTATGTATCACAAAATATAATAGTGGAAGTGTTTGCATGCATTTGAGTGTGTAATAAATACGAAACAAATAAACATCATGAGTTTGCATGTAACCACATAAACAATTAAAATCTAATCAACTATAGTATAGGCTCTAAGGGTATAATAATCTATCCTATATCCCTATAGTCAAAAGCTCTGATACCAATCTGTCATACCCCGACCCGCAGCGGAAAAAGGTGATCGGGGCATGATTGGGTTTTCATCAAATCTCATGACATTTATTATAATGTTTCATATTTATTATTACAATTTAAAGGAGATCATACAATCAAATCATACAAGTACAACATGTTCTATACATCTTTCTAGACTTCATTATTTTTCTTCTAAGGCAATTTCCTATGTGTTCCTTGCTTCAACCTGTCCACCTGTATCATGTGTAAAAATGGTTTTGGGTCAACAAAAAGTTGGCGAGTGAATCCTATGAAAACATTTAAACGTGTTCATTGTATTGATTATAAAATAAAGTGCATAACCACATATGAGTAAATGTAGATGTAAATTTATTCACAAAACACATAATATTAAATATTGCACACACATACAACAATGGATTGTTTTGAGGCACGCGTTGTTCAACTCGTCTCCCACGAGGAACTGAGGGGCCTAATGAATGAGTTTTGAGGCACGCGTTGTTCAACGAACTGATGGGCCTAATGAATGAGTTTTGAGGCACGCGTTGTTCAACTCGTTTCCCACGAGGAACTGATGGGCCTAATAAATAATTTGCATACAACTTGACAATATGTAATACATCACAACAAACAATATTTACATTATAAGTTTAGATCATATAATGGTATAGCACGAGTTTGAATAAGCGAATTAATTTAAGCGACACATGATACACCCCAAAACATGAATAAAAAGGGGAATTTGTAAGAATTCACTCACAGTGGTTGCGTTTTCATGGATTGATGATGAATGCGCACGAATTTGGATTCAACCACGAGAGAAACTAACCTAAATAATAACATAATGGTTCGGTAAATAAATGGATTTTATTAACAATTTTAATAGGATTTTTAGATTTATTTTTGTAAGTTTAAGGTCATTTTCTAACTTTAAAAATATTATTTTTAAATGTTTTTAATTGATTTTTTTAATAAAATAAATACATAAAAAGAAAATAAAAACTTTATGACTTTTTGACAAGTTGACCGTTGACCAGTTGACCGTTGACCGTTTGACTGGTCGGACCGTGTTAATTATATGCGCTGAGTGAGGTTCGAACTCGTGACCTCTCGTACGCGTGCACGCAGCTCTACCAACTGAGCTACGTGTCTAACCCGAAATATTTCTGTTTTTAGTTATATTTATATACTTTTTAGTTTAATTCATTTCCGTCTTTATTTAAAAACTTGATAATTGCCAGAACCGGTTACAGAAGCAGGATTCGAACTCGGGACCTGTGGTTTAACTTTGCACACAGTCCACCGCTGGACTGTGTGTCTAACCTGGTTAGAATACTGGTTTTTATTAAACTTAAATACCAACTGGAAGGTGTTCTGGGGCCTTTCAAAAAAATTGAGATTTATCACAGGAAACTGGTTAAGTGCACGAATCGAACTCAGGACGTGTGTTTTAAAATTGCACACAGTCCACCACTGGACTGTGTGTCTAACCCGTTGAAAAATCCGTTTTAAATTAAACTTATATATTAACAATGCTTCATCTTCTTCAGTTTATGAAACCAGAGAATCAACACGACTGTTTAATCAGTAATTCTGGTATACTTTAGTAAATTAAATGATAAAGGACATGGGTCAAAAGATTATACCGGTCAGATTCGAATTGAAATCCTCCGGTGATGATTCTGGCGAGTAACTGGGGATTCCGGCGACTTACAGAGAATCCCGGCGAAGTTCAACTTGCAACAGAGGCTCTACCAGAAGTTTGAGGTGAGTGTGGTGCTTTCTGTCTGAGCTCTAGAAGTCTTATTTTAGAGTAAGGCAGAAGAGATGAAATGGATTCGGTTTTCCCGGCGACTTTCAGAGAATTCCGGTGACTTGAAGATGAAACTCTGAGGTCAGCGAGGCTGGGGAGAATAAGCAGAGGATTTCAAGAATGGTTTGAATGAGTTTGAGAACGAGGTTAGCAAGGTATTTATAGGTGATGTGATCCACCACGATTTCGGTTTTTCCGGTGATATTTTCTGGTGACTACCAGACAATTACGGCAGTAGAGTGTTTGAACAGAAAGCTCTTGTGTGATCGTTTGGTTGACGAGATGTTTCAGTATTTACAGATCGAATGATTTGTAATCGGTTTCATTTTTTAGTGTTTTCGGTTTCATTTTTTAATGTTTTCGGTTTCAAAATACCGATTTCCTTTGATTCAGGGTATGATTGATAACTGAAATTGAATTAAAACATGATTTGGTAACTGATAATGTATGCGCGTTTTCCTTTTCTTTTGAAATCGTAGCTGCTGAATCTTTGGGCGGCTTTCTTTTTGAAACCTCCCTTAATTGAAATGCGTATACATATATTAATGAATCCTAAAATAAACCGAATGAGGCTTGGCAGCCGACTGGTTTATGTGTGTGTGATGGAGGCGGGTGACCCGGGTTCGAAACCCGGCGTCTCCTTATATTTTTTTATTCATTATTTATTATAAATTTTCAATTATAGATTTTAAATTCTAAAATGTTTATTAATTATGTATCGTTTAAAATTAAAATAAACAATATATACGCAATGAAAATTTTATGACTGACTATTCGGTTAATCAACGAAGCGGGTTTGGATAACCCGATTTTTGACGGATGTTACAACAAGCACATTCCTTAGACTTCCGAGTCTAGGCTTTGACCTAGGATTTATTCATCTCATTATTAAGTTATTAGTATTGTTTATGAATTGATTTTTAACAGGAAAATGCCGCCAAGAGTAAGAGGAAGAGGTAAAGGACCAATGAGGGAGGACCTTCACGACATATCCCTTCACATCCCCATCACCCGAAACCCTATGAGGATTCAGGGGATTCATGGCCGTTGTCGCAACATTCACCTTCTCATACTCAAAATTCGTACCATTCCTATCATTCGCATCATTCACAACACTCCCACCATTCCCATCATTCTTATCATGATGAATTTAACCCCAACCAATACTTTAATACACCCCCAGCCAACCAAAACCAATTAGATCAACCTAATCCCATGGATGAGGACTCCGATCCAGAAATGCCGTCGTCGGGATCACACACGTATCCCATCGAAATCTCAAGCGATTCGAACTCTTACGCCGGATCGCCATACCAAGGTCCTAATGAATGGGACCAATATTGGAACCAATTTACTTTCGCTAACACTCCTTCCCATCACTCCCAACCACCTCCTGTGCAAGAAGATATCCACATGGAACTGTTGGAACAACACCAATCGCCACCTGAACCGCCAAAGAGGAAAAGAGGAGCACGTATGTTAATACGTGCGGGCCAACGGTTAGGATCGCTGCCACCTTTGCCCAAACCCTACCCTACTATTCACGAGGATCCACAAATGGGTGGACCCTCCAATGTTTCACTTGTGGCGGAACTAACACCACCACTAACGGGTTATAATAACCCTATCCCAACATATCCAGATACGTCTGGATAAGATCCTTTTAACCCATCTACGCCAATTGATTATCAAGCATTATCGCATGACTCTTACATGCAAGCGGTCATGCATAATGCACTTTACCTGTCTCCTTTCCCACCTGTTTATCCACCTACTGGATATCCAAGTTATGGATACCAGTATCCTGTTATGCCACAACCACAATCTCCGCCGCCACTTGAGGCAATTACCGAGACCTTAGAACGAATGAAAGAAATGCAACAACAAGCGGAGAAAACAGAGAAGAAGACAAACAAGTTCTTCAAGAAACTCTCCAAATTGGTTAAGGGAAGGAAGGACGAGTGAAGTCTCTTTTTAATATATTAGTCCCTGCGAGGACATTGTTATTTCTTTAGTCCCTGCATGGACATTTTTATTTCTTTAGTCCTTGCATGGACAGTTTATTTCATTGTTTCTAATATTGTAATTTCTATTGGAATTTAATGAAGTATTTTTGGAATTATATATATATATATATATATATATATATATATATGTATTCATCCTCTTCAAGCGAGCGTCTCGATTTTATTCGAAATTTATGCTCTGCTATATAATTCCAAAAGACCTTAATGGATTTGATTATGCCAAGTGGCACAAACCACACATTGGCCAAGAAATGATAGTTAAGGATAAGAGGGCCTTCTATCAGGATAGTTAAGGGAAGTTATCCTTCTATCCAGAGGTGGTGGACTAGGTTCAAGCCTCCAAGGTCGTTAAGGTCCAAGGTGACTGGGACCATTAATCAATCATTAAGGTACTCTTATGTTAACATTAAGGAATGTTCATACTCCTGGTAGTGTGACTTGAGGAACCACACTAGCCGTCTAGGTAAAAAGGACTACGTCCTAAGACGTATTATATAGCCTATGTGATTAATGTGACCCTGACTAACATCAATGCGATGACAACTGACAGGCCAATGTGCCCAATTTTATGTCCAAGATGACAGGCCAATGTGCCCAATTTTATGTCCAAGGTGACAGGCCAATGTGCCTAATTTTATGTCCAAGGTGACAGGCCAATGTGCCCAATTTTATGTCCAATGAGACAGGCCAATGTGCCCAATTTTATGTCCAATGTGACAGGCCAATGTGACCAATCTTTATGTACATTAGTGACAAGCGTATGAGATGTATATAATTGTCTAAATGACAATGACAGTTGTGACATTACGATCCACTGTCTAATAATATATGGACTATGTCCAGATTGTAATTTGCCTTTGATGGTCATATTAAGACCTAGGCCAAATATAGATATGATAACCCTAAGAGTTGTGATGTTATTCACACTAGCTTAAATAGGCGATGGATTGTTATATCAAATATTTAATCCAATATGGTTGTTATACCATGGCTAAGAGAAATTTTGTTTGATGTTTAGAGCCAAAGCTTCAAAATGGTAAACTCGGACGAGACACAGAGTAGCATCGAGAGATTAGTTCTAACAAGGCTGAAATATAGCTGTTAATAATGATGATTTCCAAGCTCGCATAGATGCAGCTATTGGAAAGGCCATGGAAAAGGCCATAGAAAAACTTAGGGAGTCGAGTGCTACTCGCTACAGACCATTATCAATCACACCATCCTCAGCTCATAAGGAGAGCTCAGTTCACTCTTCGAATGCGAAGAGTGAACCAAAGAAAATAGAATTTGATGACAGGTCCCGTTCTTCTAAAGACGGATGTACCTACAAATATTCCATCTCCTGTAAGCCCCGAGATTTCAATGGGGAAAAAGGAGCAGTAGAAGCCTTGAAATGGCTCGATGAGACGGAGGCAATAGTGGATATCAGCGGATGTGCTGATAAGGATGTGGTAAAATACGTATCACAATCCTTCAAGGGCGATGCCCTCATTTGGTGGAAGGCAATGGTTCAATCTACAGGTAAGATACACCTGTACAACTTAGGATGGTCTAAGTTTGTCGATCTAGTCAAGGAGACTTACTGTCTACCTCATGAGATGGAGAAATTAGAGACATACTTTCTGACTCTTTTAATGAAGAACCTAGATTGTCGAAAGTATGTATCTGACTTCAATTCCATGTCTAGGTTAGTTTCATATTTAATCACCCTTGAACCCAAAAGCATTGCGCGTTTCATTAATGGGTTAGCGCCCGAGATAAAGGGTAAAGGCTGCACAACCTAGTACCTATAGGTCCGCTGTAGACCTATCTCTCTCCCTCACTTTAGATTTAGTGAGGCAAAGGTCAGTTAGGACCGAAACTGATGGAAAAAGGAAACGGGAGGATAATAACTCCCAAAGGTTCAAAAAGTAAGGAAATTTCGGGTTCAAGAAGACCCAGCACACGTCTAATGACAAACCTCTGTGCAAGAATTGTAACTATAGAAATTGGGGACAGTGTAGTATTAATCCACAAACTAAACCATATGGTATCTGTAAGAGAAAGGGGCATAAGACCTTAGAATGTAAAGATCTTAAGAATGCCGTTTGCTACAACTGTAATGAAAAAGGGCATATTACGTTCAATTGCCCCAAGAACCCCAAAAGTAATGATGCAAAGCCTGGATAGGCTAAGAAAGGGAATGCTCGTGCCTTCCAGATGAATACCAGGGAGGCCGTTAATGACAATAACGTCATAACAGGTACATTCCTCATCAATGATGTATATGCTAGAGTTCTTTTCAATTCGGGTGCAGATAAATCTTTTGTTGATCATAAGTTTAGTAAACTATTAAACTTGCCCATAAGAACTCTAGATATAACTTATGAGGTAGAACTCACTGATGGAACGTTAGAGACAACATCATCCATTCTTGATGGATGTTGTATGTCCATTAAGAATCATTCTATCCCCATCTCTCTTTGGCCCATGAAATTGGCAGGGTTCGATGTAGTTTTAGGCATGGATTGGTTATCCCATAACTAAGCCCGTATTGCCTGCGATAAGAAACTCATCGAAACTAAAACCCCATCTGGTGAAACGATCACCATCCCTGGAGATTCACACTACGGGTTGCTAGATAAGGTGTCGTTATTTAAGGCATCCAAGTGTTTGGGGAAAGGTTGTGTCATTTACCTGGCAAGTAACTATCAACAAGCCTAAACCAAATATAGAAGACCTTCTAGTTATCTCGGAATATTCTGATGTTTTCCCTGAAGAATTACCAGGCCTACCTCCAGATAGGCAAGTAGAGTTTAAAATTGATATCCTGCCAGGATCAGCACCTGTTGCCAGAGCTCCATATCGGTTAGCACCAACGGAAATGAAGAAGTTAAGAGTTCAATTAAATGAACTTTTAGAGAAAGGCTTTATCCAGGTAGTTCCTCACCTTGGGGAGCTCATATTCTTTTCGTTAAAAAGAAGGACGCTTCAATGCGGATGTGCATTGATTACCGAGAGTCGAACAAGATAACGATTAAGAACCGATATCCTCTGCCCAGGATCGATGATTTACTCGACCAACCTCAAGGGGCTAGTTACTTTTCTATGATTGATTTGAGATCAGGATATCATCAGTTGAAGGTTAAGAACGAGGATGTTCCTAAAACCTCCTTTAGGACCCGATATGGTCATTTAGAATTTCTAGTGATGCCTTTTGGGCTCACAAATGCACCTGCAACATTCATGGATCTCATGAATAGGGTCTGCAAACCGTATTTGGATAAGTTTGTCATTGTCTTCATAGACGACATACCTAACTATTCTCGTAATCAAATTGATCATGAGAAACACCTTCGGTGCATTCTAGAATTGTTAAGGCAGGAGAAGCTTTATGCTAAATTTTCTAAGTGTGAATTTTGGCTTAGAGAAGTTCAAGTTCTTGGACATGTTGTAAGTGAGCGTGGTATCTAAGTAGATCCCGCCAAAATTGAAGCCATAATGAATTGGGAAGTACCCAAAACCCCATCAGAGATTCGTAGTTTCCTAGGATTGGCTGGTTATTATAGGAGGTTCATTGAGAACTTTTCAAGGATAGCCACCCTTTAACTACCTTTACCCGTAAGAATTTCAAATTTGGGGTCCGAAACAACAAGAATCCTTTGAGATTCTAAAACACATGTTGAGCAATGCTCCTGTGTTATCTCTACCTGAGGGTATTGAGGATTTTGTAGTTTATTGTGATACTTCGCACACAGGCATGGGTTGTGTGCTAATGCAAAAAGGCAAGGTGATTACTTATGCATCATGACAGTTAAAGGTGCACGAAAGAAATTAAACCACCCATGATTTAGAATTGGGTGCCATTGTATTTGCACTAAAGCTATGGAGACATTACTTATATGGCACAAAGTGTATTATATACACTAACCATAAGAGTCTCAGCATGTGTTCAATCAGAAGGAATTGAACATGCGACAACACCGTTAGATGGAAACACTTAACGATTATGATTGCGAAATTCGATATCATCCCAGCAAGGCAAATGTCGTTGCTGACGCCTTAATTCGCAAGGAAAAAGTTAAACCCATTAGGATTAACGTCAAGAGCATTGAGCTCAGAAATAGCTTGAATGAGAATCTATTAGATGCACAGAAGCAAGCCATATTAGAGGCTAATATTCCTAATGAAGGATTAGGCGGAAATGTTGGTCAGTTAGCGTCTGGGAAGGATGGAATCCTTAGATTTAATGAGAGAATCTGGGTTCCAATCTTTGGAGGACTTAGAGATCTAATCCTCCAAGAAGTGCATAACACGAGATACTCAGTTCACCTAGGAGGTGACAAGATGTATCAGAATCTAAAGAAGAATTATTGGTGGATGAGTTTGAAGAAATCCATAGCCACTTACGTAGCTAAGTGTCTGACGTGTTCGCAAGTTAAGGCCGAACATCAGAAGCCATCAGGACTTCTACAACAATTGGAAATTCCCACATGGAAATGGGAAATTGTAACTATGGACTTAATTACCAAGTTACCTAAGACCAAACATGGTAATGACACGATTTGGGTCATTGTGGACAGACTGACTAAGTCAGCACATTTCTTGCCAATTAAAGAAACGTATAATTCAGACAAATTGGCTAAGTTGTATGTGAACAAGATTGTGTCCCTACACAGTGTGCCAATCTCTATTGTATCAGATAGAGATACTAGATATACCTCTCATTTTTGGAAAAGTGTTGGGCTCATAAATAAAGGTTTACACATTAGTGCTACATTTGGGCTAAGTGTAAGGGATTTGGGCTTCCTAGAGCCTCATGGGCCTAGGGTTGTAACTAGTGGACTATGTGATTAGTATAAATACATGTATTAGGTTAATGTTTTGGGGTCTAGTGAGTTGTTATTGAAAACTTGTATGAGCACTATTTTGGTGTATGCAAGTTGCTTTGATTAAAGATTGTTCTTCATTCTAATCTTTATTTCCGCAATCGATTAGTCTTGCGATACCTGTTAGATCCGATTTCTAGACTTAAAATTGGTATTAGAGCCTGCTGTACAATACAGGCTCTAGATATTGCAGATCGAAGAACTGTTCAGAGTTGAAGAATCGTTGCTGTTCAACACGGGTTATACTGTTGAAGATTGCTGCTGTCCTCATCTCGGATTTGGTACTGTTGCGGATTCCGAAGAACACGAAGAAGATTCAAGGATTTCGGATTCGGTACTGTTGCGGATTCCGAAGAACACGAAGAAGATTCAAGTATTTTGGATTGGGCACTGTTGAAGATCCCGAAGAACACGAAGGAGATCATCCATCTCGGATTGATCCTGGACTACTGTTCGTCAACAACCTTATCCGAATTGCTCATATTCCGGATAAGGATTACTATTCAAAATAACTTGTGTTTATCTATTACAGGAATCTCAGGATACTGTTGTTTTCGGATAAGGACTCTTATGTCGGATAAGGATTTCATTCCGGATAAGACTCTTATTTCGGATAAGACTCTTATTCCAGATCAAGCTTTCATTCCGGATCAAGTTCTCATTCCGGACCTGGTTCTTTATTTTGGATCACGCTTACGGAAAACCAGGCAGGCACCAGCCATCAGTACCAGCAAGCAAGAAACTGACAGACAAGTTGCCTAGAATTTCCCAAGCTAAACGGACTGTCTTCTTCCAGAAGAGACAAACCTGTTTCAACTGTGGATTTCCTGGGCATATTGCATGAAATTGTCAAAAGGGATTTATGCCTTTTAATGCCCTATTCTCGAAATATCAGAAAGCTATGCTAAATCGCCTACATCAAGCTCGATTTGCTACGGCTAAGCCCTCTGATCACGACTAGAACATGGCCAAGAGACAAACTCACAAACCTCTAAGACCTTCAGGCTCTCTGAATCCTTCTAGCACTTCGAAAGCTGTGCAGAAGTCTGACTCGCTAGCCTGGAGGCCTAAGATCTTGACCAAGATCCAGTCTTCAGTTCCAAAATCGGACAAATCAAAAGCATCATCGACCTCATCCTCAACTAACTTAATTTTTCGTGAGGTTACTTATGTTGATGCAAATGGCACGCCCAGATCGTCAATGGCCTGGGTTGCAGCTTCTAACTAATATCTGTTGAAATGTGCAGGAACAGCTTTGGCGGACTCTCGTCAGACTCTGGTATATCGATAATGGTTGTTCCAGGCACATGACAGGGGATATCTCTCAGTTGAATGACATTCAGTTTTTCGATGGCTGGTTTGTCTTCTTCGCAGGTGGTGAAACATGAAGGATCACTATGAGAGGAACGGTGTGCAATGGAGTTCTCAGTTTCAAGAATGTGAATTATGTTCCAGAGTTGAAGCATAGTCTCTTGAGTGTGTCTCAGCTCTGTGATAATCATTTGGATGTTCTCTTTACCAAGACAGGGTGTTATGTACTGAAACCAGGCCTCACCATTCCGGATTAATGGATTCTTCTCAAAGCTGCACGGAAAGGAAATGCATATGTCATCGATATGAACAAAGCCCCAACCGACAAGCTTACCTGCCTGTTCTCGTCGACTACTGAGCACAATGCAATGTTATGGCACAGTCGACTCGGACATATCAACATGAAGAACTTAAACAGGCTTGCAAAATGTGGTTTAGTCAGAGATCTACCGGTTCGGGATTTTATGCAGATTGAAAAGTGTGAATCATGTGCTCGTGGGAAACAACATCGACAACCACACAAGTCAAAACCCGCACCCTCCACGTCAAAAGTCTTAGAATTGCTTCATATGGACCTGTTTGGACCGACAGATATTCTGAGCATTGGCGGGAAGGCATATTGTCTGGTTATCATTGATGACTACTCTCGATTCACTTGGGTCTTCTTTTTAACACAAAAGGGTGAAACCGCTGAGTTAGTCAAACAGTTCATCACACTTATGGAAAACCAGGCAGACACCACCGTGAAAGCTATTCGCTGTGATAATGGAACAAAATTTAAGAACGCTACCTTAAATTCTTTCTGTTCCTCCAAGGGTATTGATCGACAGTTCAGTGCAGCCAGAACTCCTCAATAAAATGGGGTTGCAGAACGCCGAACCGTACACTAATTGAAGCTGCGCGTACTATGTTGGTCGAATCCGAACTACCTCTCATTTTCTGGGCAGAAGCAGTCAATACCGCTTGTTATATTCAGAATCATGCCCTGATCAACAAAAGGCACATGAAAACACCGTATGAAGTGGTTGAAGGTCACAAACCTTCGGTTAAGCATTTCCGCAAAGTTCGGTTGCCCTTATGTTCTTCAACTCATGGATGCTGAGGGAAAATCTGAATCACACGGGGATCCATGCATCTTCGTTGGTTACTCTAAGAATACTTCCTATCATGTCTATAACAAGATCAAGAAAATGGTAGTTGAAACCTACAATGTGGGTTGGCTGGAGGAAAATCCCAAGGACGCACACATTGGTCCTGTCTGGCTCTATGATTATTCCTATTTGTTTAAATATGTTGATGTCCCTTCTAATGTCACTGCAGGTACAAACACAACTTCTGACCTCCCAACGATGCCTATATGAACTGAAGATGATGACGATGCTGAACAACTGCAAGAGTCTTTCAAGCAGCTGAGTATGGATCCACCTGGATTCAATGAAGCTATATCTACACATCCACCTGCATCGGAGAATGAGGAAACTGTTTCTGAACAGATTCCTCAGGATGGTTCCCTGAAGTTGAGGTTCCAAACACAGGAACTCCTGTGGCAAATGAAGGAGCTACAACTCCTGATGTCTTAGGCTCATCTCTATTTCCTGAGCCTCTGTTCTGTTGATTCATCAGTCAATACTTTCACTGGTGCAACTAATGAGGGGGAGCCATCTGGAGTTGCCTCACAGAGCATTACAAACTTGCAATCAGATCTCCTTTTCCCTGATACGCCCACAACGTCTACAACGCTATTATCTAATTGAAAATGTTATTGGTCTAGTTACTGCTGCAGTTCAAACTCGCAGTCAATCAGGAGATATCAATACTTGCCTTTACTCTTGCTTTATCTCACAAATTGAACCTAAAAGCATTGATGTCGCCTTGCAGGAACCAAGCAGGGTTGACTCTATGCATGATGAACTCAATCAATTTGAGAAACTTGGGGTATGGCAATTGGTGAAGCTTCCTCAAGGAAAACGTGCTCTTGGAACTCGTTGGGTATTTCGCAATAAACAGGATGACATTGGTGTTATTGTGAGGAACAAAGCTTGACTGGTTGTATAGGGTTTCCGCCAGATCAAAGGGTTAGACTACAATGAGGTTTATGCACCGGTAGCTAGATTGGAGGCTATTCGCATTTTCTTGGCATATGCATCATACATAGACTTCACCGTCTATCAAATGGATGTCAAGACTGCTTTCCTTTACGGCAAGGTGAAAGAGGAGATATACGTAGCACAAACATCGGGTTTCATTGATCCTGATAAGCCAGACTATGCATACAAATTGGACAAAGCTTTGTATGGATTGCATCAAGCACCTCGTGCGTGGTACGCAACCCTCACAGAGCATCTGCTTGATCATGGATATACCCGGGGAACCACTGATCAAACTTTGTTCATCAAACGTGTTGACAAGAACATCATTCTTGTTCAAATTGACGTTGATGATATTTTTTTTGGTTCTACGGATGATGGGTTGTGTCGGGAATTTGAAGAGCTATGAAGAAGAAATTTGAGATGAGCTCACTGGGGGAGATGACTATGTTTTTGGGACTTCAAGTTCGTCAGAGCCCACAAGGAATCTTGATCCATCAAGGAAAATATGTCATTGACGTTCTTGCCAAATTCAAGCTTACAGATTCAAAGCCTACGTCCTCACCTATTGCTGAACGGCCTTTGTTAAATGAAGACGCTGAAGGAACGCCTGTCAATCCAACCATGTACCAGTCTATGATTGGTTCACTCATGTATCTCACTGCAAGTCGGCCAGATATCATGTTTGCCGTTTGCCAGTGTGCTCGATATCAGGCTACTCCTTAATTCTTTCATTTATATGTTGTTAAAAGAATCTTTAGGTACCTCAAAGGGGAGCCATCACTGGGCCTCTGGTATCCTAAAAATTCCGAATTTGAACTGTATGCTTTCTCTGACAGTAATCTTGGAGGTACAGACAAGGACATGCTTTCTCTGACGGGGGAATTGAACATCAATTTTCTGCTCCTTATACACCTCAACAAAATGGAGTCGCTGAGAGGAAAAACAGGACGTTGATTGAAGCTGCAAGGACTATGCTTTCTGATTAAAAGCTTCCAGTTCTTTTCTGGGGAGAAGCTGTGAACACAGCTTGCTATGTCCTGAACAAAGTTTTGATGGTTAAACGGTTTAAGATAAAACATGTCACGAACTATTGTTTAACCGAAAACCAAACTTAAAAGGCATTAAACCATTTGGATTACCCTGCACTATTGTGCAAAACAAAGATAAGCAAAAATTCGGTGAGGTAGCTGATGAGGGTTACTTTCTAGGCTATATACCTGGAACACCGAATAAAAGGGTTTTTAATCTAAAAACTGGTAAAACTGAGGTGGTGTTTAACATGGAAATCACTAGTTATTCACCACAACAATCAACGAGTGGTCCTCATATATTATATGATTATGACAATGTTTTTAAATCATTTAATATTCCTGAGTTTTCCAATGCAGATGAGTCTCAATTGATCCAATCTGTGATCAGTGAAGATGGAGAGTGTGAATTCATGCCCTGATCGAGTATATCGATGACAGATGCTCCAGAAACTTCTTCCATTGCAGCTCCACAAGACTCCAGTGATAGTGAGTCTGAACCTATTCAGGGGGAGGACTTCACTAATCCGTTTGCTAATTCTAACATTCAGGGGGAGGTTGGATCTAATCTGGGAGATAACCTAGTTGTTGACACCATTGCTACCACAAATGTACACATAGATCATCCGGTTGAAAACATCATAGGTGATGCTGTTGCAGGTGTTCAGACAAGAAGAAGTGTGCTCGAAGGTTCATGTTTGTTTACTTCGATTCAGAAGACTGGGTTGATTCATGAGTGTTTGTATAGTTGCTTTATTGCCCAAGAGGAACCAAAAAATGTTCATATGGCTCTAAAAGACAATTGTTGGATTGAAGCTATGCAAGAGGAACTAGCACAGTTTAAGAAGTTGAAGGTTTAGGAGCTAGTTGACTTTCCTGAAGGAGAGAAGGAAATAGGCACCAAGTGGGTGTTTAAGTGCAAGAAAGACGACCGAGGGATCGTAATAAGGAATAAGGCTCGGTTGGTAGTGAAAGGGTTCAATCAGCAAGAGGGGATTGATTACAATGAAGTGTTTGCACCAGTAGCAAGGTTGGAAGCAATTCGTTTGTTCCTAGCTTTTGCTTCATTCAAGGGCTTCAAAGTTTACCAACTTGACGTGAAGAGTGCGTTTCTTTACGGGAAAGTCCAAGAAGTGGTGTATGTCTCACAACCAGATGGGTTTGCTGATCCAGACTATCCAGATCGAGTCTATCGACTTGATAAGGCATTGTATGGGTTGCATCAGGCACCTAGGGCGTGGTATGAGACACTGTCAGCACATTTGTTAAAACATGGTTTTGAAAGAGGTCAGATTGATAGTACACTTTTCATTAAAAGGAAGAAGGAAGACTTTCTGCTGGTACGGGTATACGTAGATGACATCATCTTTGGGTTATCAGATGAGGACATGTGCCATGATTCGAGGAGGTAATGAAGAGCAAGTTTGAGATGAGTGCTATGGGTGAATGATCCTACTTTTTGGGTTTACAAGTTGAATAGAAGAAGGATGGGATGTTTATACATCAGATGAAGTATGTGTATGACATTTTATCTCGTTTCAAAATGGAGGATTGCGCTACTTTCAATACACCTATATGTGAGAATGACAATCTTGGTCCAGATTATGAGAGTGTGGAGGATGTTGATCCAACTCAGTACAGGGCAATGATTGGTTCTCTGATGTACTTGACTGCTTCAAGACCTGACATCATGTTCGCAGTGTGTCTGTGTGCCAGATATCAAGCGAATCCAAAGGAGTCCCACATGAAAGCGGTGAAGCGGATTCTTCGTTACTTGAAGGGGAAACCTAAACTTGGGTTACGGTATCCAACTGCTAGCGATTTGAAGTTTGTTGCTTTTACTGATTCGGACTTTGGAGGATGCAAATCAACAAGGAAGTCTACCACAGGTGGTTGTCAGTTCTTAGGAGGGAGTCTCGTGTCATGGCAATGCAAGAAGCAGTCTTGCGTGTCAACCTCAACTTGTGAATCTGAATATATTGCTGCGGGTAGCTGTTGCTGTCAGGTTCTCTGGATCCAACAGCAGATGCGTGATTACAGTTTGAATTTCACTCGTACTCCTATTATGATAGACAATAATGCCACTATATAAATCACCAACAATCCCGTAAAACACTGTCGCACAAAACATATTGACATTCGTCATCATTTTATATGGGATTGTGCTGAAAAGAAATAAATTGAAATGCATCGAGTTGACACACTTGATAACCTGGCAGATCTTTACACAAAAGCATTTGACAGGGCTCGCTTTGAACATTTAGTCGAACTCAACGGGATGAGGAATCCTGAATAACCAGTTTTTCATAAAAATGGTCTGTAAATAAATTTACTGCTTTTCAAAAATCAAAAACATAAAAAATAGAAAATCAAACATGAGTTTTTCACGGTTTGGATAAGAAGAAATGATAGTACATCAGCAAGTTAGACTGTCACACTGAACTTAACAGAAAATTGCTTAAGTGTGAGAGGAGCTTCATCATATGATGTACCAGTAGGAAAATGCATGAAATAATCAACTTACCTTTGTGATACAAATATAATAAACTATGTATGAGTGGGTAACATATCAGTGGCATATGGTTTTATAACCTTAAATCTTGCGTTGATAGATTGCCAAAATATGAGGTTTTAGGTGTTTATATCGTTATTTCATCCGAGATATCAAGGTTGTCCTTCTGCTGCAACCAGATATATGCTGACCAAGGCACAACCAGGATATCTTAAAAGAGCTAAAATGCCAAATCCCAAAAATTGAAGAAGCTCTCCTAGAGAGTTATTCAAATGTGCAAACTGCATTATTCGTACCAAATTTGGTATTTGCCCTAACCCTCGTTGGATATTGGTCTCTTTGCTGTACGGAAGTACTGACCTGATCACCAATTATCTAACGTTGTAAATAAAAAGGATGAATTTCGGTATACTCACCTACTACGATGAATTTTTGTGCATACCTTGATCGTGGGGGTATGTCCTGAAGTGGGACACACTAGTATATCAGTATAAATTATCTAAACAGATCACGAGGTAATGGTACTTGAAATGTTCATGTATTTTGTTTAAGTGGATAAATAATACTGGTAATCGTCTTGAACTGCTTTTCATGAATATTGCATATAGAAAAATCGAATAGTGTGGAAACAGTTTGATGTTGCTGATATGATCTTCTTAACGGTGATACTCACAAAAATAGAGTGTTTCTTATTTCGTTATTTATTTGCTTTCAGAAAAAAAAAATCTAAAAATATTTCCTTTTCCTGTATATTCTTAATGTACGGACTATGGTTGTTCGTGGAGGAGTTCTTACCGATAGGGGGTGATGTTCTAAAAGTAGTTAATTAAAAACAAAACAAACTATCCTAATTCTAGACTCAAATTATACTCTAGACACCTAAATTAAACTATACTACTAACCGGCAAGTGGACCGATCAATCGTAGAATAGTATGAAGCAAGTCCGGATTATCGAACCCACAGGACTCTCTAATTGCTAAGACTACTAATTTAGACTCAACTACACACTAGATATATTTTAAGAGGGGGTTGTTACTAATAATTCTAAATTATCAATTTAAATAAAACTACTAAAGTGAAATGACCAAACTATGAACTTCTAGTGACTTATTAGAACTTTTACCAAGAGATGATAAACTAGTTACCTAGGTTGGACTTTTAGAATACTAATCCTTCAATTTAACAATAATTAGTCTGGTTGAATATTCTACCGGGATCTTAGCATATCAAAGTTTAGGTTTATTAAAAAGGACTCCCGACCCTTCTCAGGAAGACACCTACAATAACCTATCCCCTTTTTATTCGTTCTACCGGTCCTAAAGATGCTTTTTCAATTATCTTTTCAAATTAGTAAAGTGCCTAATTATTAATTACCTCTCAATAATTAACCTAGACCAACTTCTATTTTCTAGTTTAGATTTACTAATTCAATTATGACAAGGAAATTAGACTCAGGAATTTCTCAAAACCCTAACATAACAATTTACCATAATAATTCAGCCAACTAATTGCAGTTTCTCAATTAACAAATTAGGTATAATGATAAGTTTAATTTAATGGTTAATCTAATTCTTTCCTCGGTTTTATTGGCCATTTTACCGACATCTTCACGAATTCCTAAGAACACGAAAAGTAACATAAACCCATTACATGACAGACATTCACCAAAGTTTATGCAAAACAACCAAACAATCATCAAACAAACAAGATCATGCAAATACCCTAAACTAGATTATTAAAGTTGTAAACTGTACCAATTTAAATATTCAAACCATAAACTTAAATTAAAGTGAATCAAAGTTTCATAATTCCATAATCCAAAACCTAGGTAACCAAAGAAAATCTAGCCTAACAACATGTTTGAAAAGTGATAAAAACCAAGTTGATAACAAGACAACATGATTGATCAAAAACCAAAGAAATCAAAGAGGAGATTGGTATGATAAACCGTAGCAAGCTCCTGCCTTTAAGTTCCATGATCACCACCACCGTTCCTGCAGCTTAGATTTGCCTTGTGTAGCTTCAAACCTCCAGAAAATAGCTCCAAAGTTGCTCTAGATCGTCCACAATTGCCCAAGATGTGTTTGATAATGATAATAAGTCTATTATAAACAAACAAATCCCAAAACAACTCTGATTTCGAAACTTTCTAGATAAACACCTCTCTCGCAGGCCGCGAGAGAGTTTGGAGGGTCCAGTCGCGCCCCGTGACCAAGGTTTGACTCGAGAGATAATTATCCTCCGCGAGAGAGGTTGCTTGTACCGGTCGCGCCCGGCGACCGGGTTGAATTTCTGATTTTGCATTTCGTTTTCTCGTTTTCGATCCATTCACGTACCGGCTCGGTTCTTTTCACCATTTTCGCTCGTTTTTCCCATCCTTTCAACCGTTTTCACGAACCAAGACCTGCAAAACGTGTTTGGATTAAAAGTAGATAAATTCTTGACAAATCGAAACGAAAACGCGCTAAAACTATACAAACTATACAAGATAAATAGATGTATTATTCAATACATCAAATATCTCCACACTTGCTCTTTTTTCGCCCTCGAAAAAGAATTGTGCATAAATGGAATCATAACCCAACAATTACTCGATTTCAAAAATTACTATTATTTTCATTAGGGACAAAATTCGTGTTAACTGCGATTGCAAGTATTGGGTCCACTTAAACTCAAAATTCGGCTCAAACCTCTTATCATGTAAATTTAATTTAAGTGTGGTCAATCCACCTAGGGTCTCACACTAGAGTCCACAGTATCCCTAATCCCACCTCAAGCTTATGAAACACAAGGAACGAATTCTTGAATCCTTTTCTAACCGTTTTATACCAAAATATAAAGAATTTAAAATCAAGCAATTTCTTTTTCTCTTTTTTTTTCATTTGAGCATTTTGATTTCCTTTTGCATATCTAACCTAGAGGTTGTCTCAACCAGAGTCACCATCCCCGAGAGCGACAACGTGGGCTTCGATACTTAAAATTTCAACTAATCCTAGAGGGATTCTCGATCAGAGTCACCATCCCCAAGGGAGATTGCATAGGCCCCAGTCTACTTTTCAATCAAGCTCATTTTCTAATTTTTTTTCTTTTTTCTTTTACATGATTAAAAATTCTAAATATTTTAGCTTGTAACGGCATTCCTTATACTATTTTTGGTGGTTTCAGTTTCCCATTTCTCCTAGATGAGTACCCACTGGTAGACCGACTATTAAGGTGTATTAAGCTCAACGAAAATAAGAACCGAATCGAGCCTACTTGCACATCCCAAATTAGACATAAACTCACCCCTTTTTATTCTCATATTATTATTATTTGAAACCAAATAAAAGTTAAATTTTTCTATCTTTTTCCGTTTAATTTTCATGCAAACTTCCTTTTCAAAAGACATTTTCGGATTTTTTAACTAATACTACTACTCTAATATCCCATCTCCACACTTAAAGTTTTGCATTGTCCCCAATGCAAGGATGAGACAAATAAACTAAAAAACAAGCAAACCAAATAAGAAGAAAAATACAGAAAAGGAAGCGACTTAGCTGGTAGTGCAAGCCTGTCGATGTGCCGGGCAAACCACTCGTGCTCTCCAAACCAAACGCGCTTAATGTGCCACTCTTAACGCTCTCATGCGAACGGAACATCATATACATCCACCTAGCATCACACACTTACAAAACATGATAATAATAAAGCCAAATAAATCCATAGTTTTGCAATATTGTTCATCAAAACATACCCAACCAACCAACCAACCCAAAGATAAATTGTCTTAAAAGTACAAACCATAATGATTGAAAACAGCAGAAAAGAAAAAAAATAAAGGTAAAGATCTTCAGCTGCTTCAATCGTCCTCTTCAGATTCTTCGGACGCCTTGAACACCTGGTAAGGCTGCACATCCTCCATACCTGCAAACTGGCTAGAACCTGCCTGATCGCCTGGCTGCTGAAAGTAACACGGGATTCCCATGTTTAGATTCTGCATCATGTAGCGCATCCCATCCTCTAGCCTCCTCTGGCTGGCCTCGTGCATTCGTCTACTCTCTAACATAGTTTGGCGCACCCCGCCAAACTGCTGGTCTACATAACCTCTCAAATCTCCGAACACTGTCTCCATCCTGTCATAAAGTGAATCCAAGGTCAGTGGGTCTGGACGAGGTTCCCGAAGAGGGTACTGCTGTCCTGGCAGTTCCTGGCGGGTGACTGGCCGCTGGTATCGAGTAAGTATGGCTGCCTGCATAGAAAATGCAGTTTCGGATCCGGGAGGCGGTTGCACTTGAGGCCCTTGGCGGGCTGGTATCCAGCTAATCGGCTCTTGGGTGGTAAGGATTCTTGCAGCCTGGAGATCTCTGATGCTCATGACACAGGGGGCAGGGCCTTCTCTCATCCTATCCTGGGGGTATCTGTCAAACACCCCTATGCTCTCAGCCAAGCATGTAACCAAAGGCCCGCAATAAACCCTTGCCCTGGGCCCCCCTCCACAGTCTCTTCATTGACCAAGCAATATTGTGGCCAGGTTTGCCGGCCGTCCTTCTACCATGCACATCAAACAAAATAAACTCACTTGGTTAACTATATTATCCCTTTGTCCCCTCCCAACCAACGTAGCAGCAAGAATCTTATGAAGGAAGCGGTGAATGGGATCAGTGATATCGCTTGCCACCATGTTGTTCGAGTACGGGGCGGAAGAGATGGTGCCCCAAAACCTGGCGAGTTCATCTGTCTATACACGTGGGGGTGCCTTCTTTTGAAGACACCCTACAAGCTCGTGGCGAAATCCGGCGACTGAACCTCCTCATCTGAATGTATTTTTGTCGCCACCCGCAAACTGTGGAATAGTCATTTCAAATACTTGCCTCCCCAAGGCAAAAGAAACCGCGTCATTTTCATTAAACTTTCCTTGTTGGTACTCGAAAGTGGAATGGAACTCGTAAGTAATTTCCTTGTACTGCTTTGCTCCACAATCTAGTACCCTTCTGAACTTATCCCCCCAGTAGCTGCTCGATCCGACCCCTTTGTCCCAAATTATCAATCAACTCCTAGTCAATCCTCCTGTAAGGTAATAACTCACAAGTGACCAAGCTTGAGAGCCTCTCCCACTCGTGGGAGTCTAAATCGAACTGCAAGAGAGGGCTATCCACGATTCGCGTGCTCTGCCCATGGGGGACACCTTCTCCCCAATACCTGATCCTGCACCTTCCGAAATAAGAGGGTTGTTGTGGCGCGTTGCGGGGTCACCTCTCTTACGAGGTGTTGGTCCCCTTCTCTTTCTGCTGGCCCTGCTTGAGCTACCTTCTCCTAACATCTGCAATACGCAAAAGTAAGACAAGTATGACCTTAGAAAGAAAGCAACCACATAAAATAAACGACCGTATAGCATTTCATTCGCGGTCATGGTTTGCATTAGAAAAACAATTTACTTCATGATTAAGATACATTTGAAGCGAGTGTAACATTATAATAAAAATCGAATCTCGCCCGAATAGAGATTGAGTACGGGCGAGACTGAATTTTATATGCATGATTAATCAAATGTTACTAACCCCCCGAAACATATCTAACACCAAACACTTTAATTGTCCTCGATTAAACCGATGTGCCGAGATACGAGCCCACATTGAGTGTATAATGAGAGATAAAACAAGTTGAATCATGGCAGAACTAACGGGTGGCTAAAAAAATAGATTGTTAGTTTAAAAACAGAGTTAGCCAACCCGCATCCCCACACTCAATGTTGGCTCGCACCAAACCTGCAAAATTCCCCCTGCATGTACATAATCTATCCACAAATAATAACCGATACTACTCCTAAAACTCATGAGCAACCCCGATGAACCCAACCTGCATTTAACCGAACTGACAACCAGTACAGTAGCAAATATCACAATAACCGCAACAAACAACTATAGCATAAAGAAATGAAGCATAAGAGTTGCGAAAAACCGTACCTTGTTGTAGATCTGGAAAATAAGTACAAAAAATTTGAAACTTTAAAGCATCGGTGAAATGCATGTGGGAGGGTAAAATCGGGTGAAATCACTTCAAAATGAGTGAGGGATGAGTTTAGGAAGAAAATGTGGGCGATTTAGGTTGAAAATGGCGGAGTTATGGTGAAATTGGGTTGAAAGCCGTAAGGAGATGATTGAGAAAAGTGGGTGAAAATGGAGGCTAGGGTTTTTTAAATGTAGATAGGGCCTCTCGCGGGCCGCGAGAGAGACCATTAAGTCTCTCGGCCCCGCGAGGGAGTAATGAATCCGGATTTTAGAGGCCTCTCGCGGGCCGCGACCAAGGAGGCTTGTGCCTCTCGTGCCCCGCGAGAGGCTTGTTTTCACAGAAAGTTTTTTCCTTTGATCAGGTTTTATGCCTTAGAAAAAATTTAGATTTGAGAAACTCTCATGTTAGCCTTTTTTAATTCACGGAATCACTCTCGTTCTACCGGATTGATGAAACGTACCTGCAATCGCCCGTTCTCTATGACTAATGCATGATGTGACTTGCAAAAACCAACTAAACCGACCCATGAACAAACAAACAAAATACGAAATATGAATTAAATAAACAAAACAATAAATGCCACTAACTACCAAACTTTACAAACTCTACATTCGAGCCGAAATCCGAAAATCTACACGGTCTGAGGCGTAACTTCGAGTGGAGTCTCCTCCGTCTCGGTGGGATCTAGCGGTCCTCCTAAATAATGTTTCAATCGATGCCCGTTGACCTTCCATGTCCCCCCGTCAGCTTCTTCTTTTAGCTCGATAGTTCCGTAAGGGAAAACCTCATTTACCACGTACGGGCCAGACCATTTGGATTTCAGCTTGCCCGCAAACAGTTTCAATCGGGAATTATATAGAAGCACTTTGTAACCGATTTGAAACTCCTTCACATTCTTCAAACGTCGATCGTGCAGCGCCTTTATTTTCTCTTTTAGACTCCATGACCGCTCATACGCTGCGTCCCGAAGTGCCTCTAACTCGTGAATTTGAAAGAATCGTTGCTTGGCTGCTTCGGTGAGGTCTAGATTGACGGTCTTCAATGCCCACAGTGCCCTATGCTCTAATTCGACTGGGAGATGACAGGCTTTACCGTATACGATCATGAAGGGCGTGGTACCTAATGGTGTTTGGTAGGCGGTGCGAAACGCCCACAAAGCATCATCCAGTTTGTCGGACCAGTCCTTTCGACTCTTTCCTACCGTCTTCTCTAGGATCCGTTTTACCCCCTATTCGCGTTCTCCACCTGACCGCTAGTCTGCGGATGATAGGCGGTGGAGAGGCGGTGAGTGACACCGTAGCGCACCAATGCCTTTTCCATGACGACATTGCACAAGTGCGTGCCACGGTCACTGATGATGGCTCGTGGGGTACCAAAACTGGTGAACAATTTTTTTAAGAATCTCATCACCACTTGGGCATCATTTGTTGGTAAAGCTTGAGCTTCAACCCACTTAGAGACATAATCAATAGCCACGAGGATGTTCCGGTTCCCGCTAGAGACGGGAAACGGTTCCATGAAGTCGATCCCCCAAACATCAAAGACTTCAAGAATCTGGATGGGATGTTGGGGCATCTCGTCCTTGGATGAGATGTTGCCGGTACGCTGGCAACGATCACACATCTTCACAAACTCTAGGGCATCCTTCACAACTGATAGCCAATAAAAACCACAATAAAAAAACCTTTTGTTTGGTGACATGCGGACCATGGTGACCTCCTATCAGTCCCTCATGCACGTGCCTCAGTATCTCTGCTCCCTCTTCTCGACTCATGCAGCGCCTCAAATTCGGTCTCCCCCTACCCGAAATAGAAATGGGTCGTCCCAGATATAAGCCTGACATCGCGGAAGAATTTCTTCTTCTGCTGCCTAGTCATCCCCTTCAGTACCACTCCATCCGCTAGATAATTCGCAAAGTCAGAAAACCACGGCATCCCCTCCTTTTCAGCTGTCACAAACTCCACCGACTCGTGGGGAAATCTATCACCGATCTCTTCTTCCCTAATTTCTTCTCTACTAGGGTCCTCTAATCGGGATAGATGGTCAGCAGCTACATTCTCTGCTCCTTTCTTATCTCTAATCTCGATGACGAACTCGGAAAGCAGGAGAGTCCATCGAATGAGACGAGGCTTCGTGTCCTTCTTTTGGAAAAGGAAGCGCATAGCCGCATGGTCCGTAAAGACAGTGGTCTTGGACAGGACAAGGTAAGAGCAGAATTTATCAAACGCGAATACCACTGCTAAAAGCTCCTTCTCTGTAGTGGTGTAGTTCTCCTGAGCGTCATTGAGGGTTTTACTAGTGTAGTAAATAGGGTGGAAATGTTTGTCCCAACGCTGACCCAAAACAGCGCCCAAAGCAGAATCGCTCGCATCGCACATGAGCTCGAAAGGCAAGCTCCAGTCTGGTGAGACGAGGATAGGAGCACTCACTAGTTTCTCCTTAAGGATCGTGAAAGCTTTTAAGCAGTAGTCGTCGAAGATGGAGGGTACATCTTTCCCGAGAAGTCGAGTCATAGGACGGGTGATCTTTGAAAAATCTCTAATAAACCGTCGGTAGAAGCCCGCATGACCAAGAAAGATGCGGATGGGCTTAACGCTAGTCGGTGGGGGAAGTCTGCTGATAATATCGATTTTTGCCCGATCGACCTCTATCCCATCTCCCGAAATTTTGTGCCCTAGCACTATGCCCTCTGTCACCATAAAGTGACATTTCTCCCAGTTGAGCATCAATTGCGTCTCGACACACCGTTTCATCCTCGCATCTAAGTGAGTAAGACATTGATCAAAGGTGTTTCCATAGACAGAAAAGTCGTCCATGAAAACCTCCATGGAGGTTTCGATCATGTCCTGAAAGATGGCTACCATGCAGCGCTGGAAAGTAGCCGGAGCGTTATATAACCCGAACGGCATGCAGCGATACGCATAAGTACCATACGGGCATGTGAAGGTTGTCTTTTCTTGATCCTCAGGAGCAATCAGGATCTGAAAGTAACCTGAGAAGCCGTCAAGAAAGCAATAAAATTGCTGTCCTGCGAGACGCTCCAGCATCTGATCGATGAACGGGAGTGGGAAGTGATACTTGCGGGTGGCGTCGTTTAATTTTCTATAATCTATGCACACCCTCCAGCCCGTGACGGTTCGCGATGGGATAAGCTCCTTCTTTTCGTTCATGACCACTGTCATTCCCCCCTTCTTAGGAACGACCTGAGTGGGGCTTACCCATGCGGAATCGGAAATCGGATAGATGAGACCAGCCTCCATCAGCTTAAGCACCTCTTTCTTTACAACTTCTTGCATATTCCGGTTCAGACGGCGTTGTGGCTGCACTATAGGCTTAAAGATGTCCTCCATAAGGATCTTATGAGTACAGAAGGTAGGGCTAATCCCCTTGATATCAGACAGTTTCCTTGCGATGGCCTCCTTGTTTGACTTCAGGACCTCGATTAAACGCTCCTTCTCCTCCGTTGACAATTTCGAAGAAATGATCACGGGTAAGCTTGAATTGTCACCTAGGAACGCGTATTCTAAGTGAGACAGGAGGACCTTAAGCTCTACGGCTGCTGGTGTCGACAAAGGTGTACTCTCAGTAGCGGTAGAAATCTAGAGTCTCGGGAATCTCGAAGACATCGTCCCCTATCTCATCACTATCGCTCTCCGCAACTACTACATCCTCACTCACTAGGTTGGCTCCACTGATTTAATCGATACACTGATCAACGCACGACATGAAAGAGTTAAGGAAATATACGGAGTGACAAGGGCCACTATCGCTATCGCCACCCATTGGGTGTTGCATCGACCTTGCGATCTCGAATGTGACGTTCTCGTCTCCAACTCGAAGGGTGATTTTCCCATCATGAACGTCTATGAGTGCTTTCGCGGTGCGCAAGAATGGGCGACCTAAGATGATGGGTACCTTCTCGTCGGCCTCCATATCTAGGATGACGAAGTCTACGGGAAAGACAAATCTATCGATTTTAACTAATAGGTTTTCTACGATCCCCCTCGGTATTTGACAGACCTATCAGCTAAAGACAGAGACATGCGCGTAGGGGTGAGCTCCCTAAACCTAACCGCTCGTACAGCGAGAAAGGCATCAGATTTATGCTCGCCCCAAAATCGGCCAAAGCATGGGCCGGAGAGATGGATCCACCGAATAAACATGGGATGGTGAAGATACCCGGGTCAGTAAGCTTCTGGGGTAACTTGTTCAAAACGACGGCAGAACATCCCCCGGTCAACGGGACATTTGAGAGCTCCCCCATTCTATCTTTACGTTTCAGAAGATCCTTCAGAAACTTAGCATATTTAGGCATATACTGGAGGGCTTCGATAAACGGGAGATTAATTTTTAATTGAGTAAACATGTCAAGGAAATTCCTGTATTCCTTGGCATATTTCTGCTGCTTCAGACATGCTGGGTAGGGTAGGCGTGAAGCGTCTAAAATCGATGATGGCCTAACCTCTACCGGCTCTCTCTCTCCCCTACTCTCGGCTGAAAGTCCACTGGCTGGTGCGGTACTTGCTGGGTCTCGCCTGGTGTGCACCCTGGGTGGGGCCTCCATCTCGATTTCTTCATCTACCTCTTCATCTCGCTCCTCTACCTCCACCTCTACTCCCTCTCTACCTATCTCCTTCAGAGTCCTACCACTGCGAGTAGTGATCGCTTTTGCGTGTTGGTTTGCGGGGTTGGGTTGGGTATGACCCACAAACTAGCCGTGTGGCTGCTCTTACAGCTGCTTAGCGATACTACCGACCGACCTCTGCAGATCTAAGAGTGCAGACTGTTGATTTTTCAAGAGCAAATCATGTTCCTCGAGAGTTTTCTGAGTAGCCTGATCTTTGACAACTATTTGGGATAACAGCTCTTCAATCCTATCTAGACTACCTCCTGACCCTCCACTCCTAGTCTGACCCTCCTAATTTAAACCCCCTCCACTAAACTGACTGGTGTGACCCGACCCTCCGCTATTGTAATGACCCTGCCCCCTGTTCTGATAAGAGCCCTATTGGAAGCCAGGGGGTTACTGGAAGATCGATAATTAGTATTATTATTATGCCAGTTTTGATTATAATTGGAAGTATTATTATTGAAAGGGCTCGTAGGACCGCGGTTCTGACCGGTGATAAACTCAACCTGCTCAACAATGAGCGTGGGACACTCTAGCGTGTCGTGACCCCCTCTACAAACCTCGCATCTGTCTACCTTTTTCTTCAACTCCTGTATCTCCTTCGTGACCTCTCTCTTGAAGCTATCTAGAGCAGCAGCTACCGTAGTTTCCAAGCTAACTTGGTGTAAACCCCGGTTAACCGGAGGTGTACGTGAAACAGAAATTGAATTCCTGCCCGCAGTGCTGTAATCGACATCAGAATGGGCAAAGCTCTCGAAAAGGTTGTTTCACTCGGCTACTGTTTTCTTTCCCATCAGATGGCCACCAGCAGAGGTGTCGAATCGAGCACGAGTCTCAAGGGTGAGACCGTTGTAGAATTTCTCTACAAGTGCCCAGTCTGATAGGCCATGCTGGGAGCAACAGGATACTAGAGTTTGGAACCGCTCACAAGCTAGATGGTAGGGCTCGTCAGGCTCCATTCAGAACGAATGGATCTGATCGCGAAGGCGGGATGCTTTGGCGGGTGGAAAGTATTTCTTAAGGAAAGCATCCCGTAAAAAGGCCCAAGTAGAAAAAGTGCCGGGTGGTTGGGAATCAAGCTAGATGGCGGCCCGACCCCCGAGAGAGAACGAAAAGACTTGGAGAAAGCGGGCATCATGACCCCCACCCTCCATATTGAATGTATGACATAGACGGGTAAGGAGGTTGATATGTGCGGGCGCATCCTCATCATCACGACCGTGGAATTGGCAAGAGTTAGTGATGGTGGTCATGATGTAAGAAGGAATTTGCCAAGCTCGGTCATTATTCATGGGGGGTAAGGTAATGGGTGAGTTTGCAGCGGTGAAACCGGTGGTGGCTTGTTGGTAGACGGTCTGATTGTTATTATAGACCATGTGGAAGTTGGGTGGTGGCTGTGGTGGGTGTACGTTTCTATGGACTACATGGGTGATAGAGAATCAGGTGGTGAAGGTTTAGGTGTAAAATCGAAATCAGGCGGTACGAAGGAATGAGATGAACTTGAAAAAGTTGAGGAAGAAGCACTTACCTTTGGTGCGGGGAAAAATGGCGTGTCCGTCGGCGGCTTAGGCGAAGGTCCGTGCGAGCGCGTGTGGGGTATTCACTAAACCGGAAACACGACAAACACGAGAAGTTAGCACAAATGATTCAATTATAATAACTATTAAATAATTTAACAGCTAAGACTCCTACGACACAAACGAATAAAATTAACATAAGTGTAAAAGAAAAAGCCGAAATCGAGTAATCAACGCAATTGCCAATGAGAGTGTCCCCGGCAACGGCGCCAAAAACTTGATGTTCTAAAAGTAGTTAATTAAAAACAAAACAAATTATCCTAATTCTAGACTCAAATTATACTCTAGACTCCTAAATTAAACTAAACTACTAACTGACAAGTGGACCGATCAATTGTAGAATAGTATGAAGCAAGTCCAGATTATCGAACCCACATGAGCCTGTAATTGCTAACACTACTAATTTAGACTCAACTACACATTAGATATATTTAAGAGGGGGTTGTTACTAATAATTCCAAATTATCAATTTAAATAAAACTACTAAAGTGAAATGACCAAACTATGAATTTCTAGGGACTTATTAGAACTTTTACCAAGAGATGATAAACTAGTTACTAGGTTGGATTTTTAGAATACTACTCCTTCAATTTAACAATAATTAGTCTGGTTGAATATTCTACCGGGATCTTAGCATATCAAAGTTTAGGTTTATTAAAAAGGACTCCCGACCCTTCTCAGGAAGGCACCTACAATAACCTATCCCCTTTTTATTCGTTCTACCGGTCCTAAAGATGCTTTTTCAATTATCTTTTCAAATTAGTAAAGTGCCTAATTATTAATTACCTCTCAATAATTAACCTAGACCAACTTCAATTTTCTAGTTTAGATTTACTGATTCAATTATGACAAGGAAATTAGACTCGGGAATTTCTCAAAACCCTAACCTAACAATTTACCATATTAATTCAGCCAACTAATTGCAATTTCTCAATTAACAAATTAGGTATAATGATAAGTTTAATTTAATGGTTAATCTAATTGTTTCCTCGGTTTTATTGGCCAATTTTACCGACATCTTCACGAATTCCTAAGAACACGAAAAGTAACATAAACCCATTACATGACAGACATTCACCAAAGTTTATGCAAAACAACCAAACAATCATCAAACAAACAAGATCATGCAAATACCCTAAACTAGATTATTAAAGTTGTAAACTTTACCAATTTAAATATTCAAACCATTAACTTAAATTAAAGTGAATCAAAGTTTCATAATTCCATAATCCAAAACCTAGGTAACCAAAGAAAATCTAGCCTAACAACATGTTTGAAAAGTGATAAAAACCAAGTTGATAACAAGACAACATGATTGATCAAAACCAAAGAAATCAAAGAGGAGATTGGTATGATAAACCGTAGCAAGCTCCTGCCTTTAACTTCCGTGATCACCACCATCGTTCCTGCAGCTTAGATTTGCCTTGTGTAGCTTCAAACCTCCAGAAAATAGCTCCAAAGTTGCTCTAGATCGTCCACAATTGCCCAAGATGTGTTTGATAATGATAATAAGTCTATTATAAACAAACAAATCCCAAAACAACTCTGATTTCGAAACTTTCTGAATAAACACCTCTCTTGCAGGCCGCGAGAGAGTTTGGAGGGTCCGGTCGCACCACGCGACCGAGGTTTGACTCTGGAGATAATTATCCCTCTCTCGCGGGCCGCGAGAGAGGTTGCTTGTACCGGTCGCGCCCCACGACCGGGTGGAATTTCTGATTTTGCGTTTCATTTTTCCGTTTTCGATCCATTCACGTCCCGGCTCGGTTCTTTTCACCATTTTCGCTTGTTTTTCCCATCCTTCCAACCGTTTTCACAAACCAAGACATGCAAAACGTGTTTAGATTAAAAGTAGATAAATTCTTGACAAATCGAAACGAAAACGCGCTAAAACTATACAAACTCTACAAGATAAATAGATGTATTATTCAATACATCAGGGGGAGATGATGTTAGAAGATGAGTTCAAAATTTTTTTTAGGTCTTGCAGGTTCATGGTGTTTAAAAATTTTGAGTATGTGGTTTGAGTTGAGAAGTGCTTAATCTGTGATACAGTCTTACTATCTCTTGAATAATAACAATTTGTTTAACTTGTGTTGAAAAATTCTTATGGCTTCTCGAGATGTTTGTTTTATAGTATACAGATTGTAGCAGTGTGTTGCTGAGAAGTTTGGTGAAGAGGAGTTTGCTTGGATGCATGGTAGAACCTCCTTTCTACATTGCAGACAAAGTTGAAGAGTTTTGAAGATTGCTACGCAAGGACTAATCTGGAGTTTACTCAAACGCTAATGATTTAGAAGATTTGGTGATTGGATACATCAGTTTAGGGGAGTCTGTTGCTGACAGAAGCTATTAAAGCTGACGCTATCCAAAGATCAACGTCAACGTTTTTTAAAGATGTTGAAGATTGCAAGAAGACTGAAGACTAAGTTACTTTATGAAGCTATTGTCAGGGGGGAGTTTGCGTATTTGTGACAACAACTTAGATTTGGTATTTGGATATCTTGTAATTAGTAAAATGATAAACGGTTAGTGGGTTTAGTTTTGTAATAGTTAATTAGAAGTAATTGGGCTGAACTAGACACAATTTAGCTCATGGTAGGCGAATTGGGCTTTAAACCCATTAGCAGTCCATGTAGGAAACCCTAGCCCAGTTGCATAATATAAAGGGAGGTTTGCATTAGGGTTTAGGTTGCTGGTTCCATTGCTGTGTTGCTGTTTTGGTTGTTCAGAGAGATTGGAAGAGAGTCTTGAATTGGTTGTAAACACATTGAGTTAGATAATCAATAGAAGACTGTTTGAAGGAAGTTGTACTTGTTCGTGTTCTTGATCTGTGAAATCTGATCTAGCGGATTCCGCACTCTAGATTAGATAGACGATTCTGTGAAGATCCATAAGGACTAGGGGACCTACAGATTAATCTCTTGGCAGTGCAAGAAGCAGCAGACGGTCTCGCTTTCTACAGTGGAAGCAGAATATGTCGCAGCATCTGCTTGCTGCTCCCAGGTTTTATGGATGCAACATCAGCTTGCGGTTTATGGTTTGACTTATCTAAACACAACAATTTATTGTGATAATGATGCCGCTATCCAAATTGTCAAAAACCCTGTTTTTCACTCCAAGACCAAGCACATAAATATCAAAATTCATTTTATTCGTGATTGCTATGAAAAGGGTCTCGTTAAACTTGAGCAAATCCACACCGATGCAAATGTGGCAGATTTGTTCATGAAACCCGTTAGCAACACGCATTTTCAAGTGTTCTTGGATCTTCTCAAAATGATTTGTTTTTCTAACTGAGCATCCTCTATTTGTTAGCCTCGTAAATTTGTTCATTAGTATGCACAAATTAAGGGGGAGAAAAAATCACAAAAAAAGGTTTTTCAAACAAGTTTTGCAATGATTGGGAAATGAAATAATTTGTCGTACTAAAGGCTTTGACTAACACACGTAAGGTGCTGTAGCGGGAATGACTTGGATCGAACATGATATGTTGATAGGTCTAGAGCTCAACCGGATAGTGAAAGTGTAACACCCTGTAAAATCGTGTCCAATAGTATAGTGACACGTGTTTTATTTTAAATATAGTCTGTTAAAAACCAATAAGGACTAAAGGCGTCAACATGCTCAAACTGAGCCTCTGAGTGACGGTCCGATGTTAACATGCTTAAATCATTAGCCTCTGAGTGACTTATATGTCAACATGCTTAAATCATTAGCCTCTGAGTGACTGATATGTCAACATGCTTGAAATTTGGTCTCTGAGTGACTGATATGTCAACATGCCCAGCATCTGAGTGACATCGGAGTCAACATGCTTATAATAAGCCTCTGAGTGATCCTTTATGAAGTCCTAACTCTCATACATGCCATTTGTTGGACAAGAGGGTTCAATTTTGTAATTATGTAAAAGTTGGATAATGGAGGGATTAAAAGTGTCAACATATTAATTCATACATCTCAGTGACCTTTTAGTGAACCAAAAGCTTGACAACGTCCGGGCATAATCCCGGGTATGCCAAGTATTGGCTACAGAGGGCTAAAAGTGCCAAAAAGGTATTTTAAGGTTTTTAGAAGCTTTTTAAAGTTAAGGGGCTAAAGTGTCAAACTTTGAAACTGGCCAAGGGGCGGTCGTGGGCCGCGAGAGACCAGGTCTGGGTCTCTCACGGGCGGAAGAAAGGCTCTGCTGCAGAAAGTTGTTTGGCAGCCAAGCAAAACTCCACAAAACCATTAATTCGAAACCATGGACTTGTAATCAGCTATGCCACATTTTGGGACACTTGTAAGCTTCCTCTTACACCCCTAAACACCTGGCTTCACATCTTTTGAGCTTTCCAACTATAAATAGGTGCTTAAGTTCACATTCCAACTTGCACCTTTCTCATTTATTCACTCTTCTCCCTCCTCTGGAAGTTCCTAGCTGAAAGGAGCAACCAACTTAGTTCTCTTGCATTCTAGAAACCTCTTGTAAGTGTTCCTTGCTCTTGCATTTTCGTTTATAGGCTTTTATAGCCAAAAGTCAAGTGTTTTACGGAAAACGCTTTGACTTTCGGTTAAGACCATTATGGTCCAGCCATTGTTCGAAATGAACATGGCTAAGTGATCATAATAAGGTAGTGTTAGTCCCTATAAAGGGCACCTCCTGAAGATCACGTTTGCTAGACCAATTGATGGGTCAAAGTTATGATATTAAAAAGTCAAACAGGCTATTTTCGGAAAAATCATAAATTGATCTTATATATGTTATTAAACCTATTTTGACACTTAAACAACTTGGTAATAATTATTAGAACATGTAAGAACATGTTCGGCTCGTCAATTTCAGTTCTAGGGTCGGTTCGCAACCGAAAGTCGCGAAGTTTGACTTCTGCTTTGACTTTCGATTCTGACCCGATTTAGATTAGTTGGATAGTGATCTAAAGTTGTATTATGATCATAATATAATGTAGCATAATCCTATGAGGTTATGTTACGTGATCATAATCAGAATCTAAGTTTATGAGCAAGTTCCATAATTATGCCATTCTTAACTAAAATGCCCTTTTTGTATAAAACAAGGTTTTAAATGGTATTGAACTTGAAAATGAGTTTCTACTAATGTAATATCATAAGTAGGATTATTTGGGATGATAAACCAAGTTATAAACTGAGTTTTCAAGTAAGTCCTTAAACTATGTCGATAAATGACGGTTTTAGCCCTTGTGGCTCATAAAATGATTTTAATCAATCTTTTCAAGGTAAATCATTTACCTACTGATATGTTATATTAAATAACATATTTAAAACATTTTAATCTGACTTTAACATCAATTTTTATAAATATCGCATAAAGACGTCATTCTACGACATAAGCGCCGTTTCGGCGCATAGTATGGTTTTAAACCATATTATTAACCAAGACTTGATACCTACTGATTTTAAAACTTAATTTAAACATATTTACAGTAGGTACATGTTATAAACTCAGAATCCCAAATAATTTATAAACTATGTGTAAAATGACCAAAATGCCCCTTCGGTGCATAGTTTGGTAATAAAAGGTAAAGTACACATATAAATGATGTCCTACAAATATTATATCATAAATAAAATATTTTTTCCAGAATACTTATGGTTATAAACTTAAAATATGTTCAAGTTTCTTTCATACGGTATGAAATTACCAAAACGCCCTTATGAGGCATAGTTTCATATTAAAACCTTAACGGGCATACAAGTTGATATCTTAACTTATTTAAAATATAATGGCATATAGAACTTGTCCATGACTTATCCGGTTACCCGATATCGCTAATATGCGCACGGTTACGTATATGTAACTATTTTACGGAAATTAACCGAAACGGGTTTAACCTTGTCATTTAAGTCTCAAAATCCAGAATGTTACTAGTTTACCCATATTAAACAAGTCAAGGTACTTGTTGGGATTAAACTACATTCTATCCAATCATCGTTTAATCTAGCGTCATACGTTTTGATCAAGTACGCTAGTCGGTCTAAGTCTATGACTTAAATAAGACCGTTAGTATTTAATTGGTTAGTGTATGCCTTAATCCAGACTAGAGACTTGCCGGTAAATGATATCTGCACTTAGTCGTTTTTGTGTACGGCTGAGTTATTAAAAATTAAATAAGACTAGCTCATGTAAATACTCTCGACTTATTTCCCCTATACGGGCTTGGGTTACGGTAAATTATTACCGCTTGGTCGGAAATGGGATCACTCGAACGCCGGTTCGGGAATAATAAATCCGCATATTCTGTTTTAATCAGTTTTGTTTGATAAACTTAAACATTGGGGGTTAACTACCGTGTCCTGGATATCCTTGGCTCATTACAATAGAAATGGCCACGACCTTAGCGCGGGTGTAGGCATACACCCGATAGACGCTCGATTATGCATTCCCATAAGGTTGGGAGAAATTGACTCCTTCGTGAGTCCAAAGTGGTGTGTACGTTAATTGTGTCTCGTTCTTCGTACCGGGCCCCGTATGTATGACAAACATGTAAATTTGTTAACAAGGTTGGACGGTCAATTAACCCAAGTTATAAAAAGATTTTGTGATCATGCAAATACCCTAAACTAGATTATTAAAGTTGTAAACTGTACCAATTTAAATATTCAAACCATAAACTTAAATTAAAGTGAATCAAAGTTTCATAATTCCATAATCCAAAACCTAGGTAACCAAAGAAAATCTAGCCTAACAACATGTTTGAAAAGTGATAAAAACCAAGTTGATAACAAGACAACATGATTGATCAAAAACCAAAGAAATCAAAGAGGAGATTGGTATGATAAACCGTAGCAAGCTCCTGCCTTTAAGTTCCATGATCACCACCACCGTTCCTGCAGCTTAGATTTGCCTTGTGTAGCTTCAAACCTCCAGAAAATAGCTCCAAAGTTGCTCTAGATCGTCCACAATTGCCCAAGATGTGTTTGATAATGATAATAAGTCTATTATAAACAAACAAATCCCAAAACAACTCTGATTTCGAAACTTTCTAGATAAACACCTCTCTCGCAGGCCGCGAGAGAGTTTGGAGGGTCCAGTCGCGCCCCGTGACCAAGGTTTGACTCGAGAGATAATTATCCTCCGCGAGAGAGGTTGCTTGTACCGGTCGCGCCCGGCGACCGGGTTGAATTTCTGATTTTGCATTTCGTTTTCTCGTTTTCGATCCATTCACGTACCGGCTCGGTTCTTTTCACCATTTTCGCTCGTTTTTCCCATCCTTTCAACCGTTTTCACGAACCAAGACCTGCAAAACGTGTTTGGATTAAAAGTAGATAAATTCTTGACAAATCGAAACGAAAACGCGCTAAAACTATACAAACTATACAAGATAAATAGATGTATTATTCAATACATCAAATATCTCCACACTTGCTCTTTTTTCGCCCTCGAAAAAGAATTGTGCATAAATGGAATCATAACCCAACAATTACTCGATTTCAAAAATTACTATTATTTTCATTAGGGACAAAATTCGTGTTAACTGCGATTGCAAGTATTGGGTCCACTTAAACTCAAAATTCGGCTCAAACCTCTTATCATGTAAATTTAATTTAAGTGTGGTCAATCCACCTAGGGTCTCACACTAGAGTCCACAGTATCCCTAATCCCACCTCAAGCTTATGAAACACAAGGAACGAATTCTTGAATCCTTTTCTAACCGTTTTATACCAAAATATAAAGAATTTAAAATCAAGCAATTTCTTTTTCTCTTTTTTTTTCATTTGAGCATTTTGATTTCCTTTTGCATATCTAACCTAGAGGTTGTCTCAACCAGAGTCACCATCCCCGAGAGCGACAACGTGGGCTTCGATACTTAAAATTTCAACTAATCCTAGAGGGATTCTCGATCAGAGTCACCATCCCCAAGGGAGATTGCATAGGCCCCAGTCTACTTTTCAATCAAGCTCATTTTCTAATTTTTTTTCTTTTTTCTTTTACATGATTAAAAATTCTAAATATTTTAGCTTGTAACGGCATTCCTTATACTATTTTTGGTGGTTTCAGTTTCCCATTTCTCCTAGATGAGTACCCACTGGTAGACCGACTATTAAGGTGTATTAAGCTCAACGAAAATAAGAACCGAATCGAGCCTACTTGCACATCCCAAATTAGACATAAACTCACCCCTTTTTATTCTCATATTATTATTATTTGAAACCAAATAAAAGTTAAATTTTTCTATCTTTTTCCGTTTAATTTTCATGCAAACTTCCTTTTCAAAAGACATTTTCGGATTTTTTAACTAATACTACTACTCTAATATCCCATCTCCACACTTAAAGTTTTGCATTGTCCCCAATGCAAGGATGAGACAAATAAACTAAAAAACAAGCAAACCAAATAAGAAGAAAAATACAGAAAAGGAAGCGACTTAGCTGGTAGTGCAAGCCTGTCGATGTGCCGGGCAAACCACTCGTGCTCTCCAAACCAAACGCGCTTAATGTGCCACTCTTAACGCTCTCATGCGAACGGAACATCATATACATCCACCTAGCATCACACACTTACAAAACATGATAATAATAAAGCCAAATAAATCCATAGTTTTGCAATATTGTTCATCAAAACATACCCAACCAACCAACCAACCCAAAGATAAATTGTCTTAAAAGTACAAACCATAATGATTGAAAACAGCAGAAAAGAAAAAAAATAAAGGTAAAGATCTTCAGCTGCTTCAATCGTCCTCTTCAGATTCTTCGGACGCCTTGAACACCTGGTAAGGCTGCACATCCTCCATACCTGCAAACTGGCTAGAACCTGCCTGATCGCCTGGCTGCTGAAAGTAACACGGGATTCCCATGTTTAGATTCTGCATCATGTAGCGCATCCCATCCTCTAGCCTCCTCTGGCTGGCCTCGTGCATTCGTCTACTCTCTAACATAGTTTGGCGCACCCCGCCAAACTGCTGGTCTACATAACCTCTCAAATCTCCGAACACTGTCTCCATCCTGTCATAAAGTGAATCCAAGGTCAGTGGGTCTGGACGAGGTTCCCGAAGAGGGTACTGCTGTCCTGGCAGTTCCTGGCGGGTGACTGGCCGCTGGTATCGAGTAAGTATGGCTGCCTGCATAGAAAATGCAGTTTCGGATCCGGGAGGCGGTTGCACTTGAGGCCCTTGGCGGGCTGGTATCCAGCTAATCGGCTCTTGGGTGGTAAGGATTCTTGCAGCCTGGAGATCTCTGATGCTCATGACACAGGGGGCAGGGCCTTCTCTCATCCTATCCTGGGGGTATCTGTCAAACACCCCTATGCTCTCAGCCAAGCATGTAACCAAAGGCCCGCAATAAACCCTTGCCCTGGGCCCCCCTCCACAGTCTCTTCATTGACCAAGCAATATTGTGGCCAGGTTTGCCGGCCGTCCTTCTACCATGCACATCAAACAAAATAAACTCACTTGGTTAACTATATTATCCCTTTGTCCCCTCCCAACCAACGTAGCAGCAAGAATCTTATGAAGGAAGCGGTGAATGGGATCAGTGATATCGCTTGCCACCATGTTGTTCGAGTACGGGGCGGAAGAGATGGTGCCCCAAAACCTGGCGAGTTCATCTGTCTATACACTGTGGGGGTGCCTTCTTTTGAAGACACCCTACAAGCTCGTGGCGAAATCCGGCGACTGAACCTCCTCATCTGAATGTATTTTTGTCGCCACCGCAAACTGTGGAATAGTCATTTCAAATACTTGCCTCCCCAAGGCAAAAGAAACCGCGTCATTTTCATTAAACTTTCCTTGTTGGTACTCGAAAGTGGAATGGAACTCGTAAGTAATTTCCTTGTACTGCTTTGCTCCACAATCTAGTACCCTTCTGAACTTATCCCCCCAGTAGCTGCTCGATCCGACCCCTTTGTCCCAAATTATCAATCAACTCCTAGTCAATCCTCCTGTAAGGTAATAACTCACAAGTGACCAAGCTTGAGAGCCTCTCCCACTCGTGGGAGTCTAAATCGAACTGCAAGAGAGGGCTATCCACGATTCGCGTGCTCTGCCCATGGGGGACACCTTCTCCCCAATACCTGATCCTGCACCTTCCGAAATAAGAGGGTTGTTGTGGCGCGTTGCGGGGTCACCTCTCTTACGAGGTGTTGGTCCCCTTCTCTTTCTGCTGGCCCTGCTTGAGCTACCTTCTCCTAACATCTGCAATACGCAAAAGTAAGACAAGTATGACCTTAGAAAGAAAGCAACCACATAAAATAAACGACCGTATAGCATTTCATTCGCGGTCATGGTTTGCATTAGAAAAACAATTTACTTCATGATTAAGATACATTTGAAGCGAGTGTAACATTATAATAAAAATCGAATCTCGCCCGAATAGAGATTGAGTACGGGCGAGACTGAATTTTATATGCATGATTAATCAAATGTTACTAACCCCCCGAAACATATCTAACACCAAACACTTTAATTGTCCTCGATTAAACCGATGTGCCGAGATACGAGCCCACATTGAGTGTATAATGAGAGATAAAACAAGTTGAATCATGGCAGAACTAACGGGTGGCTAAAAAAATAGATTGTTAGTTTAAAAACAGAGTTAGCCAACCCGCATCCCCACACTCAATGTTGGCTCGCACCAAACCTGCAAAATTCCCCTGCATGTACATAATCTATCCACAAATAATAACCGATACTACTCCTAAAACTCATGAGCAACCCCGATGAACCCAACCTGCATTTAACCGAACTGACAACCAGTACAGTAGCAAATATCACAATAACCGCAACAAACAACTATAGCATAAAGAAATGAAGCATAAGAGTTGCGAAAAACCGTACCTTGTTGTAGATCTGGAAAATAAGTACAAAAAATTTGAAACTTTAAAGCATCGGTGAAATGCATGTGGGAGGGTAAAATCGGGTGAAATCACTTCAAAATGAGTGAGGGATGAGTTTAGGAAGAAAATGTGGGCGATTTAGGTTGAAAATGGCGGAGTTATGGTGAAATTGGGTTGAAAGCCGTAAGGAGATGATTGAGAAAAGTGGGTGAAAATGGAGGCTAGGGTTTTTTAAATGTAGATAGGGCCTCTCGCGGGCCGCGAGAGAGACCATTAAGTCTCTCGGCCCCGCGAGGGAGTAATGAATCCGGATTTTAGAGGCCTCTCGCGGGCCGCGACCAAGGAGGCTTGTGCCTCTCGTGCCCCGCGAGAGGCTTGTTTTCACAGAAAGTTTTTTCCTTTGATCAGGTTTTATGCCTTAGAAAAAATTTAGATTTGAGAAACTCTCATGTTAGCCTTTTTTAATTCACGGAATCACTCTCGTTCTACCGGATTGATGAAACGTACCTGCAATCGCCCGTTCTCTATGACTAATGCATGATGTGACTTGCAAAAACCAACTAAACCGACCCATGAACAAACAAACAAAATACGAAATATGAATTAAATAAACAAAACAATAAATGCCACTAACTACC
Source organism: Scalesia atractyloides (assembly GCA_947069175.1). Taxonomy (NCBI): domain Eukaryota; kingdom Viridiplantae; phylum Streptophyta; class Magnoliopsida; order Asterales; family Asteraceae; genus Scalesia; species Scalesia atractyloides. The sequence goes on from CAMTDV010000008.1 coordinate 75,966,157, forward strand.
AAACTTTACAAACTCTACATTCGAGCCGAAATCCGAAAATCTACACGGTCTGAGGCGTAACTTCGAGTGGAGTCTCCTCCGTCTCGGTGGGATCTAGCGGTCCTCCTAAATAATGTTTCAATCGATGCCCGTTGACCTTCCATGTCCCCCCGTCAGCTTCTTCTTTTAGCTCGATAGTTCCGTAAGGGAAAACCTCATTTACCACGTACGGGCCAGACCATTTGGATTTCAGCTTGCCCGCAAACAGTTTCAATCGGGAATTATATAGAAGCACTTTGTAACCGATTTGAAACTCCTTCACATTCTTCAAACGTCGATCGTGCAGCGCCTTTATTTTCTCTTTTAGACTCCATGACCGCTCATACGCTGCGTCCCGAAGTGCCTCTAACTCGTGAATTTGAAAGAATCGTTGCTTGGCTGCTTCGGTGAGGTCTAGATTGACGGTCTTCAATGCCCACAGTGCCCTATGCTCTAATTCGACTGGGAGATGACAGGCTTTACCGTATACGATCATGAAGGGCGTGGTACCTAATGGTGTTTGGTAGGCGGTGCGAAACGCCCACAAAGCATCATCCAGTTTGTCGGACCAGTCCTTTCGACTCTTTCCTACCGTCTTCTCTAGGATCCGTTTTACCCCCTATTCGCGTTCTCCACCTGACCGCTAGTCTGCGGATGATAGGCGGTGGAGAGGCGGTGAGTGACACCGTAGCGCACCAATGCCTTTTCCATGACGACATTGCACAAGTGCGTGCCACGGTCACTGATGATGGCTCGTGGGGTACCAAAACTGGTGAACAATTTTTTTAAGAATCTCATCACCACTTGGGCATCATTTGTTGGTAAAGCTTGAGCTTCAACCCACTTAGAGACATAATCAATAGCCACGAGGATGTTCCGGTTCCCGCTAGAGACGGGAAACGGTTCCATGAAGTCGATCCCCCAAACATCAAAGACTTCAAGAATCTGGATGGGATGTTGGGGCATCTCGTCCTTGGATGAGATGTTGCCGGTACGCTGGCAACGATCACACATCTTCACAAACTCTAGGGCATCCTTCACAACTGATAGCCAATAAAAACCACAATAAAAAAACCTTTTGTTTGGTGACATGCGGACCATGGTGACCTCCTATCAGTCCCTCATGCACGTGCCTCAGTATCTCTGCTCCCTCTTCTCGACTCATGCAGCGCCTCAAATTCGGTCTCCCCCTACCCGAAATAGAAATGGGTCGTCCCAGATATAAGCCTGACATCGCGGAAGAATTTCTTCTTCTGCTGCCTAGTCATCCCCTTCAGTACCACTCCATCCGCTAGATAATTCGCAAAGTCAGAAAACCACGGCATCCCCTCCTTTTCAGCTGTCACAAACTCCACCGACTCGTGGGGAAATCTATCACCGATCTCTTCTTCCCTAATTTCTTCTCTACTAGGGTCCTCTAATCGGGATAGATGGTCAGCAGCTACATTCTCTGCTCCTTTCTTATCTCTAATCTCGATGACGAACTCGGAAAGCAGGAGAGTCCATCGAATGAGACGAGGCTTCGTGTCCTTCTTTTGGAAAAGGAAGCGCATAGCCGCATGGTCCGTAAAGACAGTGGTCTTGGACAGGACAAGGTAAGAGCAGAATTTATCAAACGCGAATACCACTGCTAAAAGCTCCTTCTCTGTAGTGGTGTAGTTCTCCTGAGCGTCATTGAGGGTTTTACTAGTGTAGTAAATAGGGTGGAAATGTTTGTCCCAACGCTGACCCAAAACAGCGCCCAAAGCAGAATCGCTCGCATCGCACATGAGCTCGAAAGGCAAGCTCCAGTCTGGTGAGACGAGGATAGGAGCACTCACTAGTTTCTCCTTAAGGATCGTGAAAGCTTTTAAGCAGTAGTCGTCGAAGATGGAGGGTACATCTTTCCCGAGAAGTCGAGTCATAGGACGGGTGATCTTTGAAAAATCTCTAATAAACCGTCGGTAGAAGCCCGCATGACCAAGAAAGATGCGGATGGGCTTAACGCTAGTCGGTGGGGGAAGTCTGCTGATAATATCGATTTTTGCCCGATCGACCTCTATCCCATCTCCCGAAATTTTGTGCCCTAGCACTATGCCCTCTGTCACCATAAAGTGACATTTCTCCCAGTTGAGCATCAATTGCGTCTCGACACACCGTTTCATCCTCGCATCTAAGTGAGTAAGACATTGATCAAAGGTGTTTCCATAGACAGAAAAGTCGTCCATGAAAACCTCCATGGAGGTTTCGATCATGTCCTGAAAGATGGCTACCATGCAGCGCTGGAAAGTAGCCGGAGCGTTATATAACCCGAACGGCATGCAGCGATACGCATAAGTACCATACGGGCATGTGAAGGTTGTCTTTTCTTGATCCTCAGGAGCAATCAGGATCTGAAAGTAACCTGAGAAGCCGTCAAGAAAGCAATAAAATTGCTGTCCTGCGAGACGCTCCAGCATCTGATCGATGAACGGGAGTGGGAAGTGATACTTGCGGGTGGCGTCGTTTAATTTTCTATAATCTATGCACACCCTCCAGCCCGTGACGGTTCGCGATGGGATAAGCTCCTTCTTTTCGTTCATGACCACTGTCATTCCCCCTTCTTAGGAACGACCTGAGTGGGGCTTACCCATGCGGAATCGGAAATCGGATAGATGAGACCAGCCTCCATCAGCTTAAGCACCTCTTTCTTTACAACTTCTTGCATATTCCGGTTCAGACGGCGTTGTGGCTGCACTATAGGCTTAAAGATGTCCTCCATAAGGATCTTATGAGTACAGAAGGTAGGGCTAATCCCCTTGATATCAGACAGTTTCCTTGCGATGGCCTCCTTGTTTGACTTCAGGACCTCGATTAAACGCTCCTTCTCCTCCGTTGACAATTTCGAAGAAATGATCACGGGTAAGCTTGAATTGTCACCTAGGAACGCGTATTCTAAGTGAGACAGGAGGACCTTAAGCTCTACGGCTGCTGGTGTCGACAAAGGTGTACTCTCAGTAGCGGTAGAAATCTAGAGTCTCGGGAATCTCGAAGACATCGTCCCCTATCTCATCACTATCGCTCTCCGCAACTACTACATCCTCACTCACTAGGTTGGCTCCACTGATTTAATCGATACACTGATCAACGCACGACATGAAAGAGTTAAGGAAATATACGGAGTGACAAGGGCCACTATCGCTATCGCCACCCATTGGGTGTTGCATCGACCTTGCGATCTCGAATGTGACGTTCTCGTCTCCAACTCGAAGGGTGATTTTCCCATCATGAACGTCTATGAGTGCTTTCGCGGTGCGCAAGAATGGGCGACCTAAGATGATGGGTACCTTCTCGTCGGCCTCCATATCTAGGATGACGAAGTCTACGGGAAAGACAAATCTATCGATTTTAACTAATAGGTTTTCTACGATCCCCCTCGGTATTTGACAGACCTATCAGCTAAAGACAGAGACATGCGCGTAGGGGTGAGCTCCCTAAACCTAACCGCTCGTACAGCGAGAAAGGCATCAGATTTATGCTCGCCCCAAAATCGGCCAAAGCATGGGCCGGAGAGATGGATCCACCGAATAAACATGGGATGGTGAAGATACCCGGGTCAGTAAGCTTCTGGGGTAACTTGTTCAAAACGACGGCAGAACATCCCCCGGTCAACGGGACATTTGAGAGCTCCCCCATTCTATCTTTACGTTTCAGAAGATCCTTCAGAAACTTAGCATATTTAGGCATATACTGGAGGGCTTCGATAAACGGGAGATTAATTTTTAATTGAGTAAACATGTCAAGGAAATTCCTGTATTCCTTGGCATATTTCTGCTGCTTCAGACATGCTGGGTAGGGTAGGCGTGAAGCGTCTAAAATCGATGATGGCCTAACCTCTACCGGCTCTCTCTCTCCCCTACTCTCGGCTGAAAGTCCACTGGCTGGTGCGGTACTTGCTGGGTCTCGCCTGGTGTGCACCCTGGGTGGGGCCTCCATCTCGATTTCTTCATCTACCTCTTCATCTCGCTCCTCTACCTCCACCTCTACTCCCTCTCTACCTATCTCCTTCAGAGTCCTACCACTGCGAGTAGTGATCGCTTTTGCGTGTTGGTTTGCGGGGTTGGGTTGGGTATGACCCACAAACTAGCCGTGTGGCTGCTCTTACAGCTGCTTAGCGATACTACCGACCGACCTCTGCAGATCTAAGAGTGCAGACTGTTGATTTTTCAAGAGCAAATCATGTTCCTCGAGAGTTTTCTGAGTAGCCTGATCTTTGACAACTATTTGGGATAACAGCTCTTCAATCCTATCTAGACTACCTCCTGACCCTCCACTCCTAGTCTGACCCTCCTAATTTAAACCCCCTCCACTAAACTGACTGGTGTGACCCGACCCTCCGCTATTGTAATGACCCTGCCCCCTGTTCTGATAAGAGCCCTATTGGAAGCCAGGGGGTTACTGGAAGATCGATAATTAGTATTATTATTATGCCAGTTTTGATTATAATTGGAAGTATTATTATTGAAAGGGCTCGTAGGACCGCGGTTCTGACCGGTGATAAACTCAACCTGCTCAACAATGAGCGTGGGACACTCTAGCGTGTCGTGACCCCCTCTACAAACCTCGCATCTGTCTACCTTTTTCTTCAACTCCTGTATCTCCTTCGTGACCTCTCTCTTGAAGCTATCTAGAGCAGCAGCTACCGTAGTTTCCAAGCTAACTTGGTGTAAACCCCGGTTAACCGGAGGTGTACGTGAAACAGAAATTGAATTCCTGCCCGCAGTGCTGTAATCGACATCAGAATGGGCAAAGCTCTCGAAAAGGTTGTTTCACTCGGCTACTGTTTTCTTTCCCATCAGATGGCCACCAGCAGAGGTGTCGAATCGAGCACGAGTCTCAAGGGTGAGACCGTTGTAGAATTTCTCTACAAGTGCCCAGTCTGATAGGCCATGCTGGGAGCAACAGGATACTAGAGTTTGGAACCGCTCACAAGCTAGATGGTAGGGCTCGTCAGGCTCCATTCAGAACGAATGGATCTGATCGCGAAGGCGGGATGCTTTGGCGGGTGGAAAGTATTTCTTAAGGAAAGCATCCCGTAAAAAGGCCCAAGTAGAAAAAGTGCCGGGTGGTTGGGAATCAAGCTAGATGGCGGCCCGACCCCCGAGAGAGAACGAAAAGACTTGGAGAAAGCGGGCATCATGACCCCCACCCTCCATATTGAATGTATGACATAGACGGGTAAGGAGGTTGATATGTGCGGGCGCATCCTCATCATCACGACCGTGGAATTGGCAAGAGTTAGTGATGGTGGTCATGATGTAAGAAGGAATTTGCCAAGCTCGGTCATTATTCATGGGGGGTAAGGTAATGGGTGAGTTTGCAGCGGTGAAACCGGTGGTGGCTTGTTGGTAGACGGTCTGATTGTTATTATAGACCATGTGGAAGTTGGGTGGTGGCTGTGGTGGGTGTACGTTTCTATGGACTACATGGGGTGATAGAGAATCAGGTGGTGAAGGTTTAGGTGTAAAATCGAAATCAGGCGGTACGAAGGAATGAGATGAACTTGAAAAAGTTGAGGAAGAAGCACTTACCTTTGGTGCGGGGAAAAATGGCGTGTCCGTCGGCGGCTTAGGCGAAGGTCCGTGCGAGCGCGTGTGGGGTATTCACTAAACCGGAAACACGACAAACACGAGAAGTTAGCACAAATGATTCAATTATAATAACTATTAAATAATTTAACAGCTAAGACTCCTACGACACAAACGAATAAAATTAACATAAGTGTAAAAGAAAAAGCCGAAATCGAGTAATCAACGCAATTGCCAATGAGAGTGTCCCCGGCAACGGCGCCAAAAACTTGATGTTCTAAAAGTAGTTAATTAAAAACAAAACAAATTATCCTAATTCTAGACTCAAATTATACTCTAGACTCCTAAATTAAACTAAACTACTAACTGACAAGTGGACCGATCAATTGTAGAATAGTATGAAGCAAGTCCAGATTATCGAACCCACATGAGCCTGTAATTGCTAACACTACTAATTTAGACTCAACTACACATTAGATATATTTAAGAGGGGGTTGTTACTAATAATTCCAAATTATCAATTTAAATAAAACTACTAAAGTGAAATGACCAAACTATGAATTTCTAGGGACTTATTAGAACTTTTACCAAGAGATGATAAACTAGTTACTAGGTTGGATTTTTAGAATACTACTCCTTCAATTTAACAATAATTAGTCTGGTTGAATATTCTACCGGGATCTTAGCATATCAAAGTTTAGGTTTATTAAAAAGGACTCCCGACCCTTCTCAGGAAGGCACCTACAATAACCTATCCCCTTTTTATTCGTTCTACCGGTCCTAAAGATGCTTTTTCAATTATCTTTTCAAATTAGTAAAGTGCCTAATTATTAATTACCTCTCAATAATTAACCTAGACCAACTTCAATTTTCTAGTTTAGATTTACTGATTCAATTATGACAAGGAAATTAGACTCGGGAATTTCTCAAAACCCTAACCTAACAATTTACCATATTAATTCAGCCAACTAATTGCAATTTCTCAATTAACAAATTAGGTATAATGATAAGTTTAATTTAATGGTTAATCTAATTGTTTCCTCGGTTTTATTGGCCAATTTTACCGACATCTTCACGAATTCCTAAGAACACGAAAAGTAACATAAACCCATTACATGACAGACATTCACCAAAGTTTATGCAAAACAACCAAACAATCATCAAACAAACAAGATCATGCAAATACCCTAAACTAGATTATTAAAGTTGTAAACTTTACCAATTTAAATATTCAAACCATTAACTTAAATTAAAGTGAATCAAAGTTTCATAATTCCATAATCCAAAACCTAGGTAACCAAAGAAAATCTAGCCTAACAACATGTTTGAAAAGTGATAAAAACCAAGTTGATAACAAGACAACATGATTGATCAAAACCAAAGAAATCAAAGAGGAGATTGGTATGATAAACCGTAGCAAGCTCCTGCCTTTAACTTCCGTGATCACCACCATCGTTCCTGCAGCTTAGATTTGCCTTGTGTAGCTTCAAACCTCCAGAAAATAGCTCCAAAGTTGCTCTAGATCGTCCACAATTGCCCAAGATGTGTTTGATAATGATAATAAGTCTATTATAAACAAACAAATCCCAAAACAACTCTGATTTCGAAACTTTCTGAATAAACACCTCTCTTGCAGGCCGCGAGAGAGTTTGGAGGGTCCGGTCGCACCACGCGACCGAGGTTTGACTCTGGAGATAATTATCCCTCTCTCGCGGGCCGCGAGAGAGGTTGCTTGTACCGGTCGCGCCCCACGACCGGGTGGAATTTCTGATTTTGCGTTTCATTTTTCCGTTTTCGATCCATTCACGTCCCGGCTCGGTTCTTTTCACCATTTTCGCTTGTTTTTCCCATCCTTCCAACCGTTTTCACAAACCAAGACATGCAAAACGTGTTTAGATTAAAAGTAGATAAATTCTTGACAAATCGAAACGAAAACGCGCTAAAACTATACAAACTCTACAAGATAAATAGATGTATTATTCAATACATCAGGGGGAGATGATGTTAGAAGATGAGTTCAAAATTTTTTTTAGGTCTTGCAGGTTCATGGTGTTTAAAAATTTTGAGTATGTGGTTTGAGTTGAGAAGTGCTTAATCTGTGATACAGTCTTACTATCTCTTGAATAATAACAATTTGTTTAACTTGTGTTGAAAAATTCTTATGGCTTCTCGAGATGTTTGTTTTATAGTATACAGATTGTAGCAGTGTGTTGCTGAGAAGTTTGGTGAAGAGGAGTTTGCTTGGATGCATGGTAGAACCTCCTTTCTACATTGCAGACAAAGTTGAAGAGTTTTGAAGATTGCTACGCAAGGACTAATCTGGAGTTTACTCAAACGCTAATGATTTAGAAGATTTGGTGATTGGATACATCAGTTTAGGGGGAGTCTGTTGCTGACAGAAGCTATTAAAGCTGACGCTATCCAAAGATCAACGTCAACGTTTTTTAAAGATGTTGAAGATTGCAAGAAGACTGAAGACTAAGTTACTTTATGAAGCTATTGTCAGGGGGGAGTTTGCGTATTTGTGACAACAACTTAGATTTGGTATTTGGATATCTTGTAATTAGTAAAATGATAAACGGTTAGTGGGTTTAGTTTTGTAATAGTTAATTAGAAGTAATTGGGCTGAACTAGACACAATTTAGCTCATGGTAGGCGAATTGGGCTTTAAACCCATTAGCAGTCCATGTAGGAAACCCTAGCCCAGTTGCATAATATAAAGGGAGGTTTGCATTAGGGTTTAGGTTGCTGGTTCCATTGCTGTGTTGCTGTTTTGGTTGTTCAGAGAGATTGGAAGAGAGTCTTGAATTGGTTGTAAACACATTGAGTTAGATAATCAATAGAAGACTGTTTGAAGGAAGTTGTACTTGTTCGTGTTCTTGATCTGTGAAATCTGATCTAGCGGATTCCGCACTCTAGATTAGATAGACGATTCTGTGAAGATCCATAAGGACTAGGGGACCTACAGATTAATCTCTTGGCAGTGCAAGAAGCAGCAGACGGTCTCGCTTTCTACAGTGGAAGCAGAATATGTCGCAGCATCTGCTTGCTGCTCCCAGGTTTTATGGATGCAACATCAGCTTGCGGTTTATGGTTTGACTTATCTAAACACAACAATTTATTGTGATAATGATGCCGCTATCCAAATTGTCAAAAACCCTGTTTTTCACTCCAAGACCAAGCACATAAATATCAAAATTCATTTTATTCGTGATTGCTATGAAAAGGGTCTCGTTAAACTTGAGCAAATCCACACCGATGCAAATGTGGCAGATTTGTTCATGAAACCCGTTAGCAACACGCATTTTCAAGTGTTCTTGGATCTTCTCAAAATGATTTGTTTTTCTAACTGAGCATCCTCTATTTGTTAGCCTCGTAAATTTGTTCATTAGTATGCACAAATTAAGGGGGAGAAAAAATCACAAAAAAAGGTTTTTCAAACAAGTTTTGCAATGATTGGGAAATGAAATAATTTGTCGTACTAAAGGCTTTGACTAACACACGTAAGGTGCTGTAGCGGGAATGACTTGGATCGAACATGATATGTTGATAGGTCTAGAGCTCAACCGGATAGTGAAAGTGTAACACCCTGTAAAATCGTGTCCAATAGTATAGTGACACGTGTTTTATTTTAAATATAGTCTGTTAAAAACCAATAAGGACTAAAGGCGTCAACATGCTCAAACTGAGCCTCTGAGTGACGGTCCGATGTTAACATGCTTAAATCATTAGCCTCTGAGTGACTTATATGTCAACATGCTTAAATCATTAGCCTCTGAGTGACTGATATGTCAACATGCTTGAAATTTGGTCTCTGAGTGACTGATATGTCAACATGCCCAGCATCTGAGTGACATCGGAGTCAACATGCTTATAATAAGCCTCTGAGTGATCCTTTATGAAGTCCTAACTCTCATACATGCCATTTGTTGGACAAGAGGGTTCAATTTTGTAATTATGTAAAAGTTGGATAATGGAGGGATTAAAAGTGTCAACATATTAATTCATACATCTCAGTGACCTTTTAGTGAACCAAAAGCTTGACAACGTCCGGGCATAATCCCGGGTATGCCAAGTATTGGCTACAGAGGGCTAAAAGTGCCAAAAAGGTATTTTAAGGTTTTTAGAAGCTTTTTAAAGTTAAGGGGCTAAAGTGTCAAACTTTGAAACTGGCCAAGGGGCGGTCGTGGGCCGCGAGAGACCAGGTCTGGGTCTCTCACGGGGCGAGAGAAAGGCTCTGCTGCAGAAAGTTGTTTGGCAGCCAAGCAAAACTCCACAAAACCATTAATTCGAAACCATGGACTTGTAATCAGCTATGCCACATTTTGGGACACTTGTAAGCTTCCTCTTACACCCCTAAACACCTGGCTTCACATCTTTTGAGCTTTCCAACTATAAATAGGTGCTTAAGTTCACATTCCAACTTGCACCTTTCTCATTTATTCACTCTTCTCCCTCCTCTGGAAGTTCCTAGCTGAAAGGAGCAACCAACTTAGTTCTCTTGCATTCTAGAAACCTCTTGTAAGTGTTCCTTGCTCTTGCATTTTCGTTTATAGGCTTTTATAGCCAAAAGTCAAGTGTTTTACGGAAAACGCTTTGACTTTCGGTTAAGACCATTATGGTCCAGCCATTGTTCGAAATGAACATGGCTAAGTGATCATAATAAGGTAGTGTTAGTCCCTATAAAGGGCACCTCCTGAAGATCACGTTTGCTAGACCAATTGATGGGTCAAAGTTATGATATTAAAAAGTCAAACAGGCTATTTTTCGGAAAAATCATAAATTGATCTTATATATGTTATTAAACCTATTTTGACACTTAAACAACTTGGTAATAATTATTAGAACATGTAAGAACATGTTCGGCTCGTCAATTTCAGTTCTAGGGTCGGTTCGCAACCGAAAGTCGCGAAGTTTGACTTCTGCTTTGACTTTCGATTCTGACCCGATTTAGATTAGTTGGATAGTGATCTAAAGTTGTATTATGATCATAATATAATGTAGCATAATCCTATGAGGTTATGTTACGTGATCATAATCAGAATCTAAGTTTATGAGCAAGTTCCATAATTATGCCATTCTTAACTAAAATGCCCTTTTTGTATAAAACAAGGTTTTAAATGGTATTGAACTTGAAAATGAGTTTCTACTAATGTAATATCATAAGTAGGATTATTTGGGATGATAAACCAAGTTATAAACTGAGTTTTCAAGTAAGTCCTTAAACTATGTCGATAAATGACGGTTTTAGCCCTTGTGGCTCATAAAATGATTTTAATCAATCTTTTCAAGGTAAATCATTTACCTACTGATATGTTATATTAAATAACATATTTAAAACATTTTAATCTGACTTTAACATCAATTTTTATAAATATCGCATAAAGACGTCATTCTACGACATAAGCGCCGTTTCGGCGCATAGTATGGTTTTAAACCATATTATTAACCAAGACTTGATACCTACTGATTTTAAAACTTAATTTAAACATATTTACAGTAGGTACATGTTATAAACTCAGAATCCCAAATAATTTATAAACTATGTGTAAAATGACCAAAATGCCCCTTCGGTGCATAGTTTGGTAATAAAAGGTAAAGTACACATATAAATGATGTCCTACAAATATTATATCATAAATAAAATATTTTTTCCAGAATACTTATGGTTATAAACTTAAAATATGTTCAAGTTTCTTTCATACGGTATGAAATTACCAAAACGCCCTTATGAGGCATAGTTTCATATTAAAACCTTAACGGGCATACAAGTTGATATCTTAACTTATTTAAAATATAATGGCATATAGAACTTGTCCATGACTTATCCGGTTACCCGATATCGCTAATATGCGCACGGTTACGTATATGTAACTATTTTACGGAAATTAACCGAAACGGGTTTAACCTTGTCATTTAAGTCTCAAAATCCAGAATGTTACTAGTTTACCCATATTAAACAAGTCAAGGTACTTGTTGGGATTAAACTACATTCTATCCAATCATCGTTTAATCTAGCGTCATACGTTTTGATCAAGTACGCTAGTCGGTCTAAGTCTATGACTTAAATAAGACCGTTAGTATTTAATTGGTTAGTGTATGCCTTAATCCAGACTAGAGACTTGCCGGTAAATGATATCTGCACTTAGTCGTTTTTGTGTACGGCTGAGTTATTAAAAATTAAATAAGACTAGCTCATGTAAATACTCTCGACTTATTTCCCCTATACGGGCTTGGGTTACGGTAAATTATTACCGCTTGGTCGGAAATGGGATCACTCGAACGCCGGTTCGGGAATAATAAATCCGCATATTCTGTTTTAATCAGTTTTGTTTGATAAACTTAAACATTGGGGGTTAACTACCGTGTCCTGGATATCCTTGGCTCATTACAATAGAAATGGCCACGACCTTAGCGCGGGTGTAGGCATACACCCGATAGACGCTCGATTATGCATTCCCATAAGGTTGGGAGAAATTGACTCCTTCGTGAGTCCAAAGTGGTGTGTACGTTAATTGTGTCTCGTTCTTCGTACCGGGCCCCGTATGTATGACAAACATGTAAATTTGTTAACAAGGTTGGACGGTCAATTAACCCAAGTTATAAAAAGATTTTGTGTTGATACGCACTTAAAACATTTTTGAAATGTTTTCAAAATGAGTCGGTTGGGTGTATTTACCAACGAAAGCCGACGTATTTTCAAAAGACTAAACTGCAGGTACAATATGAAAATAGGCCGGAGGTGCTCGGTAGTGATAGGGATCTTGCAAATCCTAAATTTGCCCAAAGTCTGTTTTATATTCTTTCCATGTACAATTTATGATCCGCCTGTGGATCTTCTATTACGAGCCTGTATATTATTTTGTATTTTCAAACATGCGGTTTGTAATAGTAATTTTACTCCAAGACTTCCACTGTGCCGTGTTTAATTGACTATGATGATTATCAACTGACGTCACGATACTCCCCACCCGGGCCCACCGATGTATGGATTTGGGTTGGAAATCCGGGGTGTGACAGAAAGCCAAATGATATAAACATAAAGAACTCTATATCCAGTGGGTAACGTACCATCGACGTATGATTTCATGGTCTTAAATCCTGCGTTGATAGATAGCCAACGCCTGAGGTTTCGGGTTTTTATGCTGTTGAGTCATCCGGGGATATCTTGGCTGCCCTTCTATTGCATCCAGATTATATGCAGACCTAGGCACGGTTAGGATATCTTTAAAAGAGCCAAAATAGAAGGGCCAAAACCTTAAAAGGAAGGAAATCTCATTTTGAGAAAATTCCAGGAATTCAAACATACCACATAAGGTATTTGCCTAACCCTTGTCAGATACTATTGGTCACTCTGCTGTACGAAAGTACTGACCCGTTCACGAATAGTCTGACGTTGTAAAAGATAAAGGATGATCTCAGTATACTCACCTGTGCTTACCTTGATCGCGGGGGTATGTCATGGAGTGGGACACACGGGTATCATAGTGTAATACTACCTTAAGCATATCATAAAGCTGAAACTAGAAGGTTGAGCTTTTGGTTTAAAATGGACAAATATATTGGCAATTGCTTAGACCATGTCTGACCTAGTTCACACTGGAAAATGTTCCTTAGTCTGCTTAAAAACGATTTGATCACATAGCAAGACTGTGTAGGTGTTTTTGTTTAAATGTTTTACTTACTTTTGTAAGTAAAGAGTGGTTGGTTGCTTGTTAGTTAAATTGTTGACTTTTGGTAAGATGATTTCTGTCAAGGGATATTGGACTGGCCTAATAAGTTTTGGAATTGGGCCAATCAAATATATTTTTGAAAGTCTTGAAATGGAACAAGTTTGGGTTTATGGTGGTACTGTTCCGGATTGGGCTTTCAAACCCTTACCGGATAGGCCCACTGACTATCCATTCTATTCTGAGTGTGTGAACAACTCACTGTTCCGGATTGGGCCGAAAATAAGCCCAATCCGAATTGTTTATCTCGGATGATTGGATCTGGATTGACTTGGGCCCAAAAGTTCCAGGCCTAAGCCCATTCCTGAATAGTATATAACTAAATCAGAGTTACATTTCGGATAATTCACAAAATTCTTCCGAAATCCTCTGTTCATCTTCCGAATTCACTATTCATCTTATCCGAATTTCATCTTAAATTTCATCCGAATTAGGTATAATTGCTTCTTAATTATGAAATTAAATGATAATCTTCAAATATTCATGCATTTCGGATAGATCTTCAAATAGGCTGGTATTCCGGATTTCATTCCGAATGGATATTCAACCAAAATGATTGAACTCGGATGTCATCTTGGATGATGTTCATCCGGAGTGATGAAAGGTTCATACGGATTCCTGTTGAATCGTTTCAAATTTGGATTCTAGAGTCTGAACCTTTTGAACTGTTTTGAACCTTTTTCAATAATTGAACCTTTGAAATATGTTTGAATCTTTCGAGTTTTATTGACCCTTAACTCTGAATTTTGAGATGAACTCTTGTGACCTCTGTTAGTTGGCCTTTCTGAGTTTGAGTTAACTTGTTTATTCTTTCTGACAGAAATGGCGGAGGAGGCGTTCGATGCGGTTATGTTGGTGGAAGAACAGTTTCATAACCAAGCAGGTTATTTATCCGATCCTCCAGCAGAATTTTTCCAGGAGTTTAGATCTATGATTGCTGGACTGAATGATTGTAAGATTGCATATGCCCTTCGAGCCAACCCAACCATATATCGAGATCTTGTGCATACTTTTTGGAAGAGAGCTAGATTTCATTTGAGAGGCGCTGATGGGAGGCCATACACCAGTTCACTGATTCAGGGAAAAGAGATTTTGGTAAATGAGGACTGTATCCGAGGTATTGCAGTTTGCTGATGCTACAAGTGATCCGACGTTGTATGCCAAGGAGAAAGTGATGGCTGTGTTAACGGAGATGAGTTACGAGGGAACTTATCCGCCTTTACTGAAGAAGATGTTTCCTGCATATTGGAGATTATTAGTGCATGTCTTTATGCAATGTATATCCGAGAACAAAGGAGGATTAGATTAGCCAAGTCAAACCCATACTTCAGCGATTGTACATCTCGTGATGGATTGGAAATATAACTTCTCCGGTTATATTTTTGAGAATATGAAGAAGATATTGGAACAGTCGAAGAAGAGAATGTTTCTTTTATATCCTTGGTTTGTACAATTGATTTTGGATGCCCGGTATCATGATTTGACCAAAGATGCTTTTGATGCCAATTTGTTGAACATGAAGCCAATGGGTCCAATCATTTCGGGACGATGAAGAAAAACCGATCAACATCAAAGACTGTTTCCATTGGTTGCATCCCTTTGAAGAAGTTCAGAAAGTTTTGTGAGGTGATTGGATAGGATATCCCAGCACCTAAGCCAGTTAACGCTATGGTAGCTGAGAAACATGATATACCGATGAAGGAGAAAGAGGTTGAAGTTGAGGATCTAGTTACCGATGCCGATACAGATGAGGAAGAAGCTTTCTTGGAATCCATTATAGATCTTGGTGCTCATTCGACTCCCGAATTACCAGAACTCACCACAGAGAATTTGGAAGCTCTTATTGCACATTTGAAGGAAATACAAGAGCAACAGGGGAATCCTCCGCTTGTGTTGCCTAATATTGATATTCCTGTTGGTATGGTTGATTCTGAAGAAGATGTTGATGAAGAAGAAGTACCGTTAGTAAAGAGACGACAGACAGAGACTGTTAAAGAACCAAGTCATTCTAAAGCTCAAATTGGTAGTGCTGCTGAGAATCTATTCCTATTACATCTTTAGTTACTGTGTCGTTGATTAATACTCCAATGGTCGAAACTACTATTGCTGCAGAACCAACAGTTACTCACATCGCTACACATTCTACTGTTGTATCTGTTCCAGCAGATTTTGTGTTACAAATGGTAGCTCAATGGGTGCCGGAGGATTTGGAGCATGTGGTAGTGGTTCAGGTGGTATTGAAGGTGATTATACAGAATATTTGAGGCGATCAGAAAAATGAGCATTTGAGTTCAGCGGATTGGATAGCGATGATGAAGATGTGGATGTTGTTGATTTCAAAAGGAGGGTGATCGTCTTGAACAGGAAGTTGTTCTTAAATATGCCCAGATTGCTTCTTCGCAGATGCGCATAGATGTCAGGGATCAGACTATTGACCAATTACAAGGAGATGTTACGATGTTGATGACTATGGTTTTTGATTTGAAGGCAAAGTTAGAAAATAAGTTTAGTCATGAATTTTCTGATCCAACCGATGATCCGATGAACATTGAACATCGTCATCAAGCAGCCGAACAGAGAGAAGCCGATGGAGTAGTTGCTGAGTAGTTAGCTGCTGATCGTCAAGCAGGATTGGATGATTATCTACGAGATCCAAAGAAGAACTACACTGCGAGTCAGAAACGTTCAACGGCTTAAAATAAAAAGCAGATGTTTCTGATGAAGAATGTAGATGTGAATCCACTTGATGAGAACTTTCAATTAAAGGATCCTTCCAACCAATCCGAGAGATATGTCATGGAGCTCGGTTCGAGTTATTACAACAAAGTTGGAAACAAGTCGAGAGTGCTAAGTTGGACGTATGATCATGTGAAGAATATGTGGCTTATCGTCAGGCATGATGGCACCCGTGAATATTACTCGAAGGAATCTCAATTTGAAACCTGGAGAAAGGTTGCGTTAACTGATCTTCTAAGAGCTCCTTATACTGATGAAGATACTACAAAACGTGGACCGGGTTGGAGGTTTTTCAACCGTTTGGAGCAAGAAGTCAAGACTGGTTTTAAAATGATGAAAACTTCTGAGCCATATCTACGGGCGGCTAAGGGGGTTCGTGATGCAAGAACTGGTAGGCATTTTAAATCGGTGATGTGGCCTCCAACAGATAAAGAACTTGTGATACCGGTTGCTCCGACATTTCCAGAGGTATTTTGAAGAACTTTAATTTTCTGGATGTATGATCCAAAGGTTGGAAGTGTAGCAATTGTCACAAAAGAAAAGGCTTTTTGAGTAAATTATGTGGTGGATTTGGTGAGTTTCCATGACGAAGATCTGCAAGTCTTAGTCGCAAATCAAATTCAAACTGCAGAATTATATGAAGCTTGTGCGAAAGATTGGACGGCTGCAGTAGCTGGGATAATTGCTGGGAGGTTGGGAGTCGATGCGCTACCTAAAGACTAAAGGCCTAATGTTGTAAACCTAGGAGGAGATTGTTGGGCTCATAAATAAAGGTTTACACATTACTGCTACATTTGGGCTAAGTTTAAGGGATTTGGGCTTCCTAGAGCCTCATGGGCCTTGGGTTGTAACTAGTGGGCTATGTGATTAGTATAAATACATGTATTAGGTTAATGTTTTAGGGCTAGTGAGTTGTTATTAAAAACTTGTATTAGACACTATTTTGGTGTATGTAAGTTGCTTTGATTAAAGATTGTTCTTCATTCTAGTATTTCTTTCCGCAATCGATTAGTCTTGCAATACCTATTAAATCTGATTTCTGGACTTATAGAAAGTTTCCAACAATCTTTAGGCACAAGATTAAACTTTAGTACAGCTTACCACCCGCAGACGGATGGTCAAAGTGAGCGTACTATTCAGACGTTGGAAGACATGCTTAGAGCATGTGTGATTGATTTAGGTGGAAGTTGGGATGACCACTTACCCCTAATAGAATTCTCCTACAATAATAGTTATCATACGAGCATCAAGTCTGCTCCTTATGAGGCATTGTATGGGAGAAAGTGTCAAACGCCCGTGTGTTAGGCAGAAATGGGGAAGCCCAACTATCAGGACCTAAGATTGTCCTAGAGAGACCACGGATAAGATTGTGCAAATCCGTGATCATCTAAAAGCTGCCCGTGATAGGCAGAAGATCTATGCTAACAAGAGGCGTAAACCTCTCAAGTTCCAAGTAGGGGACAAAGTCATACTGAAAGTATCACCTTGGAAAGGTGTAATGAGATTTGGAAAGAAGGGCAAGTTGAGCCCAAGATATATAGGGCCATTCGAGATAGTCGAATGTGTCGGCACTGTAGCTTATAAGCTTAAGCTGCCAGAGGAGCTTAGTGTAATTCATAATGTATTCCACATATCTAACCTTAAGAAATGTCTAGTCGATGAGTCGCTAGCAATGTCGCACAAAGATGTGCAAATAGATGAAAACCGGAGGTTCATTGAGAAACCAATTTCGATCGAGGATCGACAGGTTAAGAAGCTCCGAAGGAAATTAATACCTATAGTAAGGTAAAGTGGGACGCCTTTAGAGGTCCCGAGTATACATGGAGGTTGAGTCCACTATGCAACAAAAGTACCCCCATCTTTTAAGGGGGTGAGGATGTAACACCTCGTAAAATCATGTCCAATAGTATAGTGACACGTGTTGTATTTAATTTAGCCTATTAAAGACTAATAGGGACTATAGATGTCAACATGCTTAAACAACAGCCTTTGAGTGACTGATATGTCAACATGCTTAATCATTAGCCTCTGAGTGACTGATATGTCAACATGCTTAAACTTGGCCATGAGTGACTGGTATGTCAACATGCCCAGCCTCTGAGTGACATCGGGGTCAACATACTTATAGGGGGCCTCTGAGTGATCCTTTACGAAGTCCTAACTCTCATATGTTCCACTTGTTGGACGAGAGGGATTAAATCCGTAAATATGTGAAAGTTAGATTTTGGAGGGGTTAAAAGTGTCAACATGTTAATTACCTCTGGGTGACCTTTTAACGAACCGAGAGCTCGACAATGTCTGGGCATACTCCTGGGTACGCCAAATATTAGTTACGGAGGGCTACATATACTAAAAAGGTGTTTTAGAAGGTTTTATAAGTTAAGGGGCTAAAAGTGTCAAAATTTAAAAATGGCCTAGGGGCGCGAGAGGCAGGCCTGTGCCCCTCGCGGCCCCGCCAGAAGGTTGTATCTGCATAAAAATTGCCTTGGCTTCCACACAAGTTGCCAAAAACCATTGTTTCGAAACCATGGTCTTCCAAACAACTATGCCACGTTTTAGGACACTTGTAAGCTTCCTCTTACACCCTTAACACCTGACATCACCTCCTTCAAGCTCTCCAACTATAAATAGGTGCCAAGGTTCACCATTTGAACTTGCACCTTTCTCATTCACAACTCTATCTCCCTCCTCTGAAAGTTCCTAACTGAAAGGAGCATCCAACTTAGTTCTATTGCATCCTAGGAACCACTTGTAAGTGTTCCTTCCTCTTGCATTTTTGTTTATAGGCTTTTATAGCCAAAAGTCAAGCGTTTTATGGAAAACGCCTTGAATTTCGGTTAAGACCATTATGGTCCAGCCATTGTTCGTAACGAACATGGCTAAGTGATCATAATAAGGTAGGTGTTAGTCCCTATAAAGGGCATCTCCTGAAGATCACGTTTGCTAGACCAATTGACGGGTCAAAATTACTATATTAAAAAGTCAAACATGCCATTTTTCAAAAATATTATAAGTTGAGCTTATCTATGTTATGAAACCTGTTTTGACACTTAAACAAGTTGGTAATAATATTAGAACATGTAAAGACATGTTCGGCTCGTCAATTTCAGTTCTAGGGTCGGTTTGCAACCGAAAGTCGCGAAGTTTGACTTCTGCTTTGACTTTCGATTCTGACCCAATTTAAATTAGTTAGCTACTGATCTAAAGTTGCATTATGATCTTAATATAATGTAGTATAACACTCTGAGGTTATATTACATAATCATAATCAGAATATGAGTTTATGCACAAGTTCCGTAATTATGCCATTTTGACTAAAATGTTCTTTTTGCATAAAAAGAGGTTTAAATGATAATGAACTTGAAAATGAGTTTCCTACTGAAGTAATATTATAAGTAGGATTATTTGGGATGACAAACCAGATTATAAACTGAGTTTATGAACAAGTCCTTGTTTTATGGCGATAAATGACGATAACGCCCTTGTGGCTTATAAAATAGTTTTAACCACAATCTTTCAAAGTAAATCTTTTTCCTACTGATATGTTATATTAAATAAAATATCTAAGACATGTTAGCCTGACCTTAACATCAGTTTTCATTAAACATCACACAAATCGTCATTTTACGACATAAGCATCGTTTCGGCGCATTGTATGGTTTTAAACCATATTTACCAACCAAGACTTGTTACCTACTGATTTTAAAACTTATTTTAAATATTTTTACAGTAGGTACATGATATAAACTCAGAATCCCAAATAATTTATAAACTATGTGTAAAATGACCAAAATGCCCTTTCGGTGCGTAGTTTGGTCATAAAAGACAAATTACACATATAATTAATATCCTACTGATATTATATCATAAATAAGTTATTTTTCCAGAATACTTATGGTTATAGTATTAAATTATATTCAAGTTCCTTTTATAAGGTATGAAATTACCAAAATGCTCATATGAGGCATAGTTTCATTTTAAAACCTTAACGGGCATATAAGTTGATATCCTACTGATATTACAACTTTTTTAAAATATAATGGCATATAGAACTTGTTCATGTCTTATCTGTTTACCCGATATCAGTGATATGCGTACGGTTAAAAGTATGTAACTAGTTTATGAAAATTAACCGAAACGGGTCTAACCTTGTCATTTAAGTCTCAGAATCCAGAGTGTTTATATTTTATCCATATTACACAAGTCAAAGTACTTGTTGGGATTAAACTACATTCTATCCGATCTTCGTTTAATCTAGCGTTATACGTTTTGATCATGTACGCTAGTCGGTCTAAGTATATGACTTAAGAAAGACCGTTAGTATTTAATTGGTTAGCTTATGCCATAATTCAGACTAGAGACATTCTGGTAAATGCTATCTGAACTTAGTGCTTTTGTGTACGGCTGAGTTAATAAATTTTGCGTTTAAACGTAGACTAGCTCAGGTAAATACTCTCGACTTATTTCCCCTATACGGGCTTGGGTTACGGTAAACTATTATCGCTTGGTCAGAAATAGGATCAATCGAATGCCGGATTGTGGCTAGTATATCCGCATATTCCATTTTAATCAGTTTTGTTTGATAACTTAAACATCGAGGGTTAACTACCATGTCCTGGATATCCTCGGCTCATTACAATAGATAATGGCGACGACCTTAGCGCGGGTGTAGGCATACACCTGATAGACGCTCAAAATGCATTACCCACAAGGTTGGGAAGAAATAACTCCTTCTTTAGTTCAAAGTGGTGTGTACATTAATCATGTCTCGGTCTCCGTATCGGGCCCTGTATGTATGGACAAACATGTGAATCTGTTAACAAGGTTGGACGGTCAACTTTCCCAAGTTATAAAATATTTTGTGCTGATACGCACTTAAAACATCTTATTTAAGTGTTTTCAAAATGAGTCAGTTGGGTGTATTTACTAGCAAAAGCTGACGTATTTTCAAAAGACTCAGCTTGCAGGTACAATACGAAAAAAAGGCTGGAAGTGCTCGGTAGTGATAAGAGGATCTTGCAAATCCTAGATCTGCCCAAAGTCTGTTTTACATTCTTTCTTTTGTATAATTTATTATTCGCCTGTGGATCTTCTATTACGAGCCGTCTGTATATTATTTTGGTATTTTGAACATTTGGTTTGTAATAGTAATTTAAATCCAAGACTTCCACTGTGGTGTGTTTAATTGTCTATGATGTTATCAACTTACGTCACGATACTCCCCACTAGGGCCCACTGGTGTCTGGATTGGCTGTGGAAAGACGGGGTGTGACAGGATGATAAATAAAATCAACTATATATGACATGTTCGAATACCGATGTTCTTTGGTCGGTATATGTTCGATTTGTGATGATAAAAATATCAACTATATATACGTGTTCGAGTAGAACTTTTATCGAATCATACAAAATAATAGGCATATGGTAATATTAATAATAAAAATACTTACAAATGTTATACGGTACCAAACTGAAGTTGTTCAGACGGTATCAATAATATGAAAAAAGAATATCATTAAAAGTTAAAATTAAAGAAATAGGTTTAAGGTTAAAAGTAATATATAGTAATAATCTATTGTAATATTAAAATGATAAAAATATAAAAAAATAAACTATATATATTATTATAGAAAAAAATTACTATTCATGAACAAATAAATAAACTATATATATTATTATAAAAATCAAACTACTATTCGTACTCACTTTTAAACATAACATAATATAACATAACTAGTTTCTATTCCCACGCTACGTGGCGGAAGTTTGATCATTTTTTTTCCGTGGTACGTGGTGTGACTTTAGTCGTTTTCGACTTGGCTCATTGGAAACCATAAAAGTGAAGATCGATAAGGTTCCAATAATACCATTAAAAAAAGGCTTTTCTACCTACGCTATGTGTTTGGAGTTTGATCGTTTTCCCCGTATTACTCGGCGTGACTTTGGTAGTTATCGACTCGACTCACCGAAAACCATAGAAGCGAATATCAATAACAAGTTTTCCCCTACGGGACGGGCGGGAGAATACTCAGTTTTCCCCCATGCTATGTGCTGGGAGTATGATCGTTTTTCCCATGTGCTACGTGACGTTACTTTGGCCGTTATCGGCTTAACTCATCGGAAACCATAAAAGCGAATATTGATATCGGTTCCGATAATACCAATTAAAAAATTAGGCTTTCCCTCGCGCAACACGCGGGAGTTTGGCGTTTTTCCCCTGTGCTACGCAATGTGATTTGGTCATTATCGGCTTGACTCTTCGAAAACCATAAAAGCGAACATCAATACCAGGGTTTCCCCCAAGCTACATGGCGCAAGTATAATCGGTTTTTCCTTATGTTACACGGCTTGACTTTGGTCATTATCGGCTCGGCTCATTGGAAAACCATAAAAGCGAATTTAGATTTTGGTTCCGATAATACCAACTAAAAAATAAAAAATAGATTTTTCCCATAGCACTACGCGGCAGAGGTTTGATCGTTTTTCCCTGTGATATGCGGCGTAACTTTGGTCGTTATGCTATACTCATTAAAAACCATAAAAGTGATAATCGATAAAAACAAATAATAATACCGGTTTTGATGATAGCAAAGCAAAAACAAAAAAAAACATTAAAAATAAAAAAAACCATAAAAGAAAAAAATGGCCGCTTTTCATAAAACCTTTCATTAATTGCTATATAGTTGGATTTCTCCGCGCTTCGCAGCAGGCTTTCAGTTAGTCAATATCGATTCGGTTGATTACAATACCATCACGATACCGACACTCAGTATAGCAATTAACATGTGTTTACATCGATTAAAATCCATTAAAACGAGTACCCGTAACGATACCGTTGTTGTTCGATCGATATCAGTTCGGTTCGTTACGGTACCAGTATAACGATACCAAAATAATATTCTTTAATAGTTTAATGTTAAAAGGAAATATAACAATAAACAATTATCATATTAAAATAAAATAATAAAAATACTAAAACATGATATTAAAAAACTAACCTACTATTCATACAACCTTTCTAATTATATAATAATAATAAACCTACTATTCATATTAAAATAAAATAATAAAAATACTAAAACATCTTTATGATATTAAAAAACTAAACCTACTATTCATACAACCTTTCTAATAATATAATAATAATAATATATACTAATAATAATAATAAATTAAATTAAATTGCATATTTTAGTTTTCTCAAAGGTTTTGACTGGTTGGTTTATAAATTGGATATTTTTTAAACATAAATGAGGATTTTATTCAAACAATAACTAGCTAGTAGCTACCAAAACGTACAGATACAAGACGCTATTCCATCTATTCCACAATAATTATAAATTGGATTGTAAGTTTAGTAGGTTGCGTGGGTCCCGACGGCGGCGGTTCTAGACGGAAGTTTGGGCGTATGATAGTACCGATTCGGTAGAACGTAATAACAAGGGAGTAGAGACAGAATCAGCGGAAGCATTCATTCATTTATACCAAAAGAGTATACATCTTGTCTTGCTGGCGGAATTCCTAGAGAGAATCCACCAGCGTTTCTCCTTAGAACTTCCAAAACTTTCAAACAATGAACACACAACACATATATATAGACATGAGCAGCTTGTGCAAAGCGAGCAGGTTGGCCTCGTACGAAGGACACTTCGTACTACTGAGCTGTTTCACTCGTGCGAGTCACATTGTCACTCGTACGAGTAACTTTGTCACTCGTATGAGCCAGTTCTCGTTCGCACTTGGGTTGTGTGTTCATATCTAATATATACAATATTCAATACACACTCTTTCTAGCCTATTCGCACAATGACGGACATAAAGTGCATCAACACATTCCCCCTTAGACGTCATTGTCGAAGCTTGATCTTGATCTTGAAATCTGAGAGTCGTGTTTGAATATTCTGCAACTTCAATCAGGTATCTGTCGATGTCCTAGAATACGTCAACAAATTCCCCCTTGATTGATGATCTAGGTTTGCATTATCTACTATAAGCAACATTCCTCCTGAAATAATTTTCTCCAGAAATTAATCTTCAGGTCTTTGTTTGCACAGTTCAAGGCCTCCTCTAATTTGCTTAATCTACAAATGTTCTCAAACAATCACCAACTTGAAATTAATCAATGCAGCTTCTCCGTTTCGACTTTAACCACATCCGTGTTTGGTTTAGCGCATTCCTCCAATGCTCGATCCTCTGCTTTTCAAAACCCAACTGGCAATTGATAGAAACTTCGAATTACCACAACGATAGAGTTCAAATCAATAAATATCCGCGTAAATCTGAAATCCCGAATTTCGTAATCACGATTAATCAGCAAATCGGTAATCTTCTCAATCAGCGAATCATCATCGGAATTATATTATCTGGTAGCACATCGAATCTGATAAACATTCTTCCGAAATCAGAATCACATTCTTCCTTTTTAGTCACAATAACAGATGTATAGCTATTTCCGCTGGAATGGCGCAACTGAAACTATAAAACATCCTCATTTTCTGGCGGTTAGTCCCGAAAATAGTTCATTTGCCTTGCAGAGTTAAAGATAAGCAGTCGTATGTGCATCCACTTCCACATCAAAGATCATGTATTTAACCCTTAAGCATCAATCTGTATCATGATCTGAAAATTCTGAACATCCTTTGATCATGAAACTCCAAATGTATAGTCTATTTCGTGAGGAACTGGTACACAAGGTTGTTTGAAGGATTTATTATATCATCTTCTTTAGTCATGAATTGCAAGTATATAGCCCTTCTCGTTAGTCCCGGTGACAACTGAAACCACAAAGCATCCTTATTTTCTGGCGGTTAGTCTGGAAAACAGTTCATTTGCCCTGCAGAGTTAAATTGGATACTTTGTACCACTAAGCAGTCATGTGTACAACCGGTTTGTATAGAAGACTCAGGCATCAACGTGACCACAACTACTGAATTCGATGAACAACTCCTCCAAGACTCAGTTATGCAACCCCACTTTTACGAAAGATAGACATAAACTTTTTTCATCACTATTGAATCTTTGATGCTCTGTGTTTTCCAAATAAGCTGTAGTCTGAACCACCCGAATAGTGTTGCATGGTCACGAATTTCAAAAATGCTGGCATATTAACATATACGTGAAAATTTTTATTCCCCTCATTTTTGCAAATTCTGACGTCTTGAGCATCTTTTCACAAAACCAAATTTTGCGGAAAATTTCCCAAAATTGCAGTTTTGATCAAATGCGGACTTAACGTTAAGGCCCATTAAAAGTCACTACACCAGATGATCAACCTTTTGTGCATGTATCAGTGACTATCCCAAAATCTTCAACATTTTGTGACTATCATGAAATCTATACTCTAAAGCTCTAGAAGGTGTCCCCGAACAGCCCGAATTAGACGTTAAAATCTCGAAAAATTTGTAATCACCAAATTTTTTCTAGGCACTCGTCTCGTCAATACGATCAAAAAATGCCATTTTCTTTTTTTCTTCTTCTTTTTTTGGTCATCACTTCGCACAAGGTGGGCTTCGTACGTGTGGTGCTTCATACGAGTGGTGATTCGTACGAGTGACAAATTGTCACTTGTACGAGCCACAGAGTCTCACCCGTACAAACGAGCCTGATTACGTTTTTCGATCTAGAATTTTTTTTTCTTTGAATTTCAAGATGATTTTTATACAGATCTGGTCAAAAATTAGTTTCTAACAATCCTATGGTTTCAATTTTACATTATGTCCGTGGATTATCCGATTATTTGATGTTTTACGTCTAAAACCCCTCATATGTCCAAAATTCATGAGCGTAGGTGATTCATCAACTGTTAGATTGAATGAATCGGTACCGTAGCTCTGATACCAGTTGTGGGTCCCGACGGTAGCGGTTCTAAACAGAAGTTTGGGTGTATGATAGTACCGATTAGGTAGAACGTTATAACAAGGGAGTAGAGGTAGAATCAACGGAAGCATTCATTCATTCATACCGAAAGAGTATACATCTTGTCTGGCTGGCGGAATTCCCTTTAGAGAATCCGCCAACGTTTCCCCTTAGGGAACTTCCAAAATTTTCAAACAATGAACACACAACACATATATATAGACATGAGCAGCTCGTGCGAAGCGAGCAGGTTGGCCTCGTACGAAGGACACGTCCTACGAGTGAGCTGTTTATCACGTGTGTTCGTATCTAATCTATACAATATTCATTACACACTCTTTCTAGCCTATTTGCACAGTGACGGACATAAAGTGCATCAACAGGTTTTTAGGCCATGAGTAGTGGTTAAGGGTCTATAAATGGTGGTTCGGTTTAGATGTAAGAGATTAGCCAAACATGGCCTTTGATTGACAATAACTCTTACGATTAATCTTTAGTATTGCTTACAAACCTAAATTGAAGAGGAAGAGGAGAAGTTTTTGGGTCTTTCTTAGAGTGTCGGGTATCCAAGTTCTTTTTGTTTTGTTTTTTTATTTTATTTAAAATCCTATTCGTCATAATTTATTTAGAACACTTTAAGAAAAATATATTTATAGGCATAACATGCCTTTTTAAAATTCCATTGAGCCATATACAATTTCACACACCTCACAAGTGGTCACTCAACAAGCGGCCGAAGATGTATAGGTGATACGCTCGGTCCCGGTGTGGAACTTACTCCTACCATAAGCTTGGCAAACAATCAAACCTCCTCCTTTTTGATATAATCTTTGTAAATATCAAGAGGGCTTTTTAAGGGGTAGGTTTTGGCTAGGGATAGGGATTGTTGTTGGGAAAGTGGCGAAAGGCATAAAAATATCGATTTTCTTTTTGAAAAATTCATTTGTGACTTTGATACAAACGATACAATCAGTAATATCTAAGTAAGATATTTGAGACTTGTTTTATTATTTCAAGCAATTAAGGATTTTTTTTGAGTAACTATATACATAATAATTAAGTCATAATTTTACATTTTTAAAACAAACCGAATCTTTACTTAAATAAAGGGTGTAAAAGTAAAAAGGTTTATGGGTGATGGATGATTGTTGCAAAATGTATTTTTGCGGGTTTTGAAATGAAAGGTTTAGACTCAAAGGGATTAACTAGGGGATTTTTTTGGTTTTGATAGGGAGGTAAAAAAAGGAAAACACGGTTTAAATGAAAAGGGTTATAGTCCTAATGACTCAATCATTTACTTACTTGGATTAGTTAGTAAGGACCGGGAATGTATTGTCTTGGCAAGTTCTAGATTCGTAAGGACCGTAAAGGCTATCACACAAGAAATGATATAAATGAGCATTTAATAAAGATATGGTATTGTATGCTTGGTAAAGGCTTAAGACTCACTATTTGTGAGAAAATGGTTAAAAAGTGTGAAAACATATATACAATCAAATTTTAAAAGTTTTGTCATGTCTTTTATCAAATTTCTTATATGCTTTTTGTAAATTCGTAAAAACAATATTTTTGGAACTTTGGGTTTTTCAACTTACACTAAAACAAGACAGAAAATAAAGAAAAAAAATTTAAAAAAATTTGGGGTGTTTATCAGTTTCAAGTTGAGTTTTGTGTAAGACTTATTTAGGACAAAAGATTAAAGTTCCCCCCACACTTAAATCATACATTGTACTCAATGTGTCCAAAAATGGATAGAAAATAATTAAATGTGTAAAAATAGATTTAAAACAACATTATTATTCAGAAACTCGTCTATGGGCACGGGGCTTGCTAGTAGGCACGACCCCGTGTGAGAGGTCCAGTGGCTAAAATTTTACAGTAGATAGGAGACAGGGGACGTGCTGACTGCACATGGCCCCATGCTGCACTTGTTGTTTTCGAAGTTTAGAGGCGGGAGACTTCCTGTTACGTGCATGGAGTTGCCATCCTTCGTTATTTCACTTTGTCAAACCGTTCCTCAAGTTTAAACACCAAATTTCGAACTACATTCCATTAAAGTTCCTCCACCGACCAATTACAAACTAAAAAAATGAAAATCTTATCTTATATGTATATACAATAAACGAAAATAATGTGGGACACATGGCATTTTGTGATGCCTCCTCACGTTGATTTAAGCTGGAAAAAATGGGTCCACTATTTTTACAAGTGAAGCCCCAAATTCGCATAACCTGATCCAGCGCACAATACGAATGCAATATAACGCTTCTAATTCTTCCACTTTTCTCAATATTTGTTTTCACGTTTCTCCGTAAACCTACCTTTCAATTGTTGCTCAAACCTTCTACTTCTTCCAAATCATGAGTAGTTTACAACTCATCCTAAAATTGAAATCCAATACAACGAAAATGCGGACTTTGATTAATTTGAATCATGAATTGATTTAAAGTGATGGGTCGATGAGGACTTCGATTAATTTGAATCATGAATTGATTTATAGGGATACAATTTTGGGTTGGTGGAATTTAACTCAAGTCTTGGCCTAAGTTTTGAAATTGGCCAAGTTGATTCGCTATCTTTCGGTGCATTCGGTATTACTTTTGTATGATTGGACTTGGTTCGCCATTATATGGTGTGAACACGCATTATTTCGCTGTGATTCGAAGTAGTTTCGGTCGATTTCGTGACAAGGATTTGTGCGACAATAGTTGTGATGACAGATTTTAGTCACTCAAAAAAAAGAAAAAAAAGGAAGACAGGGTTATAAATTTTCTTTGTCCATAAGTATATTTGGTGACACCTTTAGCAAGACAGGGTTAAGTAACATTATTTCCAATCCTCTTTTTATACTTCTATTCCGACATATATACCGGGAAAAGTGGGTTTTGTTTTATGCATGTTATTTTTCCGTTGGATGATGATTGTAATTTCCTTATGTTTGGATGACAACAATTAACGCTCACATGAATACTTTGTTCTCCCTTTTCTATATATACTAAGTAGCAGCCAAAAATTTGTATTCATTCTTCATAATATTATGCATTGATCAGATATCATAGCGAATTTTTCAGAAAAAAATCGGTCTTTCACAATGGAATCTAATAAGTGAGATTTCGAGTAAGTGTTTCCATAATCTTCTTCTGTCCGAAGAAATGATTCATCGAAATAGTGAGTCACCATTGATATCGACACATCTGAAAAATGTTCGGGATTTCCTCTATGCAATCCTTTTCCTTCTTCTTGTTGCTGCATATCTTGTTTGTACACATCTTCTCTTTGTTTCCGGGGCCTCTAGTAAGTTACAGGCAGAGTTTGAAAAGGTCAAATCTTTGATGATTCCATCATTTATGATTGAGTTGCGAAAAATTCTGGATAAGTATCCTACATCTAGAAAGGCATGAGATAACAGGATAGGTATCCTACATCTGGAAAGGTATGAGATAAAATAGTGATTGCGAGGCCCTAATTCTTGACTGGGGGAGGGGGAGGACTCTGCTCTTCCATCCCTGGATAGATAGAGAGGGAGGACAGAGCTTTTGGTTTTTCATGTTGTCAAAGAGTTGAACAATGGTTTTTTCGTGTTGTTAAAGAGTTGAACATTGTAGAAATATTTGAGTCTAATTACACAGATGTAATTTTATACCCCTTTTTTGTCCTAAAATTTACAATTTTGTATTTTCCAAATATTTGTTATGTTGATTATTGGTAAAAGTAGATTTTATTGTGTTTTTCTGAATGGTGTAAGATGTTGAATTTTATTATATAAGAAATTCCTTTTTTATGTACTTTTAAAACTGTTTTGCTGATAAATGCATTGAATGTTGTAATTCTGATCAGTCGGATAGTGATGTTTTGGATGATGGAATGTCAGATGAAGTTGTTCATATTAACTAATAAAAAAATTAATAAGGATGAATAACTTACAAAACGCTTTGTTTACATGCATGACACATTTTTTTCTTAGCGTCTTTGTGCCTAAAATGTCTAGGATTGACATGTCTATGAAGATGTGCATGCAGAACTTGAAAGGGGTTGATATAGAGGTGTACAAAACGGTTTTTTTTAAAACAGGTTTCGGTTAAAAATCGAACCGGTTTTTTTTTTGCTGAATAAGAAACCGGTTACGGTTATAAACCGGTTTTTTTGTTCAAAAACTATAACTGGTTCTAACCGGTTAGAACCGGTTAGTAATCGGTTTACAAAAAAAAACCGGTTTTTTTAATTGAATAATTAACCGGTTTATAAAAACCGTTTTTTAATTGAATAATTAACCGGTTATAAAAACCGGTTAATAAACCGGTTGAAAAAAAACCGGTTCAGCAGTTTTTTTCACAGAATGCATTTTTTTTTGCTGTTTTTGCTGTTTTCTTGCACTTATGAGGTTGAAATGTTGTTTTTTATATGTAATAAGAATTAAAATATAAAACGGTTAAAATATAATAATACGATTAAGTCTTGGAACTAACGCTTACATAACAATGAAAATACGAACACTAAACGTTACAAAAGAAGTACGTAAAGTTAAAATATTAATCCGCAAGAACGTCCACTAATATATTTTTTTTTAGTTGGACTATAATATATCTTGATGAGCCTGGTTTAATCTTCTTCGCCCGAACCCGAACTCGAACTATTGCGTAGAAATTCATCTAGTTCGGCTTCTTCCTTGGTCATTGGGGTTGTTAATTCGGCTACAACCTCGTCCTCGTACACTTCGCCTTCGTAATCTAATTCTCCCTCGAGTGAGCGTATGTGTTGACATCTCTCCGCCGCATCCAAGTAGTCTTTCAAGCAAATTGACATCTCAACCGCCTTTGGTGTTAGCTTTGTCCTCCGTATAGAAATCACCCTACCACTTATAGAAAAAGCACTTTCCGAAGCTACGGTTGAAGCTTGGACCGTTAGTAAATCTCGGGCCATTGTGGCTAGGATCGGAAATTGATCTTCCTTTCCTTTCCACCAACCCAACAAATCAAAAATTTTAAATTCTTGTGAAGCATTGTTTGTAGAAAGTTCGACCCACCATACCGACCGAGTTCACTACCACTAGTATTACCATGTTGCATTTGACTCGACTCATCTAACAAATTGTTATAAACATACAAATCTTCAACCTCGATACTTGATGAACCTTCGCCGAAAGCGGCATTTCTCATTGAATCGTGAATGTGTGACGAGGTTTGACCATATTTTGTTACATAAACATCAAACATTTTTTAAAGTTGTTCGTTAAAACGAATTTTTGCGACTTCGCCAAAGTTTGGTTCGTCATCGGTGTTTAAATCCAACTCGTTTGTAATTTTAAAATCAAAGACCCGGTTCCAAAAATATTAAAGCTAGGGTTTAAAGCTGCGGTACAAGGGAAACCGCGGGTAGTTCTTTAAAATATTTTCTTAGTTTTTCCTTCATCGTAGCTACCATATCACAATATGGTCTACCCCTCCCCGACAACTCGTTTAATTTCCTACACATTTTAAACAAATTGTGAAGTACCAATGAACTAGTTGGATAGTAACCTCCCGATAAAGTCTTTGTTGACGTTTTGAAAACTTGAAGCAATTGTGTAACCGTTTCAATAAGACCCCAATTCGATTGGTGGTAAGACGAAACCTTTCCACGACTTGACAAAAGGTTATGAAATGATATTAAACCTTCCTTTTGCAAAATTGCATTTTCAAACATGGTACAAGTCGAGTTCCATCGATGAGCGACGTCCCAATTGGGTCCTAAGCATAATCGACCGTTTCCTTACACATTTTAATATATTTTGAATGTCTATGCGTGTGACCATATATATGACGTAACATTTTTTTGAAAGCTTCTTTTTGAGTTTCAATAACCTTCAAGCCATCTTGAACGGCTAAATTTATGATGTGTGCGACACATCGACTATGGAAAAAAATACCCTCACAAATTGGATTGTACTTTAATCTTAAATGCGTTACCGAAAGCGTATTGTTTGAGGCGTTATCAAAAGCTATTGAAAAAATCTTGTTTTCCAATTTGTACGTTTTAATGCATTTGTCGATTGCTTTATATATAGATTCACCGGTGTGGGGGTAATCAAATAGTTTAAACAAAATCGTACGTTTCATCATTTGCCACGTCGCCCGTTCAATCCGGCGGTGACACAAATATACGAGTCGGGTGAACCGTGCGGTGCGGACCAAACGTCGCTAGTCAAGTTAACACCGGTTTCTAATTTTTCAAAATAAGAGATTAATTCTTGTTTAGCATTTTTCCACAATCATAAACAATCTCTCCTAAGAGTAGCACGACTTACATGGGCATATCGTGGTTGGAGAGTTCTTTGAACCATCTTTGTGTAGCGTTGGTTGTCGAAATGGTTGAACGACAAAGTTTCTTGGATTACAAACTTCGCCATTTCCACTCTAGTCACATCCAAATTGTACGTGAACAAGCTAGCACCTTCACTCCCCATTGAAGCTTGACCACTAGTGTGTTGTTGTTTCAACGACTTGCAAAATGGTTTTTCAACGTGTTGTCTCAAGGTGGTGTTTGCCCCTACGGCGTAAAAACCATTACAATGATTACAACGTGATTTTTTCGTCTCGTTTGCCATCTCGCACAAATCGAAATGTGACCAAACTTTGGGGTTGCGCTTCGTTGGAAGTACACGAACAACCGTTTTGGTTGTAGACTTGCCAACATTGACCGAATCATGAGCACTAGAGCTTGCCATGCTTTTTGTAAGCGTTACCGAACAAGAAAGTGAGCGTAAGTGAGCGTTTTTAAGAGATTTAGGAGATTAGAGAATGGTGTGATTGAACCAAAACACCCACCACCTTTTAGACTACTTTGGAGCTGCCTTTTAGGCCCAAAAAAAACGGCTACTTTGAGGTCCTAACGGTCATATGACCGTTTTTCTGATCTGGGCACAAATTACCGGTTTTTATAACCGGTTTTTATTATCCATTACCGGTTAACCGGTTTTTTAATAAACGTAACCGGTTAACCTGTTTTTTATCCTAACCGGTTTTTGTAATAACCGGTTTTTTTTTCCGGTTTTATCTTTAACCAGTTTTACAACCGGTTTTTTTTTATAACCGGTTTTTAAACCGAACCGGCAACCAAATTATGCAACCGATTAATAACCGGTCAAACCGGTTAGTAACCGGTTACAAAAAAACCGGTTTTAAAAATAACCGGTTCTGTTTTTTTTCGGTTTTCAGTTGCGTAATCAGTTTTTTTGTACACCTCTAGGTTGATACAATTGTGATGTTTCGAGATGAGATACATGGGTGTGTTTTAGGTGCTAATGAATGGCGCAAGAAGTTTACTAACCAAATGGCATCAGTCATCCAAACAAATGCATCTTTGTTTATTGTCGAAATCAAGAAAAGATCAAAGAAGGTGATCAAGTAGTTGTACTCTTGGGTTATGCCAATCGAATGATGCAGTGATGTTTTGTATGATATAATGATAAAATATCAGATTTAGTGTCACACCCCGACCCGCAGCGGATAAGGTAATCGGGGCTTGATTGAGTTTTCATCAAAGCTTATGACATTGCTATTTTAAGGTTCCAATATTTATTATTTCAATTTAAATAAAAGGAATTCCAATAACACAAAATTCATTAAAATCACATCGTAGTTCCAATCAAATACAAATAACTTTTTATTCTTCTAAGGCCAAATCCTATATGATCTATGCTTCAAACCTGTTCACATGTATCATGTGTAAAAGAAAAGTTTGGGTCAACAAAAGTTGGCGAGTGAATTCCTTTGTTATTATTAAAAATAATATGTTTAAACATTTTATTGTGGAAAATGTGCATTTACCAATGTAAGTGAATTTCGCGTATGTCAATGTTAACTCCCACAATCAACTCATAAAATAAACAAATTAATAGTATACAAGTGTGCACGGTATTATGGTGTGCTGCAAGATCTAAGCTCAATCAAACAGAGTTGATCTCGTATAAATGGCAACGTCGAGTTCCGTTAGTAGGTAACGGGAACAGGCGGCCTTTGATGAGGTAATGACTGCAATGAATGTAAAACACCAAACGGAAAACAACATTTATCACATAACACATAAGTTCACATAATGGTAATTGCACGTATGTAATTTTTGTACAATGAAATAGCGAAGAATGCAACACAAGATACAACCCAAAAGCATGTAATAAAAGGGGAATTTTAGATTCACTCACAGTGGTTGCGAGTAGTATTTCTTGAAGATGTCGCACGAGTATAAAGTTAAGGTACCGAATGAACCAATTATCCTAAATATTCACATAACAACTTAATCAAATGATATTCCTTCGTTCGCAATTTATTTATTTAACTACCTAATTATCTACGCGAGTGTTGAAGAATTTAAACAGCATGTCTACTTTTAAATGAAAGAACTAAAATATTTATAAGTATGATTTAAAAGTTTTATTATTATTACTTAAAAAAATGTTTCAGAATTAAACAGAGAAATTCTGCCCAAAACCGGCCATTGCCGGGATTCGAACTCGCGACCTTCCGTACGTGTCTAACCCATTCTATATCCAATTTTTATTTCTTTTATACACTGCCTGCTTTGGTTCATGTCTTGGCTTTACTAAAAAGGAACACTAGTGTAGTGTCTGGAAACAAGATACCGATATCGAACCCGGGACCATTCGCTCATGTGCACACAGCCCAGCCAACTGGGCTGTGTGTGTAACCCGTTATTAACTTAATTTTAATTATTCTTATATTGTATTTGGTTCGTTTATTATACAGATTTGTGAAAAGGTAGTGTAGTGGTGATATAGGGGTCGGGTATCGAACCCGGTGACCTCTTACACTTTATCAACAATAGCCCTTCACCACTGGACCACTGTTTATCTTTGTTTAAGTTTTGTGTTTTGTTATACATATAAACTGTTATAACAGTTCATCTTCTTCCTTTTTGTTATCCAACCGAAATCCGTATCCCACTCGAACCTGATCAATTCAGGGTTGGTTAAAGACTTGGGTTGTCTTCAGTAGTAAAGACGAACAGTGAGTGATGGTTACACCTTTCAGATGCGGGGGGCGAGAGGAGAGATGTAGAGGATTCTGGCGTCTTAGGAATTCTAGCGAGGTTGTAGGTTTTTCTGGCGAGCCTCTACGATGATTAGGAGTTCAGAAGTGGTAGAGAGAGTTTGTAAAATGGTGAGGTTTCACTTGGCACAACCATATTTATACTCAATTCGAATTGGTTCGCTCATCTTCAGATTTGATATTGTTTCTCCGATTTGGATGGTGTGAGCTGTTCACAGTTGCTTCACGCGTTTTAGGATATATCCATTGCCAAAAATCGCGTCTAGGTACATGGTTCCGATTATTGGAAACTGATTCTCTCGAATCATTCATGAGTAAATTTGGAATGGATTGAAAACTTACCCACTGTTCGTGAGCTGTCATTTGAACGGCAGTTGGAGTTCAAAAAGGACTCTATAACGCATATTTAATGTGCTTGAACGGAAGATTTACACCACAGCCCAAAGTGGTGCAGTGGTTTGTTGGTTGTTTGTGCACAGCTGAGACCCGGGTTCGAGTCCCGTAATCTCCGTTTATTATTTATTATATTTTTCATTACACTTTTCATTATTCGCATACTTAGTCCCTGACTTCATCTTTATGGAAATGTCATAATGGAACTTTATACAAGAGTGTGTATGCGTTTATATATATTTCTATATGTGGGTGTATATATAAGATAGGTTTTTATTTTATATATACCTTTAGATACCCATGTGTATATACACACGTATATGCATATA
Source organism: Scalesia atractyloides (assembly GCA_947069175.1). NCBI lineage: Eukaryota > Viridiplantae > Streptophyta > Magnoliopsida > Asterales > Asteraceae > Scalesia > Scalesia atractyloides. Next base: position 76,001,808 of record CAMTDV010000008.1, read on the forward strand.
CGAGTGCATTATAGTGTGAATTCAATTGCTTAAATTATTCGAATTATTCAAGGTCGACAACAAATAATAATAATAATAATAATAATAATAATAATAATAATAATAATAATAATAATAATAATATTAATAAAAATAATATTAATAAAAATAATACTTTGAAATTTTTTAAAACGGATTGGATTTTTGGAGTCTACTTTGACAGATGTTACATTTACTGTTTTGTTGGGATGACACTTTGTACGCTTTCAAGATGATTTTTTTGGTACTAATGTGGTTGTGATCTAAATATGTATTAGGATTGACGTATATGATGTTATATATTAATTATCTTGCTTTTGGTTTCATTTTATTACTTTGCTGTTTATGCCATCTTATTGTTTTGTAATGATATTAATAATAGTTTACCCTTTATTTATATTCCACATGCTTGAATCAACTTCTCTTATTTTTTCATAAATCAAAGATGCATTCCTAAATCACGATTCCCATTTTTTGCTTAATATAATATAATAGATAGCATTACTATGTTGTAAACCTGATGGGAGATTCTAAATGATTACTATATACCATTTTTTATTATAATATTCTTATTCTAAATCATTGTAACATTGATTTTTCAGTAATATAGTTTCTTATTACCATTTCATGCATTTATGTAGGTCCACCTAAGGATCAAGTTAAACATGTTCCTTGTTCAAGCAACATACACACAAGTGCGGAATCCAGGTGTGCATGCAACCAAAGCAAAGTAAAGAACACGGGGTAACCAAAGATTCACTATCTTGATTAATGATTGAGAACAAGTACAAACATATACATACAATGCTCGTATGACTCAAACAAACTTGCTGTGTTCTTGTGTCTTCGTCTTCAGAGAAATGCTGAGAGGCTTACTGAACCAAACAACTCTCTAACCTGACCAGCTCAACCAAGCCTAACTGAGAGGTACATGTCTGCTTATATAGTGTCCGTCTAGATTTTCGTACGAATCACGATACTAGACATACGGAACACACTATTTCACACGAGACACATCTCCAGGAAATTGGTACGGAACATCTGTTTCGTACGAAATGCATTGTTTCGTACGAAACCATTCATTGTTTCGTACGAAACATGTGACTCGTACGAAACCTATGACTCGCACAGAATTCTCATTCTTGGAGAACGTGTGTAGACATGACGTTTACAAGACTCATCGGTATGCACACATGCAACCGATTAACACAGACAAGCTAAGATGTCATACTGGATCAAGATAAAAGGATATCTCGATCTATTCGACACGACCAAACCTATACAGACACTTGAGCAAAGACCGTACAGTTAAAACTGTAATTAAGAACAAGCGACAGACACAAAACTGTATCAACAAACTCCCCTTGGATGTTGCTTGGTCTTCGGTCTTTGGTCTTCATATGTTGGTCTTCACATTGAATGGTTTGGAGTATCAACAAACTCCCCCTGAAGATCTGCTATCCATTGATAGATCTGCTATCCAATGAGTAGAGCATCAGGTCTTCGAACTTTTAAGAAACTTCAAATCTTTCTTGTTTCCTCTTCTGACTTGTCAGATTTCTTCGTTGCTGGTCTTTGTTTGTGTTCTTTTGTATTAATCTGTACTCAATAGACAAATATAATTAGAACACAACTTTCTCAGGGAACACACATGAAAGACTTATCATAATTTCTTCGTGTGATTGTATTCTCTGAACGAGATACACACACTCGTATGAATTCCAGCAGTTCATTTGAGAAAAACAAGTGACCAAGTCAAATCAAATGACTAGGTCCATTCGTATGAGATACACACACTCAAACGAATTTTAGATTTTGGATTTCTTTGATGGATTACTTGTTGCAGGACATTTCTTTATGAAGTTGCGATATCAAACAGATGGTTTTCTGGTGTATCTTGGTAGAAAAACTTTCGAGTATCAACTTTGGCTAACTTTCAAAAGGTAGTTACATAAGCAACTAAGTAAACTAGACATAAAATGAAAATATACAGATAAACTACAATCTATTGAACAATCTTTTTCGAGTTTCAAGGTAAAGGAATCATACCAGCTTTTAATATTTGTCAAAAACGATACTTGGCTTAAACTTCAAAATTAAACAGATAAGTATTCAACTATGATTATCGGTATTGTTGTCCACGTAAGCTCAGACTTATCAGATGTAATCATGATTAGGAGATATGATTAAGGTATGAATTATACTTACTAGCCGGTGTTCAACCACATCACGACACATTCCCGTATCAAGATATGCACGAATGAAAATCTTACCGGTAAGTATACTGCTTTATCTTCTGTTTTGACGTATATGAATGATGTGAGATACTCACTTATTTTAGATTGAAAACAAGCCCTTTGTGATTTAATCACTTATTGATGAGGAACTTGATTTTCATATGCATGCAGGGCACAAGAGTAAGTCCGTGAACAGGTTAGTACCATCGTACCGACAAAGAGACGAACTTAGCTCCCTCATAAAGCTGCGATATTTTATCACTTATTTTGGGGATGTGATATTTTATCACTTATTGAATGGTCGTATGCAGTATGTACACGTATGTATGGTATCGTGGAATTTCTAGACTTGCGCCACCGTTATTTTTCGGCAAAAGATTCAACCATGATACCCAGATGATAAGCCAGCATAAAGACCTCAGAACCTCGGCACTCTATCAAACGAAATTTCAGTACCAAGACCATATGCCAATGAATGGTTCCCACCTGGCGTTCTGTCTGTTAGATTTATATCAACCTGCACATTTTAGTCTGATTGTGAGCCTACCGATACATCATTAGTAAAGCTACTTATCAATCTTCTTTTTATGCTTTTAACCATTTCTGACATATTTACCGGTGAATTTCATCATCTTCAACTTATCCAAGAAACTCATTTTTGATTTTTCAATGTTTTTGATTTTTTTTTTGAATTTTCTCCTCCTTAAACAAAGAAGGTAAATAAAAGCCATATTTTTGTATTTTTCTGAATTTTCTCTCCCTAAAATATAAAACTGAAAATCTTTTTTTAGTTTTAGATTTTTAGAAAAGTATTTACAAAAATAGTTAGCCATGGTTGAGTTACACGGGCTTCACCTTGATGCCATTGACCAAGAGTAGATAATCAAAACGTGATTTATCAAAGGCTTTGGTAAAAAGGTCGGCACGTTGGTGATCAGTGTGGATTTTAACAACATCGATAAGTCTCTTTTCATAACAATATCGTATGAAATGATACTTAATCTCAATATGTTTTGTTTTGGAATGCTGTACAGGATTCCGAATGATTTGTAAAGCAGCTTCATTATCAACAAAAATAGGAGTAGTAAGAAATTCAAAACCGTAGTCGCGCATTTGCTGTTGAATCCATAGAACTTGAGAGCAGCAACTAGAAGCTGAAATATACTCAGCCTCACATGTTGATGTAGCTACACAAGTATGCTTTTTGCATTGCCACGTGACTAGGCGATTTCCCAAGAACTGACATCCTGTTGTTGTTGACTTTGCATCTATTTTACAGCCGCCATGATCAGAATCACTGAATGCTATCAGATCAAAGTTATCATCCTTAGGGTACCATAGACTAGTGTCAGGGCGACCCTTCAAATAACGAAAAATCCTTTTTACAGCCATCAAGTGAGAAACCTTCGGACTAGACTGATAGCGCGCCAGAAGGCATGTTGGGTACATTATGTCGGGTCTTGAAGCATTAAGATACATGAGAGATCCGATCATTGCACGATAGAGAGATGGTTCTACATGTTCACCCATTCCGTCTGGAGTAATCCCATGATTTTGAGCTAATGGAGTTCCCAAGGGTTTTGAGTCATCCATCTGAAATCGCTTGAGAATATCTCCGACGTACTTGGTTTGATGGATAAAGATCCCTTCCTTTGATTGCTGAACCTGCAAACCTAAAAAGAAAGTCATTTCTCCCATTGCGCTCATCTCGAACTTCTCCTGCATAACCTGTTCGAATTCTTTGCACATTCGAGTGTTAGTAGACCCAAATATAATATCATCAACATAAACCTATACTAGCATAAAGTCCTCGTTCCTTTCCTTGATGAAGAGAGTACAGTCGATCAAGCCTCGTCGAAAACCATTCTTCAACAGAGAGGTAGACAATGTTTCATACCAAGCCCTCAGAGCTTGATAAAGACCATATAACTCCTTGTTGAGAAGCCAAACCTTGTCAGGATGGAGTGGATCTTCAAAACCTGGTGGTTGCTCAACATATACTTCCTCTTCTACCACACCATGAAGAAATGCACTCTTCACATCCATCTGATAAATGGTGAACTTCTTGTAGGCCTCAAGTCGTGCAACCGGTGCATAAACCTCATTGTAATCGATCCCTTCGACCTGATTAAAACCTTGAACAACCAATCGCGCTTTGTTTCTCACAACAATACCTCGGTCATCCTTCTTGCACTTGTACACCCATCGTGTACCAATCTTCTTGTAGTTGTCAGGCCTGTCAACCAATTTCCAGACGCCTAACTTCTGAAACTGCTGAAGTTCTTCCTGCATGGCTTCAACCCAAGAGTCTTCTTTCATTGCCTCCTTCCAAGATTTTGGTTCTACGTGGCACACATAGAAGGCAAAAGACCAATCATTAAAACCACCAGATTCCCTGATTTCCAAATACAATCCAGTATTCTGGTTATTTCGTAGCTGATTACGAGTCTGCACACCACTCTGGACATCTCCAATAATATTCTGCTGAGGAAGGATATTATGAATTTGAGTTTCTGGCCCATCAGGAACTTGAGAATTTATACCCAAATTGTTGATATTCAGATCAACAGTTAAATCGAGAGCTGGATTTGATGACGTTGTAGATGCATGACCTTCAGTCGTCCCTTGCGGTTGAATATTTGGCGTACCATCCGAAATTCCAGGAACCGCACCAGAGGCAGCTTCATGTGCATCATGAAACTCATCATCTTCTGATGAAACATTATAATCCGCAGCGTCTTCGAATTCCTCATTTTGAGAAAGATTGTTAACCGAAGTCGACACTTGAGGGTTAACAATAATTGGTCGAACCAATGATGAGTCTACTACTGTATCACTTTCCAAAAGCATTTGAGCAGCAGCTGTTGCATCATAAAAAGTTGGCAGATTAAAGGAGTCAAATAGCCCATCGTAGTCAAACATCCAAGGAGCACCCGGAGCTCTTGTAGCTTCTGTATATCTCTGAACCTTGACTTCACCCCATTCTTCAAACTTCTTCGAAGACAAATTCCACACCCGGAAATTTGGAGTAGCATATCCAAGAAAGAAACCTTCGATAGCCTACGGACCAAACTTTCCATTTGGGTCGATCATAGTGCATGGAGCTCCAAAAGGTTCTAAGAAAGAAACATCCGGTTTCCTTTTATGTAACAACTCAAAGCATGTCTTCCCATATCTCTTTACCATTAGAACTCTATTCATAGTGTAGCACGCAGTAGCAACAGCTTCTCCCCAAAATTGAACGGGAAGTTCTGATTCTACTAACATGGTTCTTGCAGTTTCAATAAGAGTTCTATTATTCCTCTCAGCCACGCCATTTTGTTGTGGAGTGTAGCGAGAACTGTACTCATGCAGAATACCCTTTAAGGAACAGTACTCATCCATAACTTGATTCTTGAATTCAGTGCCATTATCGCTTCTGATTCTCCTTACTTTCAGATTGTACAAATTTTAAGACAAGTTAAGGAGATTCTTGAGGATAGTAGAACTTCACTCTTGTGTGCCAACATGTTGACCCATGAGAATCTGGAATAGTCATCAGTAACTACCAGACAATAAGAATCACCAAAGGTTGTTGTGTTTCATAGGTCCAAAGAGGTCCATATGAAGACGTTCCAATGGCATATTCACAGTGTTGATCTTCATCACGGGATGGGATTTTCTCGCTTGCTTTCCCTTTTGGCGTGATACACAAACATCTTGAAGATGAAAATTCTTCACTGGTACACCATTCACTAGATTGTTCTTTACCAAATAGTTCATTTTCCTCAGGTGAATGTGTCCCATACGTCTGTGCCAAGAGATTGATTCCTTCTCGGTGGCTTTAGAGACAAAACATGTGACTTGTGCAGATGTTGTAATAGCTTGGCTCATGTCAAGAATATACAAATCATTAATTCTTGGAGCCGACAGGAGAATCCATTCCTTAGGGATCTTGAATCCAGGCTTCAGCACCTAACATCCGGCATCATCAAAATGTACCGTGAACTTCTTGTCGCAGATTTGAGAAACGCTAAGAAGATTGTGATCAATTTTTCACACATAATTGATCTTGTCGAAGCTCACAACACCATTGGAGACCATTCCTTATCCAGTGATGTATCCACCTTTATCACCAGCAAAAGCAACATAACCACCCCTTATGCTTTTCACATCATATAGGAGCCGCAAGTTGCCCGTCATGTGCCTTGATGCTCCACTGTCAACAATCCAATGACTGTTTACAGTTCCTCCTGGAACACCCTGCACATTGCACAAACAAGATTAGTTTGAGATGGGGACCGAAGCCTTAGTGGTCTTGGGTCGTCCCTTATCATCGAGAAATGTTATTTCAATTTCTTGATGATTAACAAACTAAGAACCTCCTTTTGAACAATACCGGTCTTCTGTTTCCAAGATCCTTGTTTATTACCAGATTTACTATTATTTACATTTCTAACAGTGTCTGATTTTATTGACTTTGAAGATCTTTGATTCTTTTTCGAAGAATCAGATTTTAAAGCTTTCTCAACTGCTTTTACTTGTTTAAGTTTTTGTTTCTCTTTTTGATCCTTAATGATTCGTTTATCTTGAGTCGGAGAAACAGATTTACGTTTGCAAGTTGGTTCATGAGGGGTTTTCTCTATACATCTTGATTTGGCTGGATTTTGACAATCCTTTATAATGTGGCCAAACTCTCCACATTTGAAACATGTTCTCCTTTCAACAAAACTAGGAGATCGTGTTTCTTGGCTTGACGTTGAACTTGTGGGTTTTGAGGTACTAGGTTCATTTTCATTACATCCATCAGCGTGTTGGGTGTAATTGTTTTGACTATTTCTTTTCAAAATCTTAACTTTCTTTACAAAATCAACATTAGATTTTCCTAGAAAAGTTTCGACTTTATCGGTACCTTTAGAACTCACAAATTTAACAGTTTGGCCTTTTTCTGGTAACGAGAGCCTTTTGCTTCAACCTTCGGTTGAGAAACTGTAGGCTTTTCAACTCGCTTCCATTGTTTTTCTTTTGAAGCGGATAATGGTTGTGTTTTGGTAGGCTTTTTCTTCTCTAAAGGTTTGGTTTTTGACTTTTCAAACACCTGATCTATAGAGATTGGATTTACGTTTTTAATTGGAAAATCTTTGTTTGAATAGATTTTCTTATCTCCAACCAAAGTGTACAACACATTATCTACTTCTTGTGTAGACACACTTGTCTTCACAAATTTCTTAGGAACGGTCTCTTGATTCTCAACAGATTGAGTACTAGGAGTAGTAGAAGATTCTACTCTTTTCTTCTCATCAAGAGGCTGATCCTGTTCATCATTTCTTGATTCATCATCTGATGTATTATCCTCCTCTTCAACAGATGGAGTTTGAACAACATCAGATGTCGAATTTTCTGGATTGCATGGTTCTTGAGAAGAATTGTCTAGTTTAAACCCTAACCCTGCTGCGAATTCCTCATGATTCAAAGGTACAGAGGGTTCAAAAAACGAGGCATCTCCTCTTCATCAGGCATTTTGGTATAGTTGTGTTTCATTGGGGGTGGACACGACTTATACCTATGCATTGAGTATCTCCCTTTAGTTTTTGAACTTCAATGATATGATCAAGCACATATTGGGAGTTAGAATAACTTTCCAATTTACGTTTGATCGAATCATATTCGCATTTGGCGATGGCTAACTCTTTCTTTGTTTCTTCTAGGAGATAAATGTAGTTATTAATTCATGTCTGTTTATTCAAAACTGTTTTTGTCAATTCAGAAGCACTTTTCTTAAGGGTTTCTATTACAGATTTGAATTCCTTTTCATTTCTAGTTAAAGCTAAATTCGCCTCTTTGCATTTTGATAATTCAACAACTAAATTCTGATTATGACTGTTGACGGTTTCATATTTTATTTTTAACTCAACACAGTCATTGCAAACAGTAGGAGGGTCAGAATTTACCTGTTTTGAAGAACCTTCAACATTTGCCATGAAGGCAGTGATGAGAAAAAGCTGCAGCATTTGTAGAGAGTGTATCTGTCTCTTTTACAGCAGCTTCTGCATTCCTCGTCATACCCACCTTTTCACTCTTTAACAACTCAGCTTCACTCAGCAATTTTTCAACCTCAGCATCACTTCCTTTCTTCATATCAGAATCAGATTCATAACCATCTGAACTTGAACATTCTTCATCAGAACTACCAGCATCCTTAGATGTATCATCATTATTTGGAGTGTTGATGCTGTGATCATGCTTGATTTGATCCATGATCCTTGCATAGCATGCAGTTCTTCCGTTGTTCTCAGTTCCCAACTGTACTGACCAATCACATCCTTCATCAGACTGAACTACCAAAGCTATGTGCATGTTTGAAGGTCCTGATTGATTGGTATTGTTATTGCCAACAGCTACTATTCTTCTTTCATTGTTGTACTGTGCTGTGCTGGATGGTTGAGACTGATTACGAAAGGGGTTGTGATTTCCTTCCTTGCTGGGTCTTGTGCATTCCCGTTTGAAGTGACCTCTTTCTCCGCAGTTAAAGAAAGTAACGACGGTTTTGTCAAAGCCGTATTTTGTATCCTTCTTGCTTTCCAAACTGGTTCTACCCGTTCTTCTCATATAATCCTTTGCTCTTCTCATAGCGCTTGCAAATGCCCACTTGATGCCCATCAGCTCCATTTCATCTCGGTCAATTTGTTCATAGTCTTCGTTCGTCAAATTGATGTTCCCTATTTGACCTGCAACTAAACCACAATATGCACTGACCATGGTATTTAGAAGTTCTGCATGTTCTTGTGCAACTTCTACGTTGATTTTGGAGAGATTTGATGTGTCAAATTTGACAGTGTTGGGATTTGCAGATTAACTGTTGCTTCCATAGAAAGCTTGTTGTGGAGCTTTATGCGCTAAATCCCTTGGCTGTGGAAGGAAGGCTTTCGGATCAAAAGCTTGTCCATAGGCTTGATTACTCGAACCTGTAGATTGACTTGATTGAACTGGTTGGGGTAGAAAAGGGTTCACGTTTAACACAAACGCGGTTTGCAGCTTCGGTTGCTGACTCGAGCTTGCACCTTCATTAATACCTCCAAAATACATCTCAGGGTTTTGTGGAGCAGTGACTCGTTGTGCCTTCCGGAGTTCTTCTTCATTCTTGTTCTCCAGTTTCTACACAAATTCATATATACTAATTGAGTCCAAAACACCTGTATGTTTTAAAAGATCAATAAATTGACCCCATTTTGGTGGTAAAGCATCAGCAAATTGCATCACAATTTCTTGTGGTGCTGCTAACACTTTATACGAGTACATTTCGCTGAGAAGATGATAAAACCGAGTGGTCATATCATTCAAGGTTTCGTTCTTCATGAACATGAAACCTTCAAACTCTTTCTTGAGCATATCATGCCGAATCTTCCTGGTAGCAGCGTTACCTTCACCTCTTGCTTCCAAATTGTCCCACAAATTTTTTGTTGTAGTACAATACACAAACTGATGATAAATGTCTTTATGCAGAGCTTGTGTGAGGATAGCAAATGCCTTTTTCTCTAGATCGTAAGCTTTCTTGTCACTTTCGACTAGATTGGCCAATGTGGTTGGATTTGATCCAGCTTCTTCAAGTGCTTCATTGTAGGGGGTAGTGAACACGTCCACAATTCCGTGTTTTGACCGAGAACATACGTATGAAAACGACTTTTCCATGAAGGATAATTGTTCATGTGATTTAACTTCGGCGGTCGGTTATTACTCCCTGTTTCACTTTCGCTCATTAACAGAGTTTGGATGCTTTGATTCTGATTCGCAACACACGCCCATTGATTTGCAGAGATCATAGCTGTATGTTGAGGCATCAAAGATTTTACCCATGATGTTGCGGAGCTTTCCAAAGACTCCTGATTTGAGCTTGAACAACTCCAATCCCACGGGTTAGAACTCATTATATTTTCTTGTTTTATGAAAATTTAAAGGTTTTAAAGTTTCAAGATTATAATTACCTTTTAAAGATTCACAGATTTGAAAATATGATAAATTCTTAAAATCACAAAGCTTTGAAAAACACGAGAAACAAACAATAGCTGTTTCGTGCGAGACAGTTGTTTCGTGCAGGTCAGATGTTTTGCACGAATCTTTTCAGTCGCACAAACTGTTTTGTTCAGCGTTTTTCAGAGGAATCTTTTCAGAAATGGTTTGGTGAGAAATTTCCTATCTTGTGTAGACCTGCTTTTTTGAAAATACCTGTTGTCTTACCCACTTTTAGTTAAAACACAGATTTTTAACAGTCAATAGTCCAAGTCCAGATCCAAGTCAGAAAATGTTAACGTTACCAAAACTAATCAGATTCAATTTTTTGCAGAATTCTTCTTCAAGGGTGTTCTTCAGAAAAACTTTACCATAAAATTTTCTGCATGCAACAGATTTTAACCAAGTTTTAAGTTAGTTAACTATCCAAAACTTATGTTTTATGCTGGAGATTCAAAAACACTTCAGAAATCTTCAAACTAGCTCAAACATAACTAAGCCTGGTTTTGAACAAGGAAAGAGCCAAAGCTCTGATACCACTTGTAGGTCCACCTGAGGATCAAGTTAAACCTATTCCTTGTTCAAACAACATACACATAAGTGCGGAATCCAAGTGTGCTTGCAACCAAAGCAAAGTAAAGAATACGGGGTAACCAAAGATTCACTATCTTGATTAATGATTGAGAACAAGTACAAACATATACACACAATGCTCGTATGACTCAAACAAACTTGCTGTGTTCTTGTGTCTTCGTCTTCAGAGAAACGCTGAGAGGCTTACTGAACCAAACAACTCTCTGACCTGACCAGCTCAATCAGGCCTAACTGAGAGGTACATGTCTGCTTATATAGTGTCCGTCTAGATTTTCGTACGAATCACGATACTAGACATACGGAACACACTATTTCACACGAGACACATCTCCAGGAAATTGGTATGGAACATATGTTTCGTACGAAATGCATTGTTTCGTACGAAACCATTCATTGTTTCGTACGAAACATGTGACTCGTACGAAACCTATGACTCACACAGAATTCTTATTCTTGGAGAATGTGTGTAGACATGACGTTTACAAGACTCATCGGTATGCACACATGCAACCGATTAACACAGACAAGCTAAGATGTCATACTAGATCAAGATAGAAGGATATCTCGATCTATTCGACACGACCAAACCTATACAGACACTTGAGCAAAGACCGTACAATTACAATTGTAATTAAGAACAAGCGACAGACATAAAACTGTATCAACAATTTAATTTTAGTTAATTTAAGTTAATAGAATTTTATAAATGCAAAACATTATAACTTTGCTTCTAAAAGCTAAATTCAAAATTTAAAATCTAACTTTGTAATAATCATATATTTTCAATTAATACACGATCAATATGAATAACAGTGTCATACTTTATCGTCAGTTATGAACTTCTAAAATTAAATTCTATATAATTAGTACTTATATTGTCAGTTATGAACTTCTAAAATTAAATTAAATTCTATATAATTAGTACTTATATTGTATTGACCATTTTTTCAAACATTCCCAATTATTCGTTAATATAATCAATGAGAACTTTAAGACGGTTAAATTCAAAATATTTAGGTCAAATAATTTGATTTATAACCACCACTTACTTTTAATTAGCCAATTTTTGACAATTGTAATATATAATATACCGTGTATTCTGTTTCTTTTTTTAATTTCCTTTTCTTAAATCAAAATTTCATATACTTTCCTTTATTACTTCATTATAAATACGTAATATATTTTAGAAAGTATGATTTTTTTTTAAATACCATTTAGTAAACCTTCATATTAATTTATTTCAATCCCATTTTTTATTTCCGCTTTTTATTGTTGACATAATATTTATTCATATCCAGAGAAATAGGTATACATCAATTTCTTTGTATGATTTTAATTATATATTAAAAGATTATCCTTATGCTTTTTGGTTGGTTTAGTAGAAGGGACTTGATTTACTAAAGGAAAATTTTTGGCAACTCGAAGGATATAAATTTTCAATGGGACTCTACTATCTTTAAATTGTATTTTCACTTTGTTACTAATTTCAACAATCATTTTGTTTTTTATTATAATTTGTTGGCGTTATTGTTTGACGTTTATGTCAATAAAATTGTGTAATACATTAGATTGATTCTTATCTAATCTACAACTGTCAATTCATTTCAATTATAAAACAAACTAACAGTTTAAAACATGTCATTTTATCTCATACTTAAAATTAGCATTTTTATACAAGTTAATTATCAATATAACTTTAATTCATGGAAGATAACCTTTTTAATTATAAACCATTAACCTTAATATGTTTTATGTTTTTTATTTTATTTTATTATTATTGGTCTTTTTTATAATATAACTCTAAATTCAATACAATCTCTTTGAAACAAATGGGCCTTTGATAGTAACACCAACCCAACTATAGTTTTATTTAAATTGCTTTGTACCTTTTGAACAAGAAACCGTAGATGTTGTTTCTTTTATGCAAAATCCACAACACAAATCCGTGACGCTTCTATATTTATTGAATGCTTCAAATAAGGTTTTCACTTTCACATTAACTTGTCTAATTCGGCACATTAGTTAACTTTATTTTAATTATACACTTATAAGTAATTAAAATTAATTTTTCAAGCCCGGGAAGCAATCCCGGGTAATAATCTAGTTACAAACTAAAGTTAGATCCTAAAAGATGGTTCCTAGTGATACCCATAAAACAAAAGATTTAAACCACAATAGCTCTCCCTAGATAGCATAATGAAGAACAACAAAAACCCGAAACTATTTTTCGGATGATACAGGCTTAGAACTATGTCCGGGTGTGCTCATTTATATGTCATTGAGCATTTCTTCAATCTCCGTTGGGAGGAAGAACAATGGCTCATCATCGGTGTTTTCTTGCGGAGGAGGGGTGGCGACCACCGAAACCTCGTGGAAGGTGTCAATGCTAGGACTTTGTCCCACCCAGTTGGGTTTATGACCTCTTGGGATAGGTTCCAATCTTCTTGAGGGAAAATCGGATCCATGGGGGGAACTACTAGGATATTCAACCTTTGGTGAAAAAGGTTGATCTCCTGAAAACTACTCTCGAGTGCAATGTGAGGTAGTTCACACAATCAATAAGGAATTCCTCCACAAAGGCCATTTCATCGATTGATTCCTGTAATGCGCAAACATAATGAACAAGAGTTTTTAACTCATGAGCTCCTATTTTTAGTTAAATTCTTTTAGTTTTTGACATTTCCGGACGTAAATAACTTAAAATTGTGTTGTAAAACGTTAGTTTTGCAAGAGTTTGGGTTGAAAAATCATGTATTTACTCCAACAATTGAGCTTTAAGCTTGAAGCTTCAAGCTCTAATGGAGTTTTGTTAGAGGTTGAAGAAGAAGAACATGACCAAAAGTGGCAAAGACAAGAAGGTTTAAGAAAACCTTTGTATACCTTTTTGGGTATGTGCGAAAAATCTGAGAGGATCATTGTCTTTAGGGTGAGTCCAAACATTCTGCGCATTGCTGACTTTATAGAAACTGACAATTTATAAGCACGACCCCGTGCCTACTGCAATGAGCTAGAGAATGTTGTCTGTTAATGAGCACGACCCATGCCTAGGGAGGCACGACACCGTGTTTGACTAGGACGGTAAGCATGGCCCTGTATCTAGTCTAACATGCCTCTTGGGACGGAGTGCCTATGGAGCACGGCTGCGTATTCATCCAGAATTATGAAGTTTTGTCCGGATTTTAGGGAACCTTATTTTATTATTTTATATCGGGAGGTTCCTTACTGGTTGGGACAACACTGAAGTACCGAATGTACCTTAGGTTCTTGTGAGAAATACAAAAACGCAAGTGGTTGTTGGAAAGGAAGAAACCTAAACTATAATTAGGTGGGCGGAACTAACCATTATTTGCCCTTTCCGAGCTCTTGTTAAAGAAGGTATGAGTCGACTCGCTCTAGTCTTTAGGGTCGTTGGTGTGAGATTCACAAGCCGCCGAGATGTCCTTCATTGCATGGTCGATACAGGGATGAATATCGCCTTTGTTTTCATAAGAGGTTGAGGCACATTTGATGGCCACAGTACTGTCTTGTCCTAAATGTGGTTCCATCGAATCATTTTTTATTCTTCTCCACATTGATTATCCTTTGATGAATATATTGCATTCATCATGCATTCTATTACTTTGAGTTTTTGAGAATTCTCTTTTCTATTTGACACAGCTTATCGAAGTTATGTCTTCTAGGAAAGAGGGTTGATAGCATTCAGGGGGATGGTAGTTATAATTTTTACTCCCGCCCATCTTAAGGTGATCGTCACAGGAAAACGATGGGTCTATTAGGTAGTGGGTGTCACACCCTGACCCGCAGCGGATAAGGTAGTCGGAGCATGATTATGTTTTCATCAAAGCTCATGACATTTTACTATTGTAAAAGTTTCATATTTATTATTTCAAATTTAAATATGCATTCTAATCAACACATAATTCATACAAACACAATAATGTTCCAAACAAAGCTTGCAAATAACAGTTTATTTCTTCTAAGGCCCATGTCCTATGTGATCCGCACTTCAAACATGTCCACCTGTATCATGTGTAAAAATAGAGTTTTGGGTCAACATAAGTTGGCGAGTGAATCTATTTTATCATTGAGCAAAAGATATGTTGAGTATTTTATAAAAATGTGCATTAACCAAATATGGGAACATAGTGTATGTAATCTAAATCACAAACCACATCTTCAACTAATAATGTACATGTGAGCACGATAAGCGATGTGCTGCGAGATCAAGGCTCAATCAAACGGAGCCGAACTAGTATAATAGGCAACGCGACGCTCCACCCGTAAGTAACGGGGAACAAATGGGCCTAATGTGAGAGGATGACTGAAATGAGAAATATAAACACAAAATCACAATAAACAACAATATCACATAGCACGTTAGATCACATATTGGTAATAGCACGAGATTTATAATAACAAGAAAATAAAAGCGACACATGATACATCCCAAAAACGTGAGTAAAAGGGGAAGTTGTAAGATTCACTCATAGTGGTGCAATACAATTCTATGAAGATTGCGCACGATTGAGTGGTTGAGATACCAAACGATGAAAATGGCTAACCTAAATATTCACATAGTAATTTAGATAAAAATATATATTCTCTTGGGTTGAATTTAATACTTTTACTTAACTTATTATTTACAAAATTTATTAGATAAATTTTTATTGTGTTTAATACTATATTTTTATTCGCTTAAACTTATTTGCCACTAATATTATTTGGTTATATAAAAATAATATATTTTTTGGAAAAATAACTAAAAGTTTAGTTTAATTAAAAAAATATGTTTTTCCTGAATTAAATCGGACTAAATCACATAAACCGATCGGATACGCAATGTGTGGGGATCGAACTCGTGATCTCTCATTTGCGTGCACGCAGCCTGGCCAACTGGGCTGCGTGTCTAACCCGGAGTATATAGGATTTTAACATTTATACACTTACTAGATCAAACCATATTCTGATTAATTTAAAAGGTTTTGTATATTATAGGGACAGTGCATATAACCGGTATCGAACCCACGACCTTTACTTCGTGTGTGCACACAGCCCGACCAATTGGGTTGTGCGTCTAACCCGTTGGATAAAGGATTTTTATTTCTTTTATACACTCACTGTTGAGCTTCATGAGTGGGTTTTATAAAAAGATTTCATTAATGCAGGAACATGAACACGGTTGGAACCCGGGACCTTGGACTTCATATGCACATAGTGTCACACCCCGACCCACAGCGGATATGGCACAGGGTATGATATTTCGTAGCTTTTGACATTTATTTGAAGTTTGAATATTTATTGTCATCAATATTAATTTGTCTCACATAACCAATTAATTGTTTCAAATAAAACCATACAATATTCAAACTACAAAAGATAACATAAGTCTTGATTTAATTATTCTAAGGCACAATCCTATGTGTCTTCTCAAGTAGCTATCAATCTTATGTACCTGTTTCATGTGTAAAAGAAATTTGGGTCAACAATAGTTGGTGAATAGATCTTTATTTGTTTTTATTTAACTTTAAAAATTTAGTTGATTTTATTTAATAAAAATTATTTAACATGCAAATTAAGTGTAATAGGTGACATAAATCAATTAATCCAAAAAAACAACCAATCCATAAGTAAATAATATAACATGACATAACGAAACATAAGAAATGAAACAATGATGCAATTCAAGCCCCCAAAAGGCGAAAAGCCTTACTATGAAACAATGAGGCGATTCAAGCCCCAAAAAGGCGAAAAGCGATACTATGAAACAATGATGCGATTCAAGCCCCACAAGGCGAAAAGCGAAACTATGATACAATGATGCGATTCAAGCCCCCAAAAGGCGAAAAGCGAAACCATGAAATCCATGACACAAAGCGGTAAACACGTATAGCAAGTAATGTAACATATAAAACAAATAGGAGCATATATGACACTTAACTTGGCATGTTTTTGGACAAAGTATACGAATTATATGAAACATGACACATGAAACACACCAAAAAGTTAATGTGATAAAAAAAGGGGAAAAGTAAGATCTACTCACAGTTTTGCATTCCGTTAAAACCCGCTAATCCGCACGAGTAACGAAAGAGAGATAACACCAAAAAACAATCACCCTAAATATTATAACACCAAAATACTTAAATAAATAACACAAGGAAAAATATATAAAAATATTACAACTTAATACTTGGGGTTTTTTCCTAAAATAAATATTATTATGTAATTAAATGTCATATGTAAATATATCTAATGTTTATGTGACAAATTAGTCCCACTAATAATAAATATTTATTTGAAATATTATAAACTATTTTTTGTGACCTTTCTATATATATAAATGTATATACACACATATATATATATCAATAATCATTTAAATACTATATATATATATATATCTATTTAATAGGTGATAAGATTTTATAATATAACCATTTGAGTTGTCTATATTTGTATGCAAGACAAATATATATATATATATATATATATATATATATATATATATATATATATATATATATATATATATATATATATTTATAAAAATATGATTTTTTAATGAAGTCCTAGAAATAAATAAATTGATATAAACATTTGGGATTCAAAACTCATGTGACATCAAAGACTACCATCATTTTATCAAAATGAAACCAACTTTAAAACATGATTATGAAACTAATTTTAATAGTAGCAAAAATTATTAAATTTTTATATTTTTATGACACTAGTTTAGAATTATAATATTTTGCCAACTCAATTTCTATTTTAAATCAAAACACAATTATAACTATATCAAAACTCAAACTATCCTAACCCCAGGTATTATAAAAATATAAATTGCTAGAAGACTAAAGTATGGACATGAAACAATAAAGAATAAAGAAATATAAAGAAGTGAATGACATTATAACTACCTCATATGAAGAAGAGATTGTAAAGAGATGGAGATGAGGGTGATGTTGGATTCTTGCTTCTCCTTCTTAGTGGTTTGGGAAAACTTACAAAGCTTCAATGGTGGTGTGTAGGGTTTTTTTTTTAGAGAGAGATGGTGGTGGCTAGGGTTTCTTTGAGAGAGAGATGATAGAGATGTTGGAATGACAGAATAAATAGGGTTGTGATTTGCTTTTTAAAACCATAACATAAATCTTTGATTTAGAATATAAAAACTTTCTTTTTTAAAGAAGATTGAAAAAAATATATATTCTTTTTTTTATCATGCGGCCGAAATTTTTTACTTTCTTCTTTTTTTATTATATAATACATATATATATATATATATATATATATATATATAAAGAATTAATTCAGCTGCTTAACTTGTTTTTCTCGTATAACTTGAAAAGTATAACGTTTTATAAAAATTGAACATACCGTTGGAACGAGCGCATGTTTCTCTATGATACGACATAGGTTTCATAAAAATCGGAGTAGGGTAAAAAATAATATATTTTATTTGTAACGGCTCGAACTAGTTTACAAACGGTTCAGATTCATTTTTTTCAAAATGGGTACCCTTCTTGGCGGATGTTACAGTCTCCCCTACTTTTGAAAATTTCGTCCCGAAATTGACGCGGACACATTTTGTGCAAAAAGATGAGGTTATTTGTCTCGCATTTGGTCTTCATGTTCCCAAGTGAACTCTGGTCCACGTTTAGACTCCCAACAGACTTTGACTTTTGGAATTCGACTTCGCTTCGATCGTTTCTCATCGCGGTCCATGATCTCCACGGGTCTTTCAATAAAGTACATAGACTCATCGATTTGTATATCTTCAAGTGGAACATGTAGGTTTTCATCAGCAAGACACTTCTTCAAGTTAGACACATGAAAAACGGGGTGAATCCTACTAAATTCTTCAGGTAACTCAAGTTTGTAGGCTACCGTTCCGATTCTTTCGAGGATCTTGAAAGGACCAACATAACGTGGAGCTAGTTTTCCCTTTTTCCCAAATATAACCACACATTTCCATGGCGAAACTTTCAAGAGTACACGATCACCAACACTGAATTCTAATGGTTTGCGACGTTTATCGGCATAACTCTTCTGGCGACTTCGAGCTGCCAAAAGATTGTCGCGAATTTGGAGTATCTTATCGAGCTGCCAAAAGATTGTCACGAATTTGGAATAAATCAAGATATCATCGATAAAAACGATGACGAAACAATCTAAATATGGTTTGCATGCACGGTTCATCAAGTCCATGAATACTGCTGGTGCATTAGTCAGCCCAAAAGGCATAACCATGAACTTGTAATGACCATAATGAGTATGAAAAGCAATTTTGGGGATGTCTTCTTCTAGAACTCTCAGTTGATTATAACCAGAACGTAGATCAATCTTCGAGAAACACGTAACCCCCTGCAGTTGATCTAACAGGTCATCGATTCGAGGTAAGGGGTAGCGATTTTTAATGGTTAACTTATTAGGCTCGCGGTAGTCAATGCACATTCGGAACGAACCATTTTTCTTCTTCACAAACAGAACAGGTGCACCCCATGGAGATGAGCTAGGACATATGAAGCCCTTGTCAGTCAATTCTTGCAATTGACTTGCTAACTCTTGCATCTATGATGGAGCTAGTCGATAAGGTGCTTTTGCAACAGGAGTTGCACCTAGAATGAGATCAATTCGAAATTCGACTTCTCGCACAGGAGGAAGTCCAGAAATATCTTCAAGGAATACTTGAGGAAAGTCTCGAACTACGGGGATATCTTCTATCTTCTTTTCCTTGCCCTTCTTTTCCATAAGCCACATATTCCTTTCGTAAGTACTTTTGGGCTTTAACACATGACATTAAGTTGAGTCCCTTCGAGGGTGTTTCACCAAAGACTCGAAGAACTTGACCGTCGGTAAGAGGGATTCGAATGTACTTCTCGAAACACACGATCTCAGCACGGTGTTGGGATAACCAATCCATGCCTATGATCATGTCGAAACTCCCTAGCTTCATTGGTATGAGATCAATTGGGAAGTCGTACTTATTCAAACTAAGAGTACAACCACGAATAACAGACTCAAGAGTAACGGGTTTCCCGTCAGCCACTTCAACAGTGTAGAACTTGCCCAAACTCTTCCTAGGCATTCCAAGAACATACTCGAACTCCAAAGACACAAAGCTTTTAACCGCCCCTGAATCAAATAAGACTGACGCATAAATAGCATTAATAAGAAACGTACCGTTCACCACATTGTTGTCAGCCTGCACCTGATTTGCATTAACGTTGAAGGCTCTGCCCCGAGCAGGTGGATTGGATTGATTAGCTGGGTTGAATTGATTAACCGGGTTGGCCTGTGTTTGAGCATTGATAATGTTGACAACCTTGGACAAGTGTTACGAAAATGGGTTGGATCACCACAATTATAGCAGGCTCTAGCATAAGGGCATCATGGGTGGCTGGTAAGGCTGGAGCATGTTTTGAGGAGGTGGAGCCATGAATTGAGATGACTGGTACATGGGTTGAAACATTTGTTGGTTGTTGGGTTGAGCTCGGTTCGGGTTAGAGGCTTAACCAGGACCAACATGGCAGGCTTGACTCAAATGACCGAAACGCCCACACTTGGTACGTTGTTGACAAGGCGTGTGAGGCTGGTGATGGTAGCGGCAGTGTCCACACAAAGGGCGAGGACCGGTGTAGGGCTTTTTGTTTGGGTGGATAGCCGGTGCGACCTGGTTCAATGGCACGGCTGGGATAAGAGGGTTTGTGGTAACCACATAATTTCTTCCATTTCCCTTGCGTGTCTTCTTAAAGCCAAAGTGAGAAGTCGATTCAGTTTTGGTTTCTTTTACCTCCTTTGGCTTTTCAGCAGGAGCTTTGTCCGATGAACCCTGATCCTCCTTGCGTTTCAGGTCTTTTGACTTTACTCGATTTTCAGTGAGCTGGCTAGCTAGACGCATGGCCTCTTTGAGAGTAGCCGGCTTACTACCTTCCACCGTGTCCTTGATAACTGCCAGGAGACCCTTAATGTACTGCCTAATGAGTCGGGTAAGGGGAGTGAATAGATACGGAACCATCATTGTAAGCTCGTGGAACCGCTTATTGTAAGCCGTGTTCTCACCTTCAACCTGTGTCAAATTCCAGAATTCATCTTCTAAGTTCTTGATTTCATGTAGGGGGCAAAACTGCTCCTTCATAATCTCCTTGAGCTGCTCCCAGGTCAAAGCCACAGCAGCTTTCTCGCCACAGGTATTTTTCTCGGCATTCCACCAAGTTAATGCATTTCCTAGCAAACGGCCCGTAGCATATCGAACCTTACGATTGTTGGGGCATTCGGAGTTCAGAAACGTACTCTCCATTTCTTCGAACCAATGGAGAAGAGTAGTAGTACCACCAGTGCCTTCATAAGTAGGATGGTCACAAGACTTGAAATGTTTGTATGAGCATTTAGAAGAACCAGAACCACCATGGTTCTCTTGGTTATCAGCCCCCTTGAGGGTTTGGTGAACTTGAGCCATGATGTTGGGAAGGATAACGGCCATCTCTTTGGCAATGTGAGACGCCATGTGTCATCCAGAATTTCCAACACGCTTTCCATTGAGGTTGCGTTTGGCCGACATCTATAAGGATTGAATGCAATAAGTTATGACTTTTGAGTATAAACAAGTGGACATTAAGTGTGTTCAACATAATAAATTAGAAATTTATGATATATAGAGAAATTCGAAGCTTATGATATAAAATAATGTGAAACGTGACATCTCATTAATAAATATAATAAGTAAACATTTCATCATGAAATCATATGAATCATGGAGTCAAATGAAACTTAGGATAAAACAATATTTCAAAATGAGATACTAAAAGTTGTAGGGTTGGTATGCTTAGAGTTTCAATATGCTTTCCATGCATCACTTTCGTAATCACATGGGCCCCCGTGATTAACGAGCCTTTGCATGGCCCACATATATCTACCATTTGACATACAACTAGCCCAAAAGAAATCATGAACTGACAGGGTTTTGGGGTGATATGAAACATTGTGGGAGGGCACCATGATTTAACGTGGGTACGTTTGACTTATCAAAGTGTTGTTGGTTTACGTGACGTTTGGTGTGAAATGCTTTGGCCTAATAGGTATTGGTACTCTCAACGATGGTCCCCAGGTAGGCAACGGGTCCTTAATGGATTTATACGAATGCCAAGCCTAGACAGGACGTCCCGACTACCGGTACCTAACCCTTCCAGTTACTACATGTCCGTCACTTAGCCCACTTTAACGAGATATGAAACTCAAATGAAATTTGAAACTTTAAATGAAATAATTGAAATTCAAAGGGGTATAGAAAAGAAATAATAAAATCAACATACTTTAGATATATAAATAATAAATAAAAGATATATTATTTATTTAATATATAGTATGTGTGAACGCGACATGAATAAAAGAGAAACATACTTTAGATAAACAATATAACATATTGTATCATGTAATGCACTTTTAACATGTAACAATTAAATAAGTGATCTTGTGCATGTGTACATCAAACATTTCAAACTTTCATAAGCTATAAACAATTAATCAAATAATCACATAAGTACCTAAAAAAACACTATAGTCTAAGTCTATGGTTTATTAACCTATCTTAATTCCCTATAGTCTCGAGCTCTAATACCAATCTGTCACACCCCGACCCGCAGCGGATATGGCACAAGGTATGATATGATTCTTTCGTAACTTTTGACATTTATTTGAAGTTTGAATATTTATTGTCATCAATATTAATTTGTCTCACATAAAAAATTAATTGTTTCAAATAAAACCATACAATATTCAAAGTACAAAAGATAACATAAGTCTTGATTTAATTATTCTAAGGCACAATCCTATGTGTCTTCTCAAGTAGCTATCAACCTTATGTACCTGTTTCATGTGTAAAAGAAATTTGGGTCAATAATAGTTGGTAAATAGATCTTTATTTGTTTTTATTTAACTTTAAAAGTTTAGTTGATTTTATTTAATAAAAATTATTTAACATGCAATATTAAGTGTAATAGATGACATAAATCAATTAATCAAAAAAAAAAAACCAATCCATAAGTAAATAATATAACATGACATAACGAAACATAAGAAATGAAACAATGATGCGATTCAAGCCCCCAAAAGGCGAAAAGCGATACTATGAAACAATGATGTGATTCAAGCCCAAAAAGGCGAAAAGCGAAACTATGATACAATGATGCGATTCAAGCCCCCAAAAGGAGAAAAGCGAAACTATGAAATCCATGACACTAAGCGGTAAACACGTATACCAAGTAATGTAACATATAAAACAAATAGGAGCACATATGACACTTAACTTGACATGTTATTGGAAAAGTATACATGAATTATATGAAACATGACACATGAAACACCCCAAAAAGTTAATGTGACAAAAAAAGGGGAAAAGTAAGATCTACTCACAGTTTTGCGTTCCGTTAAAACCCGCTAATCCGCATGTGTAACGAAAGAGAAATAACACCAAAAGACACAATCACCCTAAATATTATAACACCAAAATACTTAAATAAAATAACACAAGGAAAAATATATAAAAATATTACAACCTAATACTTGGGGTTTTTGTCCTAAAATAAATATTGTTATGTAATTAAATATCATATGTAAATGTATCGAATGTTTATGTGACAAATTAGTCCCACTAATAATAAATATTTATTTGAAATATTATAAACTATTTTTATGATCTTTCTATGTATATACATATATATATATATATATCAATAATCATTTAAATACTATATATATCTATTTAATAGGTGATAAGATCTTATAATATAACCATTTGAGTTGTCTATATTTGTATGCAAGACAAATATATATATATATATATATATATATATATATATATATATATATATATTATAAAAATCTGATTTTTTTATATGAAGTCCTAGAAATAAATAAATTGGTATAAACATTTGGGAGTCAAAACTCATGTGACATCAAACACTACCATCATTTTATCAAAATGAAACCAACTTTAAAACATGATTATGAAACTAATTTTAATAGTAGCAAAAATTATTAAATTTTTATATTTTTATGACACTAGTTTAGAATTATAATATTTTGCAACTCTAATTCTATTTTAAATCAAAACACAATTCTAACTATATCAAAACTCAAACTATCCTAACCCCAGGTATTATAAAACTATAAATTGCAAGAAGACTAAAGTATGGACATGAAACAATAAAGAATAAAGAAATATAAAGAAGTGAATGACATTAGAACTACCTCCTATGAAGAAGAGATTGTAAAGAGATGGAGATGAGGGTGATGTTGGATTTTTGCTTCTCCTTCTTAGTGGTTTGGGAAAACTTACAAAGCTTCAATGGTGGTGACTAGGTTTTTTTCTAGAGAGAGATGGTGGTGGCTAGAGTTTCTTTGAGAGAGAGATGATAGAGGTGTTGGAATGACAGAATAAATAGGGTTGTGATTTGCTTTTTAAAACCATAACATAAATCTTTGATTTAGAATATAAAAACTTTTCTTTTTAAAGGAAATTGAAAAAAATATATATTCTTTTTTTATCCATGCGGTCGAAATTTTTTACTTTCTTCTTTCTTTTTTTATTATATAATATTAAGATATATATATATATATATATGTATAAAGAATTAATTCAGCTGCTTAACTTGTTTTTCTCGTATAACTTGAAAAGTATAAGGTTTTATAAAAATTTGAACATACCGTTGGAACGAGCGCATTTTTCTCTGTGATACGACCTAGGTTTCATAAAAATCGGAGTAGAGTCAAAAATAATATATTTTATTTGTAACGGCTCGAACTAGTTTACAAACAGTTCAGATTCATTTTTTTTCAAAACGGGTACCCTTTTGACAGATGTTACACACAGTCCAACCAACTGGACTGTGTGTCTAACCCGGTTTAAACACTATTTTTAATTCTTTTAAACAAGAACTCCAGTTATCTTCTTCTTTAATTTGAACAGAAATGTGAAATCACGATTAGTTTGATTTGCTTAACACTTCGCTTGTAAATTTCTACTGATTAAAAAATGATGATAATAAAATGAAATAGAATGGATGAAATGTATACCGAACAGAAGATTCTCCGATTTTTCCAGCGAAGTTCCAGCGATGGTAGATTATTCCGGCGTGTGTTCTGATGAACATAGATTTGCAAGAAGATTTGGGAGTGTGTGTGCATTCTAATGGCTCCAGAACTCCCTATTTATAGATGAGAAGGGTCGCACGATTTAAGCTTTGGTTTCGGGAGTTTCGGTCAATTTCGGTTATGGCGGGTTGTTCGCAATCACAATTGAATGTGGTTGACTCGATTTTGCGTCTATAAATATGATTGAGAACGGTTTCTGCATTTCGTAGAAACAGCATATGTTGAAGATTGCCGGATTGTACGTAGCCGTTGCTGGGCGGCATGTTGAACCAGTTCAAAGGGAACGAAAATATAAATGAATATTCGATTAGATTATTTCAGATGTGAAGTGGGTGCTGCAGTGGTGTGTTGTGTGTGTGTATATCTATGTGACCTGGGTTCGAGTCTCGCGGTTAGCATATATATTTTAATTTTTATTTACTACCCTTTTAGAATTATTAATATATATGTTATTTATGTTTGTTATTTTATTACCTTTATTATTATTTATATTATTAATATACCAAAATTCATTAAACGATTAACATAAATTCTAAACAAAAGATCATACACTTGATTACAAAATGGAGCGGGTTTTATGACCCGTTTTACGACATATGTTACAGTGGGGATCAAAATTTAGGTTGGGACATTCTAAATCTTGATGGAATCCACCACATAATTGGCACCATTCACCGTAAGAGTGGAGGGGGTAAAAATAATCATTAACATCCATGTTTGTTAGACGAGGTTTTAACCGTCGGGACCAGACGGTTCTGTTTTCTAAATAGTGGAGAAAGGCACAACCCCGTGTGGGTATTACACAGCCCTGTGCTAAAGCTTCTATCTGGGAGAAAACAATTATTTTTTTATACTACAGGAGTAAGGCACGGCCGCGTGTTTGATCAAGCATGACCCATGCTGAACCTACAGAAAGCAAAGAAAATGCAGAAAAAGAAGAAAATCCTAAAAAGAAAAATAAAGAAGATTAAAAATGATTAGCCCTTTGGTTTTAAACTTTCTTAAAATCCTTGTGTCCTCGGCAACGTTGCCAAAAACGTGACGTGGTGCGAGCGTGTTATATTTTTTAGTGTATTTTAAGCACTTGTTACTCGTTTATCAAACTTTAAATATATAGAACACGATACAATACAATCACTCTTTTCAACATGTTAGGGCAAGTGCACCCATCGTTGGCGTAATATAGTGATGGTAAGATACCGAGGTCGTCAAAGGACACAAGAGCTTTTAATGTCGGAATATCGGCAACGTCCAAAATTTTGAGGACAGATGTTAGTATATTTAAAAAGATAAAAATAATAAAATATTAGAAAAGCAATAAACAAGATAAAATCACTTGGTTCTGACACCTCTTTTAGGTATCCTTTGATGATTTCCGCATTTTGAGCTTTTTAAGAGATTATCTTAGTTATTGTGGTATATCCCTCTTTTGGAGGCAACGCTACCCTCAGCCATATTGGTTTGAGTCAGCAGGGATACAATCCCGCAAGGCCGGACTATTGAAAGATAATTAAGTAAGTTATTAATGCAAAATGTAGCATGTCTCTTTTTTGGAGGAAAACACGGCCATATTGGTCTGAGTTAGCAAGGATACAGTCCCACAAGGTCGTGTTAAAGTTTTAATAATAGTTTATTTATAAGGGATTTAACCCATTCTTACTTCTCCCGATTTGATGCTATCTGCCTTAAGAGAAGTCCTAATAAGCTTGAATCTACACTGAACGAGGCAAGAACTTTACCCAAACCACCCTTCTATGGACTCTGAACACATTCTGTAGTGGGGCACGACCCCATGCCTTGGTGGCACGGCCCCGTGCTTGTCTTCTGGTTTGTTGTTTTGGTCTTGGGGTGTAGCTTGGAGGGTAGGCATGGTGTGCCAACTCCTTTTTCATGCATTTATGCTGGTTTTCATCGTTAATTTGTTCCTTTTGTATGTTTAAGCTCATTTAGTCCTGAAAATCAAAAGTATACAAAGGAACATACTTTTTCCAACATTAGTACATAAAAGGGTTGATTTTATGCCTTGTTTGATATAATTTATATGTTACATTTTGCGCATATCACTATTCAAACAATCTATATCACTCTTTCAATTACACAATGAAATCAACTATACAAGATCAAATGTATCTAGATCAGTGATGGGGAACAGGTTATTAATCACGACTTCTTTACCAAAAATCATCCTATTAAATCTTCAACTTTGCTCCCCCGTTACTTGAATAATAAACAAGCACAAACACACTCACCTCTGAATCCGCACAAATCTCAATTCTTCATGATTTCACACCTACAACTCCATATGTATCCTCCAAACCTGCAACTACCAGATTTTTTGAGAACTTGTGATAATTCGATTCGGATGCGAAAGGAGCTATGTGTTTACCAACGCCATCAATGTTCACTATCAGAAACAATATCAAAGAAACAAGGGTCAACCGTGGCTAGAGGCGGAGGTCATGGTGTTGGTGGAGGTGGAGGTGATGGTGGTGGAGTTATATAATCTGATTTATATTATTTCTTTATATAAAAACTGAAAATATAGTAATGACACAAATGGTCAATTGAATTAAAAAAGTAATGATATAAATGATCCTTTTAAAATGAAAGGATATTTAGTAATTAACTGAAATTTAATATAAAAATTAACTAAGTTTGGTGTTACTACCCAAATGTGTTACGAAATTGAAACCATGAAACTTGAACCTGTTAAAAATTAAAGTTAGTACCCAAGACGAAACTAGCTATAAACCTATGTAATTAATTCTATTCTTGTAGGTGTATTTTTGTTGGTATTTAGTTAGATATAATTTCCTACATCTTTACACTAAATACACATAACACATATGATATACACATGTGCACACTTTTAGGTGACTTTGCTATATATATATATATATATATATATATATATATATATCCATTTTGAGTTTATGAAAACTCTAGTTTCTTAAACTCATATTTTTCACCAAAAACTTTGTATAAACATGTTTAGTGCATTTAAACCATCTTTAACTTTGTAAATCTATGTTTAATCATATTATATTTCTAGAAAAAGTTTTCCATAGTTTCCCCTAGAATATGAACATTTTCATGTTTTTCAATATCTTAAAAATCAAGTTCCAAAACTCATCATAAACACTTTTAAACAACAATAACACAAACTTTATATATTTCAACAAAAATCAAGGACATGAATTTGTATAAAAGTCTAATTCTTTATAAATAACCACTTTGCAAATTCATCATTTTAAAAATCAAGTTATTACTAGACTTTTATACACACTTTTAAACCAAGTTGATGAACATGAATTTTTACGACTTCAAAAATTCCATAGAAACTTATAATAAATTTTAACATATTTTTAAAAGTGACATTTTTCAAGACCACATGTTCATCATAACTTTTGTTCATGTATTTTATTAGATCTACATATATACTTGCTAGATCTACAGCTTACCAACATCTAGCAAGTTTATATGTTCTACTTTTCATGTATAACACAAGATTTACAACAAACAAAACAAGATCTTCAACAAGAACACTTTATTCTGTGGATTTTGTTACTTTAGCTTAGGGTTTTAATGTATTTTTAACAAGGTTTTTTTCATGAAAAAGTTGTACTTTTATGATCTTTACATAACAAGAAACAAGATGAAGAGTAATAGCTACTTGCAACTAGCACAAGGCTAGGGAAATCACTAGAAGAAATGAAGAATATAAAAAGAGGATAAAAGCTCTAAGTTGTGTGTAAAAGCTTTCTTGACAAACCTTGCACTTGTAACACCTTAGATTCTATGCTTATCATTTTAGAATGGTTGTTTGGGCTTGAAAGATGGTGGTGGTGCTTGGCCGAAATTTTAAGAAGGAGAGGGAAGTGTTAAGTGTGTGTTTTGCTAGGTGAGAGAATGAGGTGAGTGGATAAGGTTTAGTGCCTAATGGGTCTTATAACTTCATCTTCATAAGCATAATCCAATGGGTAAAAATGAGCATCTTTGACTTAGGTTGACCAAGAGAACAAGGGAAGTGGTGCCCCCATTGGGTGTGGACGGTTTTGACATGGGGGTGGGGTGGGGGTGAAGTTGCTTAAATTTTGTTAAGTGTTTAAGTCTTGAAATGTTGTTGTATTTGAAAGTAGTATGTACATGTTATTATTTTAGGATGATTTAGAATGTTTAATGAATTATACTAGTGTTAGGATGTTAAACAATGTTAACTAGTCCACTAGTTTGTATCTTGATAGTTACCGGATGTTAAACGGATAGATATTGCGCTTACGATTCGCTTAACGATTAATTATGAAGCATCGTTGGATGATTTATGTTTTGATACCATTAGGGCATATTTAATGCCTTCGATATTACTTATGACGCTTAAGATCATCCATTGATCATATATGTTTCCAACAAAATTAAATGCTTGTAATTTTTCCGGAAGGTTATATCATGTATACTTGCTTTCCCACTTGGGGTTTTATGTATATATCATGTTGGACACGATTATAAGTCCTATACTTGCCGTTTAGGGGGGGGGGGTACCAGAACCCTCCTGATACGACTAGTCTAACCGGATAATCTACCAACGGTCTTTGTCATAGTTTGTATCGTATCGCGATGCGATACGGCGGATATGATCTTGTGATATGCAACTGTATATGTATTTTCTGGGATTCCTAGACTCATAAGACTCAATCACATCATAATTAAGTCTAATGCACATAATTGTATATTTAAACAATGATTAAGTTGTATGAAATTACTAGTTATTTTGCCGGTTGTCACATTCTCCTAGACCTTTGGGGAGTCGAGGACCATATCTCTTCCATACTAACCTAAACCAGGTTGTTTTGGCTGGCATTCAAAAATGACATGTTTTGACCCAACCCCATCCAGGACTGTTTTGCTACCTCAAGCTCTGTATCTCTTCTATTTTGCCTTAGTTTTTAAATTTATATATTTTTCAAGATTTCATTTTTAATTATCGGACACGTGATTTCTTTGTTGTGATATATGGAGCAATTAAATTAAAAAAATAAATCTTAAAGGTCCTCATACTGCATTAGATTGCAAGCATTTGCATTTGAGATGCTACGTCATTTTATAAATCTTGTTGTCAAGTATGGTTTAGAAGAAAAAGTTAATTCCGTAGCTAAGCTTCGAAATGCGATAAGATGAATAACATCATCTCCTTCTAGCTTTTTTTATCCTCAAAGATTGTGTCAAGAATAAAAAGATCGATTGCAAAAGAAAACCATGTATTGACGTGGATACTCGATGAAATTCAACATTTTTGATGTTGGAAACGACACTTTAGTTTTCAAAAGCATTTGATAGGTATTTTTTTTAATAATTTGTCTCAAAAGTTTATATGTTTTGTTTGATAACAATTATCCAAAATGTTATTATGTTATATGATTTTTTTAATAGGCTTCAAGATATGGATATTAATTTTAGAACATATTTTCTTAGTGAATTTGCTGATGAAGAGACGAGCAAAGGACAAGAAAAAAAAGTGAAAGAGTTTTGAAATTACCTATGAAACGAGGCAAGCTCAACTTTTGAATAACGGTCTAAATAAATATCTCCTTCATTCTATCATAAAAATACATACTTTGAATACGACTTAAAAAATATCCCCATTGTCACTACGCAATTGTCAAACATTCTAAAAATATCCTAAAATATCCCCTTTGCCATGTCTACTTGAAGATATCCCTTTTTTAATTAAAAAAAACCACCACCGTGTTCAATGTCAATATCTTGCATCTATTTAAGGCGATCCAAGGAATAAAAAAAAACGCATAGATCCGAAGAAAAATGACCTACGAAGAAGGAAGTTCAAGTAATGCGGTTCACAACCAAGGTAGCACTTCACCTCAAAATAACAAAGGTAACTCCTTTATCACTTTTTTATTGTTTCTACGTGCTTTAGAAAAATTATGAGTGTTTCCATAGGTGTTATAGAATAGTATTAAGCAACGTTCGTTTCGCACAATGGAATAGAATCTTGAAGCAAATGAAATGTTGATTCCATTTGTTATCTTATCAGTTTCAACAAAAAATAATTGGAACTAAACAAAAACAAAAGAAAGAGAATTTCCATTTCAATTCCATCTAGATTTCATTCAAATCTTTATATGAAACAAACACATCTAAATTCCAAATCATATTTAAGTTCATGCACAAATTCCAATTCCAATTTCATTACATTATACGAAACGTACACCAGCTTAATGATTATATAGGAAAGTTTTAAAAGTGTTTTGGTTTCTATGCAAGTCCGCTCACTAAGGAAAAGAAACGAACAAATTGAGTTGTTGAGGGAGTGAACTCAACATTGGTATTTTTTTTCTTTTTTACTAGTTTTTTACATTTAATTTAATTTTTCTAAATAACCTGTAACATTCACCTTTTTAAGAAAAAAGTTGTTTAGTTTTTTATTGTTGATATTACGACATAAATATTATTGTAATTCTAATTAAGGATTATTGGTGTAAATAAATAACATTAATCGTTTAATTATTTTTATTTTATTATAAACCTAATTAAAGAACTCGGTTTATAATAAATTTATGTCCTAAAAACTTCATAAATCTATATCCTAAAAACATTAAATATTATAAATTAGAGAAAGATCAAATTAAATGTTAATGAACTAAGTTAGGATCTCGTGTAAATACATGGGTTGAATAAAAAAAGATCATTTATTTAAAAACTTGTGTATGTTATATGCTAAATAAAATATTAAGTAATTTCATAATGTGTATAATCGTCAAGATATGTTTCTGTTAAATTAGTTTTAACGAACATGTATAATTTGAACTTAGTGATATTTTAGACTTAAATAGATACTTTTCAGTAGAAAAATAAGTTTATTTTGGAAATTCATTATAACTAGAATTGTGCCCGAGCGAGTTGTCACGTAGACATCACAAATGCAAAGTGTTTATAACGTAAATTGACTGATAATCATTCTTACATATTGTTACTTTCGAATACATAAAACGTTGGTCAAAATGTCATTCGATTTACATCAATAAATAAGAAACCTAACTGAATTTTTGTGTACTATAAAATCACGAGTTGTTCCGTTAACATCAACTGGACAAAAACTCAACAAACAAAATCATATAAAGACGAATCATTAAGTCGTGAACCTATCAAACAAAATGGTACAAGGACGAAAACCCAAACAGCAACACCATGAAACAACATACGCTAAAAAACCTAACGAAAAATACCAAGTGTCGGTCGTCAGAAAATCTAAATCATAAAGACATAAACCCACCAAAGAAAATCATAAATAGAGGAATACCCAAAAACCAACACGATCAAACCACATACAACAAAAAATGAATAAAATACTTGTAACGACAGTCGTCAAAAGTTCACCGAAGAAAACACAAGAAAAACATACGTGGTCTAGAGAGAGAAAACGTAAAAGAGTAACCGACGGTAAGGACCTTTTAAACCCCCTAGAGACCTAAAAAGTATAAAATTAAAAGACCAAGGAACAAACCATCTAAAGCAAGTAAAACCAATAAAGGAAAAGGTACAAAACAACAATGCAAAAATTATATAAATTTTGTATGTATTAAATTTATTTGGTTAACGATATAATAACCATAAATAATTAATCTTTTATGTAATGAAATAAAATTATGAGGGACATGTGCCAACACATGGTTCTTATGATTTTATTTTATTTTATAGAAAATATATATAGATATAGATATGTATAAATTATATATATATATATAGATTACTGGAAAAAAGATTCAATGTTGAGTTCCTAATAAAAAAACAAAATTTTTTAGTTCACTTCCTCTACGTGGAGGGTTAACTATGGTTATAATTTCTCTAAACAACATATAAATAGAAAAAAATCCCCTCTTTTAAAGGGAGGTTATTAACGTTTTAGAAATTCAAAAGGAACTAAATAGTAGTTAACAATCATATGCTATTCTAAAAATATCCCTCAAGAATTTAAAATTCTAAGTGACTGCCTCGATCCATCTTAACTATTGATTCCTTTTGATTAGTAGCCCACATTTCTTCTTACACTTTTTAGATTGGGATATTGGATTTAAATAACCTCAACTTTCATCAATTGTCCAATAACACTTCCAACTTTCAATTTGTACACTAGCACTCCCAGCTGTCAACTTATTGGCCGATAACACTCTTCAATTAACTGAACCCTAACACAGTTAGTTTTTGCTTATGTGGCATCTGATGTGGTCCTTTTTGCTGACGTAGCAGCTGATGTGGCAGCCTACGTGGTATTTTTCGATGACGTGGCATTTTTGATGGCGTGACAACTGACATCAGCTAACTGGGTTAGGGTTCAGTTAGTTAGCGAGTGTTATCAGCAAAAAAGTTGAAAGTTTGGAGTGTTATCGGCCAATTGATGAAAGTTGGAGTTTTTAAATCCAATATCTCTTTAAGATTTATTGTTTATCTTTTTACATGATTCTCTCCCTACCTCTGAATATGCTTAAGTTATATGCGATGCTCTATTATGTATTAATTAGCTAGGTTTGTATCATTTTCAGAAACTTCGGAAGAGGAAGTCGAATCTGTGGAGCAATCCTACCAAATTATTTTTGACAGCATCGTAACATCGAATGAAAGCTACATATTTTCACCAATTTACGTGGTTCCTAGTAGGCTAAGAGAAGTCAGCCCTAACTCGTTCACCCCCAGGGTGGTCTCTATTGGACCTCTGCACAAAGGACAAACAAATCTGAAATCAATGGAAAATATGAAAAAGAGTTATTTCGTTAAACTATTGCGTGAGGTAGGCTCACCGGATCAAACTCTTCAAAACTGTATGCAAATGGTGAAGGGTTCAATGGAACGAATAAGGAGATTTTATTTCGGGATGGATTTAGACACGTATACTAATGATGAGCTTGCTTTGACGATGGTTATTGATGGTTGTTTCATACTTGGATATATTAATAATCTTTCTATAAGTGGCAATTTATATTCAGACAACAAGTTACGTAGTAGGAATATTGCTTTGGACCTGGTGTTGCTAGAAAATCAGATCCCATTTTTTGTTCTTCAATACATCCATGACCTCACTGTCCAAAAAATGCAACCACAATCCAATCTAACAACCATGCTTAAGGTTATACTAGATCACATCAATCCTTTTGAAGATCCCATAAAACTCGAAAATGTTGGCACAGATGCAACTCATAAACACATTCTTGGCCTTCTACACACATGTTACAAACCTATATATCGTGACCTACCGATAATATCAACAGTTCCAATAGCCCACTCAGGCGTAGAACTGGATAGAGTTGGGGTGAAGATTAAGCCGAATAAAAGCTTGACTTGGCCAATGGAAATAAAGTTTAAAAAAAAATCCAAGTTCTGGCATAAACCTACTCTCAAAATGCCGGTAGTGCGCGTTGATAATTTCTTTGAAGTGGTGTTAAGGAATCTCATTGCATACGAGCAGTACTCTCCAGTTGAAAATTATGTTACATCATATGCCATGGCAATGCATATGCTAGTCCCTACTCCAGCAGATATTGCCAAGTTGGGAAAATCAGGTGTCGTTATCAGCCACTTGGGTTCAAACGAAAAGGCTTCAAATTTGATAAGCAGCATATGCGAAAATGTCAACTTGCCAGATTTCTATTACATGGAACCATGGAAGAATATAGCTCAACACTGCAACAGTTACTGGCCCAGGAATTTAGGGGTGTTTAAGGGAACATATATCGACACTCCATGGAAGGTGATTGCTCTACTTGCTGCAATCGTAGTGTTTCTTATTACTGTAATTCAATTCTTTCGTTAAACTAATCACACCATTTGTTTGATTTGAAAACAACCACCACATTCTACCATTTGTTGTTACACTTTTGCTTTCTTTTTTTCTTTTGTTATATATTTTTCCTTCTTTTCTGGTTTCTTTTGATAGGCGAGGACATATAACCAAATTAAAGGATTCATATGTGTAGCGGTGGGAGTGTAAAGTACATGTAAAATTTATTTTGCTTTATTAATAAGTAAATCATGAGCCGACACCGATTCTTGCGACTTATTAGTTGACACCAATGTTGCAGAAGTCGCTAGGTGTTCCCTACCCGATCGACTGGAAAGTTGCGAGTATTTGACCTATACGACCTAAACATGGAGTACTTAGACATGGTAAACAATAAAGAAACTTTGACCATGTTGATGATTCTTGCCAATTCCTCCCCATTCCACTGAGTCATGCTCGAGTTTGACCAAGTTCGATTCCCGATTACTGAGTTGGTGGAAATGGCTGCGGAGGACCCTCGATTCCCGATTCCAAGGCCGAGTCAGCCAAGTTTTACAACACTGGTTGTCACATTTAATTTCTTGATTGACTTGGTTAGTTTTTTTAATGGCTAAACTTACATACCATAGGGATTGAACCCCTTATCTTCCACTACCTTAAACCCTATCTAACTCACCAATATCATTAGGCTATTACCAATTGATCTTACTTAATTAGTTGTCTTGAAAAATTGTTATATTCTCCTATAAAAGCAACCTATTGTAGCTTGTAAAGATATCCAATAATATCATGTTTTCTCTCAAAGGGTTGCTTTCTCTATAACCGGATTTGTCGTATTTATTTTTTGAGTTGTGACAAAACGTTAGAATCTTCCGTAAAAGCCACATGTTATAACCATGTAAAAAGTGTTCCCTTAAAGGCGTGTTTTCTTCCAGATCGGATGTATATTAAATGTTTGCTAAAACATACAGTTATCTAGTCGTTTTTGCTTTTGCTTTGTGTAATACACTAATACGTTACAAATTACAATTATATCCTGGAGGTAGCTAGTCATCCATGCTCTACGTTTATCAATTTCGATATTTTTTAAGCTTAGTTGACTTCAACACATATGTATCGAATACTTGCACGCTTAAAGTATGTATAATTAATTACTTTTCATGAACATCGTAATGACCGACGAGAAACGTGTTGTGATGGAATGCATCTACATTTTTAGAGCATTTGACTAGGTCTTAATATTTTTTTTAATGCTCACAACTTTGACACACTATACAATATAATATTTGGGTGTTTGTACATATTTTACGGACCTTGAAGTGTTTAAATTACAAAATGTTCTTTCATACTCAACCCACCTTAGATGTTTGAACAATTCTGACAGAGTAATGTACTTTTTTTTAATAATTTTATGCAAATAAAATTAAAAAATATACATATCAAAACTTGCAAGATGAAACATAACCAAGAGATACGCGCTACATAAAAACAACAATTAAGAGGCTAATGTTGCCACGTTTTTCTTAGGAAATTGGATTTTAATAATCTCTAACTTTGACCTATTAGCCGACATTAATCTTAACTTAAGAAATTATCATGACAATCCTAACTTTCAATCCATTTTCCTCTACCAAAAATTTTCTAACTGAGATCTAACACACTTCGTTTTTTACTAACTTTGATAAAAACTTAGTTATTTTCTGACATGGCTGCTTATGTGGCACCATCACTACCTCCACTTTCACATCCACCACCACCACCATCATCAACCACCATACCTAACCCCAACTTGTTACCACCACCATCCACCGTCTGCAACCACCACTCTGCCACCATCGCTAGACCTAACCTAACCTAACCTAACCATATTCTTCTATCAACCCACCCAAAACCCTTGTTTTGCAAACCTTGCAATAATATCCGTTTTCATACTAGATTTTACATTTAAAATCATGAAATAAAGTTTGTACTACTGATTAGGTAGCGTACCTTGTTCAAAACTCGCGAAACGTTGATGGAGGCATCACCAAAAAAAATGTGAGAGGTGGCGTTGGGTGGAGATTTCGAAGTTTTGAGGGGGATGGTGGTGGCCGATGGTAGTGGTGGATGGTGGAGGTAGAGGTTGATGGTGCCGTATATGCAGCCACGTCAGCAAATAACTAAGTTTGTGTCCACATCGGCAAAAAAGGAAATTAGTTTGAAAGTTGGGATTGTCTTGAAGAATTTCTTAAGTTAGGGTTAACGCCGGTCAACAGGTCATGGTTATGATTACCAAAATCCAATTTCCCTTTTATCTTATGTCATTAATGTTATCCTTGTCTTGTGATGTTCTAAATTCTTAATAAAGTTGTTTTACCCCACCAATGCACATGTGAAAAATTTAAGAGAAATTTGATAGGTGGTAAATTACATGAGAAAACTTTATAAATAAAGTAACATAAGTAAAAGTTGAGTATTTAAAGGACCTAGTCCATAGCTTTGTAAAATACATATGGAAGAAACACTAATTTAGTTGAGGAATGAGTTTATTATTGGAAAGTCAAATCTCAAAAATACAATCAATATATCCATTCAAAAGGGGTTCAGTATGACATTTTTTGAGTTTTCGTGGTGTAGACACCCGTAAGACTTTTGTTGATCATCTCTACCATGCTCTTCACAGAAAAGCATTAACACATACAAGGATGATAAGAGATTTGAGAAATGGAAAACGATAAGTGATGAGCTCTTAAAGGCCATTGAAGAGTTGAGATTTTACATCATTGTCTTCTCCAAGAACTATGCATCTTCATCGTGTTGCTTCGACGAGCACGTCAAGATCATGGAGTGCCAATGGATGACTGAGCATACTGCTTACCTTCATCGTCTTCTGCGATGTGTAACGCACCGAAGTCTGTAACCAAAATGGGGCGCTTGGAGAAGCCTTTGCAAAATAAATAGAGAAAGAGGGTGTTGGGAGATGGAGAAATGCTCTCAAAGCAGCAATAGATCTGGCTAGGTGGGAGATGAAAAAGACTATTGATGGGTGATTCCTTCATCTTATATTTTCTATGTATGATTGTGCCTTATACTATTAGACATAATTCTTCATGTGGGATTTTGAGTAATATAATTAAATCCTCTTGAACACAGGTGTGAAGCTAGATTCATCCAAAAAAATTATTAAAAGCATTTCACAAGATCCACATTTTATCACTTTGAGCTTTAAAGAGAACCTAGGTAGGCATGGAGACCCGTGTAGAGAATTTAGTTTCATCTTTAGAAGTTGATTTTGATGATGTTCGCATTATAGGGAGCAAGGGGCATTGGAGGTGATGGGTAGACGACGTTAATCACATATCTCTTTGGTTTGAATTTAAAATCTTTGTTAAGAATGTTAGCGAAGTTTCAAAAGTAAATGGTTTGAAGAGATCGCAAAAATAAGTCCTTTTAAATGTCTTCAATGATCAAAGCCTTGTTTTAATTAGTGTTTCCAAAGGAAAAAATATGATGAATATGATCCTTGTAAAAACTTTCTGTCTTGTTCTAGATGATGTGGATGATGTAGAGCAACTTGAGGCTTTAGCATGTGAGAGCCTAATTGGTTTACTCCTAGAAGTAGAATTATCGTCACAAGAACAAATTAGCAGGTTTTAGAACCTTATATATGATGTCAATCTGTTACCGCATGAAAAAGCAATACACACTAAAAAAATGTCATTTAGTTAGTGACATACAAAAAGTGCAAAAAAAATAAATAAATAAAAAAGTGCCACTCAAGACCCATGTAGAAATGGGCGACACATAAAAAAAGTGCCACTAGAAGCGCTTTTAGTGACACTTTTTTAGTATGCACAAAGTTTTTAGGCTTGTAGTGACACTTTGTTTGCAACAATATAGAAAAGACTTTTATGCCACAATTTTTGTGTCACTAAAAAGTGTTCTTAGTTAAATATATTTTTAGTGGCACATAATTTTGCCACAAAAATCACATTATTTACAATATAAAATATAAAATAAAAGTTCAATAAATTGTAAATGTAGAAATTATAATATTATAAGTTCAATAATAACTAATAAGTTTGACTAAAACCTTATTTCAAATTTCAAATGTTTACATGGAGAGTTTAAACCTTTCATTCTCATAAAGCTTAGCTTCAAATGAAAAACATGAAGTAGTATTAATTGAATAAAAAAATCTTTAATTTATGAAACTCGATGTTTTTAATTCAAATGAAAAACACAAGAAAATGGCCTAAACACCTAACAATTAGACAAAAATCCAACATATAGTATGCAACCATTTATAATTGGCCCGAACACCAAACAGTTAGACAAAAAACCAACATATTACCTTAAAAACAATTTCAACAAAAATTTACAGATCAATTGTCCAAACTAATTACCTAATAATTAAACAAAAACCAAACATATTACCCTTCAGAAGCCATTTCTAGGGCAGAGTATCCCCATCAGGGATTAAGTCCCTTCTCATAAAAAAACTGGTTTTTCCAAGTGAAATCATTTTGGGTGGTTTTATGGATGGGAATCGGCTGGTAAGGCTTAGATTTAAACAAGAAATGATCAGAACCGTGGGTGACAAGAGAGTACAGGTAAGCAAGCTCTGACAGCCCAAACTCAAGTTCCTCATTCTCTAGAATCTCTTCAATGGTGAAGAGTGTTCTCTACAACATCAGCGTCGCTTGGCTGTAGCTAATGCTACGTTGGGCCAAGTCAGGAAAAGGGTATGAAAACCCTAAGAGGAACGAGAGTGCAGGGAAACAAAATCAAGTCTTTGAGACCGCATCGTTGCGAGCAGAAGGATCAGAGGGTCTAAAGACTGTTCCCGAAGGAAAGCAGGATGCAAGATTTAGAATTTCAGGATCGTGAACTTGCATATATCCGATGAAGGATCTTTCATTAGGTTTTGTGATCTGAGACCCTCATCCTTGCTAGGGCTCACACCGGGGGAGGATCGAGTGTTCATCTTGGCCATGGATTCAAGAAAGAAAAGAAAATAAAGAAAAAAGAAGAAAGAAGTACCTGAATATCAAGCGCCGAATATGAAGATATAATCTGATAATGTTGATCTTTAAAGAGCAGGGAGTTATCTACTTCCCTAAAAATTGCAATGACAGTTATAGCCTACCAAGTCCCATCGAATAGCTTATAACGGCTAGTTTGAATTTAAGATCAATATGACAACTATGATCACTATCACATCGGCCATATTGGGGGCAATTGTTAGGACCTAGATTTTAATTGTTATGGATCCGATATCCTGATCCATATTCTGGATAATGTATCCATGATTTGTATTACGGGACCTTAGAAAGATCAAGGATGCTTAATGTTTGCTATGGTTTCTAACAATTGTTGTCGGTATTTTATTGTGTTTATAAAACTGAGTGGTGGGCTAAGTCTAAGCTACAATCTTGCTGGACATGGTTGAAGAATGGCACGTGCTCATCTAACAATCGTCATGGGACGAGAATGTGGGCTTAGCATGATTATTGCATACTTAGTTATTTTGTGCTATCTTTCTTTTATTAGAGGGGTCGATAAAGTGATAACCATACATACACAAGACAACAACTGACTATTACACACACACTACTGCCGTATGAGCTCTGCTAAAACATTGTACCAAGCTTGATCGATTTCCAAAATTGTATTACACATTGTTGCTTAATGGAATCGGTGGTAGATAGTTTTCACCACCCAAGGTTTTTATATGCCGGCGATCTACTAGTGATCAAGGGCTTTTCCTCGTATAAATCTTTGTGTTCCATTTACGTTTCAAGCCTTGCAATTATTTTGCTCATACAAGCACTCTACTTCACAATACAAATTTGGTTACATTATCCTTAAACCGAGAATTGAACAAAACAGTCCCTATTTGGAATTTGTGGAAGGTAATATATAAAAATTACAACTAAGTCCCTATTCGGAATTTGTGTAAGGTAATATATAAAAATTACAACTAAGTCTCTATTCGGAATTTGTGAAGAACTTTTACGAAAATTACATACCAAGTCCCACAAGTTACATAGAACTATCTTGGTTAGAAAATTATCCTAGATAACTTTGCGTTATGACGAGACAAGCCTCTCGTGTGTCCAAACTTTACCGTTTGTATAGAAGTTAATACGTTAACTTTGAATGTGGGTACGGAACTATGTGTCGTGTTATAACTTGCACATTAAATATAATAGCAACTATCATATAATTCTGTGTATGAATCGTAACGATTTAACTGAGAGAGTTAACGACGTTAACTTAAAAGTACGGGATGTCACATTATCCGTATGTTGAAAGAATTTTTGTCCCGAAAATTAAATAAGCATGAGTTGTGCCGCTAAGATTGAATGAGATTTTCCCAGTCTGTCACAATTTCCAAAGTAAATGATTGCACTTCTTGAAAGATTGCTCTTCCATTTTG
This sequence comes from Scalesia atractyloides, assembly GCA_947069175.1. NCBI lineage: Eukaryota > Viridiplantae > Streptophyta > Magnoliopsida > Asterales > Asteraceae > Scalesia > Scalesia atractyloides. Next base: position 76,042,999 of record CAMTDV010000008.1, read on the forward strand.
TTGATATGATGTCTGAATCAATACAACAAAGTGTTTATCTATCTCTAACCTTCTATCTATGAGCTAATCTCGTACTAATCCATGATTAACGATCTTAAACACGGAATTTCACCGCCCCTGAAGAGTATAAAAGGAAATTTTGTATTTTAAAAGCTGCAGACTATAAATAAGTTTGGGAAAAAAGTGATAGAACATAAACTTCACAAAGCATGCTACAACTCTAAATGTTATCACATGTTTCAACTTCAAGTATTGATTGATACCCATTACTATTTACTAACTTAACACTACAGCAACAATAGCGTAGACTTGTAGCAAAAAAAAGAAAAAGAAAAAGAAAACAACAGCAATATACCTTCAACAATCACAAATCCAAAAATAATTCATGATGGTAATGATGTAATCAGAGTTATAGAACCTAGAACGTTAAAAATCAAGTATTAGAAAAATGTGCATCGACTACGACTGTCGCAAATTTGCGGAAGGCAGAGTCACTATCTATTGAATGATTGCATTTCCAAAGCCTCTTTTGTTGGTGGCCCCAGGCGGCCTGGCTTACCTACATCTACTAACAGGTCGGACTTGCTTATGGCCCACGAGTGGCCTTAATATATGATATTATTGGTCTTAAAGGGTTATGCTAGTTTATAAGCACGTCATGTTAAATCGTAATGAGTGGTAATGGATCATACAATATATGTCTTGGTAAGCCATGTTTGGTTTTATGATTCATGAAATATCGAAACAGATCCTGATGGGATTTAATACATTTATAGGTGTTAAAGAGCAAAATGGGTTGTAAAGGGTCATGTTAGGTCATAATGAGTCATTCTTGTAGAGTCACTACATCTCTTAATGTAACATAAGATCTTTAACGGGTAATGTTGTAATCATGGTTGTAAAACAAGGTCTTCAAGGCCGAGTACTTCCCAAGTAATAGCCACGAGGTAGACTGTTGAGGGGACTTTTTTCAACTCTGCCTAATTACTCGGAATTGAACAAACGCGGTCAAGCTCGGCTAGAATCGGATCTAGTAGGTTAACTCAGGAAAAAATAAAATAATTTCTACGCCTACAATATTAAAGAATAAAATAATGTCATTTTCATGTTTTTTGTTATAAATATTACTAAATTTATGTTATTTGACATATATTTAATTTCCGAAAACTAATTGTTTATAATTTAACATGTCCGAGTACTCCCGAGTACTCTCTACTCCCCGGTCGACCGACTAGGGAGCGTCTAGCAACTTTTGCAACCATGGTTATAATGTAACATAAAATCTTTATTGGTAATGTTATATTGACTTGTAATGAGCCATATAAGTTGTAACGAGTTTACAATGAGCCACACGTATGGTAATGCTCCATAATGAGCTTTATTAAACATGTCAGATTTCTACTTGTAAGATTGGATTACAACAATTATAATGTCCATACATATCTTAGCATGCATATTCAGTCTTAAGAGTGGTGATAGTCTCAAAGAGACATGATAGGTTGTAATAGGTGTTATACTATGTCGTAACTGCTTAAATTAGGTTGTATATAGGCATAACAAATCGTGACAAGTTATGATGGATTAATGGGCCATACATTCAATGTCATAACTTACCGTGTTGGGTAAGGAGTTATTTTAGCTCTTAATGAGACATGATAGACCCTAATACGTCATGCAATATATAAATATGTTAAATTGCGTTGTAATAGTCATATTAGGTCATAACGAGTTTAATGGATCATATGTGTAAAAAAACTCCAATCCATTTCTCTCATGTCTGTTTAATTTTTTTTATAATATCTGTCTATCTTTTTCATTAAGAGATGAATCAGTATACGTTTGCCTATTCATGTTTTTGTTTTCTTCTGTCTGAATCAATGGATCTTGAAGTAAAATTCTAGCAAAAAAAAAAACATCTATTTCCTCAAGATTGTATGTTCTAATACCGGGTTGAATCAATCTTTCACATGCTATTTTAGACTATACGGTTCAAGTGTCTCACCCGATACATCAAAACCCAAGTGTTTCACCTATGAGACCCGATACATCAAAACCCATTCAACCCAGGACCAACCCTGCATTGTTATCCTCTCCAGCTCTTTGTTCTCAAATTTGCACTTTTACGGTTCCAGTTCTGGCCCGATAAATACACCCCACTAATGGTTACTCGATCTCATTTTCTTTACATGTATGGGTCTTGCCGATTAAAAACTACAACCATCAAACTCATTATCTAGGACATCACCACCAAACTCGTTACTGTTTTAACTGATATGCCACCACACCCATTTTCATCGTGCATTCCATTTAAACTGACTCGCTATAATCCTATGTTAATAAAAAAATATTTTAAATGGAGAAAAACATAAACATGACCATTTATTGATATGTAATAAGTTTCCACCTGATTACTTTAATTTCAGAAATCCACACTCTACTCATACTATAAAATAATAACGAGAATTATTGTGTATTTTGGTACAATCCTTTCATTGTTACACCATAATTTTAAAATTAGAGACCTATTTATTCAAAGATGATACATCCTAAATTTACAAACCTACATCAACCAATTAAAACAATGATTTCGTTTTTAAGAAAACCATATCTTGAATTCAACAAATTTATACCCACTTGATGAAAACAACTGAGCCAGATTGATTGCTTGAACATCTATCGTGTGCTTCAACATAGTTGCCTGATCGAAGAGCATCCATGGCTAGAACATAAGTTTAGTATTTTAATCATTATATATATGCCTACTTTCAACTAATATACTATCTATTACAATGTTTGTTTGTGAATCAGCTCCTTATAAAAGTCATCCCTTGAGTTCATTGAAGAGACTCATGTTGTGAGACAGTACAACACCATTAATTTTGAGATCTTTTAAACGATGTAAAGCCATGTGACTCAAGCCGCCACCTAGACCCAATAATACGCAGACCTTTCTATGGAAAAATGCTTTTGCAGAAGATGCCCTGTACTCTATCTCTTCCACACTTTTTTCCGCAATTTAGCTACTAGAATATAATAGGGGAGATGGAAATACTATAGATTTTTCATATCACAAATATTGTCCCGAATAACAAAGATGCGTTAACATACAAATGCGATCTAGAAGATGCTTAATCTCTTTCATTAACAGAGTTAGACCTCTAAACTTTCTAACCAGCACATATCCTTGAGCACTTCTGGAACACTGCCGTAAACCACAAATCTTGCAAAAAAAAAGTCTTAAAATTTGTGCAAGCACATAGACCAAAAGAAATAAGCTTCTTTTCCACTCAATGAGGGTAGAGGTTCATGATAAAACACCTCAAGATTAGGCGTCAACTTAAGGTTAAGGTTACTCACATTAGAAGATTTGAGTTTGAGGGATCTAAGCTTAGGACATTCAACGGGCATATGGAGTTCTACAAAATCTTCAATGGATAACAACTAAAGATTTGGAGTCAACCAAGGTTAAGGTTGCTGAACTTAGATGATTTGAGTTTGAGGGATCTTAGCTTTTGACATTCAACGGGCATATGAAGTGCTACAAAAATATTCAATAGATAACGTCTCAAGATTTGGAGTCTGCCCAACGTTAAGGTAATTCACATTAGAAGATTTAAGTTTGAGGGATTCGAGCTTTCTACATATAACGGGCATATGGAGTTCTACGAAGTCATAACAGTCTTCAATAGATAACGCCTCGAGATTTGGAGTCAGCCCAAGTTTAAGGCTACTTACCATAGAGGATTTGAGTTTGAGGGATTTGAAATTTGGACACTCAATAGGAATACGAAGGTCTACAAAGTCATAACAGTCTTCAATTGATAACACTGTGACAACTGCCACTTTCTGGTAATTTTCGTACAATTGAACAGTCTTTTATATTATACAATTATGTGATTTGAACACCTGAACTGCATGATTACATGACGTACATTTAGAGAACTCACAAAATACATTTTATGATGCATATTATTCATTTTAGTGGTCACAACTCGAAACAGTTTAGACAATGCACCGGAGCAACTTGTAGACTACCGGCTAGACTAGCTATGTCAGCACGGTTCCGGTACTTAGCTAAACGACATATTTAAGACTTAGATGGGAGTCCAACATCAATTATATATTAAATCCTATGTGGGAATACAAATATTTGTGATGACACTCTCCGGAAACAATACATACACTAAAAACTGTCTGAAACACTATAAGTAACAATTCAGCTAAATTCAGCATTTGGTAATTATTACTAGATCCTGAAATATAATTGAACATTTTAATTCATTTGGGAAGTCTTGAAAACATCATATGGAATCATAGACGCTTCATATCACAAAAGACTCGTAACTTGACATTTTGACAAACCGATAACGAAACGAACACCCAAACACCACTAGACACATCATATGAACTAGTTAATGATAATTTGACATCATAAGACTAGTTTATGGTATTAAACACCCTATTACACTCAAGAATCCCTAAAAATACTTAAACCCCTAACTAAGCACTTAAATCCTAACTAAACATATTAACTATCATCAAAACCCAACCAAGACCCCCCCCCCCTTTATGATGGACGAGTACATGTGGGCCCCCATGCCCACATGTTGTCCCCTAACCTTGGCTAAGTGGTTAGTAGGTAAAGAGTTTGTTTAATGGAAGACCTTGAGGCATGAAGATATAAGGAGACATGATCCTACACATAATCTTATCTTATCACCTAACTCAAAATTCAGACACTCCACCTTCTCCCTTGCCCTCTACCTCACGGCCACATCTCTATCATCTTCACCTCCACTTTTCTTTCACTTTCAAGCAAATCCAAGGGTGTTCAAGGGTGTAGCAAGCATAATTAAGAAGGTATCAAGTCTTGGAAGCTCAAGGACCTATCTAGGGAGCTATTAACCACCAACTTTCCTTCATCTTCATCTTCTAGTTTCTCTTGTAACTTCCCTAGCCTTGTGCTAGTAGTAAGTTCCTTTGAACACTAAATTTCATCTTGTTTAAGTATATGTAGCATATGTACAAGTTAACATCTAAAGACTCTTACAAAATGAAGATGAAAACACTTGAAATCAAACCAAAAATCATAAGAAATAAGTTGTTTATGTTGTGATATGGAAGTTGTTAGTTGATTGTTTGGGCTAGTAATGATGAACATCATATGTAGACTTGTTAGATGAAGTTTAAAAACATAATCTAACAAGTGTACATGAAGATGTTTAAAAGATCCATAATGGACTTGTTATGAACATGGATGATTATGAAACTTGAATTTGAAAAAAGTGTATAAAATGTACATTAAAAATTATGAGTTCTTTGAAGATTTATAAAAATAAACTCATAAGATGATTTTTATAAAAGTTTGGCAAAATTAGAAAATAAGTATGACTTTTAAACAAATAAACATATTTAAAAATCATACTAAAATCCTACATGTTCATGAGTTCATCTTGTTAATATTATTATAAATTTCATGTGAATTTTGTGTTGAAAATGTTGTGGGAAATTGGTGATGAATTTAAAAGAAAATGATATGTTTTTATAAAATGGAAAAGTCCATATTTAAGGAGAAACTAAGGCGAACTTTTATAAGATCTAAACACTTAGAAAAATATATTTTAATAAGGTTCTTACAAGTGAACTTGTTTAAAAATAACAAATATAAATATTCCCACATTTTTGTATAAAAATGCAAGCTAAGAAGGCATGGTTTTTCTAAAAAAAATAAAGATGAATATAAATATATATATAGGGAAAATATATATTGAGTGATCATAAGAATTATGTGCTATGTGTATATTGTTTGTATTAGTTATATATAAATTAGGGACTTGAAATAATGATACGAATAAATACAATAAAAATTGACAAATAAAGACTTATAAGAATATATATATATGTGTGGTGAGGTTATTGTAAAAAAAATGTTTTTTATGAGAAGGGTAAGAAAGAATCTAAACCATTAGATCTTTAATCTAAACCATTAGATCTTTAATCTAATGGTTGAGATCTTGATAACAATCTTGTAAATATTGTTTATCATTAAAATAATTAATTTTCTAGATTAATGGTATAAAAGTAAATTTAACATTTTAAATTAAGAAACTAACATTAATGCACATGCAAGTTCCCCCGTTCTTTTTAACCTTCAATAACTTTTTATACATAACTATTTTTTTTTTAAAATTACACCATAATAACGAGTGTTTTTTTATCTTTAATATGAGTACTATAGTGTTATACTTATGTAGAGAAAAAAATTACGTTTTGATTGGATGTTTTAGTCCATTGTGTATTTTCTATATTCATACAATGGTGTTTTAATTGTATTGTGATTCAAGGCGTTGTGTTTTACAGTAAAACACCATGGACACTATAACACTATACATCCATCATAGACATGTTACAGAATATATAACATTATAACACTATATAACACTATACATCCATCATAGACCTGCTACGAGAAATATATAACACTATACATCCATCATAGACCTGTACCAGAAATATATAACACTATAACACTATACATACATCATGGACCTGTTACAAAATACATAACATTATAACACTATATAACACTATACATCTATCGTAGACCTGTTACAAAATAGATGGTGGTTATGGAAGGTTATCAATTAATTGAATCAATGAGAAAATTACTTGTTTACTCTTTTGAATTAATTTAGAATGAGGACACATGCCATCTCCACAATTTTTCTCACACTTTGGCCCTTTTTACATGATCCTTTACCTATATATATATATATATATATATATATATATATATATATATATATATATATATATATATTTCATGCCTTGGATACAATTTATGGAGAATTCGGACACTTGGACATTTAGACGGACTATATAAATATTCGGACTAAAATTATATAATATATCGAAGCTTGGTAGATTACACTTTCAAAACCGAACAAGTGACAAAATATATGTTTTACAAGTATATAAAAATATATCATATTTTGTTGATCTTAAAAATGTATTATTTTTGAAGTGTATAAAAATGTATAGTTCATAACATCCTAAAAAATATATTATTTTGGTGAAAACCTAAAAATATATATTTTCTAGAACTAATCCTAAAAATAGACTATTTTTAAGATATATATAAAAATACATACACTTACCAACACAAGATATATATTCCTATGCATATCTTAAAATATATATTTTAAGGATACAAAATTGTGTATAATATATGCGAGTATAATAATTCCGGAAAGCTAAGCCAATATTAAGTATTAAAATACTTAAATAAATACAAGAATATATGTTTTCCTATATGTACAAATACATGCCAACATATACCACCAACACTTGGTGAAAATATTATTATACAAGTATTGTACACAATCATGAGAATACATATTTAAGTACACAAATACTCATAAAACCAGTATACCCACCATTGGGAATATACACATGTATCATACTTAACCAATATTACATTTGGTCATGTATACCACGAGAACATGCACATAAATAATTATACATCAAGAGTAGTTAAAAATAGATTATTTTTAACAAACTAATCGTAAGTACAAATGATACATAAAATGATGCATACAAATAATATGAGTTAAAATATAAAATTTTAACTAACATATCGAACTTGATAATTGTGGAGAATTATATATGGACATACACTTAAACGATGATTTCGGATCACGACTAAACAAGTAAATATATTCTAAACATATGAAATATATCTGATGACGGCATCATCGATACAAGCGTGTGGAACCCGACTATGAGAAGTCGTACACACTTACATCTTACTTGTGCGAGGCATAGAGACAAGAGGGCTAGGCCCGTACATACAACACACGAGATACAAGAATATATATTTGGTGAAATATATATTGACAACATATCAACTCATACATCGAAAACACAACTCAAGAAACACAAATATGAACAAGTCTTAATAAATATTTAAGAGAAAAGACTTGTACATAAGTCGTTACAAAGACCGAAATGTCTAACAAAGCGTAGCACATTTGTAGGTTGCGATACAAAACAAGGAAACCGTACGTGAGATAAACGCAATTTACGAAACGCGATTTAGTGAGTTCATGTCTCTTTTTTCATCTTAAACGTTTTACAGTTTTACAACTATCGGGGAAAATACATGTACAATGGTATGATAAGCTAGGGAATAAAACAACTTAGATCATGTGCGAATAGGGTTGTACTTAAGCACCATTAATCTTGTTTAGACCACGGTACAAAAGGTTAGATCTATCAGTTTTTGACGAGCCCCACTCTTGGTCATGGACCCACACGGAAGAGTGCATTTGTGTCCTAGTCAAGGGTAATCGACGTAAAATCGTCTAGGTTTGGATTGCTTCCTATTTCGTCACACATATTAATGTCCTTGCAAAATATTAATGATCAACGATTTCATTGACGCTTTACATACCAGTTTTGATACAAATACGTCATACATTTTATGGATTCATCTCATACAACTAAAACACATGAACTCGCCAACTTTTGTTGGTTGTTCAACTTAACATGTATTTCAGGAAATTAGTGGACCAGTATAGCTTAGTTCCAACTTCTCCAAAGTTTCCTGCAATGGAATTGTTTTTAGTCTTTCTAAAGCATCTACCCATTCACGCTCATTTCTACCATAAAGATGTGAACCCAAAACTTTGATTGTTAAAGGACGACCATCCGCATAATGCACAACTTTTCCTGATAGCTCTTCATACCCTTGAAGTGGAATCTCCCTTTACTAAAGAGGCAAATTGCTTCCTCATGTGATAACATATTGGCATCATGAATGCAGTTCACTCGGTGTGCTATCAACACTTGCTCATCTCTTGTTGTAATAATGATTCTACTTCCTAGCTTAAACCAATTAGGCTTACCCGCTAATGCCTCAAGTTGGTCCATATCATCTACAAGAGCCTTTCTACTACCCATCATCCTTTCATCTTATTTCTCCCGTCACAACACTTTTTACAGCAATGCGTTGATCATTTTAACACATCTGAAAGAACCTGTTTTTGCAATTCCTTCAAACCAGACAAAGAGCTTTTTGAAACTTCTCTGACATTCTCAACAAAGCTTACACCTTCAAACCAAATGGATAAATGATCAAAAACAGTTGTTGCCAAAGTCGTCTTCCCGACACCTCGCATTCCATTAATTCCTACCATGCGAACACCATCAGAACCAATCTCTAAAGATGAAACTATCTTCTTTGCCCGAATCTCCATCCCTACTAAGTTCTCATCAATGCTCAAAATGTTGAAATATAACTTTGGTAAAATTTCTTCCATATATTTTTTTTGATAAACTTAGCTTCATGCTTGTGTTTTAATAAGATTAAAATGAGATATACTCATGTTTCATGTTAGAAGAAACATAACTGAAGAACATAAGATGAAGGAATTACCCATCAACAGTGTTCTTCAATTCCCATCCAACCAGATCTCCTGGTTCTTTCAGAGCATCTCTCCACATCCCAACAATCTCTTTCTCTACATATTTGCAAAGGCTTTCCCAACTGCACCACTTTGGTTACGGACTTCGGTAGGTTCCACATCATAGAAAACCGGGTAAGCGGTATGCTCTAGTGTCTTGTGGCACTCCGTAATCTTAACGAGCTCGTCTAGGCACCATGTTGGAGATGCATAGTTCTTGGAGAAAACAATGATGTGAAATTTCGATTCTTCCATGGATCTTACGAGCTGATCATTGATCATTTCTCCTTTCTCGATTCTTTCATCATCTTTGTAAGTGGTAATTCCTTTCTGCTGAAGAGTATGATAAAGATGATCAACAAAGTTCTTGCGGGTGTCTTCACCCCTAAAACTCAAAAAAACATCATACTTGAACCTCTTTTGAATGGTGATGCAGATGCCATTGAGTGTTCGCTTGAGGGCCCGAATTGAATGAAATCTTAGTAGAGATGAGAGTAGAAATTTAGTGAACAGATCTGAAATAAATGAACATTTCTGCATAAGCCCCCTCCAAAGCCGACAAATATGAAATACCAACAGTTGGCCTTTTATACCCTTTTTCGTCTTACATAGCCTTTATGACGTGTTACACTCTGTAATATCCGGAAACTAAAAAAACATAATTAATAAATAATATGTATAGTTATTAAGAATTTAAAATCTTACAAAATTTATGAGATGGAAAAAATTGTAAGAGCAAGTATGAAAATAGTTAAGATTAAATAAAATAATTTAATCAAGAAAAAGAAGAAACACTATAATAATGGAACCCAAATAAATTAAATGTGAAGGAAGAGACCTGGGTCAAAGCTTTTAACTTTTTGAAACGGCTGAGAATTTTATAAAACTAGTAGATCAAAAGGATGATACAAACTACAGATGATAGTTAAAACCGTCCGTTTCCCTTGTTGGAATCGCTATTGACCAACTCCTTTCGTGATCTCCTAATCGGACCCACCAAAACCCCTTGCAATCTCCGCTGACACATCACAGGCCACCACCAGTTACCAACCTTTTAATGGCCTCTTGGTTTCTTTTCAGTTGTGATTTATTTCTTTTTTAGTGGCCCAATGTCACACTCTCTAAACGGTGGTCTTACCTAAGATCTGCTCAGACTATGTTGTTTTAATCAGGTCTGCGTTAGGTTGGTCAGACTTGGTTACGACGTTCCTCAAGAAACCGTACTGTCTTCATGCGAGTTGCCTTACTGAAGTAACAGCCGGATGAAAAAACCGGAGTGCGGCTCAAGATCAAAACACCCCCCCCCCCAGGTGGGTTTGTCACCATCATTGTCTAATCACTGAGCATAAGCCCAGGGTTATATCCACCCCAATATGATATAAGTGCAAATTGAACTTGAGTATTCATTGGAAAAACTAACTCTCCTACCACTAGACCACAACTGAGGGGATTCAGTTGCGAATCTAATTGTTAGTATCATTAAATAAATTAGATCAGGTAGAGATTTAAAATGAATAACTATTGCTGTGTTAGGAAATGTAGCACTACCTATGTTAACATATTTAAATAATAAACTTAAGAATTTGTTGAATTGTTTATAGTTTCTGAATTACTAAAAAAGAGGCTATATTATAACTTGATTATAAGGCTGGAAAAGGTATTTTCGGTGACCTCTTCGGTAACCCAACTTTATCGTTTGATAATGGGCCGCTAGCCCCCGTTCGGTGTTTGGTGATTGCCCAAATCGGTGAATGCTCACCGAAATGATAAATGTGAACGTTATGAATATTGGAACGTTGGGGTGACCGTTGGACATTTAAAAAAATGTTCTTTTTATTTAAAACTCATATATTTCACTCATCTCACACAATACTCTCACTAAAATTTCTACCCACCACACCATGGATAAACAAAACAAAGGTGAACCCAATAAAAAGGTTCTACTAGTCGAGGATCGGGTTCAAACTCAAGAGGATGCGTGTCGCAAACGAGACGAGGCGGTTCTAGCGGTCTGAGTGCACCGGTTCAAACCCCATATGGATATTCAACAAACTCTCAACCTCAATATTTTTACCCCCAAGCTTCACAACCGACTTTTTATAACACACAACCCCAACCTAATTTTCCGCTACATATATTTTCACACCCACACGGTCCAATTATGGTCGCACCCGGCATGTACAAATACTCCATGGAAGCGCAAAACTCATTCGATCCATCTGCATTTAGGACCCCGCCAATTCAATCACCAAGAGAGAATGTCGAGCGCTCACTTCCGATCTACGATGACAATGAAGACCAAGAGGTAGAGGTTGTCCCCGAAACACAACATTTGGATGAAGAAATTGCGAGGACGAAGAAGAATATGAGGTTGAAGACAAAGATATTGCTGAAGCAAGTGAGCCGAAAGAAAAGGGAGGCAAGGCGAAGCGTTAATTTGGACGAAATAACAAGAAGAGGCCTTAGCTAAGGCATGGGTATATTGTTCTTTAAACAAGAAAAAAGGCAACCAACAAAAAGCGGACAATTTTTGGAAAAAAAAGTTCTCGAGCATTACAACGCAACGGTCAGCGGAAGTACATGAAACATCTATCACGTACGTTCAAAATGGCTACCTATGTTGAGTAAGATAAACTACTTCAACGGCCTTTGACAACAAGTGGTATAATTTTTTTTTAACATTTATAAAATATTTTCTATAACATTGTTTTTATATTTTATATTTTACTTTATGTTTGTTATATATGTAGGATCGTATTCGTGGTAGTGGGTGTGGCAACGTCGATGTCATGAAAGGGCTTTAAAAGATTACCGATCAAAATATCTGAGTGGTTTTCATCATGTTGAGGCGTGGGAGGTTGTTATTAAACATGGCAAATGGGCCCCGCTACCATTGTTGGGTGAAGATAGTGGTGGTTCGGGCCAAAAAGGAAAGTTGTCGGATCCGGGTAACTATAATGTGGGTACACCGGGAACTGAGTTCACTAGCGATATACCTGACATAAACCTAGACCCCTCACCAACAAGACAACGAAAGAAAGATGAGAGAGCCGCAACAACACCATCTAATAGTGCGGAAACGGCTTTGACAGAGAAGCTCTCACAATACACCCTTTTGAAAGAAGCAAAACAAGCACGGGCGATAAAGTTGTCGAATATAAAAAAGAAACGTGAGGAAGACAACATACCGTTAGTGGCAGAACAAAGCGAGGCGGTGAAACAACTTTTGTAGGATCAGGATTTGGAGACATTTACTAAGCCACACGACCATACTTCACCCGAGATGTTGCCGTTTATTCTAGCGCGAAAACAGGAGATCGCAATAAAATATAATTGGTCATGCCCTTTCTAAATTTTAAGTTTATTTTGGTTTAATTTTCTAGTTTTAATTTTATGTAATGTGTTTTTTTAAGGAATTGTAATTTTTTTTGTTTAATATATATTTTATTTATTTTAATGCATCATTTCTAGAAATAAAAAAATATATATAAAAGAAACATATTTCTCATGTGTTTGAGTTTAAAATAAAGAGTGGAGTAATGAGTTAACATGGCATAAAATTATTAACTAGAGAAAAAGTTTACTACTCCCCATTTGTATAGCATCCTTCCATCTAAGTTGTGAGAGTTAAAATCTATGAAAAAAAAGAGTAACTAAATGAATTAGAGTTGCTTTAAACAACGTTAATAAGAAATAAGAAAAGTCTTTTTCAAACACTTTCTAAAATTAAAAGAAAACACTTCGTATTTGGTAATCTACAAATAGGTAAGCAGCGTGTATAAGACTATGCGGTTCTAGAGGGGTTTAGGTTGGGGTTATAAACGAGCCAAGCTGATCCCGAGCCTTACTTTAATCGAGTTAGGCTCGTTACAACTTTTAGAAGCTTGAGCTCGGCTTGATTCGAGCCTTGGATTTTGGGCTCGAGCTCGGCTCGTTAGTAAAATTTAAAACTCGAGCTCGGCTCGAAAGCTCAATCTTAGTATCTATGGCGCGAGTTAAAACAAGTTAAAGCTCGACTCGAGCTTTTTTTTTTGCTGTCAATGAGCCAAGGCTCGGCTCGACAGTTTGAGAACTCAATTAAAAAAGAACATCTAGATCGTTCAAGAAGTAATACATAGTTTAAACTCTAAAGTATACTAAGCTCGATAAGGCTCGACGAGCCTAAATGAGCTACACATACAAGGCTAGAGCTCGGGCTCGATATCTAATCGATCCTAATTTCAAGCTTGGGCTCGGGCTCGGGCTCCATAAGGCTCGGCTCGTTCGAGTTTTTTATCGAGCCAATCTCAAGTAGCTTGCGAGCCGCTCTGCTGGTTTGCACCCCTAGTTGGGGGCATTGCTAGACACGTGGCAAGGGTGGGATTCACAAGATAATACTCAAAAACTAGGGTGTGGCGTGGCTTAGCTTGGCATGGCCAAGCATATGGATTTTTTTTAATTAAAGTAGCCAACCAAAACCAGTCATATTGGACCAACCAACTAAGCGACAAGATATCATTGGTTGTGTTCATGTACAAAAGAAACAAAATGTTTCCATATTCACTTGTAGCAAATAGTGTACCTAACACCAAGTGAAGAAAAAAAATATTGAATATCATCAAGAAAAAAGAAAATAGCCATACACCAAAAAAAATTCTAATTTGCCAAGATATATTCATTTGATCAAAATCAACCTTCCACAGTCGTTCTGCAAACTCGTGGCTCAAATGTAGATACACTCCATAGCAACACGATGTTCATCCAAATTAATTAACTATACACACTTTAAGTTTGCAAATATTCCATACAATGTGTTGAAGTCAACTAAGCTTAAGATTGAAAATGATAAACGTAGAACATGGATGAGTAGCTATCTCCAGAATAGAACCGTAATCTCTGTACTGTATTACACAAAGAAGCAAAAAAAAGGCTGGATATATATGTTGTAGCTAACATTTAATGAACATTCGATTTGGGAGAAACAAACATATCCTCGAGAGAAAATATGATATTTTTGTTCAAGGTTACAATAAGTTGCTTTGATAGGAAAACAGGAGATCATAACAATTTTCATGACAACTGCTTAAGAAATTAAATAAAAATTGAGAAATGGAATGCAACAACTCCGATTTGAGAATTGAGAGACGACACACCTTTGATAGAAAATATGATATTATTAACATCTTTTTAAGGTTACAATATGTTGCTTTTGTAGGAGAGTGTAACAATCTGTGACGAATAATAATTATAATCATACAATTAAGTAATTAAATTCGAAAGCAAATAAATTTGCAGGTGACAACTCAGACATTTACTTATTCGATCAAATACATGAAAAATTTATCACAGTCTAAGCAATCTGCATATGATCGAATCCATCAATTTGGTTATATGCGCTCACCTATCAAAAGAAAACACACAAAAATGAAGAAGCAAAAGTGTACTAACAACAGAAGAAACGAAACATATGGTGTGATTTGTAGACAAAAGAACTGAAATAGAGTAATAAGAAACATTGTGATTGCAGCAAGTAGAGCAACTGTCTTCCATGGAATATCAATATATATTCCCTTAAACTAGGGTCGGACCTATAGTACAAGTAATCCAGTCTTGCGTCTAGGGCCTCCAGGAAAAGAGGGCCTTCACTTAAAAGAAAATTTATATACTTATTTTTTAGATTTGTTTGACTTCTTATACAAACAAACCACTCCAAAGGATTAAACACGGATAAAGGATTATCATTTATAACAATCAATGAAGGAAAAAGGGCTCAAAAAGTTTTTTTTATTTCGCCTTAGGCCCCCAAAAAGGTTGGAACGGCCCCGCCTTAAACACCCCAAAATTTCTAAGCCATCTGTCACAATAGTCAACTATATTCTTCCAAGGTTCCATGTAATAAAAATCTTGCAACTTGACATTTTTGCATATGCTGCATATCATTTTTGAGGCCTTTGCATTTGAACCTAAGTGGCTGACAATGACACCTGATTTTCCCAACTTGGCAATGTCTGCTGGAGTAGCAACTAGCATATGCATGGCCATGGCATATGATGCTGTAACACAATTATCAACCGGAGAATATTGCTCGTATGCAATGAGATTCCTTAACACGACCTCAAAGAAATGGTCAACACGCACTACTGGCATTCTGAGAGTAGGTTTAGACCAGAACATGAACATGGGCTTTTTGAACTCCATTGCCATTGGCCAAGTCAAGCTTTTATTCGGCTTGATCTTCACCCCAAGTTTGTCCAGATCTACAGCCGAGTGGGCTGTTGGAATTGCTGATATTTTTAGATCAAAATTTATAGGTTTGTATATTTTGTGTAGAAGGCCAAGAATATGATGAGTCGGTGAGTCTTTGGGAATATGTCAACACATAAGGGCTCATCAAAAGCGTTGACAAGATCGAGTAAAATCTTACGCATGGTAGTAAGATCGGATCCAGGTCAAAATCCTTGGACAGTGAAGTCACAAAGGTTTTGAAGAACAAAAAATGGGATCTGATTATCTAGCAACACCAAGTCCAGTGCAGTATTCCTGCTGCGCAACCGGTTGTCTGAAAAATAATCGCCAGTTGAAGAAAGGTTATGAATGAACCGAAGTATGAAACAAGCATCCATAACAATAACCCCTCACCCTTTGAACACAGTTGTCCAGTGTTTCCTCTAGGGAACCTGCAGCTTCCTTAAGCAATAGCTCATTCAGATATGCAGGTTTCTTGCTTTCCACTGATTTTAGATTTGTACGTCCTTTGTGTAAAGGTACAATAGAGACCACACGAGAGGTGAACGAGCTACGGTTGACTTTCTGAGGATAACAGGAACCGTGTAAATTGATCATAAATGGTTGTCAATGACACTTGGCTTTCCCAACTTGGTAATGCCTGGTAATGCCAGCTGGAGTAGATGATTTAAATATATATAATGTATAATAATAATAATCTAACTTGAGAATACTCGTATGCAATGAGATTCCTTGAGACCACTTCAAAGAAATTGTCAACACACACTACTTGCATATTTTGAGAGTAGGCTTATGTGAGGAAAAGGAATACACAAGCTCCATAGCCATTGTTGGCCAATTCAAGTTTTTTTGAACGACAATTATCTACGTCGACTCATCGCACTTCCCCATTGGAAGCTCAGTCCCACTACGGCTAGACGTTCATTACAACAAGGCCTACGCTGGCATAGAGTTTAACACAATGTTCAACTGGATGAAACCCCATAAATACCCCTAGCCAGAACAGTGCCCCCCACCCAACGTGCAATGGGTGGGACTCCAACCCAGGTGTGAGGGGAAAAACCAGAATGCCTCAACCATGTTACCTTGGTCAATTCAAGTTTTTTTTACAGCAAGTTTTTATTCTACCGCAACTCTTTACACATAATACACAAGATTATTATTATTATTTTCATATTTTGTGACTGCTATGCGGTAGAATCGGAACAATCACAAATTTTGCAACCGCTTTATGACCTGCATCAAATGTTTAGTAAAAAACTTTTCAATTGTTTTTTGCTACAGTTTTGCGACTCTATTTAACGGGCCCAAATATTGCAATCAAATAATTTTTTTAGCATATTTTTTAACTTGTTTGTTTTGATTGCCCTGCTCGTTTATTTAGAAACTCAATTACGTGATTAGGAAATAAATTTATTTTCTAATTTAATAAAAATTAAGGAATGGCTTGTTTTAGTAAATCGCTAAAATAGAAACAGTACATGATAAAAATTAAACTTAACATTGTAAATAATAAATGATACACACAAAAAGAATGTAAAATTGTGAACAATAGATGAAGCTTAAAACAAACTATAGAGAATCTGAAAATTGGTTGATTCCGGCTCAACGCAATGATGTGAATTTGATCATTCTAAAGATAAACTGAACCACGGCAATAAGAAACAGTATGATTCCAGCAAGTAGCCTTCCATGAAGTACTGAAATATTTTCGCTTCAACACGCCAATATTTATGGACCAGTAACTATCATAGTGCTTCATTCCAAGATTCAATGTAATAGAAATCTAGGAAGGTGACATCTTTGCATATGCTGCTTATCATATTTGAAGCCTTTTCGTTTGAGCCTAAGTGGTTGACGATGACACCTGATTTTCCCAACCTGGCAATGTCTGCTGGAGTAGCAGCTAGCATATCCATGGCCATGCATATGATGTAACATAGGTCCTAACTGGAGTAGAATACTGCTCGTATGCAATGAGGTTCCTTAACGCAACTTCAAAGAAATTATCAATAAGCACTTTTGGCATCCTCAGAGTAGGATGATGGGAAGATTGATACAAATTTGGTGAATGGATATTTAGTGAATTATAATTTAAGGAAATTATAATTTATTAATAAATTCTTCATATGGTGAATTAAAGATTAAACTCTTGAATAGAGTTTTTATGTCTTTTAATTTGAGTCTTTATACCTCAAGTTTATATTTAAGTAGTTAATTAAGTGAGACTTTTCATTTATTCTCAACTTTTGTAAAACTAGTAGGCTATGTGTCTCATTTTGAGATAGAAACATATTGATAAACTCGGGTTACCTTGCTGGTTAAATGCATGCCTTAAACTTCCTTCTTCGTTGCTCATCTTTCTTCAATTGTATGCAGGAATTGTAGCCCTTCAATCGCTTTAAATAGATAGCATATTGAAAATGAACACCAAGGTGGTGGGTTGGGATTGGTGGATAGTAACATAAACATTTTCGATATTTAAAATATTATATTTAACAATTCTTATTTGTTTAAATATATTTTTATAATATATAACAATAAATTCCTATCATATTCAAAACTTTAATAATTATTTCATATTATACCAACGAAACTTAATTATCAATTAAATAAACTCCCATTACAGATATTATATTTGCCACTATTCTTCTACTTGTTTAATTACACATTAAATTACTACAAAGAAAACGAATGAAAAAGACAAAGATAACCTATATACATATGAATGACCTTAAAACACCCACTACATATAATTTGACCAACAACTTCTAGCAATATTTAAACAAAAATATGAACAGCTTGAAAAGAACTGACCTCGAAGACACACTCCACAACCATGAAAGAGAATAGTAAAATATGGAAGGAAAGAAGTATCTACGTTTAATCTTTATAAATTTGGTGGATCTGTGTATATAAAATTATATTAAGACAATATATGAATCCTCCGTTATAACGTGGTTGCGGTATTGGTTTGGTTCGGTTCGTTGCTACACTAATACTGTCACACTTGCTAGATCGGAGTTTGGCGTGATTTCTTGGGATCATTACTTATGCAGCGAAATATATAACCAAGGCTTGTGGAATGCGGAATGCTAAGTTATCTATGCACCTTCTACGTAGTTGTTCAATCTAAAAGCCTATCTTGAACATGTCAAGGTCTCATCTTCTAAGGTTCCGAAGATTTCGCCTATTTTCAACCGTGTCTTTGTTAAACGTTACCAAAAAATAATGTTTAAAAACGTTAACATAAAGTTAGTTGGTGAGTCCTCAAATTTAATTTGACATGATGGAAATCATTTTCCTTAAAAGGTAACAGTGTTTTACTTATTTTTTCCTGCTATATCCTTACGACTTAATTTTTTTCTTAAATCCAACTAGGGAATAAATGGATTAGATTTTGCGTAACATTTTAACACGGTTAGATTTTGCGTATCATTTTTAATATAATAGGATATATTTTAACATATGTTTTCCCCATGGTGTAACTAACACAGGTTGAACCTTCGTAGATGTAATGTGTTTTCTTTATTTCTCGATATCGTTTCGATCATATCAGACTTTATCTTTCTAGATTTTCTATTTCGATTGCTATACGCGTGACGCTACCATACGGGTATCGTCACAAAACTGAGAAATTTTGCTAGTTAATAAAACAACTTACAAAGTGTTATATAACTATCCATATAGTATATAATACTACGAATACTAAATACCCATCATTTGCCACCCGTCTAAGCATCACCAAAAGTCGTCGGAAGTCTGTCCCATTTTCCTCTCTCACTTTATCTTCTCCTCACTAATACATTATATGCTATATTCGAACACAACAGGGTTTTTGTTTATTTTCCGGAAAACGTTGCCTACGAAGATCGATCGGTTGTAACCATAGTCGCCACTGTTTAACCAAGTTGCCGGAGCCCTAAAAAGCAATCAACCACATAGTACGCACAAGGGTTCGTCTATGACTTTGCTGTTGTGGATGATGGCTAAGAAGGTGCCGGTGAGAGAGACATCGTTAGTTATGGTGCCGGTTGAGTGATTTGATTATGTTGGGCTCATGGATAATGCGTTTATTGCTGGCTAGGCAATGTTGAAGACGGAATTAAGTAAGGTTAATAAACACGAGAAAGCTTCTTGAGATTTAAAACATTATCATAAAAAATATTATGATTGAATATATTAGAAAATTAGGAGAAGACCACGACTACCAATATTATGATTTAATGTGATCTTAAACATAAGGTTTTATAAATTTTACAGAATACGTTTATATTTTAGTATTTTGGTTGTCAAACGCAAACCGAATTAAGATACAAAATACGTGAAGTTGACACTCGAATGAAACGCCCTATACGACTATATAACTTTAATGGCGCACTATCAACAATACATCAATCATCAACCATCAGCTATTAGTTAATATAATATAACAGGTTTCTTTACCCCGTGTTGTGGTGGTACGTTATTATGGGCATCAAATTGACATCAGTTACGTTCGTTATAGTACCATGCATACACTCGGTATACGAATCAACACATGTTTTACATCAACAGAAAATGAAAAAAAGCGAACACCGGTTCTGACAACGATGTTGTCCGAATGGTATCGATCAGTTCAGATCGTCGCAGTACTTGTAATGATATCCGTTTATCAACGCAGACAGAGTTGTATAAATGAAAATTATCGAAACCAAAAACCATAAAAATGAATATGTGTACATGTAGCAATGTTGTTCGGTAGAATACGTTACTTTATCGAAAGCAAAAACAATAAAGTTAAGTACCGGTACCGGTACCGATACCGATGTTGTTCGGTCGGTTTCGATTCAGTTAACTACGGTAGCGGCACACAATTCATTACCACAGAAACCATACGAATGAGTATATGTACAGGTACCCATATTGTTCGATACGGTATAGTAGAAATACAATGTCAGTTTATCTAAAACAATAACAATATAATAAATACTAGTACAGATACGAATATTATTCGGTCAGTTTCAGTTCTTTTTTGGTATGATAGCGGCACAATATTTGTTTTCAATAAAATTTATATCACAATGCTGAAAAAAAACAATTGCTTTCGGTTCGGTTTAGCAAGATAGCGACATAGCATCCGTTTTTAATAAATTTATATCACAATATTGAAAAAATAAACATAGAACCAAAGTATTAGACAAATATCAAAACTAGTCATTTGCCCCCCCCCCCCCCCCCCCCCGGGTTGCGGTAAGGGGGCGTAAAACCATGCTACCAACGTTACAGGGAGAGCGTAAAACCATGCTAAGTAGAAACCGAATGATGACCAAAACTGGGAAAAAGTGAAAATAAAAAGATGAATTTTTCTAAGTGGCTCACGTGACGTAAAACGTAGACAAAGTTGAATTTATACCGACATGTATTTGAAAGTCGAAGGGGAAAAAAACTTAAGGGACAACATGCAACTACCAAACATCATGCTAAATAATAACCACACGACGACCAAATTTGGAAAAAAAGAAGAAAATAAAACAAAAGTAGCAAAAAATAAACTCATTTAACTTTTGTGGCAGTATAATAAAAACCAAAATTTTATTACAAAACAAAAAACCTTCAAGTTAGGTTCGGTTTAGTATGATAGCGGCATAATATCCGTTTTTAATAAAGCTATATCAGAATGTTGAAAAACTAACATAGAACCAAGTTATTAGACAAATAATCAAAATATATGATAAATAAAATATTATTAAAAATACAAAACAATTACTAAAAATTCAAAATCAGTATTCATGAAGACTTTGCTTTAATATGTGTACTAGGTTGTTTCCCGTGCATTGCAACATTATGTTATCATGGGCATTCGATAGGTATCGGTTAGGTTTATTATGACCCTGGTACGATACATGCACTCGGTATATATATCAACACTTGTTTTATATCAAGTGAAAACGGAAAAAACGAACACCGGGACCGACAACAATGTTGTCGAAATGGTATCGATCAGTTCAGATCGCCACGGTACTAGTAATGATATTCGTTTTTCATCGCAGACAAAGTTGTATTAATGAAAATTATCGAAACTGGATATCATAAAAAATAACACAGGTACATGTAACAATGTTGTTCGGTAGGATACGTCAGTTTATCGAAAGTAAAATAATAAAAATAAGTACATGTACCAATAAAGATGTTCGTTCAGTTTCGGTTCGGTTGATTACGTTGCGGCACAAAATTCATTGCCTAACATAAACCATACGAATGATTATATCTACAGGTACCGATGATTTTCGGTACGGTATAGTAGCGATACGATGTCAGTTTATCTAAAGTAAAAAGAATATAAATAAATACTAGTTTATAGAAAATAAAAACAATATAAATAAATACTGGGGATGGGATTGGTATAGTATCCATACCCATACCCGTACTTGTACCGAATCTGAACAAAAATGAGGACCAAATAGATTGGTACGGTACGGGTACGGTATTTCAGTACGATACCCACTTTGGTACCATTTTGTTTTTATTTAGTTTTTGAGCACCCATACAGGTACTAAATAGGTAAAATTAACATGAGTACCAATATAGCACGTGTACAAAATAGGTAAATATGGTACGAGTACCAATACGATACGGGTACCATATAGGTAAAATCAATACGAGTACTTAAAATACCATAATACAAAATAAAACATAATATAAAAAACTTTTAAAGGTCTATATAAATTTGGTACCAGTACCCATATTCGTACCAATACCGAAAGTACCGAATACCAAAATCAATAAAACCGGGTACTGATACATCTACCGAATACCTAAAATCGGTACGGGAATAGGTACGGGTATTTGGGAATAAAAGTCTATCCCTACACTAAGGGTATTATTGCCAAAAAGCTCATGGACATGCCAGTCACATGTCAAAGATCATACACATGCATATTACACCATCTTTTTTAAACTCCTGTAACTTTTTATACGCGATTATTTAAGAAAAATACACCATAAAATCGGATGTTTTATTATTTTTCCAATGAGTTTACTATTCCTATACTTTTGCAATTAGAAAAAAGTCATGGACTGAGTGTTTAAATAAAAACGCCATAAAAATACACAGTTCAGAAAAACGCCATGAAATACCAAATAGAAAATGTCATAAAGCACCCAGTTCAGAAAAATCATTAAAAACTCAGTTGAAAACGCCATCAAAATACCCTAGTCAGAAAAACGCCATAAAAACCTAGTTGAAAATGCCATAGAAACACACAATTCAGAAAAAAAAACACCATGAAAACGAGGTAAAACGCTATAAAAACACAAAGTTGAAAACCCCATAGAAAACCAGTTCATCTTTTTTCGAAAAGTATATCACGCTGGATTTTATAGTGTGTTTTTTTTAATAATCATGTATAAGAAAAGTTATGGACGTTTAAATATGATGGGGAAATAGCATGTGATTAGCATGTACTCCTCCCGGTAGTTGGAAGGTTCTTAATAGTTACAAAAACGTCACCGTATCTATCTTAGCCACAAATCACAAAGATCTTGTTGTTGAATGGAAAAAATTGCGGAAAATCGAACAATTATACAATATTTGCCTTTTTTTTTTCTCACCGTTTTCACACTTTCAGCCGTTTTCTCCTTATCTCGTTTCTATACATATGTGTGTATATATATAACATAATAATAATTGTACACATTCTAAATACTCTCTCTCTCTCTCTCTCTATATATATATATAACATGGTGAGTAATAGTAATGTTTTTGTACCAATTGGGTGGCGTGTTCATTAACAAAGGCAAAGCTTTTAAGCACCTGAATTTTGGAGGGGAAGGTTTTTGGTTCAATCTCACTGATAGGAATTAAAATAAATTTGTCGTTAAGAAATTAGTAATGTTTGTGTCTTTTATGATTTTTTTGTGCTTTTTTATTGTAAATTTGGGGTTTTTTTAACTTTTTATAATAAAACTTTTCTTTTTGTAATGTTGCCACAAAAGTTAAATGAGTTTAGTTTTTATTGGTTTTTGTTTTACGTTATTTTCCGGATTTGGTCGTTTTTTTATCGAAGGTCAAAACTTTTTTTTTAGGGCAAATTGTCATGCGGACCTCGTCCACAACGCTGGGGACATTTAAGGGATGTAGTGCATTGCATCCAGGCAGGTTTGTGCAAGTGAAAAGCAGCCATAGGAGTTCTGTGTGATAAGAGATACCCAATAAGACTAAAAGGGAAATTCTATAGTGTTTTAGTCCATCGGACTATTCTATACATAATTGATAGTTGGGCCACCAAGAAGACACAAACGCGAAAGTTGCAAGTAGCAGAGATGAACGTATTAATTTGAATGTGCGAGCACACAAGGCTGGATCAAACAAGGAATGATGCTTTTAAGGCTACATTGGGTGTGGCACACGTTTTGGTTAAGATCAGGGAATGGAGATTAAGATTGTTTCGACATTTATACACAACACATTAGGAAGAGTGGAGACCCTTACACTGAAAGGGAGAAACAAAACCAGAACCAAACTAAACTAACATGATATGAGCAAATTAAACATGGTTTGTTATACTTTCACTTTTCTAAGGACATGATCGGCGAAAGAGTTATTGGAAATGTAGCATAAAGGTGGTCTTTGCATGTAGGGAGGCATATTGCTTTATCTTACCTTTGCTCAGGTGGTCTTAGCGTGTGTCACATCTATAGTTCATTTTTTTTCTCTCATTTTTTTATGTATTTTTTCTTTCCTTTTCTAGCAGGTACTTTATGTTACTTGTATTTATAAAAAAAATGAAAAAAATGTTTTTTGAGCCAAATGCCTCATTAGTACCCTATCTTCTAAAGATGGGAGTAAGGTTTAACTAAATCTCACCTTCCTAGACTCTGATTAACAAACCGACGTATTATCATAGAATGAATTCAATTACCTTAAGTTTTCAGGGAGTTTTTAAATCGACGTAACTACATATGGCGTTTCTGAAAAACATCTGTTCGTATCACATTCCTTTTGGCACATCCCTTTCTGTAATCTTAACTGTCATCAATCTCGTTTGTTACAACAAGATGGGATTAACGACTTTAATTAACAGAAACATTATTAGAGCAGTTAATCATCAATGATTATGGAATATGACAAATTGTATATACACAAATTGTGGAAGGAAATTGAGGACCAAACAAAGTAAGAGAATACAAAGCCATTTTGTTTTGAAGAAAAAGCTCCCAACTTTAGCAGCCTTAAGCAGTGGCTGCAGCCTTTTCTTCTTCCTCATGTGGCAGCTGAAGGGTGCAAATGAGGTTGCGATCGCCATACACATTATCTACACGGCCTGTCACCAAAACCTGATTTTAATAACACCCAAATACAAAAAAAAAATGAACATTTTTCTCAAAAAGATAAAGAGTGAGGAACATACATGTGGTTGGCCAGAACTTAGCGGCACGAAGCCATGAAGCAGGGTAGGCTGCGTATTCCCGAGAGTACGGTTTAGTCCACTTATCAGCCATGAGCACATGAAGAGGATGAGGAGCTCCCTGTGAATGCTATTTCATGTACAGAAGGTTAAAATCGTAATATTCTGTCATATAGACAACCGTTATTAAACGGTCTTTTTCACTTAGAATCACTTAAGTCTAATTCATTCAGTGCTACATCTTGATATCTTAGTTTTTAGAAGGCACACGAGGCTATCAGGAACATGCATATCTGGTTCCACATGGTCAACATTGGTCAAAATCAAAGAGATTATAAATGGTTTACGTGAAATATATCACACAAGTTCTTATTCAAAACTAATGGAACAAAATACCTTGATAACGTTGTAGTTAATGTCCGCATTTCCTTTCTCGATTTCAGCTATTTCTTTTCGAATGGAGATCAAAGCATCACAGAACCTGTCTAACTCTGCCTGCATATTAATAATAATTTTATGCATTATACAAAAGGGAGGATAGAGAATTATAATTAATTTTGGACAAACGTTTAACGTAGGAGAATACCTTGCTTTCACTTTCGGTAGGTTCAATCATTAGTGTTCCAGGAACGGGCCATGACATTGTTGGGCCATGAAATCCGTAATCTATCAGACGTTTAGCAACGTCTTCTGGCTCTATTCCTGCTGTAGCCTAGATTTGGAAATATAAAGGAGTTAGACTTGGAGATGTTGTGTAGATTACGACTAATAGTGGCAATTGGTCCAAATGGATACTTTTTAAGTGTTGTCAAATGGTTTGTGACGGGTCGGGTGGACCCACAAACATATTTTGTATCCATATATTTGGATTATTATAAAAAATAATAATAATGTTTAACATGATAAAAAAAACTATATTATTACAAAAATAATCCAACCCTTTTTTATTTAATATGAATTAGGTTTTTAATGCAATTTGGATACACTTCGGATGACCTTCAATCCAACCAAAGATATATATATATATATAACCCAAATTAGTGTTGTAAGAATCGCTAGGCGCTAGTCAGCGACAGCCGGTGGAGTACCGACTAGCGATTAATGGGATTAATCGGATTGGAATTTTATATTTAATTTTTAGTTTTATATGTATATACACACATTTTTATATGAAACTTTTTAAGACATGTTTTAACACCTTCTTCGACCCATATTTTGAAGTAGATAGGATTATTTGCCGGAATTTACATTTTTTGGCCGGAATTACTAGACTGCCATTTGACCATTGTTGACCGCCTAGCGATTAATTGGTCGATAAACCTCCGACTAGCGATTAATCAACGACAAATCAGAGGAAAGGTGCAATTTTTACAACCATGACCCAAATTGACCCATTTATCGCTACCTATAAATCATGATGGAGGTGAGCCAAATTTACCTTTAAGGGTCTCAAATCAACAATAAATTCATGGGCAACGGTTCCATTAACACCACGGAAAAGAATGGGATAGTGACTCTGAAAAGCAATCATAAAAGAGAAACATTAATTTCACAAGTAGCAATGACTACAGTTAAATACTAGCGCTAAAGCACTAAATACCATCAGAACCCACTATTCAAAAAGAAAATAAGACAAGAAACAAATGATGAAAAAAACAAACCTCAAGACGTTTTGCCATGTAGTTTGCATTCAAGATGGCTGTCTTTGATGCATCGGTAAGCCCCCAAGATCCCATCATGGCAATGTATGTATATGATATGGGCAAGATAAGGGCAGATCCCCAAGGTGCCGCGGAGATTGTACCAAGTGGCTCAACTTTTTCAGGCGCTGGTAACCCTCCGGTCCCAACCTTTAAATTCAAATTTTCAACCAAATGAGAGCTAACAAACCGTTTCTAAAAATACTATAAGATAAAATAACTTAGAAATGATATTTTTTTGGGCTTACCACAGGATGAGAAGGCAAGTAGGGAGCCAAGTGTTTTTTCACACCAATTGGGCCCATTCCGGGCCCACCTCCACCATGCGGTATGCAAAATGTCTTGTGAAGGTTCAGATGACAAACATCAGCACCAATCCACCTGGGACTTGTTAGACCAACCTGCAAGAATTCGACTTATTAACATACTATATATACTATAAATATGCAATTTTGTCACATCAACCAACTTTTGCCCCTCAACTTTGGCATTAACCAACTTTAGCCTCTCGACTTTGGTAATGACATGTTTAGCCTCTTTAACTAAAACAACTTTAGCCCCTCACTTTAATAATGACATGTTTAGCCCCTTAACTACATCAAACAACTTTAGCCCCTCATCTTTAATAATAAACAACTTTAATAATGACATGCTTAGCCCCTAAACTTAAATAATGACATGTTTAGCCCCTCAACTTTAATAACGACATGTTTAGCCCCGTTAAATAAAACATCAAACAACTTGAACTTTGCGATTTGCTTATTTTTATCTACGTTTCAAACCCGGTGCGGAGTGCGTGTGGTAACCCACTAGTTTTTCTTAAAAGGTCATAAATTAAAGAAATATATTATACCTGTGCATTCATATTGGCTCCATCCATGTAAACCTGACCTCCATTGTCATGAATAATTTTGCAAATCTCGTCAATACCCTCTTCATAAACTCCATGGGTCGAAGGATACGTTACCTAATATTTAGAGGAACAAAAAAAGCTATATTTGTTTATTATATATTTATATGAACATTAGAATAATCTTTATTTTTTAATGAAGATGTGCGTACCATTAGAGCTGATAGATTGTCCTTATTTGCTTCAGCAGCCTTCCGTACCTCTTCAATATTAATATTACCTTTAGCATCGGTTCCAACAGTAATGATCTTCATCCCGCACATAGCAGCACTTGCGGGATTTGTTCCATGTACGGGAATGATGCATACGTTTCTATGATGATCTCCTCTCGCCTGTAGTTGATCAAAGCAAATTTTCTTAAAATGACAATTTATATTTTATAACTACAATCATAACTTATATATTATATTTGTTAACAGATTTTATATAACAACCATGTAAAATTTTCACGATTATTTTTTTAATGATATTAATAAAAAGAAATGCAAACGAAAGGTATTTAAACTATACCATGTGATATGCGCGGATAACCATTAGCCCGGCATACTCTCCAGCAGCACCAGCATTAGGTTGCAAAGAGAATGAATCAAACCCAGTGCGGTACACAACATATCACCCTAATTCTTAAACATTTCCTGTAAATAAATACCACAGATATTTAATTAGACAATAATATAACTTGAAAGTTAAAGTTAAAAAAAGATGTTATGATTACTTGATATCCTTGTGTTTGTTCAATAGGTGCAAAAGGATGCATATCTGCAAAGGCTGGCCATGTCACCGGCATCATCTCGGTAGTTGCGTTAAGCTTCATTGTACACGACCCCAAGGGGATCATACTGTGACACAATGACAAATCCTTCGACTGCAATTTGCTGATATATCTAAGTAGCTCATGCTCTGTGTGGAAACTAAAGAAAAAAATACTTTAAATTTCAAAATTCAAAGAGAAACAAAAAAAAAGAACTGGGACGGTTGAAATGGGTGGGTTGCATAACAGGTCAAGACGTTTCAAATCAAATTGTTTTAGTTCGGGTCAAAAAGGGTCAGGTTGGGCCGACCTGGCAAGCAGGTTTTCAAAATTTTCTAAAACATAATGTGTATTTTATCCACATAACAAACATGTTGCATGAATCGGAGCGCATTATGCGAAATCGGCGCAATGTTCTCGCATCATGTAAACGCAACGCATCAGCTATGGTGATGTGCTCTCATTGGCACATGAGGCGCATCACGCATTATGAGCGCATTTTAAAACCAACTAACCAAGGTTATAATATCATTATCAGTAGCAACCAAACGTTTTTCATAAAGTGACATAGTATGCATTTAAATACACTTTGAATGACTTTCGGTCTACTTGACCAGTAACTTTTTAGTTGAGTCCTTTAGTTTAACACAGTTTACCCTTTGGAGATAAAAAAAAAAGGACACAAATCAACCTGTTTATAGGTAAATGGGTCAAAATGGTCAAAAAGTAAGAAAGAAACATACGAGTTAAAAATTGGATGTGTCATATACGGAGTCTCCCTTACAAGCCCAGAAGGGATGACATTTTGAACCTCTGGTGCAAGAGATGCAGCAGTGAATGTCACCTACGATCAACGAGAAACTTTAAGTAGCTTTCCAATCAAGGATGTCTGTATTCGATTATTTATATATATTATAGTATCCATATGAATAAAATACTCACCGGTTTGCCCAATGAAAAAACTTTAAACAATGTATCAACATCTTCAATGGTGGTTGTTTCATCAAATGCGACGGTAATCTAAAAGCAAAACATAAGTCAATTAACTTCAAGATTAAAGTCAATTGTTTGCTAACATTAGAGGTGGCAAATGGAACAATCAGCTAAGAAGTTAATGTGGTAAAATATCAGATACCGGTCAAGGACCGATATTTGAGATATAGGTTATCGCGGTGGGATATCGGTAACTTTAATATAATGTTATATATATATATATATATATATGTATGTATGTATATATATATGTATGTATGTATATATATATGTATATGTATATATATAGCAATTTAACACTAACAATTCAGTGTACTCTCTTACCATTAACAAATTAACCTTTTGCAACTTGCAAAACACTAATAATTGTAGCAAGTAGGAACTGATTAAGACTTAAAACACCAACATTTAACACTAACAATTAAGACTTAAAACACTAATAGTAACAATAAGAAGAAAGACGCTGATATATATCGGTCAATATTGCCGATAATATCGGTAACGATATTTGACACCGATATTTTACATGGGGACCGATAACCGATTTATCACCAATATTAACCGCATACACAGTCGGTAACAGATCAAACACGTAACTTTTTGTACGTGTCAAGTTGGGTTGACCCGAAACACTTTTTATCCATTCTTTAAAATTATGCATATATAATTAGTGTTTAATATATTATCATAATAAAATAATACTAATCTATTTTATTAGAAAAATGATTTAGGGGGTTCTGGGAATTAAAAAATACACTTTGGACTTTCAACCTCCAAGAAACATGGGGCCCATTTACCTTTTAAGCTAATTTTATAATTTTACCTGTTAGACCAGTTATACATAATATATAAACATCAACCCATTCATAAGTAACTGGGCCAAAACTGCCACCTTTAGACAGCATATTGAAGAATGAAAACATGCTTACAGTGTTTTTGTCAACAATACGAAGATTCATCTTGTGTTTAAGAGCTTCTTCAGCTATTGCGGCTGAATCTGTACATTTTATCTTAACGGTGTCAAAAAAGGAAGACCTTGGACATCTACTGTCCCAAGTTTCTTTAATCCCGCAGCAAATGTTGCAGCAAGTCCATTGACACGTTGCGCGATTGTTTTTAGGCCTTCAGGTCCGTGGTAAATTGCATACATAGCAGCTATATTTGCAAGCAATGCCTACATAATAATAGAATATGTGAACGACAAAAATCCGAATAACATGTTTCAATATTTGGGATATCGATATGCGGATCCGGGATTCAGACTAGGGTATACACTATTGTAACAAAAATCTCCAGGGGATGCAACACAATAAAAACATTCTTTGTCTTTCTACTCTTATGAAAAATGCATGCAAATATCCATGCTCTTATGATTATGTGATACTTAATTATCAGAATCAAATAATCTCAAGATAACAAATTGTCAAAGATACTTTTGTTTCTTGAAGACGGCTGGCAAATCGTGTCTTGTCATGTTTAACATGTCTCTGATGACCCAAATAACACAGGTATTAAACATGAATACAACTCGTTTAACTATTTTTATATCTCATGTCTAAAACACAGTTGTATGTTTTATGTACCAAGAAGAAGAAATGATGGATCCTAGCCTCATAATTTTATTTATTTTTAAAAAAGGTAAAAAAAATCACGTAGTGTACTTTTAGTAAATAGGTCTAATCGTGTCTTATACATGTGACCTATTGCCAGCCCTTGAAAATAGATCTAGAAATTTATTTAATGATAAGTTAACACATAAAATGACCAAAAACAGACATTTTTGAAAGGAATATATGAGATGCATCTTGTAAGATGGAACAATAGCCTCTAAAATTATATCAAACAAAGGGGTACTTTTGTGATTTAGTTTTATCTTATGATAATCAATTTTGTTGTATGAAACTGGTTATTTGACCAGAAGCATAATTTGTTTACCCATATACTAAATATTGTAGTTTCAATAATCGTATTAACAGTTTCAAAACACAAATCCAAACACCCCCAAACACACCAGAACTCACAACCTAAATACTATACATATCAAATGACACAATTATAACAGACAACATAACAAGACTTATCAAGTTTGTAAAATAAAAAATTAAAATTTAACAAAAACAATACCTGAGCTGTGCAAATGTTGCTAGTAGCTTTATCCCTCCTGATATGCTGCTCTCGTGTCTGCATGGCCATACGCAAGCAGGTTTACCAGTCGCGTCAACACTAACACCAATAATCCTTCCGGGCATCATCCTCTTATACTCCTGCGACGTCGCCAGAAACGCAGCATGCGGACCACCATACCCCATCGGAACACCAAACCGTTGCGCCGAACCCACCACAATATCAGCCCCAAACTCACCAGGCGGCTTCAACACCGTCAACGCCAACAAATCACTAGCCATAACAACCTTTACCCCGTTCGTGTGCGCATGCTCAACAAACTCACCGTAATCAACCACCTCACCTTCGGTCCCAGGATACTGCACCAACACCCCGCAAACATCACCCGACGAGTAATCGAAATCCTTCAAATCCGACACCACTATTTCCAAACCGAAGCCGTCCGCTCTAGTCCGACAAACGTCAACCGTCTGCGGGTGACAATTTGTCGCGATCAAAAACCTCTTCTTCTTCCCTTTCTGGATATTATTACACATAGCCATTGCTTCAGCAGCCGCAGTCCCTTCGTCGAGCAACGAAGCGTTCGACATCGGCAACCCCGTTAATCCGTAATCATCGTTTGAAAGTCAAGCAAAGATTCGAGTCTCCCCTGTGCAATCTCGGCTTGATAAGGAGTATACTGAGTATACCAACCAGGATTTTCCATGATATTCCTCAATATAACACCAGGAACATAAGTATTATAATACCCCATACCAATAAAAGACTTAAATACTCTGTTTTTAGAAGCTAAATCTTTCATATGCTCAATCATTTGTGACTCACTCAACCCTTCATCAAACTGGGTCAGTTTCATTTCCCCTATTCGAATCGATTTCGGTACAGTTGCATCGATTAGACAATCTAGATTCTCAAACCCTACAAATTGAGCCATTTTCCCCTGTTCTTCAGGAGTAGCAGAGTTATGACGGCGAGGGAAAGTGTCACTGGGTTTTAACGATTCGATCGATATCGATCGGGTTTGCAAATCAAATTTGCGAACATTTGTGTCTGATCTAGAAATTTGGGTGAAACTAGTGTGTGAAAATGATGAAGAAATGTACCTTGAAGATGAACAGAATGCAGGGGATAATGGGTGTTGTTTGGATTGTGAGATTAAGCGGTTGATGAGGGATTTGTTTGCTAGTTTTCGAGCTCGATCCATTGTGGGTGATGAGTGAAGGTGAAAAGATGATCACCCACTTCAAGATTATTGGGGTTTAAGGGATCAAGATGATTGATTTTTGATGAATGAGAGTGAAAAGATGATCACCCACTTCAAGAAAAGTGGATTGAGAGGTGGGTATGTTGTTTTTTTAGTGTTTTATGGTGGTGGGCTAGTGGGTTGGTGAGTAGGGGTTGTTGGAGATACACTCATATCATGTTTATTTGTGAGTGTGACCGAGTGTTGGGGATGTTATGTTATTGGTCCTTGTGGTATGTGTATATGGTCACATTTGGCTTGTTAGTTATGTAAAAGTGTATAAATAAACTTTTTAGTGCTTTTTTATTGTTATAGATTAGATGAAGTTATTCATACCACATAATACATGTTTTGTGTTGGATAAACGTTCTATATAAAATGCATTTAGAAAAAAAACATGTGGAAGAACCATGAAGCGACGTTAAGGTTATTGCCTTTTGGCCTACATGTCACGAGTTCTAGACGTGAAAATAGCTTCATTCAAAAATGCATGATAATGATGCATGTATCAAGCCCAAGTTGGCCTGACCCCTTGACCTCACGCATATAAGAGTCTCGTACACCAGGGTTGCTCATTTAAAAAACATTTAATTATCAAATGTAAATCGTTGAGTTTCTTATATATATATATATATATATATAAGTCGGTTAACGTATAATATGACTAATCTTGTGATGCGTACACGATAACCACAGCCAGACAATTTGATACAATCTACTCTTGATTAGACACGATGGCACGATCGTAATAAGCAAACATTCTGATAGAAATTTAGGAGAAAATGACATAACTATCGATTTCACTCTCTCATTTATCATACGCGATTCGGAAACTGAATACCAAATGGAAGTGAAATTCTAGCCCTAAAATCTCTCATTTATTGCTTTCGATTCGATACACATTTTTCTCGCTTCCAATTATGCACACAATTAAGCCATAAACCTTCCATTGCCATGGAACCTCATCGACTACTGCAGCACTCCACTTCAACTTACCGGAGTCATTTTTTACTCTGCTCAGCATATTTGCTAATCACGCATGTTATAATTATTTAATGAAGCATGTTATATAAATCTAGTAATAATGTATTTTGTTAATCACGCATGTTATAATTATATAATAAAGCATGTTATAATTATGTAATGAAGCATACTATATAAATATAGTATTAATGTGTTTTGTTAATCACGCATGTTATAATTATGTAATGAAGCATGTTATAATTACATAATGAAGCATACTATATAAATTTAGTAATAATGTGTTTTGCTAAACACGCATGTTATAATTATGTAACGAAGCATGTTATATAAACTAGTAATAATGTGTTTTGCTAATCACGTATGTTATAATCATTTAATGAAGCATGTTATATTAATCTAGTAATATTGTTTTGCTAATCACGTATGTTATAGTTATGTACTGAAACATGTTATAATTATGTAATGAAACACGCTATATAAAATGTCGTTTGCTAATCACGGATATTATAGAAAAGAAACAAAACATGTGAATACGCATGTTGGACGGGTCCCCTGTTTCGACATTGTTTGAATTCAGATTTCGAACTTCTTCAATTGAGTCATGATCATCTTCCATTTCAACATCTTTTGTATTTCGTCTGACACTACTCTGTGGATCCATTGTAATCGAGTTTAATTGAAACCCTAATCACTGAGATTTAACCGCAGTGTATAGTTTTAGAATTTCTGAAATATTTGAAATTCATCCGAATCATAAATACCGGGACCGTGGTGTAACGAACTCGCAATCTGGTGTTGAAGGGAGTTATTTGATTTTCCAGCGAAAGTGAAAATAAACGAATGACACGCGTCATGATCTGGTATTTAACACACACACTCTCTCTCTATTATATATATATATATATATATATATATATATATATATATATATATATATATATATATAGGGATGGGTTAAATGAGAACCACATTGAGTTGTGAGAACTGTGAGGCCTAGGTCATCCAAAAGGTTTTTCCAAAAAAAAATTCTAAAAAATCACTTGTTTCAGCAAAAAAATTTAAAAAATACCCATACACACATTTACATGAGGCGTAAAAAAATATTTATCTTCATAACGAAATTTACATCAACACGTAAAAAAACTTACATTAGGCAAAACTACGGACTCGACATATTTTTACTTTACCGATGTGTTTATAAATATTTTCATCTACATTTGTGCAAAAAATTATGGCCCAACTCGCGCGGTAAGTAGGAGTTCTTACGAGTCTCATAACTCGCGGTGCTGGGCCCTATAAATATATATAGGGGAATGATAGAGAGAAAAGACACTTAAGTTACGAAAACTCAAGAAAACCTTATCCAACAAACCTTTTTTCTAAAACAAATTAGGGAGTGTAAGTTACATGTTTTTGAACGTTTTGAGCCAAAGTAACCAAAAGACGCCGAGTGAGTTTTTTATTAAAAAATTGAAAATTCAATTTTTAACATATATATATAAATTATAAAAAAAAACTTGTCTTTTTTTGTTTTTTTTGCTCAAAACGTTCAAAACATATAACTTACATTCCCAAGGTTTTTTAGAAAAAAAAGTTGTTATATGAAATTTTTTGAGTTTTCATAACTAAAGTGTGTTTTCTCTTTTATAATTCCCCTATATGTTTTATATATATAGTGTGAGGTTAATTGGGAACACTAAAAAAGTGGAGAACTGAGGAACACTACTAAAAATTTAACTTAACATATTAAAAATTATTTTTTTTAATTTTTTTGGCGCTTTCCCTTATAAATACTTATAGAAGCATTTTTTTAGAAAAAAATCAAAAATTAAATAAATAAAAAATAGTTAGAAAAGGCTTAATTTTTATTTTTTACAAAAATGATTTTTCTATTGGAATAATTTCTACCCATTCTATAAGAAAAAGCGCTAAAAAAATTGAAAAATTTAAGCATGTTAAATAAATTTTATAAAATATATTTTTAACTATTTTTAAATATTTTTTATATTTTTTAGTGTTTTTTATTAAAAATGCTTCTACATGTATTTATAAGGAAGAACGTCGAAATATTTTTAGAAAAAGTTGATTTTTAACATGTTAAGATGAATTTTTAAGAGTGTTCCCAAGTTTCCCACTTTTTTAGTATTTCTCAATGATCTCTCCCGTATGTATATATATATATATATATATATATATATATATATATATATATATATATATATATATATAAACGGGATCAGAAGAAAACGATTGGAAATGTGAAACAGTGAGAACGGATCCTGGTCGAACACGTGTCAGGGGCGCTAAATGATATGCGAGGTACGATTGTCATTATTCAAGTCCGTTTAATAAATGGCGTTATAATTCATTTTAAAACAAAAGTCAATCAGATATCGCGTGTTGTTCTTTATTCTTGTTTATATGGCGTTTTATTTTCAAATTTATTTTCAAAGCAATATTTTTGAAAAATGTCGTTTTCATTAAAATGTTTTAGGGTTACAGTAAATTTGAATTATGACGTTTTCATTACGAATGGCGTTTTACACCTTGGTACGTATATCTGAAGTATCGCGTTTTCATTAAAATGTTTTAGGGTTACGACAAATTTGTTATTCTTAATGTTTATCAATAAACTAATGGTTTGTTCATTATTGTAACATCCGTCAAAAAAAGGGTTTCCAAAACCCGCTTCGTTTATTAATCGAATATCCAGTTAAAAATTTTCGTTGCTTATTTAATGCTCAGATAAATTTTAAACGATACATAATTAATATATAAATTAGAATCTTAAAACATAATTGTTAAATAACAAAAAAATAACGAATTTAAAAAAAAGGTGGAGACGCCGGGTTTCGAACCCGGGTCACCCACTAACTTGTACACACACAGTTTTCACCACTCCGCCACATGCACAGGTTGTGAAGAAACTTAAGCAAATAAAACTTAAAGTCTCACCCGCGAACAATCCGATTTAACCAAAAACTGAAACCGCCATTTTCAAGCAAAACCGAAATCAAGTTTTCCGTTCAGCGCACAATCTGGTTCCAGTCATTGAAATCTCTAACGGAAACCCAATGAATACATGTGGTAACCGATTGAATTTAATGGTGCGATAAACATAGATTGAAACCGCCAATCAATCTTCAATCTATCATTGAATTTTCCGTTGAGTTCGCGATCATCCTGAGCATAACAGACAACTGGGCATCGGTTATAACCAACCCATTGACTCAATTCGAATCAAAGCTGATCAAATCGTATGATTTTAGAAATCGAAACCGAAATGTAATTTAATTCGAGTTATACTATATATATCGATGTATTCATCATTTGAGCTCGCGAGTCTATCAAACTTACTCTCTCAAACTTACTCTGAAAACCTCGCCGCAAGTCGCCGGAATCCTCTGCAAGTTGACCGAAAGTTATCGCCGGAAAACCGAAGAATCTATCCCACTGTTGCCTTACTTTATAAACAGGACATCTAGAGCTCAGACCGAAATCACCCACACACACCTTAAACTCCCTGTAGAGTCTCTGTCGCAAGAACTACATTGCCGGAATTTGGTGCACTCGCCGGAGATTTTCACCGGAAAACCGAGATTTTACTTCTAGTTGGTATATTTCTTTAACTTCTCTATCTATCATTCTGTATGTTACGAATCTTTGAACAATCACCCAGAATTGTCTAGAAATCGATTTCAGGTGGGTTATGTACTGGGCTTCGGGTTTAATGAAGAAGATGAACTGAAATCAGTAGTTAAATGTATTTGGAAACGGAAATTATACCGGGTTAGACACACAGTCCAGTGGTGGACTGTGTGCATATTTAAATCATGGTCCCGGGTTCGACTCTGTCCTTGTTTCGATTCGTCACAATATTCAAACCTTTTTATAAAACCCAAATACGGAACTTGACAGTAAGTATATAAGAGAAATAAAAATCATAATATAAACGGGTTAGTCACCCAGCCCAGTTGGTAGGGCTGGGTGCGTTGCAAGACCAAGGTCTCGAGTTCGAAACACATACTGCGCACCGGTTCGATCAGTTAAAACCCTGTTTAAATAAATTAATTTCTGAATTAATCTAATTAATATATAAATATAATTAAAATCAGATTTATTTCGGGTTAGACACGTAGCTCAGTTGGTAGAGCTGCGTGCACGCGTACGGGAGGTCACGAGTTCGAACCTCACTCAGCGTACATAATAAACACAATCAGACCGGTCAACGGTCAAAGTCAACGGTCAAAGTCAACGGTCAACATTTTTTTCTTTATTTATTTAATCAGAAAATTATTTAAAAATACTTAAAAATAATATTTTTAAAGTTAAAAAATGTCCTTAAACTCACAAAAATAAATCCTATTAAGGTTATGAATTATTAATCTCAAATAAAATCCATTTATTTACCGAACCATTATGTTATTATTTAGGTTAGTTTCTATCGTGGTTAAATCCAAATTCGTGCGCATTCATCATCAATCCAAGAAACGCAACCACTGTGAGTGAATTCTTACAAATCCCCTTTTTATTCATGTTTTGGGGTGTATCATGTGTTGCTTAAATTAATTCGCTTATTCAAACTCGTGCTATACCATTATATGATCTAAACTTAGAATGTAAATATTGTTTGTTGTGATGTATTACATATTGTCAAGTTGTGTGCAAATTATTCATTAGGCCCATCAGTTCCTCGTGGGAGACGAGTTGAACAACGCGTGCCTCAAAATCAATCATTTGGTGTATATGTGTGCAATAATTAATATTATGTGTTTTGTGATTAAATTTACATTTACGGTTACTCATGTGTGGTTATGCACTTTATTTTATAATCGATACAATAAACACGTTTAAATGTTTTCATAGGATTCACTCGCCAACTTTTTGTTGACCCAAAAACCATTTTTTTACACATGATACAGGTGGACAGGTTGAAGCAAGGAACACATAGGAAATTGCCTTAGAAGAAAAATAATGAAGTCTTGAAAAATGTATAGAACATGTTGTACTAGTACGATTGATTGTAATGATTCTCCTTTAAATAGAAATAATAAATATGAAACGTTATAAAAAATGTCATGAGCTTTGATGAAAACCCAATCATGCCCCGTTCACCTTTTCCGCTGCGGGTCGGGGTGTGACAGAGTGGTATCAGAGCTTTTGACTATAGGGATATAGGATAGGTTATTAGACCCTTAGAGCCTATACTATAGTTGATTAGATTTTAATTGTTTAAGTGGTTACATGCAAACTCATGATGTTTATTTGTTTCATATTTATTACATACACAAATGCATGCAAACACTTCCAATATTATATTTTGTGATACTTAATGAATCATACTTATAGTCGAACATAACATGCTTACATATACAATCAACACGCATATTTCAATGTTCACATATTCAAATCATCCTACTTCCATTATTCAAGATTTTGTCGCATTTTTTCATTTTTCAATCTCATCAAAGTGAGTTCTACGACGGGCATGTAGTAACTGTAAGGGTACGAGTACCAGTAGTCGGAACGTCCTGTCTAGGTTGGCATTCGTATAAATCCAATATAACGGACCAGTTTGCCTACCTGGGGATTAACGATGAGAGTACGAAGGACCTATTAGGCCAAAGCATGCCACACCAAACGTCGTTCGAACTAACCCCACTTTGAGGTATCACCGTGTCCACACCTGGATGCACTCCAAATTTCATACGTTACATACATATTTCTCGATTTTCTCTGGGTTTTTGTGTACGTTACCAGGCTAACACATGCGAACCATATGAAAGACCCGGTATCATGGGGGCCCACATGATTACGAAGGTGAAGTATGGCGGCATGCAAGGCCAAATTACGAGCAAAGCCCAAGACATCCTATGGATGTAGTAGATTTATTATTCTATATTTATTTTATATTCATTCCTAAATACGACACATGACACCTAAAACGTCAAACTCATACTCTCGATGCGTATTCCTTGTAGATGTCTTCTAGTCTCGCTCGTAGAATAATGAAAGCAGGAAAATCCCGCGAGCGCATGACTGCCAAAATCGCTCAACAAATGGCGGCCGTAATACCCAACATCGTAGTTCAAGTTCAACAAGCCCTTACCGCTAATCCCGACAACCCAATCAATCAAGAAGATCAAAATGTTATCAACCCTCTCCCAAATACCACTAAATGCACCTTCAAGCATTTCAAATCCTGCAACTTTGGAAGCAGCCATGGAGTTAGCTGCAGAGCTCACCGAAAACCGCATACGGAATAAAGATTTCAAGGAGGAGAAGAAAAAAGATAAAGCATCAACTGAAACCTCAAACTCCACCCAAACCGAATCCCCTTCTCAACCCATTTCTAAGAGAAAACGAGGTGGGCAAATTTTCGCTGTCACCCAACACAATCAACCAGCTTCACAAGCCGTACCCCTCCAAGCTATCCCAATCACTCAAGTAGCACCCAACTCAACTTACCCAGATAAAAAAAAACCTTACATTGGACCTCACCCTCAATGCAACACCTGTTTCTATCACCATCCATCTACCTTACCTTGTCGACTATGTGCGAATTGTGGACGCTATGGTCATTTGAGCAAGGCTTGTCGCGCCTCTCAAAAACCAAACCTCACCCCCTACTCAAAACATGATCCAAGCATATCAACAACCCCAATACCCCATATTTCCATATGTTCGAGCTTGTTTTTAATTGTGGTGACCCTACCCACTTTAGAAACACGTGCCCTCGATTGGTTAACATCATAAACGCCCAAGCTCAAGCAAACCCAGTTAACCAAGCAAATCAAGAAAACCTAACCACTAGGCCACCAGCAAGAGGAAGAGCTTACAACATCAACGCCAATCCTGTTGAAGATAATAACGGCCCAAACGAACCACCCAACTAGCTTTCCTTCACCAAAAATCAAGATTCAACTCCAACCGTTTAGTTTTTATGTTTCCTTTATGTTATCTCAATCTTTACGTATCTCAATTATAAATTGGAAATTTATATATCCAAGAATCTTAATGCGAATTACTATTTCAGTTTTGTTTTATACTCATTGATTTAACATTCATATCATCATACATCTCGACGTATCTCAATCTCATCATTCAAAGAAGTTGGGTTGTGTCTCACTTTTACCTAGACTAACCCCTTCATCATAACAAACGAGAGAGGTACTGTCATCATTCAATCATGTATACCTTCAGATTTGAGACTCAAGTTTTGGTTGTTGTGTTTGTTTATGTTTTAGAGTCACATAGAACTAATCATAACTTACTGATAAAGCCAATGAAAATCTGACAAGAATATGGTGGATACGCCGCTGGTACTTCCTATATATAAGTATTCTTGCCAAAGGATCAGAGGCATTGTCAGGCGGTTATGAGAAGTTCCATGTAGGATTTAGTAATGTCATGGTTGAAGTTTGTTTTATACTCACTGATTTAGCATTCATATCATCATACATCTCAACGTATCTCAATCTCATCATTCAAAGAAGTTGGGTTGTGTCTCACTTCTACATGGACTAACCTCTTCATCATAACAAACGAGAGAGGTACTGTCATCATTCAAACATGTATACTTTCAGAATTAAGACTCAAGCTTTGGTTGTTGTGTTTGTTTATGTTCTAGAGTCACATAGAACTAATCATAACTTACTGATAAAGCCAATGAAAATTTGACAAGAATATGGTGGATACGCCGCTGGTACTTCCTATATATAAGTATTCTTGCCAAAGGATCAGAGGCATTGTCAGGCGGTTATGAGAGGTTCCATGTAGGTTATGGTGGTAGAAGTTTTGTTTTAGGATATAACCTTATCTTTCCAAACGTATCGATTCTCTCAAAACTCTTGTGCATGAGATCATACCTAGTCAATCAACTCTGTTTATCAATATTCCTTATCTTAGGCATTAAAAAGCGATTCCTGTAGCAGGGTATCCAACCCTTACTAGGAACGTTGCCGCCTCCAATAAAATTTAAACTTTCACCCTCTTCTGATTATGTAATTGTCAAATTAAAGCACCCTCTTCAAGTCAAACATACCACTACTACTTAAATTTCGGAACGAAATTTCTAAAAGTAGGGGATACTGTAACATCCGTCAAAAAACGGGTTTCCAAAACCCGCTTCGTTTATTAATCGAATATCCAGTTAAAAATTTTCGTTGCTTATTTAATGCTCAGATAAATTTTAAACGATACATAATTAATATATAAATTAGAATCTTAAAACATAATTGTTAAATAACAAAAAAATAACGAATTTAAAAAAAAGGTGGAGACGCCGGGTTTTGAACCCGGTTCACCCACTAACTTGTACACACACAGTTTTCACCACTCCGCCACACGCACAGGTTGTGAAGAAACTTAAGCAAATAAAACTTAAAGTCTCACCCGCGAACAATCCGATTTCAACCAAAAACTGAAACCGCCATTTTCAAGCAAAACCGAAATCAAGTTTTCCGTTCAGCGCACAATCTGGTTCCAGTCATTGAAATCTCTAACGGAAACCCAATGAATATATGTGGTAACCGATTGAATTTAATGGTGCGATAAACAGAGATTGAAACCGCCAATCAATCTTCAATCTATCATTGAATTTTCCGTTGAGTTCGCGATCATCCTGAGCATAACAGACAACTGGGCATCGGTTATAACCAACCCATTGACTCAATTCGAATCAAAGCTGATCAAATCGTATGATTTTAGAAATCGAAACCGAAATGTAATTTAATTCGAGTTATACTATATATATCGATGTATTCATCATTTGAGCTCGCGAGTCTATCAAACTTACTCTCTCAAACTTACTCTGAAAACCTCGCCGCAAGTCGCCGGAATCCTCTGCAAGTTGACCGAAAGTTATCGCCGGAAAACCGAAGAATCTATCCCACTGTTGCCTTACTTTATAAACAGGACATCTAGAGCTCAGACCGAAATCACCCACACACACCTTAAACTCCTTGTAGAGTCTCTGTCGCAAGAAATACATCGCCGGAATTTGGTGCACTCGCCGGAGATTTTCACCGGAAAACCGAGATTTTACTTCTAGTTGGTATATTTCTTTAACTTCTCTATCTATCATTCTGTATGTTACGAATCTTTGAACAATCACCCAGAATTGTCTAGAAATCGATTTCAGGCGGGTTATGTACTGGGCTTTAGGTTTAATAATGAAGATGAACTGAAATCAGTAGTTAAATGTATTTGGAAACGGAAATTATACCGGGTTAGACACACAGTCCAGTGGTGGACTGTGTGCATATTTAAATCAGGGTCCCGGGTTCGACTCTGTCCTTGTTCCGATTCGTCACAATATTCAAACCTTTTTATAAAACCAAAATACGAAACTTGACAGTAAGTATATAAGAGAAATAAAAATCATAATATAAACGGGTTAGTCACCCAGCCTAGTTGGTAGGGCTGGGTGCGTTGCAAGACCAAGGTCCCGAGTTCGAAACACATACTGCGCACCGGTTCGATCAGTTAAAACCCTTTTTAAAAATTAATTTCTGAATTAATCTAATTAATATATAAATATAATTAAAATCAGATTTATTTCGGGTTAGACACGTAGCTCAGTTGGTAGAGCTGCATGCACGCGTACGGGAGGTCACGAGTTCGAACCTCACTCAACGCACATAATAAACACAATCAGACCGGTCAACGGTCAAAGTCAACGGTCAAAATCAACGGTCAACATTTTTTTATTTATTTATTTAATCAGAAAATTATTTAAAAATACTTAAAAATAATATTTTTAAAGTTAGAAAATGTCCTTAAACTCACAAAAATAAATCCTATTAAGGTTATGAATTATTAATCTCAAATAAAATCCATTTATTTACCGAACCATTATGTTATTATTTAGGTTAGTTTCTATCGTGGTTAAATCCAAATTCGTGCGCATTCATCATCAATCCAAGAAACGCAACCACTGTGAGTGAATTCTTACAAATTCCCCTTTTTATTCATGTTTTGGGGTGTATCATGTGTCGCTTAAATTAATTCGCTTATTCAAACTCATGCTATACCATTATATGATCTAAACTTAGAATGTAAATATTGTTTGTTGTGATGTATTACATATTGTCAAGTTGTGTGCAAATTATTCATTAGGCCCATCAGTTCCTCGTGGGAGACGAGTTGAACAACGCGTGCCTCAAAAACATTCATTAGGCCCATCAATTCGTTGAACAACGCGTGCCTCAAAATCATTCATTAGGCCCATCAGTTCCTCGTGGGAGACGAGTTGAACAACGCGTGCCTCAAAATCAATCATTTG
The DNA here is from genome assembly GCA_947069175.1 of Scalesia atractyloides. NCBI lineage: Eukaryota > Viridiplantae > Streptophyta > Magnoliopsida > Asterales > Asteraceae > Scalesia > Scalesia atractyloides. Next base: position 76,087,067 of record CAMTDV010000008.1, read on the forward strand.
GTGTATATGTGTGCAATAATTAATATTATGTGTTTTGTGATTAAATTTACATTTACGGTTACTCATGTGTGGTTATGCACTTTATTTTATAATCGATACAATAAACACGTTTAAATGTTTTCATAGGATTCACTCGCCAACTTTTTGTTGACCCAAAAACCATTTTTTTACACATGATACAGGTGGACAGGTTGAAGCAAGGAACACATAGGAAATTGCCTTAGAAGAAAAATAATGAAGTCTTGAAAAATGTATAGAACATGTTGTACTAGTACGATTGATTGTAATGATTCTCCTTTAAATAGAAATAATAAATATGAAACGTTATAAAAAATGTCATGAGCTTTGATGAAAACCCAATCATGCCCCGTTCACCTTTTCCGCTGCGGGTCGGGTTGTGACAATTATGGCGTTTTCACCTTCTTCACTCTCAGCAACCACTTCATGTGTAGTTTATATTTTTTTGACATGTATTTTTTGTATCTTTTGTGGTGTGATGTAGGATGCAGACCTATAATGTGAGAGGTAATTATGGCGTTTTGAAAAATAAAAAAATTCAATGCCATGGTGTGATTCTTAATATAATAAATGTTAGTAATAAAGTTTCCGTCATTTCAGTTATTGTTTATAGTTACTGTTTGTTCAGCTTTATCTGTTAAGGCTGTAACACGTCCCATATTTTCAGTTTGGCATTTTGTATTTTAATGACGCTTTATAGATAAAGATGGCAAAATATAACTTTTGTAAGACACCATTTTGTTCTATTCATTTGCACATTGTTTTATACATTTCAGTAATTATTTGGAGTTTTTTTAATAATACGTGATTAAAGGATATTTATTATAGGTTTGGTGTTTGGCGTTTGTGACATTTTGGCATCTTATAAGTAATTAGAGAAATATGTATTTATTAACTGTAAATTTGATAACAAACCAAAGAAAATGATACAAAAAAATAGAAAAGAAAAAAAATTAAAAATACTAATCCAATTTCTTATCCAGATCTTTACTGCCATCAGTCTCTTGTTCTTGAAGTATCTGTCCACTAAACCTTTGAACTCCTTTAGTGTCACATCCCGGATTTTCCAACCCAAATCCATACACCGGTGGGCCCGGGTGGGGAGTATTGTGACGTTAGTTGATAACATCATAGTCAATTAAACACGACACAGCGGAAGTCTTGAAGTAAAATTACTATTACAAACCAAATGTTCGGAAATACAAAATAATATACAGGCTCGTAATAGAATATCCACAGACAGATCATTAAAATGTACAAGAAAGAATATAAAACAGACTTTAGGGCAGATCTAAGGATTTGCAAGATCCTCTTATTCACTACTGAGCAGCCTCCGGCCTATTTCGTATTATACATGCAGTTTAGTCTTTGGACGATACGTTAGCTTTCGCTTGTAAATACACCCAACTGACTCATTTTGAAAACATTTTAAAATGATTTTAAGTGCACAGGGCACAAAATCTTTTATAACTTGGGAAAGTTACTTTGTAACCTTGTTAACAGATTCACATGTTTGTCCATACATACAGGGCCCAGTACTGAGACCGAGACATGATTAAATACACGCCACTTAGAACTCACAGAGGAGTTATCCCCAACATCTTGGGTAATTTGCATTTGAGCGTCTGTCAGGTGTATGCCTACACCCCGCGCTAAGGTCGTGGCCATTAACTAATCTAATGAGCCGAGGATATCCAGGACACGGTAATTTAACCTCCGATGTTTAAGTTATCAAACAAAACTGATTAAAACAGAATATGCGGATTTACTAGCCACAATCCGGCATTCAATTGATCCCATTTCTAACCAAGCGGCAATAATTTACCATATCCCAAGCCCATATAGGGAAAATAAGTCGAGAGTATTTACCTGAGCTAGTCTTCTTTTTAATTTCAATAACTCAGCCGTATACAAAAGTACTAACATGCAGATAGAATTTACCGGCAAGGCTCTAGTCTGGATTATGACATAAGCTAACCAATTAATACTAACGGTCTTTATTTAAGTCATGGACTTAGACCGAGTAGAGTACATGATCAAAACGTATAACGCTTGTTTAAACGATGATTGGATAGAATGTAGTTTAAACCCGACAAGTACTTTGACTTGCATAATATGGGTAAACAATTAACATTCTGGATTTTGAGATTAAAATGATAAGGTTAAACCCGTTACGGTTAATTTTCGTAAAATAGTTACATATACTTAACCACCGTGGCATATTAGCGGTATCGGGTAACCGGATAAGTCATGGACAAGTTCTATATGCCATTATACTTTAAATAAGTTAAATATCAGCAGGATATTAACTCATATGCCTGTTAAGGTTTTAAAACGAAACTATGCCTGGTAAGGGCATTTCAGTAATTTCATACCGTATAAAAGGAACTTGAATATAATTTAAGTTTATAATCATGAATATTCTGGAAAAATAGTTTATTTATGATATAATATTATTAGGATATCAATTATATGTGAAATTTATCTTTTATGACCAAACTATGCACCGAAGGGGCATTTTGGCCATTTCACACATAGTTTATAAATTATTTGGGATTCTGAGTTCATAACATGTACCTACTGTAGATATGTTTAAAAAAAGTTTTAAAATCAGTAGGTAACAAGTCTTGGTTAATTAATCCGGTTTAAAACCATACTATGCGTTGAAACGGCGCTTATGTCGTAAAATGACGTTTTATACGATGTTTAATAAAAACTGACATTAGGGTCGGATTAAAATGTCTTAGATATGTTATTTAATATAACATATCAGTAGGTAAAAGATTTACCTTGAAAAGATCTGATTAAAACTATTTTATGAGCCACCAGGGCTAAAATCGTCATTTATCGACATAGTTTAAAGACTTGCTTGAAAACTCAGTTTATAACTTGGTTTAACATCCCAAATAATCCTACTTATAATATTACATCAGTAGGAAACTTATTTTCGAGTTCATTCTCATTAAAACCTTGATTTATGCAAAAAAGACATTTTAGTCAAAAATGGCATAATTGTGGAACTTGAGCATAAACTTGGATTCTGATTATGATCATGTAATATAACCTCAGAGGGTTATGCTACATTATATTAAGAGCATAATGCAACTTTAGATTAGTAGGTAACTAATCTAAATCGGGCTAGAATCAAAAGTCAAAGCAGAAGTCAAACTTTGTGACTTTCGGTTGCAAACCGACCCTAGAACTGAAATTGACGAGCCGAACATATTCTTACATGTACTAATAATTATAACCAACTTGTTTAAGTGTCAAAACAGGTTTCATAACATATATAAGATCAATTTTATGATTTTTTTTCGAAAAATGACCTGTTTGACTTTTTAATATCGTAACTTTGACCCGTCAATTGGTCTAGCAAACGTGATCTTCAGGAGGTGCCCTTTATAGGGATTAACCCCTACCTTATTATGACCACTTAGCCATGTTCATTTCGAACATTGGCTGTCTTAACCGAAAGTCAAAGCGTTTATTTAAAACGCTTGACTTTTGGCTATAAAAGCCTATAAACGAAAATACACAAGGAAGAAACACTTACCAGTGATTCCTATGGTGCAAAGAACTATGTTGGATGCTCCTTTCAATTAGGAACTTCCAGCAATTGGCACGTATGAGAGTTAGGACTTTGCAAAGGATCACTCAGATGCTTATTATAAGCATGTTGACTCCGATGTCACTCAGAGGCTGGGCATGTTGACATATTAGTCACTCAAAGGCCAAGTTTTAAGTATGTTGACATATTAGTCACTCAGAGGCTAATGATTTGAGCATATTGACATATCAGTCACTCAGAGGCTGTTATTTATGCATGTTGACATCGGACCGTCACTCAGAGGCTCAGTTTGAGCGTGTTGACGCTTTTAGTCCTTATTGGTCTTTAATAGACTATAATTAAAATACAACACGTGTCACTATACTATTGGACACGATTTTACAGGGTGTTACATTTAGATAGTTGCCTATTTTCTACATAGCTGAAACGCCCTGCTCTAGATGAAGCTGATCATTCAGTAAAATATGACGTTTTGGTTTTGGTGTGATATTTTGTTGTTGTTTGTTGAAGTGGTTTTATGGATGTTGGAGACATAGATCGATGCCATATTTTGTCGATGCTATTATTGGGGTGTGATTGTGAGTGGGTTCTTCACTTGGAGTCCAAAATAGCATTTACATTGTCATCATCTTCGTGCTAATAACACTTATCATCATTTAATAATGTAGTCCAAAATAACATTTAAACTGGCATAGATCTTTTCTTCGCATACAAACCTTACTCAAGAAAAAAGCACACAAAATGACATATCACTGTAATTAGTCTCTTTTTCTTGAAAATTTATCCATCTTATTCAGCAAAAGCTTATTGAGTTATCCCACTCTCCTAAGAATCCATTCAACGAAACTTTATGGAGAACAATACTGAATCTCCAAGAAACGACGTTTCCCATCTGTGGTTATTTTAACTTTTTTGGCAAATTTAAGTGAATGGTTTGCCAAGAAAACATGGCGTTTTGTTTTTGGTTGTGATCAATGGATGTTCCTGAGATGTTTGTTTATATAAGAGTTTTTTGGCGCGTAGCTTAGGCGAGATTTTATTTTAATAAATGTTAGTAATAAAGTATCTGTCACTTCAGTTACTGTTTGTTCAGCTTTATCTGTTAAGGTTATAACACGTCCATCTTTCATGTTTGTCGTTTTGTATTTTAATGACGTTTTATAGATAAAGATTATAAAACACATTAATTAACATTTTGGTGTTTTGCAATTGTGCCATTTTGGCGTTTTATAATTAATTGAAGAAAATAGTATTTTATTATTTGAAAAGTACATAGCAAACATAGAAAAACATTACACAAAAGAAAAAAAAATTAAAACTACTCGTCAGAAGGGATTTTGTCTGAGAAGTATCCATCACTCCCCTCGTCTTCTTCTTCAGATTCTTCTTCCAGTTTCTCATCCAAGTCATCACTTTCATTTTCACTGGCCTCTTGTTCTTGAAGATTTTGAAGCCTCTATTTGAACATGTCATGCAATAACGCCAATTTTTTGTTCATGTCTGTGTTCAAACATGTTGCATTGTGTAACTCCTTCATGAACCCAAGACCCTACTTGGTCATGATATTTTCAAGCATGTAGTCTTGCTGCTCCCCGTTGTCACATATAACGGTGACCATGTCAGTGTAATCATCAAATCGCCATGATCTGATGACTAGGTCCATTTTTGTATTTGCCCTGTTTGGTCCAAATTTTCTAGTTAATCTTTTTATAACCGTATGTGTTTTATCACAATGGTTATCTAGAGGGACGCCAAGTGCTAAGATCCCCTTTGTATTTCTTCTTCCAAGTTTAATATGACGTTGATTGTTTTAATAAACACTTTTCTATAGTTTTCAAAACGGATTAAGAATCTTTTGTTCAGAGGGTGTATCTCCATGAAACGATGGTTGCCATTTTTCTTCCTTTCAGAGTTTTTTGTTTTTGAAATTTGGCGTTTTGGTTAAAGATGGCGTTTTAGTATGATCAATGAAGTGATAATGGAAGTGATAGTAATGTCGTTTATATAAAGATGTTTTTGGTGCGTTGTTTATGAGGGATTTTTTTGTAATAAATGTTAATAATTAACTTTCAGTTACTGTTTGTTCACATCTATTTGTTAAATATGAAACACATTTTATCATTAAGTGTTGTCGTTTTGTATCAATGGTGTTTTAGATAAATATTTCGTTTCATCTGGAAGTGAGTGATGTGTATGGAATGTAGGTTAACGCGTAAAATTTGAATGGCGTTTTGCTCATTAGTGTGGCGTTTTGTATTAGAGCAGTAAGAAGACCATTTTACCCTTAATGAAGCACGTTCAAGTAATAAAGTTGATATTATTTACGAAAATGCCACCACACCATTCTAATCAATAAATTGCAACCGATGAGGAGCGTTCTCACCTTTTGTATACTTTTAAGCGTTTTCTCTAAATACTCACCTAATATCTATATATGTATATACTTTTTGAGTGCCCGAAGTGCCAGAAGAAAAAAAAAGATACTTAATAGATAATTGTTTAAAGTCACTTTTTGAGTGCATCATGATTAATATGAATCTAATCAACAAGCAGAAGTACTAGAAAATTGATATTCTCTTTCAATATTATATTTTCTATCGATTTTAGCTTATAAAACATGTACATAATATTATACTCTCCCTGTGTTGTGGCATAGAACTAGTGTAGATTGATGTTTGTGGAGGCCTTTTAACACTTTCGTAGTAAAATTTTGAAAAAAAAAAACATAAACAAACATAACACAAAAACTTAAGATATCGAGAATAATATGTTTCAATTGTGTGTGGGCTATAAAAATTAACAAAAAGGGGATCTAACCATTCACAACTTCTGTCTTTTTAGTATCTTTTTTTGAGGAAATACCCATGTCATCTAATTGGTCATTGTTAAAAACTTGGGTGTTGAAGCAAAGTCGCAAAGACAAAGATGATAATGCAATAGACACATTAGAACTTAGGATCTAAAGACGATCTTGTACCGCAAACATTAAGTCTCCTGATTTCTCTTTATGACTAGATTATGATATGATGAAATGACAATGGCGTGGTTATTAAAAAGTTAGACCACGTGTAGTGGTCATCCAAAGTGGTTTGGTCTTTTTTGTCATGTGGGGTGTTCACGTCATCAAGGCCTTAAAATTGGGTAAAATGGAGCAGCAGTGAGACATGTGAAATTAGTGTGTTTAGAATTGAAATTGTTAAATAAAAAAGTTTGGATTGGTCAAGACAATCAACCTCTCTCTTTCTCTCTTACACTACGTGATACAACCCACGAACTACACCCTAAAATGCCAAACCACATGAGAGGCGGTGTTGAGCATGTGGTTTGGCCAACCACATGCCCACTACAGATGGTCTTATAAACATGACATGATAGTGAATTGGCCTCTTTAATACATGCCATCTAAAATAATCCGATGATAACATATTGTTTAGACCTCCTATCTCATAAAAGACTATACCCTTCTGTAATACTCTGTAAAAATCGTGTCCAATAGAATAGTGACACGTGTTGTATTTTAAATATAGTCTATTAAAGACCAATAAGGACTAAAGGCGTCAACATGCTCAAACTGAGCCTCTGAGTGACGGTCCGATGTCAACATGCTTAAATCATTAGCCTCTGAGTGACTAATATGTCAACATGCTTAAAACTTGGCCACTGACTGATATGTCAACATGCCAGCCTCTGAGTGACATCGGAGTCAACATGCTTATAATGAGCCTCTGAGTTATTCTTTGTGAAGTCCTAACTCTCATACATGCCAAATATTGGACGAGAGAGTTCAATTTTGTAAATATGTGAAAGTTGGATTATAGAGGGATTAAAAGTGTCAACATGTTAATTTATACCTCTGAGTGACCTTTTAGCAAACCGAGAGCTCTACAATGTCCGGGCATAATCCCGGGTATGCCAAGTATTGGCTACGGATGGCTAAAAGTGCCAAAAAGGTATTTTAGAAAGGTTTAATGGCTTTTAAAAGTTAAGGGGCTAAAAGTGTCAAACTTGGAATCTGCCTTTAGGGCGCTCGCAGGGCGTGAGAGGCAGAGCCTGTGCCTCTCACGGCCCGCCAGAAGACATATGCAGCAGAAAATTTTGCTTCGCTCCCAAACAAAACTCTAAAACCATTAAATCAAAACCATCGCTTTCCAAACTGCTATGCCACATTTTGTGACACTTGTAAGCTTCCACTTACACCCCTAAACACCTGGCTTCACATCCTTTGAGTTCTCCAACTATAAATAGGTGATCAAGTTCACCATTCCAACTTGCACCTTCTCATTTATTCACTCTTCTCCCTCCTCTGGAAGTTCCTAGCTAAAAGGAGCATCCAACATAGTTCTTTTGCACCCTAGGAATCACTGGTAAGTGTTCCTTCCTTGTGCATTTTCGTTTATAGGCTTTTATAGCCAAAAGTCAAGCGTTTTGTGGAAAACGTTTTGACTTTCGGTTAAACCATTATGGTCCAGCCAATGTTCGAAATGAACATGGCTAAGTGATCGTAATAAGGTAGGTGTTAATCCCTATAAAGGGCACCTCCTGAAGATCACGTTTGCTAGACCAATTGACGGGTCAAAGTTATGATATTAAAAAGTCAAACAGGCTATTTTCGGAAAAATCATAAATTGATCTTATATATGTTTTGAAACCTGTTTTGACACTTAAACAAGTTGGTAATAATTATTAGAACATGTAAGAACATGTTCGGCTATTCAATTTCAGTTCTAGGGTCGGTTCGCAACCGAAAGTCGTGAAGTTTGACTTCTGCTTTGACTTTCGATTCTGACCCGATTTAGATTAGTTACCTACTGATCTAAAGTTGCATTATGATCATAATATAATGTAGCATAACCCTCTGAGGTTATATTACATGATCATAATCAGAATCCAAGTTTATGCGCAAGTTCCATAATTATGTCATCTTTGACCAAAATGTCCTTTTTGCATAAAACAAGGTTTTAAATGGTAATGAACTTGAAAATGAATTTATATTGATGTAATATTATAAGTAGAATTATTTGGATGTTAAACCAAGTTATAAACTGAGTTTTCAAACAGGTCCTTGAACTATGTAATTTTAGCCCATGTGGCTTATAAAATTGTTTTAATCAAATCTTTTCAAGGTAAATAATTTACCTACTAATAGGTTATATTAAAGAAAAATTTTAAGATATTTTAATCTGAAGTTAACATTAGTTTTCGTAAATATCGCATAAAGACGTCATTTTACGACATAAGCGCCGTTTCGGCGCATAGTATGGTTTAAAACCATATTATTGACCACGACTTGATACCTACTGATTTTAAAACTTATTTTAAACTTATTTACAGTAGGTACATGTTATAAACTCAGAATCCCAAATAATTTATAAACTATGTGTAACATGACCAAAATGCCCATTCGGTGCATAGTTTGGTTATAAAAGATAAATTACAAAAATAATTGGTATCCTACTGATATTATATCATAAATAAACTATTTTCCCAGAATACTTATGATTATAAACTTAAAATATGTTCAAGTTCCTTTTATACGATATATAATTACCGAAATGCCCTTATGGCGTTTTAAAACCTTAACGGGCATATAAGTTGATATCCTACTGATATTTTAACTTATTTAAAATATAATGGCATATAGAACTTGTCCATAACTTATCCGGTTACCCATTATCGCATAAAGGCATACGGTTGATTATACGTAACTAGTTTACGGAATTTAACCGAAAATTGAATTCAGAATGTTTAGGTTTACCCATATTATGCAAGTCAAAGTACTTGTCGGGTTTAAACTACATTCTATCCAATCATCGTTTAATCAAGCATTGTACGTTTTGATCATGTACACTACTCGGTCTAAGTCTATGACTTAAATAAAGACCGATAGTATTTTAATTGGTTAGCTTATGCCATAATCCAGACTAGAGCCTTGCCGATAAATGCTATCTGCACGTTAGTACTTTTGTATACGGCTGAGTTATTGAAATTAAAAAGAAGACTAGCTCAGGTAAATATTCTCGACTTATTTTCCCTATACAGGCTTTGGATATGGTAAATTATTACCACTTGGTTAGAAATGGGATCAATCGAATGCCGGATTGTGGCTAGTAAATCTGCATATTCTGTTTTAATCAGTTTTGTTTGATAACTTAAACATCAGGGTTAAATTACCGGGTCCTGGATATCCTCGGCTCATTAGATTAGTTAATGGCCACGACCTTAGCGCGGGGTGTAGGCATACACCTGACAGACGCTCAAATGCAAATTACCAAAGACGTTGGGGTAACTCCTCTGTGAGTTCTAAGTGGTGTGTATTTAATCATGTCTCGGTCTCCGTACTGGGCCCTGTATGTATGGACAAACATGTGAATCTGTTAACAAGGTTACAAGTAACTTTCCCAAGTTATAAAAAATTTTGTGCCTTGTGCACTTAAAATCATTTTTAAATATTTTCAAAATGAGTCAGTTGGGTGTATTTACTAGCAAAAGCTGACGTATCATCCAAAGATTAAGCTGCACGTACAATACGAAATAGGCCGGAAGCTGCTCGGTAGTGAATAAGAGGATCTTGCAAATCCTTAGATCTACCCTAAAGTCTGTTTTATATTCTTTCTTGTACATTTTAGTGATCTGTCTGTGTATCTTCTATTACGAGCCTGTATATTATTTTATTTCGAACATTTGGTTTGTAATAGTAATTTTACTCCAAGACTTCCGCTGTGCCGTGTTTAATTGATTATGATGTTATCAACTGACGTCACAATACTCCCCACCCGGGCCCACCGGTGTATGGATTTGGGTTGAAAATCCGGGGTGTGACAGGTTGGTATCAGAGCCAACGTTTGAGAGAATTAAACACTATCCTTCTTATGTTTAATCTCAAACTTACATGAGCACATTCCTTAGACTTCCGAGTCTAGGCATTGATCTATGATTACTCATTTCATTATTAAGTTATTAGTATTGTTTATGAATTGATTTTTAACAGGAAAATGCAGCCACGTGTACGAGGACACAGTGGAAGAGGAAAAGGTCCAATGAGGGGAGGACCATCGGGACGCATCCCTTCTCAACCTCATAACTCAGATGCCTACCAAGAATCAGGAGATTCGTCTCCTTGGCAACCAGTGAGAAATTCGCAATGACACTCGCCCCCACATTCCCAAAATTCTTACCACTCTCACCACTCCTATCGTTCACACCATTCTCACCATTCTCATCATTCCCATTCACACTCTTACCATGAAGAATTTAACCCTAATCATTACTTTAACACACCTCCAGCCGATCAAAATCAGTTGGACCAGCCAAACCCTATGGACCAGGACTCTGACCCGGAAATGCCGCCTTCGGGATCGAATACGCATCCCATTGAAATTTCAAGCGATTGGAACTCTTATGCCGGATCACCCTACCAAGGTTCTAATGAGTGACCAATATTGGAACCAATTCACCTTCGCCCACACTCCTTTCCATCACTCTCAACCACCTCCTATATAAGAAGATGTCCACATAGAACCAGTGGACCAACCTCAACCACCACCTGAACCACCAAGGAGGAAGCGTGGAGCACGTATGTCGGTACGTGCAGGACAAAGGTCGGGATCGCTGCCATCTTTGTCCAATTCCTACCCCACAATTCAAGAGGACCCACAAATGGGTGGACCCTCTAACACCTCACTAGTGGTGGAACCAACACCAACACCTATGGTTCAACCACCACCATCGGGTTATACTAACCCAATCTCCACATATCCAGACACGTCTGGATATGATCCTTTCAACCCATCTACACTAGTAGACTCTCAAGCATGGTCGCAAGACCCTTATATGCAAGCAGTTATGCACAATGCATTTTACCCGTCTCCTTTCCCACCTGCTTGCTGTCCACCGACTGGATATCCAACTTATGGGTACCAGTATCCGGTTATACCACAACCACAACCTCCGCCGCCACTAGAGGCCATTAATGAGGCCTTAGAAAGAATGAAAGAAATGCAGCAGCAAGCGGAAAAAACAGAGAAGAAGACAAACAAGTTCTTCAAGAAACTCTCCAAGTTGGTCAAGGGAAAGAAGGACGAGTGAAGTCTCTTCTAATTATATGTAGTCCCTGCGAGGACATTGTTATTTCTTTAGTCCCTACGTGGACATTTTTATTTTTTTACAGTCCTTGCATGGACAGTTTATTTCATTTTCTAGTATTGTAATTTCTATATGAAATTTAATGAAGTATTTTGGAATTATATATATATATGTATTCATCCTTTTCAAACGGGCGTCTCGATTTTACTCGAAATTTATGCTCTGCGATATAATTCCAAAAAGATCTTAATGGTTTTGATCAACCAAGTGGCACAGACCACACATTTGGCCAAATTATAAATGATAGTTAAGTACGAAGGGGTCTTCTATCAGGATAGTTAAGGGAAGTTATCCTTCTATCCAGAGGTGGTGGACTTAAGTTCAAGCCTCCAAGTTGTTAAGGTCAGTGCGACCGGGACTATTAATCAACCATTAAGGTACTCTTATGTTAACATTTAGAATGTTCATACTCCTGGTGGTGTGACTTGAGGAACCACACTAGCCTTCAAGGTAAAAGGACTATGTCCTGATCTTTTATAGCCCATGTGATCAAAATTGATCCCGGCTAATATCATCAGTGCGATGATAAAACATCCATTAGTGATGTATTGCCCTTGGGCTATGATTAAACATCCATTAGTGATGTATTGCCCTTGGGGCTATGGTTAAAACATCCATTAGTGATGTATTGCCCTTGGGGCTACGATTAAACATCCATTAGTGATGTATTGCCCTTGGGGCTACGATTAAACATCCATTAGTGATGTATTGCCCTTGGGGCTATGATTAAAACATCCATTAGTGATGTATTGCCCTTAGGGCTATGATTAAAACATCCATTAGTGATGTATTGCCCTTGGGGCTCTGATTCAAACATGCATTAGAGATATAGTGCCTATGGGCTATATTTCATGTCCATTACTGACAGGCCTATGTGCCAGATCTTATGTCCATTTGACAGGCCTATGTGCCATATTCCTTCGAGACAAGCCTATGAGCTAAATAAATTTGTCAAATTATGACAATGACGATTGTGATAATGCGACCCACTGTCCGATAATATATGGACTATGTCCAAATTGTAATTTGCCTTTGATGGTCCTATTAAGACCTAGGCCAAATATAGCTATGGTTAAGCCTAAGAGTTGTGATGATATTCACACTAGATTAGGCAATGAATTGTTATATCCAATGTTTAAAACCATTATGGTTGACATACCATGGCTAAGTGAAGCTTTATTGGTGTATAGAACCAAAGACTTGAAGATGACTAACTCAAATGAGGCACAAATTAGCTACCGGAATGTGGAATCTAACAAATCCGAAAATAGAGATATCGATAATGATAATTTTCAAGCTCGCATTGATGCGGCTGTTGAAAAGGCCATGGGAAAGGCCATAGAAAAGCTTAGGGAATCGAGTGCTACTAGATCCAGACCCTTATCTATTCCACTATCTTCAGCTCATAAGGAGAGCTCAGTTCACTCTTCAAATGCGAAGAGTGAACCAAAGAAGATAGATTTTGCTGAAAGGTCTCGTTCTATTAAAGACAGATGTACCTATAAGTATTTCATCTCCTACAAGCCCCGAGACTTTAACGGGGAGAAAAAGACTTGTGGAAGCTCTAAAGTGGCTAGATGAGATGGAAACGATTGTAGATATCAGCAACTGTGCTGATAAGGATGTGGTCAAGTAAGTATCACAGTCCTTTAAGGGCGATGCCTTGATCTGGTGGAAAGCCATGATCCAGTCAACAGGTAAAGTACACCTGTATAATTTGGGGTGGTCCAAGTTTGTGGACCTTGTTAAGGAAACTTACTGCCCACCTCATGAGGTGGAGAAATTAGAGACAGACTTCTTGGCTCTTTCAATGAAAAACCTAGACTCCCGGAAGTATGTTTCTGATTTCAACTCTCTATCTAGGTTAGTTTCCTATTTAATTACCCCGGAGCTCAAACGCATTACGCGTTTTATTAATGGGTTAGCGCCCGAGATAAAGGGCATGGTAAAGGCTGCTCAGCCTACTACCTATAGGTCTGCTGTTGACCTATCTCTCTCCCTCACCTTAGATTTAGTAAGGCAAAAGTCGATTAAGTCTGAAACTGACGACAAAAGGAAGAGAGAGGATGACAACTCCCATAGGTTTAATAAGAAAAATAAAGGGAGATTTGGGTTGAAAGGGAACCAAGGCAAAACGGTTGTAATGCCAACATGCAAAACCTGCAACCGCAGACACTGGGGACAGTGTAATTTTGGTTCACAGGCCAAACTCTGTGGCATCTATAAGAGAACGGGGCATAAGACCCTAGATTGTAAGGATCTTAAGGATGCCATCTGCTACGTCTGTAATGAAAAGGGGCATATAAAGACTAACTGCCCTAAAATTCTTAATAATTCAAAGCCTGGAGAAGCCAAGAAAGGGAATGCTCGAGCCTTTCAATTAACTGTAAGAGAGGCTGTTAATGACGACAATGTCATAACAGGTACATTCCTCATTAATAATATTTATGCTAGAGTTCTTTTTGATTCGGGTGCAGATAAATCTTTTGTTGATCATAAGTATAGTAAACTAATAAACCTACCCTTAAGAACTCTAGATAAAAGTTATGAGATAGAACTTGTTGATGGAACGATAGAATTCTTGATGAATGCTCTATATCCATTAAGAATCATTCTGTCCTTATCTCTCTTATGCCAATGAAATTGGCGGGGTTTGATGTTGTCTTAGGCATGGATTGGTTATCTCATAACCAAGCCCGCATTGCCTGCGATAAGAAGCTCATCGAAATTAAAACCCCATCTGGTGAAATACTCACCATCCCTGGAGACTCCCACTATGGACTGTGAGACAAGGTGTCATTATTTAAGGCATCCAAGTGTTTGAGGAAAGGATGTGTCATCTACATGGCACAAGTCACTATAAACGAGCCTAAGCCAAATATGGAAGACCTCCCAGTCATCTCAAAGTATCCCGGTGTATTCCCAGAAGAATTACCAGGCCTACCTCCAGACAGACAAGTGGAGTTCAAGATTGTTATCCTGCCAGGTCAGCACCCGTAGCTAGAGCTCCATATAGGCTAGCACCAACAGAGATGAAGGAATTGAGGACGCAACTGGACGAACTCTTAGAGAAAGGCTTTATTCAGCCTAGTTCCTCGCCTTGGGGAGCTCCTATCCTCTTTGTTAAGAAGAAAGACGGTTCAATGCGTACCTGCATTGACTACCGAGAGCTAAACAAGTTAATAATCAAGAATAGATATCCTTTGCCCAGGATCGATGATTTATTCGACCAACTTCAAGGGGCTAGTTACTTCTCCAAGATTGATCTGAGATCTGGAAATCACCAGCTGAAGGTTAGAAGTGAAGATGTACCTAAAATTGCCTTCAGGACCCGATATGGTCACTTTGAATTCTTGGTGATGCCTTTTGGGCTCACAAATGCACCTGCAGCATTCATGGACCTCATGAATAGAGTCTGCAAACCATATCTAGATAAGTTTGTCATCATCTTTATAGAATACATACTTATTTATTCTCGTAATCAAGCTGATCACGAGAAACGTCTTCGGTGCATCTTAGAACTGCTAAGGCAGGAGAAGCTTTATGTGGTATCCAAGTGGATCCCGCCAAAATGGAAGCCATCATGAATTGGGAAGTACCCAAAACCCCATCAGAGATTCGTAGTTTCCTAGGATTGGCTGGATACTACAGAAGGTTCATTGAGAACTTTTCAAGAATAGCCACTCCTTTAACTACCTTGACCCGTAAGAATGTTAAGTATAATTGGGGTCCAAAGTAACAAGAATCTTTTGAGGTTCTTAAAAACAAGTTGAGCAATGCTCCTGTGTTATCTCTACCTGAGGGTATTGAAGATTTTGTAGTCTACTGTGATGCATCGCACACTGGCATGGGTTGTGTGCTAATGCAAAAAGGCAAAGTGATTGCCTATGCAGCACGACAGTTAAAGGTGCACGAAAGAAATTACACCACCCACGATTTGGAACTGGGTGTCGTTATATTTGCACTAAAACTGTCGAGACATTACTTGTATGGCACAAAGTGTATTATATACACTGACCATAAAAGTCTCCAGCATCTGTTCAATCAGAAGGAATTGAACATGAGACAACGCCGATGGATGGAAACACTTAATGACTATGATTGCGAGATTCGCTACCATCCAGGCAAGGCAAATGTAGTTGCTAATGCCTTAAGTCGCAAGGAATGAATTAAACCTATAAGGATTAACGCCAAGAGCATTAAGTTCAGAAATAGCTTAGAGAAGCTATTAGATGCGCAAAAGCAAGCCCTATTATATGCTAATATCCCTAATGAGGGATTAGGCGGAACTGTGGATCAGTTAGCGCCTGGAAAGGATGGAATCCTTAGATTCAATGGAAGAATCTGGGTTCCAATCTTTGGAGGACTTAGAGATTTAATCCTCCAAGAAGCGTACAATTCAAGATACTCAGTTCACCCGGGAGGTGACAAAATGTATCAAGATCTAAAGAAGAATTATTGGTGGATGGGTTTGAAGAAATCCATAGCCACTTATGTAGCTAAGTGTCTGACATGTTCGCAAGTTAAAGCCGAACACCAAAAGCCGTCAGGACTTCTACAACAGCTTGAAATTCCCATATGGAAATGGGAAATGGTAACTATGGACTTGAGTACTAAGTTACCCAAAACCAAAAGTGGAAATGACACTATATGGGTCATAGTGGATAGGTTGACTAAGTCAGCACATTTCTTGCCAATAAAGGAAACGTATAATTCAGATAAATTGGCTAAGTTGTATGTGGACAAGATTGTGTCCCTACACGGTGTGCCAGTATCTATTGTATCTGACAGAGATACTAGATACACATCTCACTTCTGGAAAAGTTTCCAACAATCTTTAGGCACACGATTAAACTTTAGTACAGCTTACCATCCGCAAACGAATGGTCAAAGTGAGTACTATCCAGACTCTGGAAGACATGCTTAGGGCATGTGTAATTGACCTAGGTGGAAGTTGGGACGACCACTTACCCCTAATAGAATTCTCCTACAATAACAGTTATCATACTAGCATCAAGGCTGCTCCTTTTGAGGCCTTGTATGGAAGAAAATGTAGAACGCCTGTGTGTTGGGCAGAAGTTGGGGAGGCCCAACTATCAGGACCAGAGATTGTTCTGGAGACCATGGAAAAAATTGAGCAAATCCGTGATCGTCTCAAAGCTGCCAGGGACGGGCAGAAGAGCTATGCTGACAAGAGGCATAAACCTTTTAAGTTCCAAGTAGAGGACAAGGTCATGCTAAAGGTATCACCCTGGAAAGGTGTGATGCGTTTTGGAAAGAAGGGCAAGTTGAGCCCAAGTATATTGGACCATTCGAGATAGTCGAATATGTCGGCACTGTAGCTTATAAGCTCAAGTTGCCAGAGGAGCTAAGTGGAATCCATGATGTATTCCACATATCAAATCTTAAGAAATGTCTAGCCGATGAGTCGCTAGCAATGTCGCACAAAGATGTGCAAATAGATGAAAACCTGAAGTTTATTGAGAAACCAATTTCGATCGAGGATCGACAGGTCAAAAAGCTCAGAAGAAAAATGATACCTATAGTAAAGGTTAAGTGGGACGCTTATAGAGGTCCCGAGTATACATGGAGGTTGAGTCCACTATGCGACAAAAGTACCCCCATCTTTTTGAATAAAATCTCGAGGTCGAGATTTCTTTTAAGTGGGTGAGGATGTAACGCCCTGTAAATATCGTGTCCAATAGTATAGTGACACGTGTTGTATTTTAAATATAGTCTATTAAAGACCAATAAGGACTAAAGGCGTCAACATGCTCAAACTGAGCCTCTGAGTGATGGTCCGATGTCAACATGCTTAAATCATTAGTCTCTGAGTGACTAATATGTCAACATGCTTAAAACTTGGCCACTGAGTGACTGATATGTCAACATGCACAGCCTCTGAGTGACATCGGAGTCAACATGCTTATAATGAGCCTCTGAGTTATTCTTTGTGAAGTCCTAACTCTCATACGTGCCAAATATTGGACGAGAGAGTTCAATTTTGTAAATATGTGAAAGTTGGATTATGGAGGGATTAAAAGTGTCAACATGTTAATTTATACCTCAGAGTGACCTTTTAACGAACCTAGAGCTCGACAATGTCCGGGCATAATCCCGGGTATGCCAAGTATTGGCTACGGAGGGATAAAAGTGCCAAAAAGGTATTTTAGAAAGGTTTAATGGGTTTTAAAAGTTAAGGGGCTAAAAGTGTCAAACTTGGAATCTGCCTTTGGGGCGCTCGCGGAGCGCGAGAGGCAGGGCATGTGCCTCTCGCGGCCCGCTAGAAGACATCTGCAGCAGAAAAATTTGCTTGGCTCCCAAACAAAACTCTAAAACTATTAAATCGAAACCATTGCTTCCCAAACTGTTATGCCACGTTTTGCGGAAAGCGCTTTGACTTTCGGTTAAGACCATTATGGTCCAGCCATTATTTTAAATGAACATGGCTAAGTGATCGTAATAAGGTAGATGTTAATCCCTATAAAGGGCACCTCCTGAAGATCACGTTTGCTAGACCAATTGACGGGTCAAAGTTATGATATTAAAAAGTCAAACAGACCATTTTTCGGAAAAATCATAAATTGATCTTATATATGTTATGAAAGCTGTTTTGACACTTAAACAAGTTGGTAATAATTATTAGAACATGTAAGAACATGTTCGGCTCGTCAATTTCAGTTCTAGGGTCGGTTCGCAACCGAAAGTCGCGAAGTTTGACTTCTACTTTGACTTTCGATTCTGACCCGATTTAGATTAGTTACCTACTGATCTAAAGTTGCATTATGATCGTAATATAATGTAGCATAACCCTCTGAGTTTATATTACATGATCATAATCAGAATACAAGTTTATGCGCAAGTTCCATAATTATGCCATCTTTAACCAAAATGTCCTTTTTGCATAAAACAAGGTTTTAAATGGTAATGAACTTGAAAATGAATTTCTACTAATGTAATATTATAAGTAGAATTATTTGGGATGTTAAACCAAGTTATAAACTGAGTTTTCAAACAGGTCCTTAAACTATGTCGATAAATGACGATTTTAGCCCCTGTGGCTTATAAAATGGTTTTAATCAAATCTTTTCAAGGTAAATCATTTACCTACTGATATGTTATATTAAATAAAATATTTAAGATATTTTAATCTGACCTTAACATTAGTTTTCGTAAATATCGCATAAAGACGTCATTTTACGACATAAGCGTCGTTTCGGCGCATAGTATGGTTTTAAACCATATTATTGACCAAGACTTGATACCTACTAGTTTTAAAACTTATTTTAAACTTATTTACAGTAGGTACATGTTATAAACTCAGTGTCACACCCTCAAGTTTCCACTTGCGGAGTTTTACCGCGAGGCGTGTGAACAAACCAGAATCTGAGACACTAGTAACATCGAACGACTCTATATGATTCGTTTATACGTTTTCCAAAAATTATTTGTTTACCTATTCATAGTTATTTTCAAATTACTTTAGTTTGGTTTCAAAGTTTAGCGGAAGCATTAGTTTTAAAGTTGAGCGGAAGCATTAACGTAAAGTAAAGTAACGGGCGCCAACACAAAGGCCAAAACTAAAGAAAAAGCCAAACAATATTCGTAAATGAGACTCGATAAAAGATGTCTTGATCAATGCAAGTGAGTGCACCTAGAGCTCCTAGCGTCCTGAGAAACATGTAAAGAAAAAGTGTCAACATTAAAGAAGAGTGAGTTCACAGGTTTTTATAAGTTCATTAGTTCGGTTAAAAGTTTGTTTCCCCCGTTATCCCTAATCCGGAATAACGATATAGTTCCATTATTCCTAACCCGGAATAATAATGATGTTGACCCGGAATAATATTGTTGTTGGTTCCATTATTCCTAACCCGGAATAATATTGTTGTTTCGTAATTAAGTTCAATGTTAACATGTAGGTAGCGAGCCTAAAGTTATGTCACATAAGTGTTCGCGATCGAAGCTGACTGTTGTGCCTCCGTGTTGCCAGGCCTATCACTGACCATGGCGAAAGTTAGGCCAAATTATTCACCCGTTGACCATACCCGGTCGGCTAGCGCGACTAGCTCGGGTGGGGCTTGTCGGGCCAAGTAGTGCTACTTATAATTTCCCCGCTATCTAACCCAATACTAACGATCCGAGAGTTTATCGAGGACTTCCGTGATATAGTTGCTTAGTGACCATAACGTACATTAACATTAACTTAGTTACCGAGTAGTTTAACGACGTTAATTTCGCATAACGTAAAAAGATAGAGTTATAGAGTGTATACATGTTTCTCCCCCTGTTGTTTAATGTAACATCCGTAAAAAACCGGATTAACCAAACCCGCTTCGTTTATTAACCGAACAACCAGTTAAAAATTTTGTTGCATATTTAATGCTCAAATTAATTTTAAACGATACATAATTAATAAGTATATTAGAATATAAAATTTATAATTGAAAATCTATTAAAAATAATGAAATAAAAATAAATACTGATGCCGGGTTTCGAACCCGGGTCAGCCAGATATAATCTTAACGACTTATCACACACTCACTCAACCACTCCGCCACTTGTGTTTCTTGTTGATTTATCGATTCAATTAATACATATAATAAAAACTGAAGTCGAATTCGGTCACTCAAGTCACTGATGCCGGAAATCCCGACGAAATCGTCAATCATTGACGGTATCTTTTGGCATAACGGATACAATTATTGCAGCGCCGGTTATAACTGAAGACCTTAATATCACTCATTCAAATCATCGGACCGTAACCGAAAAGTGTTAAATTCGAAACCGGAAATACACTTAAACCTGAGTTATACTTTATTCATCAGTGAGCTCGCGAGTTTATCAAAATTTCACTCTTCATTTCGCTCAGAAAACTTCGCCGCAGTCGCCGGATTTCTCTGTAAAGTAGCCGGAAATTTATCGCCGGAAAACCGAGTTCATTCCATCCTTTCTTCTTACTCTAAAATAAGATCTTAGAGCTCATACTGACATCACCCACACTCACCTTAAACCTCTGAAGAATCTCTGTCGAAAGAAATTTCACTCGCCGGAATTCTCTGCAAGTCGCCGGAAAACCGGGACTTTCATCTACAATTATGCCCCGACTCTTATTCCGCTGCGGGTCGGGGTGTGACAGATTGGTATCAGAGCTTTTGACTATAGGGATATAGGATAGGTTATTAGACCCTTAGAGCCTATACTATAGTTGATTAGATTTTAATTGTTTATGTGGTTATATGCAAACTCATGATGTTTATTTCTTTCATATTTATTTCATACACAAATGCATGCAAATACTTCCGATGCTACATTTTGTGATACATAGTGAATTATACTTACAGTCAGACATACATGATTACATACACATTCATCATACATATTTCAATGCTCACATGTTCAAATCACCTTCATACTTCCGTTATTCAAGATTTTGTTGCAATTTTTTTTTCATTTTTCAAATCTCATCAAAGTGAGTTCTGCGACGGGCATGTAGTAACTGTAAGGGTACAAGTACCGGTAGTCGGAACGTCCTGTCTAGGTTGGCATTCGTATAAATCCAATATAACGGAGTTTACCTACCTGGGGACTAACGATGAGAGTACGAAGGACCTATTAGGCCAAAGCATGCCACACCAAACGTCGTTCGAACTAACCCCACTTTGAGGTGTCACCGTGTCCACACCTGGATACATTCCGAATATCATACGTTACATACATATTTCTCGATTTTCTCTGGGTTTTAGTGTACGTAACCAGGCTAACACATGCGAACCATATGAAAAACCCGGTAGTCATGGGGCCCACATGATTACGAAGGTGAAGTATGGCAATGCAAGGCCCAATTACGAGCAAAGCCCAAGACATCCTATGGATGTAGTAGATTTATTATTCTATATTTATTTTATGAATGTTCATTCCTAAATACGACACATGATCCCTAAAACATCCAACTCATACTCTTGATATGTATTCCTTGTAGATGTTTTCTAGCCTCGCTCGTAGGAAGATGAGATCAGGAAAAGCCCGCGAGCGCATGGCTGCCCAAATCGCTCAACAAATGGCTGCCGTAATACCCAACATTGTAGTTCAAGTTCAGCAAGCCCTTACCGCTAACCCCGTCAATCAAGAAAATCAAAACATTGTCAATCCTCCCCCAAAAACCACTAAATGCACCTACAAGCATTTCAAATCCTGCGATCCTCCAAAATACGAAGGAACGGAAGGTGTCACCGCTCTCCTCCAATGGTTTGAAGAAATGGAAAACACATTTCTAAATTGTGATTGCCCCGATGAACGCAAAGTGCGATATGCTACTGGTCGTTTACTTGGAATAGCACTTACTTGGTGGAACACAGAGAAGGCCAAACGAGGTGTTGAAGATGCTATGACTTTGACTTGGGAAGAGTTGAAGGAAATCATGACAAGACGATTTTGTCCAAGGAGCGAAATCAAGAAATTAGAGGATGAGTTCTATTCGTTGAAACAAAAGGAAGGCGACCACACCACGTACAACAAGAGATTCCTCGAGTTAAATCAAATGGTTCCCAACTTGTTCACTCCTCTTTACCGTTTGATCGAGCACTACATTCGAGGTCTTCCGTAAAAAATTCAAGACTCTGTTATAAGTACCACACTGCAACTTTGGAAGCAGCAATGGAGTTAGCTACAGAGCTCACCGAGAACCGCATACGAAATAAGGACTTCAAGGAGGAGAAGAAGAAGGATAAAGCATCGACTGAAACCTCAAACTCCACCCAAACCGAATCCCATTCTCAACCCATTTCTAAGAGAAAACGAGATGGGCAACTTTTCGCTGTCACCCAACGCAACCAACCAATTTCACAAGCCATACCCCTCCAAGCTATCCCAATCACTCAAGTAGCACCCAACTCAACTTACCCAAATAAGAAACCATACCTTGGACCTCACCCTCGATGTAACACCTGTTTTTATCACCATCCATCTACCTTACCTTGTCGACTATGTGCGAATTGTGGACGCTATGGTCATTTGAGCAAGGCTTGCCGCACCTCTCAAAACCAAATCTCTCCCCCTACTCAAAACATGATCCAAACCTATCAACAACCCTAATACCCCATGTTCCCATATGTTCGAGCTTGTTTTAATTGTGGCGACCCTACCCACTTTAGAAACATGTGCCCTCGATTGGTTAACATCATAAACGCTCAAGCTCAATCAAACCCAGTTAACCAAGCAAATCAAGAAAACCCAACCACTAGGCCACCAGCAAGAGGAAGAGTTTTCAACATCAACTCCAATCTTATTGAAGATAATGACGGCCCAAACGAACCACCCAACTAGTCTCCTTCACCAAAAATCAAGATTCAACTCCAACCGCTTCGTTTTTATGTTTTTCTTTATGTTATCTCAACTTTCACGTATCTCAATTATAAATTGGAAATTTATCCAAGAATCTTAATGCGAATTACTATTTCAGTTTTGTTTTATACTCATTGATTTAACATTCATATCATCATACATCTCAACGTATTTCAATCTCAACATTTAAAGAAGTTGGGTTATGTCTCACTTCTACTTAGACTAACCTCTCCATCATAACAAACGAGAGAGGTACTGTCATTATTCAAACATGTATACTATCGGAATTAAGACTCAAGCTTTGGTTGATTGTGTTTGTTTATGTTTTAGAGTCACATAGAACTAATCATAACTTACGGATAAAGCCAATGAAAATTTGACAAGACTATGGTGGATACGCCGCTGGTACTTCCTATATATAAGTATTCTTGCCAAAGGATCAGAGGCATTATCAGGCGGTTATGAGAAGTTCCATGTAGGATTTAGTATTGTCTTGGTTGAAGTTTGTGTTATACTCACTGATTTAGCATTCATATCATCTCATCATTTAAAGAAATTGGATTGTTTTCTATTCCTACATAGACTAACATCTCCATCATAACAAACGAGAGGGGTACTGTCACCATTCAAACATGTACGCTATCAGAATTAGGACTCAGGCATTGGTTGTTGTGTTTATTTATGTTCTAGAGTCACATCATAGAACCAATCATAACTTACTGATAAAACCAATGAAAATTTGACAAGAATATGGTGGATACGCCGCTGGTACTTCCTATATATAAGTATTCTTGTCAAAGGATCAGAGGCATTGTCAGGCGGTTATGAGAAGTTCCATGTAGATTTTAGTAGTAGAAGTTTTTAGGATATAACCTTATCTTTCCAAACATACCAAAACTCTTGCGCATGAAATCATATTTAGTCAACCAACTCCGTTTATCAATATTCATTATCATAGGCATCAAAAAGCGATTCCTGAAGCAGGGTACTCAACCCTTACAAGGAACGTTACCGCCTCAAACAAAATTTAAACTCTTACTTCTTTCTAAGTATGTAACTGTCAAATTAAACACCATCCTTTTGAGTCAAACATGCCACTTCTTAAATTTCGGGACGAAATTTCTAAAAGTAGGGGATACTGTAACATCCGTCAAACACCGGATTAACCAAACCCACTTCGTTTATTAACCGAACAACCAGTTAAAAATTTTGTTGCATATTTAATGCTCAAATTAATTTTAAACGATACATAATTAATAAGTATATTAGAATATAAAATTTATAATTGAAAATCTATTAAAAATAGAAATAAAAATAAATACTGATGCCGGGTTTCGAACCCGGGTCAGCCAGATATAATCTTCACGACTTATCACACACTCACTCAACCACTCCGCCACTTGTGTTTCTTGTTGATTTATCGATTCAATTAATACATATAATAAAAACTGAAGTCGAATTCGGTCACTCAAGTCACTGATGCCGGAAATCCCGACGAAATCGTCAATCATTGACGTTATCTTTTGGCATAACGGATACAATTATTGCAGCGCCGGTTATAACTGAAGACCTTAATATCACTCATTCAAATCATCGGACCGTAACCGAAAAGTGTTAAATTCGAAACCGGAAATACACTTAAACCTGAGTTATACTTTATTCATCAGTGAGCTCGCGAGTTTATCAAAATTACACTCTTCATTTCGCTCAGAAAACTTCGCCGCAGTCGCCGGATTTCTCTGTAAAGTAGCCGGAAATTTATCGCCGGAAAACCGAGTTCATTCCATCCTTTCTTCTTACTCTAAAATAAGATCTTAGAGCTCATACTGACATCACCCACACTCACCTTAAACCTCTAAAGAATCTCTGTCGAAAGAAATTTCACTCGCCGGAATTCTCTGCAAGTCGCCGGAAAACCGGGACTTTCATCTACACGGTAAATACTTCGACTTTTCTGTTTCATTCCATTATTAGACAAATTCTAACATCACTCCATCACCCAGAATCAACCCCAGACGACATTGCCGGATTTTCTGTTTTCGCCGGAAAACTTCTGGAATTTTCGGAAACTCGCTGTTAACCGGTATGATCATTTAAACCAACTGTTAATCGTTGCTCAGTAATTCAATTTTATATCTAATCAATCAAAACTGCTATTTGAACCGAACAGAGGAAGCTCACAAAACAGAGCCGGAGATCCTTGCCGGAATTCTGAAAAAGACAACCTGTTCCGGTACATCCTCTCCCCAAACTTTCTCTGTCCATTGCATTTCAATCGTTGATTTTGTCCGTTAATCGAATTAAACATGAAACAAGTGATTTATCAGTTGTCTGTATTTTGAACGAAGAAGACGAAGTTGTGTATGAGATAAGATAAATTAAAATCGGTTTTATAAACGGGCTAGACACGCAGTCCAGCGGTGGACTGTGTGCAAATAAACACGCATACGTCCCGAGTTCGATCCTTGACACACACACATTCGCTGTAATAAAATGTTTTTTTTAACTGAACCGGATCCACAACAGTAAGATGTTAAGTATAATAAAAACCAGAATATTTACCAAGTTAGACACACAGTCCAGCGGTGGACTGTGTGCCAAACTAAACCACAGGTCCCAGGTTCGAGACCTGTGGCGAGCAACGAGGCGATACATTAAATCCTTTTTAAAATAAGTGATTTTCGGATTAACTTAATTAGTATATAAATATAATTAAAAACAGAAATATTTCGGGTTAGACACGTAGCTCAGTTGGTAGAGCTGCGTGCACGCGTACGGGAGGTCTCGGGTTCGAGTCCTGCCCGGCGCATACATACATACAATAGAACCGGTCAAACAGTCAACAGTCACAGTCAAACAGTCAACGCTTATGGTCAACGGTCAAAAGTCACCATTTTTTTATTATTTTTATTTATTTATTTAAATTAAAATCAATTAAAAATACTTAAAAATAACATTCTAAAGTTAGAAAATAGCCTAAAACTCACAAAAATATATCCAATAATCCTATTAAAATTGTTAATAAAATCCATTTATTTACCTTACTTTTTCGTTATTAATTAGGTTAGTTTTTCCTCGTCGATCAATCCTCTAAACTCGTGCGCATTCATCATCAATCCAAGAAACGCAACCACTGTGAGTGAATCTTACAACTCCCCTTTTTATTACACGTTTTGGGGTGTATCATGTGTCGCTTAAACAAATTCGTTAATTCAAACTCGTGCTATACCATATTATGATCTAAACTTAGAATGTAAATATTGTTTGTAGTTATGTATTACATATTGTCAAGTTGTTATGCAAATTATTTGTTAGGCCCCTCAGTTCCTCGTGGGAGACGAGTTGAACAACGCGTGCCTTAAAACTCATTCATTAGGCCCATCAGTTCGTAGAACAACGCGTGCCTCAAAACTCATTCATTAGGCCCATCAGTTCCTCGTGGGAGACGAGTTGAGCAACACGTGCCTCAAAACAATCTATTATTGTATGTGTGTGCATTATTTAATATTAAGTGTTTTGTGAATAAGTTTACATCTATATTTACTCATATGTGGTTATGCACTTTATTTTATAATCAATTCAATAAACTTGTTCAAATGTTTTTCATAGGATTCACTCGCCAACTTTTTGTTGATCCAAAAACCATTTTTACACATGATACAGGTGAACAGGATGAAGCAAGGAAAACATAGGAAATGCCTTAGAAGAAAATAATGAAGCCTAGAAAGATGTGTAGAACATATTGTAATTATGATTATATGATTTCCTTTAAATTGTAATAATAAATATGAAACGTTATAATAAATGTCATGAGCTTTGATGAAAACCCGATCATGCCCGATCACCTTTTCCGCTGCGGGTCGGGGTGTGACATTTAAAAACCGGATAAAAATAGGGGCCGTGAACTCACCTTTAATTGCTCGGTTAGTGTAACACAGAAGTAGCAAATGATGGGACCGCTAATTGCGTCCTAACAAGTCAATCGATTTAAAGTTAGTGTGTGAACACACTGATACAAACCCTACACATAACTAACACACAATGCGGCACACATGATAACAAATTCGAAAACATAATCATGCATGCAAAGTATTATCATACCAAAATAGTGATCAAACCAACTTATCATGAACACAAATCAACTCATACAACATTTTGGTACACACATTCGCAAGTTATCAAGTTTCAGCTTGTACGCTCATAACTAGGCTGTTTTCGAGGATTTTTATAAAATAGTTCCAACGTTCTAAAAATTCCAATTTTTTTTACAGAAGGTGTCAACTAAACTGTAGAATTTTATGTAAAATTTTCAAGTCCTAACACTTTACCGATTATTCATAAACATTTATATACTAGGCTGCAGTCAGATTCGTCGCTTTCTGACTGCAGTCCACGAGAGAAATTATTTAAAAATCATCGTTCATCCAATTAACAAAATTCCAGTGGGAGTTTCCTTGGAAATTTCCGTTTCCAGTTGCTGTACAAATTTCGTGACCCAACCCTCTACAGATTTTGAGATCCGACTCGATAAACAACTAACAAATTTTCAGAATTTACACAGCTTCAGTTACTGCACTTAAACGACCACTTAAAAATATCAAACGACCTCAGAAAAATAGGAATCCAGTGCCATTAGAAGCGTTTTTCAAAAATATACGTTTTAGGCTTCAGAAAATCCAATTTTCGATAAATAATAACCAAGTTACAGCCAATTGAAGTTGGCTGTAAACACCATTCAGCAACCTGTTTTCGACTTTTATCGCAATAGAACACGCTTAAACGATCGAGACGTTAAATATAAATGATCAAGAACAGATTTATTAGTCACATATCATCATGTACATCATACTCATGCAAACCCTAATCATATAATATGATTTTTATCACAAAACGCAGCCTATGATTCTTGTATCCAACTAAACATCATAATCGCAAAACTCGCACAATTAATCAAACTAAACATCATAACACTTTCATAACAATGATTCTACCATTACATACAAGCATGATCAAGAATTCATAAACCCTAATGTGATTTGTGAAACAATAAAAACCCTAACCTTGCAACGATGAAGATTAACGAACCGGGAACGAGATTGGAATCACTTCGGGTTTTGGAGGAAGTTGCGATCGAGAGAAAGAGGGAGAGAGAGGGCTGCCGTCGGCTCTTTGAAGCTAGGGTTTAGGTTTTTTTTTTTTTTTTGAAACATAACACATACATGCATGCCTATTTATACCAAAACAAGGGAAAAAGAAAAGGAGAAAGGGTGGGGTTTGTGCTTGCGGCCGCAAAGGGGTTTGGGTGGGTAACTTGGGCCTCAAGTTTAGGCTAGTTACTTGGGCCACAAGGAAGTGAGGTCGACACGTTTCGCGGCTCGGTTCGGTTCGGCTATTTATTTAATATATATATATATATATATATATATATATTTTTATAAACTAATAATCACGAAATCAAAACATGATATAATAACTCACAAAACTTATAAACGTCTAATAACACATAGCACGTAATTCACTCGATAAGTTCACAAAGTTAGCGTAGTTATTTTGAGCGTGTAATTTAATTCTCCGAATCAAATTAGCGTAGGAATGAATAACCGTGAAGTAGTGCGTTTAAGATACCTCAAAAACCGGGATGTCACATTATCCCCATGTTGAAAGAATTTTCGTCCCGAAAATTGAGTAAACGCGGTTTAGAATGCAACGCACAAAGATTCAGTTTGTTAGCAATGGTACAAGAAATTCCCAGGCTGTCACATCATCCCATGTTGAAAGAATTTTCGTCCCGAAAATTTAGTTGGTGGTAACGTTAGCTTGCTGCTCAGCTGCAAAGAGGTGTGGGTATTTGCTTTTCATTTGGTCCTCTCTTTCCCACGTGAACTCCGGTCCACACTTAGAATCCCAACGAACCTTGACGATCGGTATCTTGCTGTGCCTTCGAGTCTTGATCTCACGATCCATGATCTCGATAGGTTGTTCCACAAAGTGCAGTTGTTCATCCACTTGAATCTCATCCAAAGGAATGACTAGGGTTTCATCTGATAGACACTTCTTCAGATTTGACACGTGAAAAACGTTGTGAACTCCACTGAGTTCGATAGGAAGGTCTAATTGATAAGCTACGGGCCCGATACGCTTCAAGATCACAAACGGGCCTACGTACCGTGGGTTTAGTTTGCCTCGTTTCCCAAAATGGATTACACCCTTCCAGGGTGACACCTTCAGTAGGACGCGGTCGCCTACTTGAAATTCGAGCGGTTTGCGTCGTTGATCAGCGTAGCTTTTCTATCGATCTCGTGCCGCTGCCATGCGGTTTCTGATTTGTACAATCTTTTCAGTAGCCTCAGGTATCAACTCAGGGCCTGTGAGTTGACTGTCACCGACTTCTGCCCAACAGACCGGTGATCTACATTTGCGAACGTATAATGCTTCAAACGGTGCTGCCGATATACTCGTATGGTAGCTGTTGTTATACGAGAATTCCACTAAAGGCAGATGGATTTCCCAACTATTCCCGAAGTCTACCACGCATGCCCTAAGCATGTCTTCTAAGGTCTGAATGGTCCTTTCACTTTGGCCATCCGTCTGAGGGTGATAAGCTGTGCTCATATCTAAGCGTGTACCTAACGCTTTCTGAAGTGACTGCCAAAAGTTGGACGTGAAACGAGCATCTCTGTCTGAGATGCTGGACGTTGGCACTCCGTGCCGAGAAACTTCTTCCTTAATGTAGATGCGAGTCAACTTATCCATCTTATCTGTTTCTTTGATCGCTAGGAAGTGTGCGGACATAGTTAAACGATCCACGATCACCCAGATGGTATCGCAACCACCCAGAGTTCGCGGGAGCTTAGTGATAAAGTCCATCGAGATCTAATCCCATTTCCACACTGGGATCTCAGGTTGTTGAAGTAGTCCTGATGGCTTCTGGTATTCCACATTGACTTTCGCACAAGTCAAACACTTGCTCACGTAGGTGGCTATCCCGCTTTCATGTTGGGCCACCAGTACGCGGCTTTAAGGTCTTGATACATCTTATCCGAACCAGGATGGACAGAGTATCAGGATTTGTGAGCTTCGTCCATGACTAGCTTTCTGAGGTCTCCGTAGAGAGGTACCCATATACGATTCATGAAATACCGGGGACCATTGGGTTTTACTTCCCAATCGCGTTCCATCTTTCCCACAGATTCGGCCTTGATGTTTTCTTCCTTAACTGCTTCTAACTGCGCGTCGCGTATCTGTTCGGGTAACCCCGAATGAATGGTGAACTGTAGTGCTCGTATCCGACGAGGTTTCAAGTGCTCCTTCCTACTGAGGGCCTCAGCTACCACGTTAGCTTTACCTGGGTGATACCGAATGGCACATTCATAATCGTTCAGGAGTTCGACCCAGCGACGCTGTCGCATGTTCAACTCCTTCTGGTCAAAGATATGCTGGAGGCTCTTGTGATCTGTATAGATTGTGCACTTTGTTCCATATAGGTAGTGTCTCCAAATCTTAAGCGCAAACACCACTGCTCCCAATTCCAGGTCATGTGTTGTGTAGTTTTTCTCGTGAACCTTCAATTGTCGGAACGCATACGCGATGACCTTATCACGTTGCATGAGTACGCATCCCAACCCCTGAATGGAAGTATCACAATATACCACAAAATCATCAGTCCCTTTCGGCAAGGACAGAATGGGTGCACTGCAAAGTTTCTGCTTTAGCAATTGAAATGCTGCTTCCTGCTTGTCACCCCAAGCATACTTGGTGCCTTTCTGGGTGAGGGTGGTAAGCGGTTGTGCGATCTTTGAAAATCCCTCGATGAAACGTCTGTAGTAACCAGTCAAACCCAAAAATTGGCGGATCTCTGTCGGTGTCCTGGGTGCTTCCCAGTTCTTGATAGCATCGATCTTGGCAGGATCAACGTGGATACCCTTTTCATTCACAATATGCCCGAGGAACTGAACTTCCCGAATCCAGAAATCACACTTTGAAAGCTTGGCATATAGTTTCTCATGTTGAAGTAATTCCAGCAGTAATCGTAGATGTTCAACATGTTCTTCTTCACCTTTAGAGTAGATGAGTATGTCATCGATGAACACAATGACAAACTTGTCGAGATACGGTTTACACACGCGGTTCATGAGGTCCATGAACACCGCGGGTGCGTTGGTGAGACCGAAGGGCATGACCAAGAACTCATAATGGCCATACCGAGTACGAAATGCCATCTTAGAGATATCCTCCTCCCTGACGCGTAACTGGTGATAACCGGACCGTAGATCAATCTTGGAGTAGTAGCTTGACCCTTGAAGCTGGTCGAAGAGATCGTCGATGCGAGGTAATGGGTATCGGTTCTTGACGGTAACCTTATTGAGTTCCCTGTAGTCGATGCACATGCGGAAGGTCCCGTCCTTTTTCTTGACAAAAAGGACCGGAGCTCCCCATGGTGAAGTACTGGGTCGGATAAATCCTTTTTCTAACAATTCCTGAAGTTGGGTAGACAGCTCTTGCAGCTCTGCTGGAGCCAGGCGGTACGGGGCCTTGGCGATAGGAGTTGCATGGTTCGCCAATTCGATTTCAAACTCTACTTGTCGATGTGGTGGAAGACCAGGTAACTACTCTGGAAAAACATCGGAAAAGTCATGGACGACGGGGATATCTTCTATACGCTTCTCGTCCTTAAGCTGCTCGGTGACCAGTGCGAGCAAAGCGAAGGAGTTCTTCCTCCGAAGATACTTCTGAGCTTGCATGTAAGAGATGATGTTTGTGACGGCGCCTGCCTTCTCGCCTTGCACCATCAAGACTTCATCGTTAGAGAGCGGAATACGGATAGATTTCTCGAAGCAGTGGACTTCAGCTCGGACGTCGGATAGCCAGTCCATTCCGGCTACCACGTCAAAACTACCCAGGGTAGTTGTCATCAGATCAATGGTAAAGGTGTGACCCGCGAGTTTAAGTTGGCAGCCGGTTACTAAATGGGTCACATCTACAGATTTACCATCGGCTAGTTCTATGACGTAAGGGGTCTCTAGGGGTTTAGGCGTGAGATTTAGGTTCTTCCTAAAAGACTCAGATATAAAACTTCTATCCGCACCCGTATCAAAAAGTACAGTAGCAAAATGTTCGTTAAGGGGAAACTTACCGGTGACCACGTTCGAGTCGTTTCTGGCCTCTCCGCGGCCTAGCGTAAATGCACGACCTTTGGCACCTCCTGTGCCACCATTTCCATTGTTGTTGTTGTGGTTGTTGTGGTTGTTGTTGTTCCCACCATTGTTGTTGTGGTTGCGAAGCTGTGGGCAGTCTCGTTTGAAGTGGGCAGTGCTACCACACTGATAGCACCCCCGGTTAATACCTTGCTGCTGACCCTGGTGCTGATTCTGATTTTGTCGGGACATGATTTCCCGCGACAATCCTTTGCCGCGTGTCCCACTTTGCCACATCGTTGGCAGCGATTTCCGGCGCAAGGGCCGTGATGATGGAGGTTACAACGATTACATTGCGGCTTTCGACCCACATAGCCGCTGGTGTTCTGGGTGTTGTTGGCGGACTGATTATTGTGGCCCCGATTGCTGTTGAAATTGTTGAACCGTTTCTGGTTCCCTTGTTGTGGCTGGGCTGACGAAGACTGTCGAGCAGGCGAGTCTTCAGATTTTCTTTTATTATCAGGGACAACTTCAGTTACACCCCGAGATGGCAACTTCTTTTGTTCCACCGCCTTATCGGTGAGTTTTTGCGCCAGCCTGATCGCTTGATGCTCAGTCGCAGGGTTACTAGCCATTACCATGCCCTGGATCTCGGGGACAAGACCCCCAAGGTAAAACTCGAGTCGTTTTTCAACGGTGTTGGCGAGATCGGGGCATAGGAACACCAGATCGTGATGTTTCGCCGTGTACGCTTCAATTTCAGATCCTACCATCTTATGGTTCCATAGTGCTTGCTCCAACTGCTGAACTCTGTCCCGCGGATAGTACTCCTCTTTTATTAGGGCCTTAAACTCGGCCCAGGCCATTGCGTTTGCAGCAATAAGTCCACGTGTTTGGACTTGTGCGTTCCACCAAGTTAGTGCCCCATCCTCCAACGTTGAGGCAGCATACTTGACCTTGTTGGCCTCAAGGCAATTGCACATCTCGAACACCGATTCGGACTTTTCAATCCAACGGACCAGTCCTATGGGTCCTTCTGCACCCGTGAATTTGCTCGGTTTCGCATCGAGGAACATCTTGTAGGGGTTAAGACCCCCTCCTGCTGACAGAGGATAGGTAGTCAACGAGAAAGTCTACTAGCCCAACTATTAGATTTTCCCATGAAAATTTAATAATGGTTACCTGCTGGTGGGTTTTGAACACCTGCCAGAGCAGCATTCACGTGTTCTTGGATCATTGCGGCCAATTCTTCGGGTGTCATGTTGAGGTTTCCGCGACGTCCAGTTGCCATTTTAGATCTTCGCAAGACAACATAAACACACACCGATAAGTATATATAATCCAATATAGTTATCCTACTCCATACTTAAATAATCCCTCAAATTATGTCAACCCAAATAAATTAAATAATCAAAAGGAATATTCGATTAAATAAGATTTAAACGTCTCACAAAATGCCAACCAAACATATCATTTTAACAATAAAATTTCAAGTTCAAACATAAGTAGAAAATAAATAGACTAAAGGAAACAAAAGGGATAAGCGAGACGAGTCAGTCTTCTACGTCTCCATCTCCCAAATCGCTATCGTTGTCGTCATCCTCCGCGGCGTTTCCAGCTTCTACAGCCGGGTCTTCCTCCGGATCCTCCTCTGGATCCTCCTCTTCTTCCTCTACCGGCGCTGGAGGGGCCGGTGCTGGTGCGGGTACTGGTACAGGTGCCTGATTCTGTTCCAGTTCTTGAATTCTCCAGCTGGACTCAAGAACTCTGTCTTCGAGCCAGTCAGCCCTCAGCTGCTCAGCACGAAGATCTTTAGCTAAAGTGTTACAAGCTATCTTATTCTCATATTGCTCTTCCTCGAGCTCCCTAGTCTTACCTGTTAATTTTCGTATCATCCATCCCTGTGCTAGGATAGTTTCCTGCATTCTCTCTAGTTGTTCCTGTTGTTTTCTTATCATATCTCTAAGTAGGTCGTCCCCTACTTCTAACGAGTTAACCGATTCGACCAGTATAGCGGTGGTCGGGCGTGAGGACGACTCCCCTCCTAGAGTGAGTCTTTTCCTAGCAGCTGAGCGTGTCTCTAAGCCATGAGGTGGTGAGGGTTCGACCATAGGTGCCTTCCCCAGCGCCCTTGGTTGTAAAGGTTTGTCGGATGATGATGATGACATTGCCTGTTGGGTTGTGTAGTTAGTTACGAGTTGCGTTCATCACAATATGCATTTATATTTTACATAACACAGTTGTAGTACGACACATAACAAGATGAAGTTCACCATTCCAACTTGCACCTTCTCATTTATTCACTCTTCTCCCTCCTCTGGAAGTTCTTAGCTAAAAGGAGCATCCAACATAGTTCTTTTGCACCCTAGGAATCACTGGTAAGTGTTCCTTCCTTGTGCATTTTCATTTATAGGCTTTTATAGCCAAAAGTCAAGCGTTTTGCGGAAAACGCTTTGACTTTCGGTTAAGACCATTATGGTCCATCCATTATTTTAAATGAACATGGCTAAGTGATCGTAATAAGGTAGATGTTAATCCCTATAAAGGGCACCTCCTGAAGATCACGTTTGCTAGACCAATTGACGGGTCAAAGTTATGATATTAAAAAGTCAAACAGACCATTTTTCGGAAAAATCATAAATTGATCTTATATATGTTATGAAACATGTTTTGACACTTAAACAAGTTGGTAATAATTATTAGAACATGTAAGAACATGTTCGGCTCGTCAATTTCAGTTCTAGGGTCGGTTCGCAACCGAAAGTCGCGAAGTTTGACTTCTACTTTGACTTTCAATTCTGACCCGATTTAGATTAGTTACCTACTGATCTAAAGTTGCATTATGATCGTAATATAATGTAGCATAGCCCTCTGAGTTTATATTACATGATCATAATAAGAATACAAGTTTATGCGCAAGTTCCATAATTATGCCATCTTTGACCAAAATGTCATTTTTGCATAAAACAAGGTTTTAAATGGTAATGAACTTGAAAATGAATTTCTACTAATGTAATATTATAAGTAGAATTATTTGGGATGTTAAACCAAGTTATAAACTGAGTTTTCAAACAGGTCCTTAAACTATGTCGATAAATGACGATTTTAGCCCCTATGGCTTATAAAATGGTTTTAATTAAATATTTTCAAAATAAATCATTTACCTACTGATATGTTATATTAAAAAAAATATTTAAGATATTTTAATCTGACCTTAACATTAGTTTTCGTAAATATCGCATAAAGACGTCATTTTACGACATAAGCGTCGTTTCGGCGCATAGTATGGTTTTAAACCATATTATTGACCAAGACTTGATACCTACAGGTTTTAAAACTTATTTTTAACTTATTTACAGTAGGTACATGTTATAAATTCAGTGTCACACCCTCAAATTTCAACTTGCGGAGTTTTACCGCGAGGCGTGTGAACAAACTAGAATCTGAGACACTAGTAACATCGAACGACTCTATATGATTCGTTTTCCAAAAATTATTTGTTTACCTATTCATAGTTATTTTCAAATTACCTTAGTTTGGTTTCAAAGTTTAGCGGAAGCATTAGTTTTAAAGTTGAGCGGAAGCATTAACGTAAAGTAAAGTAACGGGCGCCAACACAAACGCCAAAACTAAAGAAAAACCCAAACAATATTCGTAAATGAGACTCGATAAAAGATGTCTTGATCAATGCAAGTGAGTGCACCTAGAGCTCCTAGCGTCCTGAGAAACATGTAAAGAAACAAGTGTCAACATTAAAGAAGAGTGAGTTCACAGGTTTTTATAAGTTCATTAGTTCGGTTAAAAGTTTGTTTCCCCCGTTATCCCTAACCCGGAATAACGATATAGTTCCATTATTCCTAACCCGGAATAATAATGATGTTGGTTCCATTATTCCTAACCCGGAATAAATTGTTGTTGGTTCCATTATTCCTA
Source organism: Scalesia atractyloides (assembly GCA_947069175.1). Taxonomy (NCBI): domain Eukaryota; kingdom Viridiplantae; phylum Streptophyta; class Magnoliopsida; order Asterales; family Asteraceae; genus Scalesia; species Scalesia atractyloides. The sequence goes on from CAMTDV010000008.1 coordinate 76,123,202, forward strand.
ACCCGGAATAATATTGTTGTTTCGTAATTAAGTTCAATGTTAACATGTAGGTAGCGAGCCTAAAGTTATGTCACATAAGTGTTCGCGATTGAAGCTGACTGTTGTGCCTCCGTGTTGCCAGGCCTATCACTGACCATGGCGAAAGTTAGGCCAAATTATTCACCCGTTGACCATACCCGGTCGGCTAGCGCGACTATCACGGGTGGGGCTTGTCGGGCCCAGTAGTACTACTTATAATTTCCCCACTATCTAAGCCAATACTAACGATCCGAGAGTTTGTCGAGGACTTCCGTGATATAGCTGCTTAGTTACCATAACGTACATTAACATTAACTTAGTTACCGAGTAGTTTAACGACGTTAATTTCGCTTAACGTAAAAAGATATAGTTATAGAGTGTATACATGTTTCTCCCCCTGTTGTTTAAAAACCGGATAAAAATAGGGGCCGTGAACTCACCTTTAATTTCTCGGTTAGTGTAACACAGAAGTAGCAAATGATGGGACCGCTAATTGCGTCCTAACAAGTCAATCGATTTAAAGTTAGTGTGTGAACACACTGATACAAACCCTACACATAACTAACACACAATGCGGCACACATGATAACAAATTCGAAAACACAATCATGCATGCAAAGTATTATCATACCAAAATAGTGATCAAACCAACTTATCATGAACACAAATCAACTCATACAACATTTTGGTACACACTTTCGCAAGTTATCAAGTTTCAGCTTGTACGCTCATAACTAGGCTGTTTTCGAGGATTTTTATAAAATAGTTCCAACGTTCTAAAAATTCCAATTTTTTTTTTTACAGAAGGTGTCAACTAAACTGTAGAATTTTATGTAAATTTTTCAAGTCCTAACACTTTACCGATTATTCATAAACATTTATATACTAGGCTGCAGTCAGATTCGTCGCTTTCTGACTGCAATCCACGAGAGAAATTATTTAAAAATCATCGTTCATCCAATTAACAAAATTCCAGTGGGAGTTTCCTTGGAAATTTCCGTTTCCAGTTGCTGTACAAATTTCGTGACCCAACCCTCTACAAATTTTGAGATCCGACTCGATAAACAACTAACAAATTTTCAGAATTTACACAGCTTCAGTTACTGCACTTAAACGACCACTTAAAAATATCAAACGACCTCAGAAAAATAGGAATCCAGTGCCATTAGAAGCGTTTTTCAAAAATATACGTTTTAGGCTTCAGAAAATCCACTTTTCGATAAATAATAACCAAGTTACAGCCAATTGAAGTTGGCTGTAAACACCATTCAGCAACCTGTTTTCGACTTTTATCGCAATAGAACACGCTTAAACGATCGAGACGTTAAATATAAATGATCAAGAACAGATTTATTAGTCACATATCATCATGTACATCATACTCATGCAAACCCTAATCATATAATATGATTTTTATCACAAAACGCAGCCTATGATTCTTGTATCCAACTAAACATCATAATCGCAAAACTCGCACAATTAATCGAACTAAACATCATAACACTTTCATAACGATGATTCTACCATTACATACAAGCATGATCAAGAATTCATAAACCCTAATGTGATTTGCAAAACAATAAAAACCCTAACCTTGCAACGATGAAGATTAACGAACCGGGAACGAGATTGGAATCACTTCGGGTTTTGGAGGAAGTTGCGATCGAGAGAAAGAGGGAGAGAGAGGGCTGCCGTCGGCTCTTTGAAGCTAGGGTTTAGGGTTTTTTTTTTTTTTTTTGAAACATAACACATACATGCATGCCTATTTATACCAAAACAAGAGAAAAAGAAAAGGAGAAAGGTGGGGTTTGTGCTTGCGGCCGCAAAGGGGTTTGGGTGGGTAACTTAGGCCTCAAGTTTAGGCTAGTTACTTGGGCCACAAGGAAGTGAGGTCGACACGTTTCGCGGCTCGGTTCGGTTCGGCTATTTATTTAATATATATATATATATATATATTTTTATAAACTAATAATCACGAAATCAAAACATGATATAATAACTCACAAAACTTATAAACGTCTAATAACACATAGCACGTAATTCACTCGATAAGTTCACAAAGTTAGCGTAGTTATTTCAAGCGTGTAATTTAATTCTCCAAATCAAATTAGCGTAGGAATGAATAACCGTGAAGTAGTGCGTTTAAGATACTTGAAAAACCGGGATGTCACACTCAGAATCCCAAATAATTTATAAACTATGTGTAAAATGACCAAAATGCCCCTTCGATGCATAGTTTGGTTATAAAGGATAAATTACACAAATAATTGGTATCCCCACTGGTATTATATCATAAGTAAACTATTTTTCCAGAATACTTATGATTATAAACTTAAAATATGTTCAAGTTCCTTTTATACGGTATATAACTACCGAAATGCCCTTATGGCGTTTTAAAACCTTAACGGGCATATAAGTTGATATCCTACTGATATTTTAACTTATTTAAAAGATAATGGCATATATAACTTGTCCATAACTTATTTGGTTACCCATTATCGCATAAAGGCATATGGTTGATTATACGTAACTAGTTTACGGAATTTATCTGGTTACCCATTATCGCATAAAGGCATACGGTTGATCATACGTATTAATTGGTTAGCTTATGCCATAATCCAGACTAGAGCCTTGCCGGTAAATGCTATCTGCACGTTAGTACTTTTGTATACGGCTGAGTTATTGAAATTTAAAAGAAGACTAGCTCAGGTAAATACTCTCGACTTATTTTCCCTATACGGGCTTGGGATACGGTAAACTATTACCGCTTGGTCAGAAATGGGATCAATCGAATGCCAGATTGTGGCTAGTAAATCCGCATATTCTGTTTTAATCAGTTTTGTTTGTTAACTTAAAAATCGGGGGTTAAATTACCGTGTCTTGGATATCCTCAGCTCATTAGATTAGTTAATGGCCACGACCTTAGCGCGGGGTGGAGGCATACACCTGACAGACGCTCAAATGCAAATTACCCAAGACGTTGGGGATAACTCCTCTGTGAGTTCTAAGTGGTGTGTATTTAATCATGTCTCGGTCTCTGTACTGGGCCCTGTATGTATGGACAAACATGTGAATCTGTTAACAAGGTTACAAAGTAACTTTCCCAAGTTATAAAAGATTTTGTGTCATGTGCACTTAAAATCATTTTTAAATATTTTCAAAATGAGTCAGTTGGTGTATTTACTAGCGAAAGCTGACGTATCGTCCAAAAACTAAACTGCAGGTACAATACGAAATAGGCCGGAAGCTGCTCGATAGTGAATAAGAGGATCTTGCAAATCCTTAGATCTGCCCTAGAGTCTGGTTTATATTGTTTCTGGTACATTTTAGTGATCCGTCTGTGGATCTTTTATTATGAGCCTATACATTATTTTATTTCGAACATTTGGTTTGTAATAGTAATTTTACTCCAAGACTTCCATTGTGTAGTGTTTAATTGACTATGATGTTATCAACTGGCGTCACAATACTCCCCACCCAGACCCACCGATGTATGGATTTGAGTTGGAAATACGGGATGTGACACCTTCAAAATACCATCGAGTCATCATAAATATTTTTTATTGTTTATGTCAAAAACAACTTATAATGCTCTTTATGTTATAAATATGTTTCAGAAATGTTATTTTTAACATCTGCTTAACCAACATTTGTTCCGTTTGTGAAGAACTTGATTGATTAATTAGTTAGTGGATAGTTACAAAGAGAATTAGTCTTGCAAAATAAAACAAAGGACCAAATTAGATACAACATAGTTTCAATGGCCAAATACACCATTGTAGTATAGCTTAGGTACCCATAACATAAATTGCATAACAATTCACAAATATTTGGTGAAGACAATGACATGGGTTGGAGAGCGGAAATGTGGTGGCGTCGGTGGGTGAGGGCCAATTTTTAAGTTTTAAATTATAAAAGGACTACGCACCAACCAACAACTAAAGAGAATGCTACGTTTGTTTCACACTAGTTGAATTTCTTTCTTGCGAAATGTTAGCCGAATATTTCTTAATTTCATAATATGTACACATGTATTTTAGTTACTTATATATATTACTTATAATATGATCATAACAAAAAATACATCGAGTCAACAAATTAAACCAAAACATTACAATAATTTTGCTAAAAAAACTAAAAATGGTAAGCCTATAATTTTGAGCTAGGGGCAAAATAGTAATTTATCAAAAACAATGAGCGAGTGTTAGGCACATGCTTGACACAAAAGTTATATTGAGTCAATCAAGTAAAATAAAAACTACTATAGTTTTACAAAAAAAATACCTAAAACAATGGCAAGACTACTAATTTTAACTGGGTCAAAATTGTAATCTTTTAAATGTGGGCAAACTTATAGTTTTAAAGTGAGGGCAAATTCGTAATTTTAAGCTGTGGGGCAAAACCAAAATTTTGTTTGAACTGGGGCAAAATCATAGTTTTGAACTGTAAGACCCCAAACCGGGTGCCCTATAGTCGGGTCACATCACAGTGTACTGTTTGAAATTTAGTCTTTTCTAAAAAATACGCAGTGGAAATTTTAATTAAAACAGTACATGATTAAATAAAAACTCAAAATGTTATTTAGTTTCTAACAAATCGAATGCACTCCACTATATCACGAGTAATCGCATATGCTAGCCAAGAGCAACACCAACTCGAATCACACACCTGTAAAACAATCTAACATACATGCAAAAGTCAGCTACGCTGAATGAGTTCTAACAGTTTAGTCAAAGCATTTAAAACACATCCTAAATGCTTTATTCGAAATCCAAAACACCATAATTTAAAAACCACCATCGTTTTAAATTACATTAACATCATTTTAAAGTTTAATGACTCCAACCCGTAACCCAAAACTCCACTCATATCCTCGGTCTAATCATCCTACCAGTAATCCTTTCCGATATGGATCAGATTACTTAAACACCAAAGGACAAACCACAATGCATCTTAATTCATAGGACCATTAACCAAACCGACTCGTATCTAGGACATAACAATTAATGGCCTAAAAATTCAATTGTAACTTGATCTCGTCTGACAACTACACACTTTAACATCACTCGACCACTGCATAATAGAACATCATTTGTCACCCGCATCATTTAACATCATTCGTCAACTACACAAATAATCATCATTTACCCACCATTTAACTAACGTGAAACATATAAGCACATAAGGTGGGAACCAAACACATCGGTTGTTGCCCGTATGCTATCATCATTTGCCATCGTCAGGGCTCGTCTCCTCCAATTTAATCCCGAAGAGTCCGTCACCCGCGTAATACCCCGAAGGGTTCATCGTTGCCACTAGAGCTAATCATTTAAACATCTCAGTGATGTTCCTCGTGACCTGACGCTACCCCGAAGGTAACGCCGTCATCACAAATAACCTGCATCTCGTGACCTGGCGTCACCCCAAAAGTAACGCCGCCATCACAAGTAACCTGCATCTCATCCTGACGCTACCCCGAAGGTAACGTCGCCATCACAAATAACTCGCATCAAGCACCTCAAGGATGCTAATTCACATAAAACACCTAGATACACATATAAGGTTAAACGCACGGTAACTACCCGACAACTACTACCTTACGTTCCCGCTCCCACTAACGTTCGGAACCTGCGATAGAGTTACCGATTAAAATGTATCGCGATACAAGGAGTGCTTTTAATATCAACATCTACCATGCCCCACACCTATACGACCTCGACATCACTAAATAAAATGTCATACGCCTACGCAGGATTAATAAAGCCCGATTAATCACTACGTCGTATAAAAATATTGTTTGTGAGATATTTCTAAAACATTTTTTTATCGCATAACTTGTTAATATATAAACTCATGACAGGTATGAAAACATGTGAAAGTATGTATGCTAGCCCCGAAAATATTAAAGAGAAAGAGGATTAGAACTCACCGGTTACAAAGCTTCTGACCCACGAGCTATCTGTCTTGCAACTCATCCTCAAGCAAGAACCTATAACCGACTAGTTCATAGTTACCAAAATCTATAAATCTCATGAGAGAATTGAGGTGTGTGCATGCTTGGTTAATTAAATCATGAAGTTTTCATTCCTTAATTTACGTGATTAAAGTACACAAGCACACATGCATCCACCTTAAACAAGTTTCTGCATGCACATCCATTTTCATACGCAACATTGATTCAATTCCATAATCATTTTTTTAATGCCATACCCTTCCATGCATGCATAATTTAGTTACTTCACGAATTGATTAAGACCCAGTTCCCATCATCAAACCCAACAAGATCTTCATCATAACTTATCCCAACCAGCAGCCCTACCATAAAGAAAATCCTCCATAGCCTTTTTCAACTAATAGAGCTTCATGCTGATACACTACATCATCTCCCCATAATTCTAACATCACCTGCTCGACAAAACACCATCTTCGCTAACACCATGCAACAATGAATCTTAATATATGGTAGACTTCGAACCTGTGCTAGATGACAACCCAACCAAGCACCTCGCCAACCACCACTTACACTTCCGCGAAAGACAAGGTGTGTTGATGACTGTATCACACCAAACTGGTCAAAACGGCGCACTCCCCTAAACCAACAGTTCCGATCGGTTGCTACCTTGGACAAGATGTAGAGTCACAATGAAGTTGAGATATGTCGGTTGCGTTTGACGATCAGTGGAGTGTGTGTTCTTTGTTAATGACGGCTGTTAGGGTTATACTGGTGATGATGATCACCATTTTACCATTTGGCCCCTTGATCATACACCATAGTTCATAAAGTTGTCATAACTACCCTTAGCCCTTTGAAGTTCATACATGTTGCATCTTATTCCCAAAGCAATAAAAACAACTTTCGTTATTCACATCCTACCCCCTTCAAGTTCCATTAAGTCCAGGTCGACACGTCTATATTATACTTTGTCTCGTGCTCGCAAGATCCGTTATTTACTCGGACATATAATATAGGGTAGAAAATTCGGGATGTTACATGAACTAAGGGCATAATCGTAAATTTTAGCTGGGGACAAAAGCATAACTTTATTTTGAACTGCGGACAAAAGCGTAATTTTAAACTTATGACAAAATCGTAATCTTTGAAAAGGGGGCAAAATCATATTTTTGAACTGAGAATAAACTTGTAATTTTGAGTTAGGGAAAAAAACTAAAATGATGGTAAGACTATAAATTTTAACTCGGGCAAAATTGTAACTTTTAAAATGAGGGCAAACTCATAATTTTAAACTACGGGCAAAGCTAAAGGCAAACCCATAATTTTATTTGAATTGGAGCAAAATCATAGTTTTGAACTCAGTGTCACACCCTCAAATTTCCACTTGCGGAGTTTTACCGCGAGGCGTGTGAACAAACCAGAATCTGAGACACTAGTAACATCGAACGACTCTATATGATTCGTTTTCCAAAAATTATTTGTTTACCTATTCATAGTTATTTTCAAATTACCTTAGTTTGGTTTCAAAGTTTAGCGGAAGCATTAGTTTTAAAGTTGAGCGGAACCATTAACGTAAAGTAAAGTAACGGGCGCCAACACAAACGCCAAAACTAAAGAAAAACCCAAACAATATTCGTAAATGAGACTCGATAAAAGATGTCTTGATCAATGCAAGTGAGTGCACCTAGAGCTCCTAGCGTCCTGAGAAACATGTAAAGAAACAAGTGTCAACATTAAAGAAGAGTGAGTTCACAGGTTTTTATAAGTTCATTAGTTCGGTTAAAAGTTTGTTTCCCCCGTTATCCCTAACCCGGAATAACGATATAGTTCCATTATTCCTAACCCGGAATAATAATGATGTTGGTTCCATTATTCCTAACCCGGAATAATATTGTTGTTGGTTCCATTATTCCTAACCCGGAATAATATTGTTGTTTCGTAATTAAGTTCAATGTTAACATGTAGGTAGCGAGCCTAAAGTTATGTCACATAAGTGTTCGCGATTGAAGCTGACTGTTGTGCCTCCGTGTTACCAGGCCTATCACTGACCATGGCGAAAGTTAGGCCAAATTATTCACCCGTTGACCATACCCGGTCGGCTAGCGCGACTAGCACGGGTGGGGCTTGTCGGGCCCAGTAGTACTACTTATAATTTCCCCGCTATCTAACCCAATACTAACGATCCGAGAGTTTGTCGAGGACTTCCGTGATATAGCTGCTTAGTTACCATAACGTACATTAACATTAACTTAGTTACCGAGTAGTTTAACGACGTTAATTTCGCTTAACGTAAAAAGATAGAGTTATAGAGTGTATACATGTTTTCTCCCCCTGTTGTTTAAAAACCGGATAAAAATAGGGGCCGTGAACTCACCTTTAATTGCTCGGTTAGTGTAACACAGAAGTAGCAAATGATGGGACCGCTAATTGCGTCCTAACAAGTCAATCGATTTAAAGTTAGTGTGTGAACACACTGATACAAACCCTACACATAACTAACACACAATGCGGCACACATGATAACAAATTCGAAAACACAATCATGCATGCAAAGCATTATCAAACCAAAATAGTGATCAAACCAACTTATCATGAACACAAATCAACTCATACAACATTTTGGTACACACATTCGTTAGTTATCAAGTTTCAGCTTGTACGCTCATAACTAGGCTGTTTTCGAGGATTTTTATAAAATAGTTCCAACGTTCTAAAAATTCCAATTTTTTTTTACAGAAGGTGTCAACTAAACTGTAGAATTTTATGTAAATTTTTCAAGTCCTAACACTTTACCGATTATTCATAAACATTTATACACTAGGCTGCAGTCAGATTCGTCGCTTTCTGACTGCAGTCCACGAGAGAAATTATTTAAAAATCATCGTTCATCCAATTAACAAAATTCCAGTGGGAGTTTCCTTGGAAATTTCCGTTTCCAGTTGCTGTACAAATTTCGTGACCCAACCCTCTACAGATTTTGAGATCCGACTCGATAAACAACTAACAAATTTTCAGAATTTACACAGCTTCAGTTACTGCACTTAAACGACCACTTAAAAATATCAAACGACCTCAGAAAAATAGGAATCCAGTGCCATTAGAAGCGTTTTTCAAAAATATACGTTTTAGGCTTCAGAAAATCCACTTTTCGATAAATAATAACCAAGTTACAGCCAATTGAAGTTGGCTGTAAACACCATTCAGCAACCTGTTTTCGACTTTTATCGCAATAGAACACGCTTAAACGATCGAGACGTTAAATATAAATGATCAAGAACAGATTTATTAGTCACATATCATCATGTACATCATACTCATGCAAACCCTAATCATATAATATGATTTTTATCACAAAACGCAGCCTATGATTCTTGTATCCAACTAAACATCATAATCGCAAAACTCGCACAATTAATCGAACTAAACATCATAACACTTTCATAACAATGATTCTACCATTACATACAAGCATGATCAAGAATTTATAAACCCTAATGTGATTTGCAAAACAATAAAAACCCTAACCTTGCAACGATGAAGATTAACGAACCGGGAACGAGATTGGAATCACTTCGGGTTTTGGAGGAAGTTACGATCGAGAGAAAGAGGGAGAGAGAGGGCTGCCGTCGGCTCTTTGAAGCTAGGGTTTAGGTTTTTTTTTTTTTTTTGAAACATAACACATACATGCATGCCTATTTATACCAAAACAAGGGAAAAAGAAATGGAGAAAGGGTGGGGTTTGTGCTTGCGGCCGCAAAGGGGTTTAGGTGGGTAACTTGGGCCTTAAGTTTAGGCTAGTTACTTGGGCCACAAGGAAGTGAGGTCGACACGTTTCGCGGCTCGGTTCGGTTCGGCTATTTATTTAATATATATATATTTTTTTTTATAAACTAATAATCACGAAATCAAAACATGATATAATAACTCACAAAACTTATAAACGTCTAATAACACATAGCACGTAATTCACTCGATAAGTTCACAAAGTTAGCGTAGTTATTTCGAGCGTGTAATTTAATTCTCCGAATCAAATTAGCGTAGGAATGAATAACCGTGAAGTAGTGCGTTTAAGATACCTGAAAAACCGGGATGTCACACTCAGAATCCCAAATAATTTATAAACTATGTGTAAAATGACCAAAATGCCCCTTCGGTGCATAGTTTGGTTATAAAGGATAAATTACACAAATAATTGGTATCCTACTGGTATTATATCATAAGTAAACTATTTTTCCAGAATACTTATGATTATAAACTTAAAATATGTTCAAGTTCCTTTTATACGGTATATAATTACCGAAATGTCCTTATGGCTTTTTAAAACCTTAACGGGCATATAAGTTGATATCCTACTGATATTTTAACTTATTTAAAAGATAATGGCATATATAACTTGTCCATAACTTATTTGGTTACCCATTATCGCATAAAGGCATATGGTTGATTATACGTAACTAGTTTACGGAATTTATCTGGTTACCCATTATCGCATAAATCATAGTTTTGAACTAAGGGCAAAATTGTAATTTTTGACTGGGGATAAAAACATAATTTTATTTTGAAATTGATGGCAAAATCATATTTTTGAACTTAGGGCGAAATCGTTATTTTTGAAAAGGGAGCAAAATCATATTTTTGAACTGAGGGCAAATCGTAATTTTGAGTTGGGGGAAAACATAATTTTATTTTGAATTGGGGGCAAGACCGTAATTTTAAACTGTGGATAAAATCATAAATTGGTTGGATCAACAAAGTTATCTATTGAATTTGTTTGGTCATATATATATACATCAAAACCACTCAACCATGTATAGTATTGATGATTCTCAACTATAATTATACCAACATAAAATACAAAAAGGGAGAAAAAAATGGGGCAACCTCCCCTTTTCCACAAATGGGGTGGCAGAACGATTGCCGTCAATTTCTTAGTATATATAGGTAAACTAGTATTTTATGTTTAACTATTTACTTTATGCATGTTTAATTTATAATTATAATAATATCTTAGAAGCATGTATTATGTGAATTTTTCTAGAATTTTCATTGACATTTAAATGAGAGAAAATAAAGCTACAAATAGGTTTTAGAGAAATAAATTTGATTTTGTATAATTTATAGGTACTATAAATAAATTTTAGAAGAATGTATTAAACTCAACTTTTTAGGTGACTTTCTCTAACGTTTTAGTCCTACTATTTAAACTCAACTTTTAATTATTTATACTAAGTGATGTGATATTAACAAATTTATATTTGTGTTTTTCTTTATAATTTTCGATATATAATTTTTATTAAAAATGAATATGATTTTGCGATATCCTCACTTTTATCTACGTTTTGATATAAGTTTAATAAAAACGGATGTATATCAAATATAACGTTTTATAAGTCGTTATAAAATTTATATTCCATTTTTTATAAAGTTTATATCAAAACATAGATACAAATAAGTATATCGCAAAACCATATTCGTTTTTAATAAAACATTATATTTCGAAAGTTATAAAAGAAAAACACAAATATGAATTTGTTAATATCACTTCACTTTTTGAAAATAGTTAAAAGTTAGGGGTCAGTTGAATTACTCTTAAGGTTTTCATTATCACATTTTAGAGAGGGAAAATGAGGTAATAGTTAGATTTTTGAGAGAGAAAATTGATTTTCTATAATTGTATAGGGATCATTTTTTTGAACGGCCAACAAAACCAAATTTATTCCATCACACTAACTAGCAAGAAGCTAGCGCTTACAACCCGAAATATCAAAACGCAACTACATCATGCAAAAAACGAAAAGGAACATTAATCCTTACAATCTAATATGAATTGTTTCTAGTCCTCCTAAGTTAGGCTCGTTCTTCTTGATCTGCTCTTTATCCAAAGGAAATAGAGTGCTTTCGATACATCAACTATATTAGCAATCGTCGGCAGCCGAGCGTTGAAAATGTCGTTGTTTCTAACTCTCTAAATACTCCAAATAATTGTGTAAATAATGGCTTGAACCACTTTCCTTTTAATTTCGCCATCCACCCAAGGTTTTATGGATAAGAAACAGGTCTGCCACATGGAATATATAAAAAGCTTGCGACTTCCACCATTGAATTATCACATTCCAGACCGTTTGAGAAAACTAACATCCGGTGAAAATATGTTCCGACGTTTCCTGGAAGTCACCGCAGAGACGACAAATCGGGTGTTGAACAAAGATATTTCTTGAGCTTAACACATCCGCCGTTGGGAGACGGTTTAAGCGAGCCCGCCAAGCCACGAAGCTGACTTTTTTTGGCACCCAAGGATTCCAGTAGAACGTTCTGGTCGGCTGCAGCACCTAAGTATCTCCCATGATGCTTCTGATGCTTTTAACCGAGAACTTTCCTAATCCGCATAAAGTCCATACCCAACAATCCTCGCTCTGGCCCAAAGAGATCGATCCAATAAGGCCCATGAGAGACTGAGCCGCATTGAGACCTTCTCTGACCCATGCCCATTGGCACGAGATACCACCCTGATGGCTCATGATTCGGTTCGCAACTAGACACCATTTAACGGTTTCTAATGCAAACAGATTCAGATACAAACTTCTAAGGGATGACGACCCAATCCAGACATCAATCAAAAAAAGAACTGAATTGCCAATACCTACTGATCCAATAATTGACTGAGTCAAATTAATATTTTTACTCTCCAGATCCAGATTTATATTAATAATTTGCTTCCATGGTCCTGCCAAAGAAAGTTTTCTAGGAATCATGCCCGAGGCTCACTATGAATAGCCCAAACAAGTTTTGTCCAAAGCATGTCACGATCTGTCTTGTACCTCCACCACCACTTAGCGAGCATGGCGATGTTGGCGTCCTGAAGAGTGTCGAGCCCCACTCCGCCTTGGTTCAACTGAAGAGTGACCTTAGCTTAAGCCACCCACCCCATCTTTTCCTTATCTTTACACCCACCCAAGAAGAAAATCCTTCTCAATCTCTCGAGTTTCTTAATAACAAGGGTCGGCGCTCGATATAAGGAGAAAAAATAAGTCAGTAGGGCGTTCAAGACTGACATAACAAGGTAATCCTACCTCCTACCGAGAGCTGCCTAGCTTTCCATAAAGATAGGCGACTCCGAAATTTGTCTCACTGGGTCCCAATTCTTTTATTAAATTCATATTCCCACCAATCGGGAGGCCAAGATGAATGAACGACAACCTCCCGGCTTTGCAACCAAGCATGGATGCCATATTCATTACCTCCGGTTGATTAACCCCAATCCTATAAACACTACACTTATGGATATTCATTTTAAACCCGGATACAAAATAAAAGCATCTAAAAATACGCCTAAGAAAAGCACATTAGAGACACTCCAATCCCTCATGAACAACACATCGTCAGCAAAAAATAGGTGCGGCAGAACCAGACCATTAGCGGTCACCTTGATGCCTTTGAAAGTATCATTAGCGCACACCTTTTTCATTACACTCGACAACCCTTCCATGGTGATAATAATAAAAAGGGGAATATGGGGTCCCCTTGTTTGAGTCACTGAGAGCAAGTAAATTCTCTAGTAGGCGAGCCGTTGACGAGATCCAATGACCGTCCGGTGGATAAGATAGACAAAATCCAATTTTTCCACTTCAAAGGGAACCTCATTTGCTCGAGAATGGACAACAAAAATTGCCAACATAAGGAATCGTAAGCTTTTTCAATATCCATTTTAAAAATCATACCCTTTCGCCTCGCGCGCTTCATCCAAGCAATGAATTCATTGACCATAAGAGGGCCATCAAGAATACTACGCTTAGCAATAAACGCCATTTGTTCTTCGACCCTAGATCTCCAATGACGGTTTTGAGCCGATTGGCCAATACCTTAGATAGCACTTTGTTGATGCATCCCACAAGGCTTATAGGTCTAAAGTCTCCGACCCGCAAAGGATCTTTCACTTTAAGGATAAGCGCTATAAAGGACGAGAAGCACCCTTCCGACATATTTTCCAAGGAGTGGAATTCATTGAAAAATCTGAAGAAGTCAGCCTTTAAACTTGTCCAAAACCTTTTATAAAGTTTCGGTTGAAGCCTTTTGGCCCATGGGCTCTGTCTCCAGCACATTCCCACACTGCTTTCTCAATTTTAAGCTCCGAAAAAGGCTAGATTAACCCATTAGCAGCAGCCCCGACAAAACCGATATGTTTTCAAACGTTAAACCCGGTCTAATAGAGTATGGTTTAGTAAATTTTGACTCAAAAACATCTGCCAGATTCTCCTTTAAAATAATTGGTTCCGTAATTCACGAATCCTCAAACTTCAGCCTTGTAATTTTATTAGATGAAAGATTTAGATTAATTACCGAGTGGAAATACAAAGAATTCTCGTCCCCATCCACCGCCCACTTTATGCGCACTTTTTGTTTGGCATCCATCGCTTTCAATCTTTCACATTCCATAAGGCTCTTCATGGCATCCACTGGCTCCAGACATTCCGCATCAGTAAGGGTTCTAGACTCCACTACCTTTTCTAACTCGTCAATCACAAGCTAAAGTTGATGGGCATTATCATCCCTATGATGCTTATCCGCTTACACGCAAGCTTTTATACGATTTTTCAGCTACCGAAACTTGGTGGATAAGGCCAAATCTGCTCTGCCCTGAAACCTAAAAGACCCACATAACCCTTTCACGTAATCCCCGAAGCCCATGAGTTTGAGCCACGGGTTGAAGAATCGAAAAGGGTAATGCCCAAAATCTGAGTTAGAGCACGAGAGGAGGTTGGGCAATGATTAGAAAGTCTCCTTTTGAGAGCCACCACCGAAACATCCGGCCACTTATTGAGGAAAGATCTACACACAAGGAATCTATCAAGTTTACTAAGCTTTCGACCTTCATCCGTCATATAAGTGAACCGGTTGCCTCCCATGTTATATTCACACAAGTCCTCTGCCTCAGTAAATTGATTAAAGGCAGCCGCATAAGATGCAATGAACTCTGAGTCCAATCTTTCTTTAGGTGATTGGACATCGCTAAAATCCCCCATAAGGATCCACAAACCCGGCATATAGTTTCGACGAACTAACAACTCCCTCCAAACCCCTCTGCGGCTCAACCCATCATTCGGAGCGTGAACATTCATCGCCTCTCCGGAACTTATAAGAACACCCGAAACAAATAAAAAATGCCTTGTTATAGAGACACCGGACTTGAAAAAACCCCGGGATCCACATGGAAATCAAACCCCTAGACCGTCCAACTGGGTCGACTGATTCAAAATCGAAGGCAGATCTACCCCACATGTTACCGAGGAATCGAGCCTAAGGATTCACCGTATTTGACTCCTGAATAGCAAGAAATTTAACCCCATAAGAAGTCTTTAAACCACTTACCCACCCAACCTTCCCATCAACCCCGAGACTCCGAACATTTAGTGAGAGACAGTTCAAGAGGACCATTGTAATACCCCTTCGGCTACAATTTCATCACTTACCATCTTACAAAATGCTGATAAATCAATCCCCACTCTGCCCCCTACCGCCACAGTAGCATCAACCTCATTTTCCTGAACCGAGTCTGCCCCATCCCCCTGATTAGAATATACCGGCTGCTGAGCTAAAGGATCTTATATAGCTACACGATTAGGCAAGAGATCTTCGACCACGTTGGTGAAAGAATCCTCCGGAGTAGTACCCATCTCGTCTGACAGATTAATCGGAGTGGAATTAAAAGATTGGTTAGGGTTTATAGGCGAAATGGGTTTCGGGATGGGTCCGACTTGTCCAACTGGTCCGGAATGAAAATCAGGCCCAACAACCATTCTAGGCCATTTTCGCGATTGAGAAAATGAGGAGAAATAAAGCCCTTTTGTTACTACACATGATCTTTGAGCACCAGTTAGACCCCTTCCCTGCCTTTTAGAACCTGAGCACCTAGGCTTATTATACTTCTCTACCTCTTGATCTTCCCCAAAAAGCTCCTTCCAAATAAACTACGGATTTGAAAAGAACGGTTGCGCGTGTTCCACGAAATTCTTTTCCCCATGCACATGTTCATCTTTTCCCATGCATTGACCATCCGTCTCCCCTGTACTTGATTCTTTCACCTCTTCCACTTCCGGACGAAACTCCCCATCTTCCAACCCCTCCGATTCCTCGGCCTGATTCGGTTCTTCAAATTCCGGTAACAAGGGAGTCCCATCTTCATGGACCCAGACCTCGAAAGTCTCACTTTTCCAGACAACAGAGACACATTCATTCACCCTCTTCCCCGATGACAAAACCACATAAGTCATCCCATCCGAGTTATTAACGGACTCCCACGAAAATTCCGACGACCAAACCACCCTTCCAAACAGAGTAACGATTTGATCAAACGCCCGACTTTCTCGGACACCGATAATATGTAGCCCGCTGATCCGATCATTTAGCAATGATTGACCAGACCATCGTTCCACCGACTCAAACACTACTCCCCACACCTCTTCATATTCTTGTAGGAAGCGAGTAGTCTCGACATCGTCCTTGAAGGAAATTAGAACACTTAGGCCCCCCAATATATGACACTAAGACCTCCTTAAACCCTGACCTATCCACAATCACTCGAGCCTTATAAAGGGAATTAATGTCCTACGACACTGCAACTACTGATTTACTAAGGAAATTGTTCGGGTACCACGCACCATCGTCCTCCACAAACATCGTTTTGGATTCAGTCTGATTCCTAGACGAGCCAACCTTCTCCCCATAATCAAAGCAAGCACTATACGACTTCCCGTCTTTCACAACAGCCTGATTATCAGCGAAGGTATAGACCTCCTTCCGATCACGGAAGAGAGAAGGTCCCCCTTCATCTACCTTAGATTTTCCAGCATCAAACCGCCGATGGCATCTGTCATATTTGGCCAGAACCACCCTCAGGGAGTTCTCCCATATTTTAACCGAGTTCATCCGAGCTAAAGTTACTTTCACATCCCCCACGTCTTCATATCTGACAAACCCGAATATATTACCTTTCATGTCTTTCTTCTTTGTGATAAACATATAAGCCAGCAAACCATGAGGCTGAAGACCTTACAAAGCATAAACCGCCCCACTCGATCGGGATGTTGGTTACCAAGAAGGTAGTCTCCGGTTTATCGGAGTTTCTTCTATAGTCACTCAACCGGAAATCACCCTCCCAGTAGCGCCCCTTCATTTCCCTTTGTCACCAACTTCTTTTAAATTGGAAACTTCAATCGTATAGGGGTTATAACAAGACTTTAGGAGCATATCATGTAACATTCTCTAGAGTTTACGTTTTCATATTTTAGAGAGAGAAAATGAGGCTATAAATAAATTTTAGACTTTACATGTTATCGAGGTTTGACACATATAATTTAAACTTGACACGTATTTTGATGTGTCGTAAAACACACACTTTTATCCTATGTATTTTGTATAATTTACTAATTAATTACAATTGTTTTTAATAGTTTTGTTATAAATTTTATTATTTGGTAAACGTGTGAAAACATGACTTAAACGAGCTAGTATGATAAAGAAAAGAGCATCACGAGCTACATGGGCTAGACCTATCACATGTAACATCCGTCGAAAAACGGGTTTTCAAAACCCGCTTCGTTTATTAATCGAATAGTCAGATTTAAATTTTCGTTGCTTATTTAATGCTCTTTTTAATTTTTAACAATACATAATTAATAAATATATTAGAATTTATAAACTATAGTTAATAAGCAATAAAAACGGTTGAAGAAAAAAATAAATGTCGCTGCCGAGTTTCGAACCCGGGTCAGCTGGCTCATTTAACACACAAACACTTAACCACTCCGCCACTTGATTCTTTTGTGTAATCAATGAATCAAATAAACCTTAAGTTCCACCAAGAATTCATCTGTTTGCGCCAAAAACTGAAACCGCTCATCGGCTTTCAACTATCCAGACTTTTGAGTGATCGCGAGTTACTGAACATAACCGATAAATCCATTACAACCCACGTCCTAATCAATTCAATCTTCAATTGCCTCGATTCATATGATTTTTGGGAGTTGAAAACCGAAATCATTTACTTCCAATTTACACTGATAATATCATCGCCTCATAACTCAGAAACACTCGCAGCACCTTCAATTTCATTTTCACTCTAACTTCTGTTCGTCGGAAACGTTATCTGCTATCGCCGGACTTTCGCCGGAAAACCGGGACATACGTTAAATCGGTAAATTTCTCGATTCTTTCATTCTCAATCCATTGTTAGACTTTCACTAACTTAAATCCTTCAAACAGAATCGTCCCAGACGACGTTACCAGATATTCTACACTCGCCGGAAAATCTCTGGACATTTCCGAAAACACGCTGTGAATCGGTACAAACATCTAAACCCTCTGATAATCATTGTTAAGTAACTTAATTTCGCAACTAATTGATCAAAACTGTTAATTGATCCGGTCAGACGGAATTCACAAAACAGAGCCGACGACCTTTGCCGGAGTTCTGAGAAAAACATCCTTTCCGGTACATTCATTTCCAAAACCTTCTTTATCCATTACATTTCAATCATTTATATGTCCGACGAATGATTTAAACAAGAACTGTCGAATATTGGTTGTCTGTGTCTTTGATCGAAGAAGATGAAGTCGAACATTAGGTATAAGTTTAATTAAAACAAGATATTAAACCGGGTTAGACACACAGTCCAGCGGTGGACTGTGTGCAAACACACAGCGCACGTCACGAGTTCGAATCTTACAAACGCACCGGCTTCCGAATTAAAACCAATTTTTTTAAACTGAATCAGAGTAGGTCCCAGGATGTTTTTAAGATTAATATAAACTGTAAGTTTAACAGATAAGACACACAGCCCAACTGGTTGGGCTGTGCGCTTACAAACCAGAGGACCCGAGTTCGATCCGGTTTCCCTGCAACCGGTTCAACCATTTAAATTCTTTTAATATAAAACCAAATAAAATTAAACATTTAATTAGTATATATATATAATTAAAACATAGAATATTTCGGGTTAGACACGTAGCTCAGTTGGTAGAGCTGCGTGCACGCGTACGAGAGGTCTCGGGCTCGAGCCTCACTCAGTGCACTTACACCACAGTCCGACCGGTCAACGGACCGGTCAACGGTCAACGGTCAACAAAAAGTCAACATTTTTTATATATTTTTATTTATTTATTTAATTTAAAAATCAATTAAAAATACTTAAAAATAATATTTTTAAAGTTAGAAAATGACCTTAAATTCACAAAAATAAATCTAAAAATCCTATTAAAATTGTTAATAAAATCCACTTACTTACCGTACCATTTCGTTATTATTTTAGGATAGTCTTTCCTCGTCGATCAAATCCCAAAACTCGTGCGCATTCAACATCATCAAACGAACGCACCCAATGTGAGTGAATCTCTACAAATTCCCCGTTTTAATCACATTTTGGGGTGTATCATGTGTCACTTATTATTTATTACATTTAAACACTTGTGCATCCATCATATCCATGATCAAATGTGTATCCAATATGTATCAATTGTTTGTGTGGTTAATGTTTAGATTTAATTTATCATTTTCAGTACATATATCATCATAGGCTCGTCTGTTCCCCATTACCTATGAGCGGAACGTGGCGTTGCCAACATACGATCGGCTCCGTTTGATTGAGCCTTGATCGCACATACATCATCATAGGCCGTCCGTTCCCCATTACCTATGAGCGGAACGTGACGTTGCCAACTTATACATTATCATTCATGTCATATACTCATGCAAGGTGGTTTGTTATTGTTCGTTTATTTACGTTTGCTCACATATGATTATTGCACAATTTTTCCATATTAAATACAACAAGAAATCAATAACAAATGTTTTCTAACAAGGTTCACTCGCCAACTTTTGTTGACCCAAAATCCCCCATTTTTACACATGATACAGGTGATCCAGTTGCAGCAAGAAACATATAGGACGGCCTAGAAGAATAAATCAGTTTAGGCTTTGGATTGTTTATTTAGTTACTTTTTCCTTGTAATTGTATGGACTTGTTTGGAATATTGAAGTTGTAATTTGAATTTAATAAATATGAAACATTTTAGTAAACATCATGAGCTTTGGTGATAACCCAATTATGCCCCGACTCTTATTCCGCTGCGGGTCGGGGTGTGACAGATTGGTATCAGAGCCATGACTATAGGGATATAGGATAGGTTATTAGACCCTTAGAGCCTATACTATAGTTGATTAGAATTATTTAAATTGTTTATGTTTTACATACAAATTTCATGATGTTTATATGCTTTATGTTTATTGTTACATTCAATGTTATGCAAGCATGTTCATAAGTACATATTACTATACAATGCTCATCATGAATCATATCCTCATAACATATCATATCCATGAGAGCACACACCACACAATTTCCATGATTTTTGCAACGATTTTTGTATTTTTTTTTCAAATCACATCAAAGTGAGTTCTCATGACGGGCATGTAGTAACTGGAAGGGTACAAGTACCGGTAGTCGGAACGTCCTGTCTAGGCTTGGCATTCGTATAAATCCAAAATAAAGGACCAGTTTGCCTACCTGGGGACTAACGATGAGAGTACGAAGGACCTATTAGGCCAAAGCATGCTATACCAAACGTCGTGTGAGCTAACCCCACTTTGAGTTGTCATTGTGTCTACACCTGGACACCCTCCTACCATACATCTCGCAAACATATTTCATGGTTTTCATTCGGGTGATGCGAGTGTTAAACCGCCAACACCAATGTGAATCCTACTAAGCCAATAGTCATGGGGGCCCACATGACTATACAGGCGATGGTATGGGGGACATTGGAGGCCCAAACATGAGCAAACCCAAGACATCCTATGGATGTAGTTGCATTATTGATGATTATGTTATTTTTTTTACGACACATGACACCTAAAAAGACTCCTTAAACTCACCATCTTCTTATGTATGTTCCTGTAGATGTCGACTAGGGAGCAACGTGGAGGCAAAAGGTCAGGAAGGTCAAACGAACGCTTGGCCACCCAAATCGCAAAACAAATGGCCGCGGTGCTTCCTGACATCGTAATTCAAGTCCAACAAGCTCTCGCCGCAAATCTCATCAACCCTCCCAATCAAGATGACCAGAACGTCGACAACCCTTCCTCCAAAAAGTGCTCTTACAAACACTTCAAGTCTTGCGATCCCCCGAAATATGAAGGGACCGAAGGTGTCACTGCTCTCCTCCACTGGTTTGAGGAAATGGAAAACACCTTCCTCAATTGCGATTGTCCCGAGGATCGCAAGGTACGTTACGCAACCGGGAGACTGTTTGGAGTAGCTCTTACCTGGTGGAATACAGAAAAAGGTAAGAGAGGAATCGAAGATGCAATGGCCTTAACATGGGAGGAGTTAAGGGAAATCATGACGAGACGCTTCTGTCCAAGAAGCGAGATCAAAAAGTTAGAGGATGAATTCCACTCGTTAAAGCAAAAGGAAGGAGATCATACTTCCTACAACAAAAGGTTTCTAGAGTTGAACCAAATGATCCCCAACTTGTTCACCCCAGTATACCACTTAGTCGAACACTATATTCGAGGTCTCCCCTCGAAAATTCAAGACTCAGTTCTAAGCACTTCGCCTGCAACACTTGAAGCTACTATGGAACTAGCTACCGAGCTTACCGAGAATCGCATCCGAAACGGCAAATTTAAGGATGAGAAAAAGAAAGCCCCCATTGAGGGCCAAACTTCAAACCATTCCACCTCCTCCTCAAAGTTTGTTAGTAAGAGGAAACGAAACGGCAGAAACTTTGCTGTCACACAAACAAACTTCCCTATCCCTGTTGCACCCATCACTCAAGTTGCCCCCTCATCTGCACCATATAAAAGGCCATACTCTGGCCCATACCCAAAACGCAACCGTTGCCAATACCATCACTTTCCCGAGCATCCCTGCCAACATTGCACCGGCTGTGGCCGCGCAGGTCACACCATCCAAACCTGTCGCGCACTTCAGCGAACGAACCGCAATCAACCCTCAACCCAAACCCACCATCAGATAGTGGGTCAAGCCCAACAACCTTTACTCCTACCACCTGCTCAACATGTAGCCCAATCCTACTACCAACCCAACTATCCCATGATACAACCTATGCGGGCTTGTTACAACTGTGGAGACCCGAACCACTTCAGGAACACCTGTCCACGTTTGGTGAACATCATCCATGCCCAAGCTCAAGCAAATCCAGTAAACCAGGCTAACCAAGCTCCTCCACCTGCTAGGGGAAGAGCTTTCAACATCAACGCCAATCAAGCTAGGGCTGACAACAATGTGGTTAACGGTACGTTTCTCATCAATGGTAGTTATGCATCCATGTTATTTGATACTGGCGCGGATAAGAGTTTTGTGTCCTTAGAATTTGAACCCATCCTCAACCAAACTCGTGATAAACTCATGGAATCCATAACGGTAGAAGTTGCTGACGGAAAACCGGTCTCATTAAACTCTATTATACGCAATTGTACTCTCACCCTAAACGATCACGATTTTCCAGTTGACCTCATACCTATGAAGTTGGGAAGTTTCGACATTATAATTGGTATGGACTGGCTCAGCCAACATCATGCTGAAGTTGTATGCCGTGAAAAGTTTATTCGCATTCCTCTTACAAACGGTCAGACTCTACGAATCTTTGGAGAAACCCCTTCGAAAGGACTCAAATTAATGTCCTGTCTTCAAGCCCGAAAATATCTCCGTAAGAATTATGTCGCATTCCTAACTCATGTCGTCAAAAAGGGAACCAAGGAGAAGAAACTCGAAGACATCCCAGTAGTAAAAGATTTTCCGCAAGTTTTTCCTGACGACATTTCAGGACTTCCTCCCGTGAGAGAAGTCGAATTCTGCATTGATCTTATACCTGGAGCTACACCAGTTGCAAAATCTCCTTATAGGTTAGCCCCATCCGAAATACAAGAGCTGGCCAGTCAACTGCAAGAGCTGACTGACAAAGGATTCATACGTCCTAGCTCATCGCCTTGGGGTGCACCTGTCCTTTTTGTGAAGAAGAAAGATGGAACGTTTCGCATGTGTATCGACTACAGAGAACTCAACAAGTTAACGGTCAAGAACCGCTACCCATTACCTCGCATTGATGATCTTCTTGACCAACTTCAAGGCGCCACCTGTTTTCCAAAAATCGACCTTCGTTCTGGTTATCATCAACTCAGAGTACATGAAGAAGACGTCCCAAAGACCGCCTTCCGAACTCGTTATGGTCATTACGAATTCATGGTCATGCCATTTGGTTTAACCAACGCTCCAGCAGTATTTATGGATTTAATGAATAGGGTATGCAAACCCTACCTCGACCGCTTTGTCATAGTCTTCATCGACGACATCCTCATCTACTCAAAGTCTAAGTCTGATCATGAACGGCACCTTCGACTCATCCTTACACTCTTAAGGACAGAAAAGTTGTACGCTAAGTTCTCGAAATGTGAATTCTGGTTAAGGGAAGTACAATTCCTTGGACCGTCGTCAATGACAAGGGAATTCATGTTGATCCCTCAAAAATCAAGGCAGTACAAGAATGGCAAGCGCCACGTACACCTACCGAAGTAAGATCATTTCTTGGTTTGGCTGGTTATTATCGCCGTTTCATTGCAAATTTCTCCCGTATTGCTGTACCACTCACGGCTTTGACTCATAAAGGAAAGCTCTTCATATGGGGACCAAACAAGAAGAAGCCTTCCAAACTCTAAAGCAAAAACTCTGTGACGCACCTATCCTCACACTTCCTGAAGGTTGTGATGACTTCGTGGTTTATTGCGACGCGTCAGGGCAGGGACTAGGCTGTGTACTGATGCAAAGAGGAAAAGTGATAGCTTATGCTTCTAGACAACTCAAAATTCATGAGAAGAACTACACCACCCACGACCTGGAACTTGGAGCCGTTGTGTTCGCTCTTAAGATATGGAGACATTACCTCTACGGTACTAAGTGTGAAATATACACTGACCACAAGAGTCTCCAACATATTTTCAACCAAAAGGAGTTGAACATGAGGCAACGAAGATGGGTCGAACTTCTTAATGACTACGACTGTGAAATTCGGTATCATCCTGGCAAGGCAAACGTGGTGGCCGATGCGCTCAGTCGAAAGGGTTATGCGAACTCCATTCGTCTTCTATGTTCGCAAATCATAACCGACATCAAAGATCAAATCCGAGAAGCCCAACATGTTTCTGTAACAGAAAACGACGTACGCAATGAGCTGTCTTGTGGAGCAGAACTTAAAATCGAAACCAAATCCGACGGTATTCTGTACTATCTAGATCGCATATGGATTCCTGATCACAATAACCTTAGTGATTTCCTTATGAATGAGGCGCACAAAACACGGTACTCTGTACACCCAGGAGCCGACAAGATGTATCAAGACCTGCGATACACCTACTGGTGGCCTGGCATGAAGAAGGATATCGCTGTTTTTGTTTCCAAGTGCCTTACATGTTCCAAAGTAAAAGCTGAACATCAAAGACCCTCAGGACTTCTAGTCCAACCCGAAATACCTGTATGGAAGTGGGAAAACATAACTATGGATTTCATTACCGGGTTACCTCGCACCTCTAGTGGGTATGACACTATATGGGTAATCATTGATCGTCTTACAAAATCAGCTCACTTCATTCCGATTCGTGAGGACTTCAAGAACGAGAAGTTAGCTCGTATCTACATCAGCGATATCGTAAGCCGTCACGGTGTACCTTTAAGCATCATTTCAGACCGTGATGGTCGTTTCACTTCACGAACATGGCAAGCCGTACAAGCCGCTTTGGGTACACGATTAGACCTCAGTACCGCTTATCATCCTCAAACTGATGGACAATCTGAACGCACCATCCAAACTCTTGAAGATATGCTTCGAGCATGTGTCATAGACTTCAAAGGGAATTGGGACGCTCATCTACCATTAGTCGAATTTTCGTACAACAATAGTTACCACTCAAGTATCGGCATGGCTCCTTTCGAAGCGTTATATGGCCGTAAGTGCCGATCTCCAATAAGTTGGCACGAAATTGGGGAAGCTCAAATCACCGGTCCAGAATTGATTCAAGAAACAACAGACAAGATCCATCAAATTCGAAACAATCTTCTAGCGGCACAAAGTCGACAAAAGAGTTATGCAGACAAACGACGAAAGCCCTTAGAGTTTAACATTGGTGATCAAGTACTTTTAAAAGTATCACCGTGGAAGTGAGTAGTTCGTTTTGGCCAGAAGGGCAAGCTAGCACCACGCTACGTAGGACCTTTCAAGATACTCGAAAGAGTAGGACCTGTAGCATACAAGCTTGATTTACCAGAAGAACTCAACAGAATTCACCCCATGTTCCACGTATCAAACTTAAAGAAGTGCCTCGCCGATGAAAACCTCCATATTCCCCTAGAAGATATTCAGATCGATGAATCTATGCACTTCATTGAAAGACCAGTAGAGATCATGGACTTCGGAGAAAAACGTTTAAGACGGAGTCGTATTCCAATTGTTAGGGTACGCTGGGAGTCGAAACGAGGACCTGAGTTTACTTGGGAACGTGAAGACTCAATGCGCGAAAAATACCCGCATCTTTTTCCTGTTACCACTACTACTTAAATTTCGGGACGAAATTTCTAAGAGTAGGGGATACTGTAACATCCGTCGAAAAACGGGTTTTCAAAACCCGCTTCGTTTATTAATCGAATAGTCAGATTTAAATTTTCGTTGCTTATTTAATGCTCTTTTTAATTTTAAACAATACATAATTAATAAATATATTAGAATTTATAAACTATAGTTAATAAACAATAAAAACGGTTGAAGAAAAAAATAAATGTCGCTGTCGGGTTTCGAACCCGGGTCAGCCGGCTCATTTAACACACAAACACTTAACCACTCCGCCACTTGATTCTTTTGTGTAATCAATGAATCAAATAAACCTTAAGTTCCACCAAGAATTCATCTGTTTGCGCCAAAAACTGAAACCGCTCATCGGCTTTCAACTATCCAGACTTTTGAGTGATCGCGAGTTACTGAACATAACCGATAAATCCATTACAACCCACGTCCTAATCAATTCAGTCTTCAATTGCCTCGATTCATATGATTTTTGGGAGTTGAAAACCGAAATCATTTACTTCCAATTTACACTGATAATATCATCGCCTCATAACTCAGAAACACTCGCAGCACCTTCAATTTCATTTTCACTCTAACTTCTGTTCGTCGAAACGTTATCTGCTATTGCCGGACTTTCGCCGGAAAACCGGGACATACGTTAAATCGGTAAATTTCTCGATTCTTTCATTCTCAATCCATTGTTAGACTTTCACTAACTTAAATCCTTCAACCAGAATCGTCCCAGACGACGTTACCGGATATTCTACACTCGCCGGAAAATCTCTGGACATTTCCGAAAACACGCTGTGAATCGGTACAAACATCTAAACCCTCTGATAATCATTGTTTAGTAACTTAATTTCGCAACTAATTGATCAAAACTGTTAATTGATCCGATCAGACGGAATTCACAAAACAGAGCCGACGACCTTTGCCGGAGTTCTGAGAAAAACATCCTTTCCGGTACATTCATTTCCAAAACCTTCTTTATCCATTACATTTCAATCATTTATATGTCCGACGAATGATTTAAACAAGAACTGTCGAATATTGGTTGTCTGTGTCTTTGATCGAAGAAGATGAAGTCGAACATTAGGTATAAGTTTAATTAAAACAAGATATTAAACCGGGTTATACACACAGTCCAGCGGTGGACTGTGTGCAAACACACAGCGCACGTCACGAGTTCGAATCTTACAAACGCACCGGCTTCCGAATTAAAACCAATTTTTTTAAACTGAATCAGAGTAGGTCCCAGGATGTTTTTAAGATTAATATAAAATGTAAGTTTAACAGATAAGACACACAACCCAACTGGTTGGGCTGTGCGCTTACAAACCAGAGGACCCGAGTTCGATCCGGTTTCCCTACAACCGGTTCAACCATTTAAATTCTTTTAATATAAAACCAAATAAAATTAAACATTTAATTAGTATATATATATAATTAAAACATAGAATATTTCGGGTTAGACACGTAGCTCAGTTAGTAGAGCTGCGTGCACGCGTACGAGAGGTCTCGGGCTCGAGCCTCATTCAGTGCACTTACACCACAGTCCGACCGGTCAACGGTCAACAAAAAGTCAACATTTTTTTATATTTTATTTATTTATTTAATTTAAAAATCAATTAAAAATACTTAAAAATAATATTTTTAAAGTTAGAAAATGACCTTAAATTCACAAAAATAAATCTAAAAATCCTATTAAAATTGTTAATAAAATCCACTTACTTACCGTACCATTTCGTTATTATTTTAGGATAGTCTTTCCTCGTCGATCAAATCCCAAAACTCGTGCGCATTCAACATCATCAAACGAACGCACCCAATGTGAGTGAATCTCTACAAATTCCCCGTTTTAATCACATTTTGGAGTGTATCATGTGTCACTTATTATTTATTACATTTAAACACTTGTGCATCCATCATATCCATGATCAAATGTGTATCCAATATGTATCAATTGTTTGTGTGATTAATGTTTAGATTTAATTTATCATTTTCAGTACATATATCATCATAGGCTCGTCTGTTCCCCATTACCTATGAGCGGAACCGTTCCCCATTACCTATGAGCGGAACGTGGCGTTGCCAACATACGATCGGCTCCGTTTGATTGAGCCTTGATCGCACATACATCATCATAGGCCGTCCGTTCCCCATTACCTATGAGCGGAACGTGACGTTGCCAACTTATACATTATCATTCATGTCATATACTCATGCAAGGTGGTTTGTTATTGTTCGTTTATTTACGTTTGCTCACATATGATTATTGCACAATTTTTCCATATTAAATACAACAAGAAATCAATAACAAATGTTTCTAACAAGGTTCACTCGCCAACTTTTGTTGACCCAAAATCCCCCATTTTTACACATGATACAGGTGATCCAGTTGCAGCAAGAAACATATAGGACGGCCTAGAAGAATAAATCAGTTTAGGCTTTGGATTGTTTATGTAGTTACTTTTTCCTTGTAATTGTATGGACTTGTTTGGAATATTGAAGTTGTAATTTGAATTTAATAAATATGAAACATTTTAGTAAACATCATGAGCTTTGGTGATAACCCAATTATGGCCCGACTCTTATTCCGCTGCGGGTCGGGGTGTGACATCACAGCTGGATAATATACGATCTAATATACCATTCAAGATATATTTCACAAACCGGTTGTTACGAGTAGGGCCGTTTAAATTGTTCACTGCTCGTCGCTCGTTTCGAAATTGCTCGAGAATTGCTCGTTCGATTTGACGCTCGGCTGTAAACGAGCCGCTCTGCTCAGTTCGGTTTGTAAACGAGCCAAACATGAGTAAAGATCCACTCCGCTCGGTTCGGCTCGAATTATTATTTTTAATTAGTATATATATATATATACACATAGATATATTAACATTTATATACACAAATATAAATTTTTATACATGTGTACACACACTATATATACACACATACATAAATGTTTAAATATAAATTAAATTTATAGTTTTATATATACCACTCTATTAAATTTTGGTTCAAAATACAAAAATTTATAATTATATCTAAACGTACTAGCCGGATCACGCCATTAGAAAAATTAATATCAAATCTATAAGTTAACCATAAACCGATAAACGACAGTTTGCTTATCGACTCAATGTTTCATGTCGTTACCCTTAGTCGATCATCTCGTACTCTCAAAGTCATTGTTCGTGTAATATGATCATCGCCTCGTCGGCCACAACATTGTTATTCATAAGAAAATATTATGCCATAAAATGTATCTGTTTTTAAAGACAAAATCTTGAGACCCAACATTGTCACTATCTCTCTTAGCAAATTTAAATCGGGTGACACGGTTGTCCAAATCGCTCGAACTTCGCTCGACGCTCGCTCGGAATATTTACTGCTCGGAAACTGCTCGCTTAATTTGAGGCTCGATTTTAAACGAGCCGCTCCGTTCGGTTTGGTTTGTAAACAAGCCAAAGACAAATAAAGATTCTTTCGGTTCGACTCGACTCATGAACAACCCTAATTAGAGAGGAGGAATCATTAATAAAGGGATATATGTTGCGCTTTATTAATTTTTCCATATTCATAAAACCATACCCTTGATAACCAAATTCATTAAAAAAAAGAAAGACCATCATCATCCATTACCACTTATGAATTCCGAGGAACCATACACATCATCTATGTATATATCGTGGATTATCAAATGCGAATAAGGATACCAATCCACAATATTCAACAGCACATATCCAATATATTATACAATCAGTGGGATTTAGAAATGAATTTTTCAAAGGATTTTAGACCTCTAACTATATAATATTTTTTTGATAGCCGGTTAGGTTATGTTAAAAAAGATAATCAAATCAGTCGTGGATCTAGAAAGTTTTTATGAGATGCAGAAAATAGGGATCAGTTATCTATCACTAAATATGAAGGTTTTTTCGAACCACTTTGAGTTGGGTCACATAATAAATAAGATAAATCAAATTAAATTTCAAATACATATAAAAGCACATTAATCATTGTTCAAACGCATAATAGAAAATACAGTATTCTTACCTATTTACATTTTTCGAAATGTAGCCACTGTAATATCTCTGTTTAAATATTATTACAAAAATCGTTAGTTTTCATGTATGATAAAACTATGTATATTTAATTCTAAAGAAGATATGAATAAAAGTGTAAATTATAAACAACTTAGTAAAAGAATAAAAGTAAGTAAAAGAATAAAAGTAAAAAAAGTAAAATACAAGATCAAAAATATTACCCAAGTAAAAGTTAATGATTAAATAATATAAAAAGTAAATTAAAATGGTGATTTTCTCATTCTTTTAGATAATTTAAATTGAATTTAATTCATTTCTCAATGTACTACAATTCCACATTTCGATGTGAATTGAATACAAGAATTATCTTCCTTCTTTTCTCACTTTAAATTTCTTTTCTTCTTCAATCTTTTGAGCTCCTGCATTACCTCTGCAACTTTTGTATCCACCGGAATTCTTTTTCCTTTGTTATGGGTGCGGAGTTAATATTTCATGGGTGCGATATCAAAATTTCATAAGGGACACATCTTGCATATATACTAATCGAAAAAATGCATGAGGTGCGCCCGCCCAGCAAGGAATAACCTAGGTCCGCCCCTTTATACAATACCTACGGCCCATAAGAGGATTGACATTATAATAGCAAGAACCCACAGAATAATAGACGAACCTGTTCATAAGATTATTATTGGAGACGGCTATCGTACACCGACGTGAAGGAGATCAAGATTGGGATCGAGATTTGAGAAGAAAGCTTGAAGAGCTAGTTCGCAACCGATTAGAAAATCACGTTTAAACTAGTTTCTTGATTATAAACTACGATGTATTCGATTTTTATAAACTTTGTTTCTGCGTTTTATATCACCATGGGCGGCTAATTTTCTTAAGCTACTTGGGCTCATGGTGAAAACTAGTTAGGCTCGCCATTACTATTGCGACTACCAATGCCATAGCACCGCCAACGACTACCAACACTGAGTCGATCTGCGACCCGTGCATTGTGTCAAATCTGTCAAACTGGAAAAAAAAACAGACATGAAAACATGGGACCACATATGTAGGTTGCGTCATGTTAACTCGTAGAATTTTGAACGAAACGTAATAACATTGAAACACGCACGCACGTTGTGTCGTGTTAACTAGCAAAATTTATAACGAAATGTAAAATGAAAATTTATAAGAGATTAAAAGAATAGAGACCAAAGTTGAAAGTAAAATAGTTGTGAGTTAAATTACAAATAATTAAAAGTTTTTGCTTAATATTTAAAAAAAATCATGTTGTTAAAATTATAAAAGATAAAAAGCTTTTGAGTTAGTTTTTTAAAAAAACATTAAAGCATGAGGTATGTCATCCTTATGCATAAAAATATTGCTAATTAATGATATATAAATTTTTACATAATGCTTTATATATATGTAATTATATAGTGCTATGTTTGAAACTTAAAAAAAGTTTAAATTCTTAATTATCGTTCATAGTTAATTTTTAGGATGAATTTTTCATAAAATTCCTAACTTAACAATTTTTACTAAAACAATAAAACTTTTAACCAGAAGATGACACATGTCCAAATATTATGCCTCTCTTGTTTTTCTAAAACTTAAAAGCGGGTGTTTTAAATATGTCAAGTAGACAAATATGCTCAAAACATGTCATTTGAACAATTATCTTTTATATATTAGAGAGGAGATTTGTTATTCTCACTTGATTACATGTATTAAAATGAGTTTTGAGGGCAACTCCTAGTCCAGTTGCTCAAGATGTTTTATTTTTGAAAAATAAAGATATAGCGTAAGAGCATTTTATCCTAAAAAATTGTTATAATTTCTATGTTATAGACTACATGTGTGTAGTTGGTTTTGATGATGTTATCGATTGTGGTTACACACGATCAAAATTAGCGGAGCTACACTATATGCATCAATATCAACGGACATCAGCCTTTTTCGCGTTTCATGTAGGATGCATCACACCAAAATTTCAAGCGACCTAATCTTATTTTTATGATTGCCCCATTAGTTTTGTGAAAAAAAATGCCATTGTTTTTTTAATATATATAGTTTACTAAAGAAAAAAATAAACGTTCTACTAAATAAAAAAATATAGTTGAATTTACTAAAGAAAAATAAATGAACGCTCTACTAAATGAAAAAATTATAGTTGAATAAAGTTAGCCCACATGCCCAATTTCTTACCATTTCAGATAAAACCCATTTTCTTATATGACTTTGTATTTTTTTTTTATTACGTGTTTTTCCTATGAAAAAATACTTTTAAAAATCCAAATTGATAGGGTTCGGACTTTTAAAAATCCAATATTTTACATTAAAAAACAAATTTTCCGTAAAAATAACATTAAATGAGAAAAATCGGCGAGGGCCGGAGCACCCCAAGGCCTTCATTATCCTCCGCCCTTGCTTTTATTATGTGTCCCAACCCGTTACAGCCCAAAAATTTTGATGCCAGGTTGTTATAAACCTGAGCACCAAAAACCCAATATCATAGAAAAAATCCTTGTTCTCTCATTGAGAGTAAATCATGCTCTACGAAATGCATTGATTCCTTGTTAAGAATTGTGACAATCATAGTTCTCAATAACAATTTAAAAATCCCAATGTAAACAAAATAAATCACAGATATATACAAGATACCGGGTTTGTTACCCTACATCCAATTTTTCTAACATTGTAATAAGGATTAATGAATATAACTAAACTATAACATAACTTAACATTACACAACACCATGATATACATATAGATATATATATCATGACCAAATTGCAAGAAGAGCCATCAACCCAGCCCCAAAGAACAATGCAACATAAGACACAACTTGCAGCCTAACATTGCATCTCATCTTCTTGGTCATGAAATCAGCAGCAATTAAGTCAACCAAAGCCATATAGATCAAGATCCCACCTGATATAGCATCAAGTACCCCTTCAATAACCAGACCCCTGGGGCTGTTCGGATTGTAAAATGAGCAGACAAGCGCGCCTATACCGATGCCTAAAGGCGTTGTTACAGCGAAAAAGCATGCCATTATAGCTGAATGAAGGGGCCTGAGCTTTGCCTGCGAGATGCACCCGCCTAGTGCGAACCCTTCAAAAAGTTGATGGAACGATAAGGCAACCAGCAAGGGTCTGATGGCACATGGGCTTTGTGAAACGCCTAGTGATAGTCCAATTAGGATTGAATGCGATAGGATACCGAGTTCCAACACCTGTCAAATGTAGAATTATCTTAAAGTACATGATATACAATGAGTCTTTGACATTCGGAATAATTATACTTTGTTTTTCTTTTCACGATAACGCTCTTTTTTCATGTAAATAACAAAAAAAAGAGCGTTATAGCTTTACATGAATCTGTATGCGACGGCCAAAACCGTCGCAAGAGACGATTTGCGACGGATTTAATTTTGAGATGGATTTAGTGACAGAAAATAGATGGTTGGGGAAAATGTGGCACAAAATGGGTGGTTGGGTAATGGGTTTAAGTTAGATGTTAAAACGGGTCGGGTTGGGTTATGCCAAACCACAATAACTTTTTTGTCTCTTTTATTAACTTTAAATCTTATAATAACGACTTAAGAGGTTTTATGCTCCTTGACTACACTTTGGGTGAGTTTCGACCCGTTCTGCAGTTTTGCCTGCTAAACCCTAAACTTCTTTCCATTTTAACCAACTTATAAAATTTTTACGCGTTAAAGATAAAACATAACCTGTGCAACAACGACATGCCGAACACCGCCCTCGTCATCATGCGAGTGCATATGCGAATACCCTTCCGAATGCAAGGTTGCTTCTTTATGATTATGACTATGATGAGCAGCATGAGCATGGATCCCCACAATGTGAATCCCACCACCATCTTCTTCCCCAAACACCTCATGATTCTCATTCACCACCAGTGGAACTCTCAAAGATTCTGAATCAGAATCACCCACATGTTCATCTTTAACATCTTCAATTTGCTTCTTTTGTTTACTCTCATAATACTGAGTACATATAAAGTCAACAAGCAAAGTGATCAACGCAGCCATCATAGCGATAAATCCCGAAAATGGAAACTGGGACCAAGGGGATTCCGGGAGACACGGGTTTGTTAACGCCTCTGTGGCTTCTGGTAGCATATGCACGAATCCGGTGGCGAGAATAGCGCCAGCACCAAAGGCTTTGGTGGAAAAAAAGAGATTGGAGTCAGTTCTGAAGAACCCATAGTTTTTGCTGACCAATGGGATGGTGACACCTAGGACTCCGGCGACAAGGATGGTGGCAATGGCCAAAAATTTAAGGATGAGAGCGGCTTGTTCGTCTTGGCATGGGTCGAACTCGGGTGTGTCAGTGCAGCTAGTTGATGACATGGATTCCGCAAAGTTCCTGAAAAGGGATCCTTTTGGGGATCCAAGAATAGTTGGTAAGTAAAGATGCATCATAGGACAATCTTGAAAGTTAAAACAAGATGTAAGCAGATATAAGATACTTGAATGATTGATACAGTTAAAATATATGCAATAGGGGTTAAACATGTAATTGTGGGTGGTAAGTATCCAAATTGCATGTTGGAAATCTGTAAATATTTTTTGTTTTTAATAAAATTGGTAATTTTTTACAATGTCTTGGAAATCAAAACTACATTGTTCCTTGTTTTACCGACTGATCACGCCATCGTCTACACACACATTGCGCTTCAAAGGAGTACACCCGGAATGAGAACAGAAGTCAGGAGCAACTTGAAGTAAAACAATGGAAGAAAAACAAAAGAAACATCACAAATATAGATGGAGAAAGGGGAAAACAAAGCGGTTAGGACCCCGGTTTCCTACATTGGATAATTTTGATGTGTCAAGTCGGGTTACGGGGCTGGAAACGGGTCGGATACAGGTCAACAGAAGTATTCTTTTAGTCACATGTTTTTCATTGTTATAATCGGTCATGGGTTAGTTTATTTAGTCAAAAGTTATGGGTCTATTTTTCTTGTTTTAATTACTGAACACATATTGTGATCTAAAGGGCTGATCCAACACCTACATTCACATCATCAACACTTGGTAACTACCAGTCGATTATCGATCAAAGGCGAATCACAATTCGGGATTAGCAACCCAGAAACCATAGTTTTAAAAACAACACAAAATGCTACATTTGTAATCAATGTTCATATAAACAAAACTGAAACACAATGTGAAAGATATTGCTTAAAATTTGTGCAATCGTTCATTTCGTCATTGATAAACCTAATTAAGAACTTTGTACAGTGATCTTTAAACCACATGTTGAACAAGAATCATGTATTTATACTTTTTGCAGAAATTTCATCACCAAACTAATATTCTAAGCAATCCTTATATACACATTTATTTAATCACAATATACTAATAATGTAAATTAAAGCAATCAAATTAAACCCAAAAGTCCAAAACAGATTCATAACATATCATATAAGGGTTATAAAATCACCTGAAGAAATCCACATATCCCCTTTAAACTTCTCCAAATTCATCAACATGTATAGCTCCTGAAACCACAATTCAACAATGCAATCAAAACAAAACAAAACCAATCAAATATACACATAATCTATAAAGATAGAAACCTCGAGCACCCACATGGTGATGAATCAAAATATCAAAGATTCTGCTTAAAGTTCTTGAACAAATGATGAAATGATGATGAAACACACACGGCTCTTTAAGTTGTTGATGAATGACAAAATTTATGGATGCATGTTCTTGTGCTCAGGAGGAATGTCGACATCATTTCACTATCGGTGAAATTTTTGAAGGAAAAAGTTGAAAGGTTTTAATGAAGTTTGAGATAAACGGTGTCCACACCATCTGCGGGGGTATTGATTTTTTTTTTTATATTTGTATTATTGGGTTAGTTTTATTTATGGTCCTTTAAGGTTGGTTGTTTGTCAAAATTTGAACTTAACTTTTGGTTTTTGCATACTTGGTTATTGTTTTTTGTTGAGTTTTTGATTTTCACACTTTTGTCTCTTGTAAGTGTGTTTAGATTTTTTTAGTTGTGGGAAAGAAAGATGAACATGATAATTGGAATTAGTTTGGTGCTAAATTGAAATACTAATCGGGTATTTTGGTTAGTAGTGTTGTATATTTATATCGTTTGTGTAACATATATGATTTACAATTATAAATATCAAAATAGTATTCGGAACCATTAAAAGTTTGTTTGACTGGTCTTCAGAACATTCAATTTCAAAAAAGCTCTTAAATGTAAACGTTAACTATGTGAAGGATTACATGGACGTTGCACCGTTGTCATTATGTATTTGCTTCATTTACACGCTAACTCTAATAAGGTGTTTATGTATTGGGTGCTAGTTATATGCAAATATATGTGACACCATTGGGTAAGGAATGACTTTCAAAAAGGACATTTTGATGCACAATGAGTTTTCATTAAGTATTCACCTTAGGGGCAAAAGTACCATAAGTTAGTTCTAAGTAGCTCATGAATCATTTTTGTAGTCTATGCAATTAGTTAGGTATACATAAAAAAACCTTCAAATATGATCACACCTTGTTAGTGGCCATACACACAACGACCAAGAGTGCCTCACAAGATATCATGTGTCATGGCTTCATCATTGTTATAACAATGTCATATAGAAAATTCTCGAGTTGCTGCCACATCCTCATCACACCCCTTTCACGCTCGTGACCAACCTCATTTCATAATTCCAAAATTATTCTTGTCATGTTGGGTTCATGACAGTCATGTGACATAAAATTTCAATTTTTTTTCTTTTTCTGATTTTATCATAATGCGGCCCCGAACCATTCATAGTTCATTATTTGGTTATTTTTAGTTATAACCCAGATTACCCAATAGTTTGTCGGCTTTAGAAAATGTTTATTTTCTCATTTTGACTCGCTTTAGGCATCTATTTAGGTTCAAACACTACTCCAACCAATGGCCCGCCAAAAACATAATAATAAGAAAAACCCCAAATTCCTAACCTTGCGAATGACCCCTTGTAAGGTAAAGTCATATAAGATTATCACATTGGTGATAACCACGGCTATCATGTTGATCTTTTGCACAAATTCTTGTTTTTTCAAGACCTTGAAATTGACTTGCTTTCTCAACTTGGAAAATTTTGAGAACTAGAGTTTCTACCTACTTCCATGCATGTCCTACTTTGATCCTTTGGCTCTTTACACCCTTTAAGCCTTGTACACATATTTCCTCACCAAATAGCTTTTGATTTCAAAACTAATTCTCACACTTAGTATTTCTTAGTTATCTCTCTAATTAATAGTCATTACTTTTATATCCCACGATCAATAATAACCTTTTCCCGGAAAATCTTTGACACAGATTAAAGGTGCAATGAAATGTGACTTTTAGAAGGTGATTCTTTTGGTCAAAGTGGGCTAAGTTTTGGAGTAATAAACATTGAAATATAGTCTGGAGTCAAATTAATAAAAGGTTCCATTTGAATATCGAAAGAAGTTAAGTAGCTAATATTTTCTAATCTTTGTTTTTGTAACAATAGTCTAGTCTATGTA
This sequence comes from Scalesia atractyloides, assembly GCA_947069175.1. Taxonomy (NCBI): domain Eukaryota; kingdom Viridiplantae; phylum Streptophyta; class Magnoliopsida; order Asterales; family Asteraceae; genus Scalesia; species Scalesia atractyloides. The sequence continues at coordinate 76,160,388 of CAMTDV010000008.1, forward strand.
GTCAACTATTACTTTACAATGGAGTCAAAATTGATATGGACTATTTTAACATTTGGGTTGTAACATGTAAATGGATCAAAGTTGAAGGACTGGTGGTATATTTAGTCAATCTTGAATAGCATATGATGACATCAAACGGCCACGTGAGGTTTCAATAAAAGGACAGTTCCTTGCCGTCTCCAATTGAGCTTGAATTAAGATAAAAATATCTTTCTTTTAGGAAGAAATTCTAAGTTGAAACTAGTTGAAGTCCACATGTTTATAATCAGATTAAGTAAACAAGTTAAACATATTAATAAAAAATGCTATACGCAAGATATAATAAATAAAAAATAATTATTTTTAATTTAACTAATTGTATAAAAGCTCATTCAAATTTTAATAAGGCATGCATAATGCAGGAAACGTGGCATGATATACGCTAGATATAATAACATTTTTTTTAATTTAACTCAATGTATAAAAGTTCATTCTGGTTTTAACAGAGCATGCACAATGTAGGAAACTTGACATGGACTGTAAATTCAAACCCAATCCTTAACAAACTTCACGCGATGTGGAGTCTTCTGTTTATAGTTTGTCCGAAAATACAAACCTTGTCTAGATGAGATTGTGAGTCCCATTCTCAACATCTCTCTTAAATATATAAAGACATGTATATAAGATGATTGTTTATTAAGAATTCTAAAAATTCTGCAATTAATTAGAGTTTTGAAATGATATCAACCCTATCTATCTATCTATCTATCTATCTATATATATATATATATATAAATTTAATTCTTTTGATGGGGTTTGAAGGCTTATAGTGTTAAAAATAAATACTTTTTAATAAGGTATGTAATCTGATATGACATGCTTAGATGGGGGTATGTAGAGTATAGAATTACGAATATTATCATTTAAATTCTTTTTGTAAATACTATTGCCTTTGTTAGCTATTTATTTGTTTTAGTATTATTTTTATTTATACAAAAATTATTGTTTCTATGAAATAAATTTAAAAAAAATGTATCAATCAGCCTTGTATCTTCTAGCAAATTGAAAATATAATAAAATTAAATTAAATTAAACTAAATAGGAAGCTAAAAAGGGATGCTTCATACACAAGACGCATTTCTCATTGCCCTTACGTGAACTCAATTTTTTTTTCAAATATTAAATAGTTTTATTTTCTTTGAATAGTAACCAAATTATTTTTCTAAATGCGTATTTTGTTCGAGACTGTGGGGCTATCTCATTTGGTAGCGTCTGTTGTCTCTTAGGAGGAGGTCTTAGGTGCAATTTCAAATAAGAAGTAGATTATAATATATTTGGTGTAATTAAGAGTATGTAAGATTTGTCATTCAAAAAAATAATAATAACTGTGTTGGGAAAATTTTGATTGCAGCAATGGTACGAGAGACGTATAATTACTTTCAGATGGAATTGTTTTGGTGGTTCATCCGAAAAATGTATTCGGATACAATTCAGATTTCACAACAAGAACTATGTATGTTATTTGGTGTGAATTCGTGACACCTGTAACCAAAGAATGATTTTGAATTTGGGGATTAGGGCCAGCAACTGCCTGATGACAGTAATATCTCTTTTAATTTAATTTGCTTAATAATTTAGAACTAAATTTTATCTTAACCCCAGCCAGGGGCTCTACACCTTGGACCCTGTTTTCAGAGGCGTTGCCCAAACCCTCTCCAAGGAAGTGTTGTCCTATTGGAATCCTCATTGACTAGGGGATCGGTCTGAACATTTAGAACTATAACAACTCAAACAATCGTGTATTTCTGCGCCTTCTAACTTGCTTGATATGTATTACATTTCACTTTAGTCACCAAGTTGATTCCAATTAAACTAAAATGTGTAACATATTTAACTCATAGTTTGTCTGGCATAAAAAAATCGATGGTAAACAAAATGGTTGATTTTGATTTAAAAAAAAAGCCTTATTTCCTTTACTTTACTGTATTAGATATTTATAAATATTTAAAACCGATTAACTGACTCAAGATGGTTGCATAGCTCACCTCACTATCAAGTTTTTGATGATATTGGGTTTAAAGGTTGGGGTGACGTTTTGAAAGCTGGAACCGACTATAAACCGAAGTTGTTCGTTTGACTCTTTTCCTTAACTTCCAATTCATTTTTAGAACATTGGATGCAAATATGTATCATATTACCTTATATCTACAAATTCATTAGCGGAAATAGTTCCCTCTATTATTTGTGGAGGTGGGCGGCCAAGGACATCCTGATAGCGACACCCGACCAATGACGTTATGCGAATCCACTCACCACTGCTACCACTAACGATTAGGAATGTAAACGAATCAAACGTTCATGAACTATTTGTGAACTTGTTCTGTTCATAAATGTTATTTTATTTGTTTAACTTTTTAAAAGAAATTGAAGGTAAAATTTTAAAAGTTGGCCCAATCGTAAAAACACTAAAACCGACTTATTTGACTTGGAAAGGGAGGGAAGAGAAAGGTGAAAGAGGGTGGTAAAGCTCTTAAACCACTTATAGTGGGAAAGGAAGTTGGGGTGGATGGGCAAAATAAAGCCTCATTCACGAGCAAATACCGTCTCCATGGGCTTTGTTTTGGGCATTTTTGGTTGGGGCCTTTCCGCAAAAACGCCGGATGAAAAAGATATTATTTTGGTTGACCAGTAAGAATCCTCCAACTCATCCATCATAATATTATTTGTTTTATTTTTTTTAAAAGATAATAATTGGGTAATTATTGTTGGACATTATGAGACATTATACTACTATACTTTTTTTTAACTATAAGCCCCATAATACCCCTTTGCTGACTAGGACAAGGGAGAGGCTTGAACTTCAAGCCACACTACACATGATCTTATTAGTTGGACAAGTGCCATCTAACACAAAAAAAAACACCTACAAACACAAATCCACGATGGATGCTCTTATTCTGTTATTCATACTTCATAACGACCATCATGTTCACCTTCATCTACCCTTACCACTTGAAACACAACAATACATTTGTCCATATATTGTCGTCCTCCGCTAATCACTAGTCCACCACAATCCTCTCCTCACAAGGACTACAACAAATGGTTTCACCAAGATAGGCTTCTGTTCGCTACCTTAGTTGGAAGCCTTACACCCTAAATCATTCCGTTGATAACCAACGCTTTACTGATCGGTGCATTTATGTGTACTTTAATTATGTTAAAAATGCACCGACATTATTATAAAATATGATTCTTTAATATGGATATCACTATGTATGTTTAAGGTGTAAACAACCTAAAACGACATTTTATAGAAAAAGAGATGATATTATTACAAACCTTGATTAGTTTAAAAGCAAATAAATATAAGAGTAATCCTAAAAGGAAAGGTTTATAACTTTGTTGATTTTTCATTACAAATTGAAAAAAAATATATTATGCATGTAATCATTAGGCTTAGGTGTTTGTTTTTTAAGAGGTAAAATGTCTCTAGTCTTCGGACCACATTTGCAACATCTATAGAAGAAGAGGTGGGTCAAATCTCTGCATTCTACAAGAAGAAGACTCTTTTTTTAACGTAAGTAGACTTCTAAAATAAACTGGTAGTGGTGTACGGGCGTGGGTGGTGGTGGTGGTGGACGATGGTGGGTGGTGGATGGTGGTGGTGGTGGTGGTGATAGACAGTGGTGGGTGGTGATGATGGTGGGTGGTGGTGTTTTACCTTTTGCAAACCTTAGAAGATCTTAGAAGTGTCTGGGCCAAGTCTGCACCAAAAAGACCTCGCAAACGTTTTTAATTAAACGTATTCGAAAAACGAACAGTCTGTAGATAGCAATGTCAACACAACGCAGACTGAAATACCTGCACATATATTTTTTTAAAAAATAAACATCACGTTAGTATAAATGATTAACTTGTCATTTTGGTACAACATCAATTAAAAGAAATAACTTTGGCAGCTCAAGAAACTAAAACGTTAGGTGTGGATCAAAAGAATTAATTTGGGCTGGGAGTATATGAAGATCAGCCCACAAGAAAGGAGATTTATTTAGGTTGTTAATATGGATCTTGGGCTATCGATTGAAGAAGGAAAAAATTAATTAGTGGCAACCCTACACGCCTACGGTTGGAAATAAAATAAACACGCACAGAACTGTAGGGTTGGAAAACAAAGTTGAACGAACGGAACGAAGGAAGACACAAAAATCAAGGTTATTTATTGATCGAATACAAGATGCAAGGCTAATTCTCTTGTGACCATCTCCGAGTATAAGGTTCATATAGGTTTTACACATTATTTGGTTTATGTATTGGATTTTATTTAATTTGTGATGACAAACATTTCAATTTGATTGACGTATTAGTTAATTTAAACAATTTGTGTGTGTTTTGAGTTCTCACTTTAAAATTACGTTCGGTTAATGATAAACCTTAGAAGCGGATTGGGTGACTAAAGAGGGTTGACTTGAGGGTAATTGACATAGTTTGATGACAAAAACCTATTTTGATTGCTACTTTAACTAATTTCCAGAACTATTTCTATGTGGTTCTCAATTAACTAACTAATTTTATGTGAAATCTTAAACCTAAAACCTTAAGATTGGTCATCTTTCTCATAAACCGTTTTGAAACCTAATATAAGTTTTGTTTAGCTATTTTCGAAAATCAATTAAAAAACAAATGCAATTTTAATTTACTTTATATATGTTTAGTATAAATAATTGAATGGAACATGTAATACTGACCACATGCTTTTCGTGAAGATGATACTCTACTTACTATAGCTATCTAGTTTAACTAGGTTTTTGCATGACCTTAACGATAGGTCATTCATCATCTCACGAAGCCTGGGAGATCTTGGCTAGTACATATGCTTGCCATCCTGTGGACATATCAAACAACTACAACATTGCCTCAAGCAGGTCTCGAAAACTCCTACACAATCCATAACAGATTACATGCAAAGCATTAAGAGTGTGGTTGATGAACTCGCCATGCTTGGGAAAACATGGATCAAGAAGATGTCATTGATGTCATCTTAAATGGTCTTGATCAATCAGTCTATAAACCTATCCTTGATGGGGTTCATGCGAGAGATACTTCCATCTTTTTAATGAACTTCATGAAAAACTTATCAACCATGAATTATCCCTTGCACGATAGGTCGTTAGCAGCGACCATGCATCAAGCGGCCTCAGTTTTCTAATTTCTATGCTTAAAAATAGGGTTAAACCAAACAGTGGCACAACACCCATCAATCACCAACCAATGTTCTACAAAACTCTTTATCCGACAGCAAACCCTTTCTAGGGATTTTAACAAAAATTCTCAAGTTAAAGGAGCAAAAACCCCTACGACACCTCACTTCCCACCAATAATAATTGGACTACTTTTTTTCTTCCTTTATTCACCCTACGACACATCACTTCCCACCACAAACCCCTTCTACTCAAAATAATTCACCTATACCTACTACTCACACTCATTCAGCACAACAAAATCTCCACAACTGATATACGTTAAAATATACATAATTTAGTTCCTCATTTTGCCCCCCTTTTGTGCGTTTTTGGCTAAAACATCGTCGTATAGGTACTTTATCGGTCAATTTTATATTTTCAAGTCCAAAACGGCGTACCACAGACAAAGTTGGAGAAAAAGTGGGATTAACGAACGTTCCAGGTAAATTATGCAGATTCTGTTGAAGTTACAGATCATGCACGGCCGTGCGACCCATTGGCACGACCGTGCGCCAATTGCGATCTCGGAAGCACTGACCGTGCGAGAGGCAGTACAGCTCATTTCTCGACATGCACGGCCGTGCGACCCATTGGCATGACTGTGCGCGACTTGATTGCTGATCAACATGTGATCTGGAGACTTGACACGATCGTGCGACCCATTGGCACAATCGTGCGACCCATTGGCACGACCATGCACATCTGAAGACTTTGCCGCTCAAACATCCACTTGTCTGTCCATACCCTGCAGTGATGTCATGCTGATGCGCACGGCCGTGCGGATATGAATGTGCCTATAAAATAGAGCATTCGCGACAGATCAAACTATTGGGTAATTTTCCAAGTTTCTGGGCGATTTCTGAGGTCCGAAAGCTCTCTGATCAGGACGGTTTCAAGCCTCAAGGTTGCAAGAAGCTTTTCATTCATTCAATCCATTAAGAGTTTGTCCATGAATTTTTCTATGAATTTGTCATCCGTTAAGAGTTTTCTAACCTCACTTTATCAAGGAAAGCAATACCGATAAACACAATACAACCACCGAGACAAGCATACGTAGATCATATCACAAACTTATTCATTTTGCAAGTCTTAAACATAAATCTACCAAGTTGGTTAACAACCCTGACTATGTGCTATTCACCACCACCACATTAACCACAGCGGAATCTCCAACTATTGCCCATGCATTATAACACCCTTCTTGGCGACATGCCATGCAAGAAGAAAACGATGCATTGGAAAGAAACAACACTTGGACCCTCGTTCCTTCATCTCTCCCTCCCAATCTTATCAGTTGCAAATGAGTTTATCGTATAAAATATAACCCGATGGGTCCGTTGAATGTTTAAGGCTCGGTTAGCGGTTAAAGATTTTCATGAAAGACTGGGTATTGACTATATTGAACTTTTAGTCCCGCTATTAAACTGGAAACTCTTCGTCTCATTCTTCTATTGCTATCTCACAAAATTGGCCCCTTCCACAGTTGGACATTAATAGTGCCTTTTTACAAGGCACTTTCACCGAAGATGTTTATTTGATCCAATCTCTTGGTTATCAATTCATCATTCCCAAATCAGGTTTGCAAACTCAACAAAGCAATTTACGGTCTCCACTAAGCATCTCGTGCGTGGTAAGATGAATAGAAATCTTATTCCTTACCCAAGGTTTTAGAGTAATAATTTTTGATCCCTCGCTATTTACGCTCACTTCTGATCCTTCTCGTATGTTTATAATAATTTATGTTGATGACATAATAGTCATTGGTCCTTCTCATTTCATTCTTACCACATTCATTCAAACCTTAGCTACCAAATTCTCATTAAAGGATCTTGGTACCTTATCATACTTTCTTGGCATCCAAGTTCTCCCTCGTCCTCTCGGCTTCCTCTTATCTCAAAAGAAATACATTCTTTATCTTCTTTCCAAGGCTAAAACGAGTCATTAAACCATCAACCGCCTCGATTTACTTGCTCTGAACCCATCACATTGCATGGAGGTCATCCCCTGCCTTTAGCTTCGGAGTACCAAACCCTCGTACGTGCATTACAATACCTATCACTCACTGGACCTGATCTATCACTTTCTAGACCCGATGTATCCTTCATGGTGAATAAACTATCTTAGTTTATGCATCTCCCACCTCCATCTATTGGATTGCTCTCAAACGCCTTCTACGTTATCTTCAAGGGATCGTCCGGCATGGTATGCTTCTAAGAAACAACTGTCCTCTTAGTTTACATGCTTTTACATATGCAAATTAGGCGGGTGACAAAGGGAATTATCGTAGTACCACCGCTTACATTGATTATCTTAGTTCGAACCCCATCTCTTGGAGTTCCAAAAGACAAAGTACTTTAGCTTAAAGCTTAACCGAGGCTGAATTCCAAGCGGTAGCCTCAACTATAGCATAAGTTCAATGGCTACACTCTTTGTTAACAGAACTTGGATATCACTTTCCGACTGTTCCGACCATTTAATGTGATAATATGAGTGCCATTACTGATTCTACAAATCCAGTTTTCCATTTGCGGGTGAAATATATAGCATTGGACCTCCTTTTTGTTAGAAAAAAGTTCAAGACGATTCTTTACGGGTAACCCATCTCAAAGGTGATGATCAACTTGCAGACATACTCACAAAACCTTTAATGAGACCAAGGTTCAACCTTCTTCTATTCAAATATATTTATTTATTTCTTGTTTTTTAATTAATTTGTTTTAGTGAAATAGTTTGTTGTAGACTAGAATCTTTATCTCTTGTTTAATCTAACCCTATTAGGTCTATACATACGACCATGTAAAGCTTGCAAAGATCATCAATAATATAATCAAATTCTCTTATCATTCCTATTTGTTACGATAACGATTGTATATTTTCTAAGTTATTTCTTCATAGCTCTAGTATCATTTGGGTTTTACAAACTAAGCTAAAACCTATCAAGTTGAGTTTACTCGAATTTTATACAAGCTAAGTTGACTAATGATTTTGAATCGAGCCTATAATTATAGCTCGGTTAATTATTTCGAGTCAAGCTGAGCTCACTCGTTTACAACTCGCAAAGCTCGAGTTAACTTTGGCTTGACTTGGCTTGTCTCTAAACAACCTTTGTCCCGATGGTTCTATTTCACAACTCGACTCCCATCTCTTCACAACGTGGATATCTATCGTTGTGGAATCTGCAATCTAGAAACATCATAATAACAATATCAAATCATAACGATATACACTAGTATAAAACCAATTTTTTGGTGGTGTCAAATTCAATTTTTTGGTGTTATCTTATAATACAAAGCACCAAAAACAAGTTACGAGACTAATAAATAAACACACCACCAAAAAATAGGTTACAAAACACCATTAAATGCTTAGAAGTTATACAACACCATTGAATTGATTTTTTGAGGGGTGAAGTTGTTAATAGCACCAAAATACACCATTAAATTGATTTTTGAGGCTCAAACTTGCAAATAGCACTAAGATACTTATCGTTTTCTTCTTCTTAATATACCTGCAACTTATTTTAACCCATTTTTACCCGTTGCAATCTCATAAAAACCCTAAGCCCTCAATCCGCCATCCCAATTAAAGGTAATTTATTGATTATATGTTTTGATTTAATATTTCATTACTTGTGTTTTAATTGAATATAAATCGTTATATGTAGCTATGTTGGAATTATTCAAGTTTCTTTGAATCTTCATTCAATCACCAGTTTAAGATTTGAAATATAAATTTAAGTACATTTATTGTGATTTCTTTATGTATTATTTGAGGATGCGCTTGCGTGTATTTGAATACATATACATATTAGAGTGTTGGTTTACATAAATTTACATTATTTGTTTGTTTATTTTAATTTCAGATGGATCGTGCTTATTGGATGTATGAGACTTCGCATGCCTCATCAATATATATGGAGGGTGTTAAAAGTTTTCTTAAGGTTGCAGAAGTTAATCGGTTGAATAAAAAAGGTGGGATGATTTGTTGTCCTTGTAAAGTTTGTAAGAATTTTATAAGATTTGATGATATTAGAGACGTGTAGTTTCATTTGGTGAAAAATGGTTTTATGATTAAATACACTTGTTGGTTAATGCATGGAGAGTCACTACTTGATCATAGCACGTCGTCGATCAACTCACACATTAATTGGAACAGAGAGACCAACAATTCATACCTTGATGCTGATAACGACCATTCAAATTCAAATGACCCCAATGACAATTTATAGGAAATGTTATATAATATAGAGAATAATATTAGTGATGATGAGCAAGAAAATTTACAACACCTATTTGAAGAGGTAGAAAAACCATTATATATCGGATGTAAGAATTTTAAAAAGGTTGATGTTGTGTTGAAGTTGTTTAGCATAAAGTCAAAAAATGGATGGAGTTATAAAAGTTTCACAAATCTATTAGAGCTTTTGTATGGAAGGCAATGAGTTACCAATTTCGACATACCTAGCAAAAAAACTAATGTGTCCGATGGGATTGGAAGTTGAAAGAATACATGCTTGTCCAAATGATTTTATGTTGTATAGAAAGGAGTTCGAGGATCTACATGAATGTGTTATCTGCCATGCATCGAGGTATAAACGTCAAAAAGAATCAGGTGAATATGACGATAATGTGACAAAAAATGGACCATCTGCTAAAATGTTGTGGTATCTCCCCATTATACCAACGAAAAGAAGAAAAATTATTACGTTGGCATTCGGATGAGCGTGTAACTAATGGAAAACAAAGACATGTGGCGGATTCACCACAGTGGACAAACATTGATGACATGTGTAGCTAAAAACACATGCTTGACCTGGCTAGGACGAACTGGATGGGCGGGTTTTGAATATAAAGTTGATGGAATATGGTCTTCACTTGAAGCAACCAACAAATCCCTTGAAAGTGTAAAACATCCTTCACTAAAAAAGTTATATTGGGCCTAGCAAAAAAACACATTAACAAACTCGTATGAACTTCCACTGAATGCAATAGAAGAATCTAATAAAGGTAATCCCTATATGTATACACACACATATAATTTATAAATTGATGTAGTGTGTATGTACATTTGTACATTGAAATTCTTTTTGTTTCAATATTGAGATTATAGGTGCGAAAACTGGTAGAAAACAGGGAAAGAATGACACGGGTGTCGATGTGAACCGTGATAGAGTCCCATTACCACGGGTGGGCACGAGTCTTGGTGGACCATTTATCGACTATCCACCTGTAACGCGCATTCTTGTACTTTCCTCATTTAGAAAGTGTAATCGTATTCTGTTTTTTTTTTGGAAACTCGTATCGTACCTTATTCGTATTTCTATCCCAAGCTTGTAATCCGAGACGTTGATCATAATAGAAAAGTAAACTTTATGCATACTTTTATACTTATTATTCAAGAAAAACGTACATGTCAACACATGCTATTCATACTTTCATGCTCGAGTATTCATACAAACAATCGTCTAAATATGTGATTCTTATGCAAACTACATACAAGATACATGCTATGCACACACGATACATTCCAACTTAAAAATGCTTAAAACTGTCTAAAACGCGAAAACTTGGCCTAACACCCAACATCTCGTACGAGTTGAGTGCACCTTGTACGAAGTGTGCTCACCTCGCACGAGGTGGAGCACACCTCGTACGAAGTGATACCTCGCAAGAATGCTTCTGCCAAGCCCCCTTCCCTTATAAATCAGACACTTCACTCCTATTTCCAAACTTCCGAAATCTTATTTACTCCCACTCGAATTTTCAATATTTGGCAAATTCTAGCAGCTCCAAAGTGAGTGTTAACACACAATTCATCCAACTCTTACGAGATTTCCTTACCTCTTTTATTTCTTTGGTATAAACAAATGAGCTAAGCTAAGTTCTAAGAAACTTAGTGTTAAGCTAGTGTGAGAGTGTTGAAAGTCTAGACTCTTTGAATTAAGTTCCGCCACTGTTGTACAAGTTTTAAAATCCTGAAACCGTTCAAGTTTTCATTAGAATGACAAGGCTACGACACGTTCCCAAACACCATTATGTTCGGGATGCATGCACCTAGCTTGCTCACTTGGCTGTTAACGTTTTAGTCGACTTACATTCTGTTAATTCATGACCAACCGGGTTATTACAACTTTGTGCTTTGGTGAATCGTATAAAGAGATTTGACATCTCCATGCTTGACTTCTATGGCAAACTTGACTAAACTATACTTATTTTACTTACGGACTGATCTGGACATAATATTAATCACGATCTGATCTAGTGTCATGACTCGGACTATCCTGCCTCGTTATCACCACCCCACGTTCACAGAATCAGTGCTGAAATGGGTACAAAACAGGCTAACACATTCCAGGACTGTCACCTAGCACGAGGTGAATAGTCAACTCGTACGGGTGCAACTCAACTCGTACGAGTTGCAAGGCAGCTCGCACGACGCGGCCAGTCCACTTCGTACGAAATGGCATTTTTTTCGTTTTCTTTCCGTACTTCTGCTTTAGAATCTGGATCTATCGACCGACTTAGTATACTCACACCCACTTGTTTACCCCATGTAGGGTAACTTCAGGTTGCATCACCTTAGCACTCTACACACGGAATACTAGGAAGCTTGCAAAGCTGTGAGTACACTCGAACACCCGTTTTGTTTTACACTTTTAGGTGCAACAGGTTTAATCTATAAAAAATACACACTATCACACTTATACTTTTATACAAACTCACAAACAATCCATCATACATGCTAAAGATATGTGATACGCGATTTGTATACTTGGAACATTCTTATGTGATACGACTGTCATTAACTTCGTACGAGTCTCCTCTTAACATGTATAGCGCTATAGGAGTAATGTACCGCCCATATTCTTGATGTCATGTTAAGTTTATTCTATTTTGCGGTGACACTTGAGGATTGACTTGTAAATCACATGCCTTATTTACATTAATCTAGTATACTATTTTAACATGTGGATTCGTTTAAACTATTTCATACTTATGCTATATCAAACTTGTGTACTCGCCAATGCTTTTGTGTTGAACTATACTTTTAACATGTTGTAGGTTAAGGATGACGCCATGGATGAAACTTAGTATGGACTTCCTAGAAATGCACTTAAAAATTACTAGACTTTATGTTGCATATTGTTAATCAAGTTGTACTTGAATCTTTTAAATGTTGTACTTTGAAATTTTGTATGTTATACTTGACAACTTTTAAAATGAAACAAAATTGGTTATTTTAACTATTGTCGCAAACTAGTGTTATGTTGACTCGAGCAATCTATTTCGTCCCGCCTCGATGTTTCCGCCATCGGTTAGGGTTTGATACCACCTATCCAGGTAATATATAATTATAGTTTGTTTAATAAAATGTTATTTATCTCTCTCTCTCTATATATATATATATATATACATATATATAAATTAAGTATGGTTTTGCAAAACTCGATCAAATATGAGTTGCTATCTCCCTACCACGCTCGCGAGAAAGTGATTGTGGCTAAAGTTATGGCATGGCCTGTCCCTCCAAATATGATTATGAATGGGAGTTGTGTAAAAATTCAAGTTTATTCTGTTGTTGATGAACATTTGGGATTGCGTGTCCCGGATGAAACACGCATTAAAGTTTTCATAACCGTGGAGATATGCTTCATAGTTATATTCAGTGGTCTAGACAACATTTAAAGGTTGTAACACCCTGTAAAATCGTGTCCAATAATATAGCGACACGTGTTATATTTTTATTTTAAGTCTATTAAAGACTAACAAGGACTAAAAGCGTCAACATGCTCAAACTAAGTCTCTGAGTTATCTTCTGATGTCAACATGCATAACCAAGCCTCTGAGTGACCATTAGTGTCAACATGCTTAAAACATAGCCTCTTAGTGACAATTAGTGTCAACATGCTTAAAACATAGCTTCTGAGTGACCATTAGTGTCAACATGCTAAGACTTGGCCTCTGAGTGACCGATGTGTCAACATGTTGACTTCTGCTTTGACTTTCGATTCTGACCCGATATAGACTAGTTAGCTACTGATCTAAAGTTGTATTATGATCGTAATATAATGTAGCATAACCCTCTGAGGTTATATTACATGATCATAATCAGAATCTGAGTTTATGCACAAATTCCGTAATTATGCCATTTTGACTAAAATGCCCTTTTTGCATAAAAAGAGGTTTAAATGATAATGAACTTGAAAATGAGTTTCCTACTGATGTGATATTATAAGTAGGATTATTTGGGATGTCAAAACAGATTATAAACTGATTTTATAAACAAGTCCTTGTATCATGTCGATAAATGACGATAAGGCAATTGTGGCTTATAAAATAGTTTTAATCACATCTTTTCAAAGTAAATCTTTTATCTACTGATATGTTATATTAAATAACATATCTAAGACTTGTTAATCTGATCATAATATCAATTCATTAATCATCGCATAAATCATCATTTTTCGACATAAGCGTCGTTTCGGCGTATAGTATGGTTTTAAACCATATTTACCAATCAAGACTTATTACCTACTGATTTTAAAACTTATTTTAAAAATTTTACAGTAGGTACATGATATGAACTCAGAATCCCAAATAATTTATAAACTATGTGTAAAATGTCCAAAATGCCCCTTCGGTGCATAGTTTGGTCATAAAAGATAAATTACACATATAATTAATATCCTATTGTTATTTTTTCATAAATAAGCTATTTTCCAGAATACTTATAGTTATAACATTAAATTATATTCAAGTTCCTTTAATACGGTATGAAATCACCGAAACGCCCTTATGAGGCATAGTTTCACTTTAAAACCATAACGGGCATATAAATTGATATCCTACTGATATTACAACTTATTTAAAATACAATGGCATATAGAACTTGTCCATGACTTATCCGGTTATATGTAACTAGTTTACAAAAATTAACCGAAAAGGGTCTAACCTTGTTATTTAAGACTCAAAATCTAGAATGTTTATAGTTTATCCATATTATACAAGTCAAGGTACTTGTTGGGATTAAACTACATTATATCCAATCATCTTTTAATCTAACGTTATACGTTTTGATCAAGTACGCTAGTCGGTCTAAGTCAATGACTTAAATAAGACCATTAGTATTTAATTGGTTAGCTTATGCCATAATCCAGACTAGAGACTTGGCAGTAAATGCTATCTGCACTTAGTACTTTTGTGTACGGCTGAGTTAATAAATCTTGCGTTAAAGAAGAATAGCTCAGGTAAATACTCTCGACTTATTTTCCCTATACGGGCTTAGGATACGGTAAATTATTACCGCTTGGTCAGAAATGGGATCAATCGAATGCCGGATTGTCACTAGTAAATCCGCATATTCCGTTTTAATCAGTTTTGTTTGATAACGTAAACACCAGGGGTTAACTACCGTGTCTTGGATATCCTCGACTCATTACATTAGATAATGGACACGTCCTTAGCGCGGGGTGTAGGCATACACCTGACAGACGCTCAAACGCAACTACCCACACTTGTTGGGGATAACTCCTTCGTGAGTTCATAAGTGATGTGTACGTTAATCATGTCTCGGTTTTTGTACTGGGCCCTGTATGTATGGACAAAAATGTGAATCTGTTAACAAGGTTGCAAGGTCAACTTTCCCAATTTATAAAAGATTTTGAGCTAATACGCACTTAAAACATTCTATTTTAAATATTTTCAGAATAAGTTAGTTGGGTGTATTTACCTGCGAAAGCTTACGTATTTTCAAAAGACTAAGTTGCAGGTACAATATGAAAACAGGCTGGAAGTGCTCGGTAGTGATAAGAGGATCTTGCAAATCCTAGATCTGCCCAAAGTCTGTTTTCCATTTTTCTTTTGTACAATTTATGATCCGGCTGTGGATCTTCTATTACCAGCCTGTATATTATTTTGTATTTTGAACATTTGGTTTGTAATAGTAATTTAAATCCAAGACTTCCGTCGTGCTGTGTTTAATTGACTATGATGATATCAACTGTACGTCACGATATTCCCCGGGCCCACCTGTGTTGGGTTGAAATTCGGGGTGTGACAAAGGTATATTTTTGTTTTATATTTTACATCATATTTAGCATATCTATATTTACTTTTCATATTTATGGTTAAATTGTAGCTTCTGAAAGGAGATGCACCAAGCAAATCAAGTGCCTCGAGAATGGCCTCGAGTCACGAATCACCTTGTCATAAAAGTTCCGTGTCACAAATACGAGCTGATGACACCATGAATACTTCAGACTATCATCCACATGTAGTTTATATTAAATTGGTTTTATTTGTGCATTTTATAACACATATTTTTTTGTTATTTTAGCTTGAGGTCAACCTATTTCTACAAATCCAACCTCCGAGATATGTGATACAACCTCAAGGCAGTTACATGAGTTTGGTAACTAACTAAAAACTTATTTCTATAAGAATCCAATATATCTTATATCTAAGTACTAATTTTTTATAATTGTTTTAGTTAATGAATGTGAACAACCTACAAACTGCTTCACAAAATTCATTTGAGTTGCATGATTTCAATATTGAGCTAAGTCTTAATCCCCTCCCCGACCCAAAGCGGGAGCTGGAGCCCGAATTCGAGCCCGAGCCCAGGGCCCAAGCCCGTGCCTGCATTAAGTGATCCAAATGTATGTGTGGCCTTGGAAAGGATAAAGCTTAAGCCTCCACGAATTCGAGAATTAGTTAATCAATTACAAATTGGCGTTGGTAAGAACCATTACATTCGGGTCAATTCACCTGACGGGATGTATCCCCAACCGGTTTATGAGAACGTCCTGTATTCCGATTTGTTAAACATGCTCTTGGAGGGTTGCCTTGATGTCACAATATTACATTGGTTTGCCATGTAAGTTGCTATTATTGTTATTATATGGTACCATAACATGTTTAGATAGAATTGAATTTACTAACTTTGTCACAATTGTTTTAGGCATTTCTTTGAGTCACCCAATTCTCGGTGTGCTCTTTCAATCCACTACAAATCACTGGATCACGGTGTAAAACACATCTGAAGACGTTAAAAAACGTAATTGAAATACGTAAGTTTCATTTTAAAGAGATGTTTTATCTTGCCACATACTTAGCCGGGTAATATAAATTCCTCACCATACATGCACATACGCATACAAATATATACTTAATATGTTCTATAATTTTTATTTTTGTAGTAAACATTAGTCGCTTATAATTGTTTGCCCGTACTTCAAATTCGGTAATATTGTTGATTCTATAAAGGAAGGGAAGACCCATGAAAATTACATGCTCGTCAATATCATTGAAGAAGTTTTGAGATTAATTTTAGGTGTCACATGGCACAAGTATATGAATACTTTATTTTGTTTAAAATAGTTCAATCAAAATAATTATTTTGTTTAAAGTAATTCATTGTGAATATGATGCAGTGCAAACAATAGAAAGGCAATTGAGAATGTGGGTATATAGTAATCATACATATGAAAGAGTTTATCAACTCTATACAACATGATTTGGTTAACCGAGTGAGTTTTTGTAAATATTCATAAACTTTGTTAATTGCATTAAATTATATATATTTGCAATCTAACTTCTGTGTTTACTTGTTTTTTGCTTTGGAATGAAGAAGGGTATTTTGAAGAATCTCAAATTGAGAATTTAGTGGTAGATTTAATGTCGGGATTTTTTTAACAAGATGTTTTGATCTTGTAAGCATTAGTTTGTGTGTCATACTTTTGTAATTCGATATACTTGAACGGGTTGTTTAATAATAGTTAATTTTTATTGTGAGCATGTGTATTTGTGTGTAATTGGAATTATATTGGGAAATATTATTGAAAATTCTGGAAATTTTCAAAAATATTAAAAATTTATATTTTTTTTCTTGTCTAATTTTTTGGTTCTACAAAGATTTTTTTTTTCTATGTAGATTTGTTATTATTTGACACATGTTATTTTCTATATTGATTTTTTGGTGGTGCGTTTAAAGATTTAAGGGTGCTATGACTTGTGTTTCGTCATTGATTTTTTTAATTGTGTGTTTAGAGATTTAATAGAGTTATTATTGAATGGCACCAATAAATTTCATTATTTGGTGTCATATTTGTTGGTGCTCTATCACCAAAAAAAAGTTATTATGTTCTTATTAATATAAATTTGTTTTTTTGGAAAAATCATGTTGTATAGTGTCTTCGTGTGTTTATGAATGTTATAAGCCCGTTTTGTTGCAAACGAAGCATGTTGAAAGTAGGAAAACAAGTTCTGTAATATTAAATTTTGCATGGTTTATAAAACAAATGATGTAGGACAAAATTGCAATGCGCCCCTTGTTACGCATGGTTGAGTGGAAAGATATAAATAAACCAAGAGAAATACTACTTCAAGAAAAAAAGTCATATATTACTGAACGGGTTTCCAAGGTTTAAGTAGGTTCTTTTTATAGAAGGTTTCAACAATTTTACATCAGGACAGTCTTTGAAAATTCTTAAAATGATTTGGGCTTTGAACGAGTACATAAAACAGACCCTTATAATATATTCAATAATACAATTTGAAAAGAAAAAAATATATGTATTTGAACTAACACGCCCGCGCGCACACACATACACAGATATATACACTAGAAGATGTAATAATAAATAAAAAATATGGGTCCTAAAATATATATATATATATATATATATATATATAAACTAGTAGGACCAAACCCGCATGTTTCATACCGTAAAAACTTTATCTGTTTTAATGCACTCGTTATAGTAAACGAAAGAAAAAAACCTCAAAAATATAGTCGTAATAATCTAAAATGTGTTTGCTTCATTCGTTTTGTATAATAACAAAAGAGAAAAAATAATTATTAAAAATTGTTTAGATAAGTTTAGTTTAACTTAATAATAAACAAAAAATAGTAAATAACAAGAAACATGTTGTTAAAAAGGTAAATTTAATAACAAAATGTTTTAGTTTTAAATTATAAAAAAGAAAACTTGAAAATTAAAATGAGCAACGAAAGAACAAAACAATACAAAGTAAAAAAGGATTTCCCCGGAAAAATAAAAGGAAAAAATTATTGAAAGAATCTAGAGCACTTGCGTGTCAAACATGTGATGCTTCTATCTCCTACCTTTTCAAATGTAAAGTGAAGGCCATTAAAACTAACAGATGCCATGCTAAATGATTCTGAAACAAAATACATATATAAACACTAAATACATATTTTTTTTTTAAATTGATTCGGCCCCGGAAGAGTTTGAGTCTTGCGTGATCGCCCACCTCGCATTTCCTTCGACCCGGGCCTGTTAACCGATAATTTAGAAATTAATTACGAAATATAAAAAAATTAAATATGACAATTGAGAAACCAAATATGAAAATTAAAGACGTGACAACTAATTAACCATATGAATTTGCAACAACCCGCAATCTAGTTATTCAATAAACATAAAGAAAAATCTTCAAAATCAAGTTAGAAATTTATTGTTGTTTTTACACGTATTCCAATTTTTGGAGCATAGAGTTCAAATGATGCCTTGGTTTCACAATTTCCTCCACTTTAGAAGTTAGTCTCTTATTATCCTCCATCATTATAACATGACTGATGTCCATTACGCTATAGGATGTGATCATTAATTTTAAGATCATCATTATCTTTTATGTTAGCGTCATGTCATCGTACTCTCATCCATCATCTAAATCCACTATCTTATATGGTGTGGTCATGACTCAAACTGTCATTCCCATTTTTTAAATTTATTTTATGTAAAAATATTTAACTAATTAAGGAAAGGGAGGTGCATGATTGCCATGGTTTAATCCATGCGAACCATGATGGTTCCCTTGATGTAGCACAACATCCACCGTCCTAAATGACAATCCATGACTCATCTTATGCTTAACCTTAGCTTCTTTGCCATCGATTCATTATATGTTAACTTGCCTAGATGACATGCTAGCATGATCATTATTTTCAGATTCATTGATTGGTTTTGACCTTGGAGTTATCATCAACATATATATACTCCTTATTATGACACCATTATAATGGATTACTTCTTCATGTTAACAAGAGGTCGATAGTTACGATCAGTGCTACCATAGCTTTTAACGTTTCGACAACCTACGAGCATGCCACATTTCTTCAAGGATCGTGCAAGATAAAATTAAATTATGGTAAATAAAAAATATATTTTTTTGTTGTTAAAAAGATATAAAATTGAATGGTATTGTGTAGAAATGTAGATATTTTTATAAAAAAAAAACATAATGTTCTTATAAGTTCTTTTCTAATAATTTTTCAATAAAACTAAATAAAAATTAAAAGATGTAACATAGAGGTAAGTTGGTCAAAATAAAGAAATTAGTGGTTTTGAATCACTTTTGTTACTCTACACAACAAGTCAAAGATAACCCAACTTAACGTTTATGAGGGGTTAGAAATTATGTTAGGAAGCTTCTTCTTGACCAAACATATATTCTTTGCCCCAGACTTCCAAATTGCACAGCTTTGAGTGTGCATATTTAATGATTTAATTCTGAATGACTCATGTTCACTAACTATCAGTTGCAATCATATATTATTCACTGGTTTATACACACATAATGAGGCCCATTCACACTGTCACTGTGCTTTCAATGCTCATTTTCATACCATCAGAAACAACTGCTGATAATTTCAACAAATCATTGGAAGCAAAGGCTTTGCATGCAACTCATTGGTGGGGAAACAGACATGATTTAGATAATCATTGTACATGGCCTGGGATCAAATGCAATGAAGCAGGCAGTGTGATTTACATAGACCATTATTGTCAAGGTGTAGGTGAACAAGGAAGCCTTGATTTTCTTTCATTTCCGAACCTCGAAAGACTTCTTCTTAGAAACTGCATGCTTGTAGGAAGCATACTAGATCAGCTTGGTTTGCTACTAAATCTAACCCACCTTCAACTCAGTCAATGTCATCTCACTGGCGAGGTACCTGTTTCGTTCACCAATCTCACCAGATTGATTTATCTTGATCTATTTAGTAATTATTTCACGGGTGTTTTCCCATCTCAGATAGGGAAACTGAATAGTTTGGAACTTGTGGATCTTAGTGAAAACCAATTTACTGGTCCAATTCAATCATCTTTTAGCACCAAGGTTAATCTCACCTACTTGGACTTGAGCAAAAATCGACTTAACGGGTCCATCCCAATGGAGCTTTGTAACTTGCAAAGTCTCCAAACATTGGACCTGAGTGATAACAAACTTTCTGGTCCAATTCCCTCCGGAACTAAGTTACCTGTTCCCCTCGCGAATCTCTTTCGTTTAGAATTCCTTGATCTTTCGAATAACCATTTCACCGGCATTCTCCCTACACAGATTTGGAGTTTGAAGAGTTTGCTTTCCGTGTATCTCAGTCGAAACCAATTTAGTGGTCCAATCTTTTCATCTTTTGATGTTTCTAATAATAATTTCACTGGAATTCTACCATCTCAAATAAGGTGTTTTCAGAATTTGGTTATTCTAGATCTTAGTCGAAACCTATTTACGGGCCTAATTCATCCATCTTTTGGTTACATGACCAATCTCACTGACCTAGATATGAGCTCAAATCAACTTAATGGATCAATCCCAAAGGAACTAAGTAACATGCAGAAGCTAGAAAGATTAAACTTAGGTGACAACAAACTTGATGGTTCAATTCCCTCATCATTGCGTAATCTAAGCAACTTAAAAGAATTGAACCTTTCAATGAACAACATCAATGGCCCCATACCTTTAGACATAGCATATCTTAACTTACAAAAAATTGACATTAAGCATAATCATCTTCTGGGTCTGATTCATCCTGAATTTGGTATGGTCTCAAGACTCTTTTATCTTGATTTTTCATCCAACCAGTTGTCAGGAAATGTATCGTTTAAAAAGCCATGCAATTTTCAACATTTGGATCTCTCTATGAATGAATTGACTGGGGATATCTCAGGACTATATGCTTGCCCTTATTTAGAATATCTGGACATCAGGAGTAATGATTTTGTTGGACAAACACTTCAAGTTTCTGATTTTCCAAACTTGGTGTTCTTAAACCTATCTCAAAATCATCTCACACCAATTGCTCATGATCGTTCTTTGAGAAAGAAACTTGTTCTCTATTTATCCATTTTTGTTCCGGTCCTTGTTGGAATTTGCTTCTTTGTTCTTGGTTATGTGTGTTGTCATTACTCCAAGGCCTCCACGAAAAAAGTCCAGCTGGAAACAAAAGAACACGGGGATGTATGCTCGGTGTTGAATTATGATGGGAACATTGCATATGAAGACTTCATTAATGCTACAGAGGATTTTGACCTCAAATACTGTATAGGAACAGGTGGCTATGGTAGTGTATATGAAGCGAAACTACCCAACGGTAAAACATTTGCTTTGAAGAAACTCCATCGGTTTGAAGCCGAGCAATTTGACCAGAGTTTCAAGAATGAAGTCCAAGTGTTAACCAACCTACGGCACAAAAACATCGTGAAACTCTATGGCTTTTGTTTTCATAACAAATGCAACTTCCTTGTATATGAATACATGGAGAAGGGGAGCCTATTTTGTGCATTGAGAGACAGTGAATTAGTTGTTGAGTTGGATTGGATGAAGAGGGTGAAAATTATCAAGGACGTGGCCGACGCTTTGGCATACATGCATCATGATTGCATACCACCTATTGTTCATCGTGACATATCAAGCAATAACATACTCTTGAACAACGAGATGGAAGGATTTGTTGCTGACTTTGGAGCAGCTAGATTGCTCGATCCTGGTTCATCCAACCAAACCATAATTGCAGGAACATTAGGATACATTGCTCCAGGTATTTGTATCGAATCCAATAGCTTCTTTTACATCTATATATTAATTAGCAATGAAAACTTTGCTAACAATATTTTGGTATTGACCATTTAGAACTTGCCTATAGCATGGTTGTGACTGAAAAATGTGACGTCTACAGCTTTGGGGTCGTAGCACTTGAAATAATAGTAGGGAAGCATCCAGGAGAGCTCCTATCATCATTAAATCGTTCTACAGGTCAAGAAACATCACTGGAAGATGTTTTGGACCCGCGACTTCCTTATTCTAATGACAAGCTGATTCAATTGAAGATTGCTCGTGTTTATCAAGTAGCACAGGCATGCATTATCACAGATCCAAAATCTCGGCCCACCATGAGAACTGTCTCTCAGGAATTATCTCGTTGAAGCCGTGGTACTGGCTTTCCATCTATCTAGGTTTGATTTAATTAAATTGGTAATGTGTATTTTTTATTAATTGTTATATTTATTTGGTTTGTAATTTGTAACTAAAAGATCCCAAAAAGGTTAGAGTGAGAAAGTATTTTGAATTATTTTCTCATTTTACAATAAAAGAGACTTATGTACTATTTATAGTCTAATCTAAAAGAAGATAACTAATGTGCGCAAAATACAACATATAAGTTACATAAACAAGTCATAAAATCAACACTTTTTTGGTACTAATGTGGAAAAAACATGTTTCTTTGTTTACTTTTAAGTTAAAGGATCAAAATTGCTTAAACGAACAAAGGAAGCAAATTAGCAGCCAAAACCAACACAAATACAAAGAAGGAGAATAGACAAGACTTGCAAAACCCCCAATCACATCCAAAACAACAAAATTAACAAAGACAGAAGCTCAGGCAAGGGGCCGTGCCCACAGGCATGGGGCCATGCTCAATCAAAGATTCTCTGCAGAAAAAGACAACAACAACAGACAACCAACACGGGGCCGTGCCAAGTCAACATGGGCCATGGTCAATTTTAAGATTCGTAGAATCTGGGATAGTATAGCAAACGGGACCGTGCTCTGTCACAACGGGGCGTGTTAATACAAGACCTGACATCTGTAGTCAATGAAGGGAGAGAAAAAGTCCACCAAGGGGTCGTGCCCACCTCGCACGGGGCCATGGTTGCCTTCTGTTTCCAGCTATAAATAGAGGTGCTTGGTTCATGAGAAAGGCATCCCTTGGCAAACCACTTCTCTCACACTAGTCGTCAGTCCACCATCACTACAACACCAACACCCACCACTATCATCCATCTTTCATCTTTTAGAGTGTGTAGTACTCTCGGGATCCAAGATTGATTGTAAGAGTTCTTGTCAAATAAAGGCCATACTTGGCTAAAGCTCTTACATCACTTGGTGAAGACAAATCTTTTATATATTACTTATGATTTCCAATCTTTGGCAACTTTTTATTTGGGTATGTATTAATGACTTTGATAACTAGTTTTTTATATTGAAAGTGAAGTTTATTTAAACATTTCTTCATGTTTCATTGATTCACTCATTCGTGTTTTTACGGTTTATATAAAGCGTGTTAACTACCTGGAATGGGGTTAGAAGGGTGTTTGGGTAAAGTTTTTCTCATTCAGTGTATAGATCCTATGATGACTTGGTTCAAGCTTATTAGGACTTCCCTTGAGGCAGATAGCATCAAATCGATGGAAGTAAGAACGGCTTGAACCCCTTATAAATAAACTACTATTAAAACTTTACCCGACCTTGCGGGACTGTATCCCTGCTGACTCAGACCAATATGGCCGAGGGTAACGTCTCCTTCACAAAAGGGGCCTACCACTTTTCGCATTAATAACTTACTTAATTATCTTTCAATATTCCGACCTTGCGGGACTGTATCCCTGCTGACTCAGACCAATAGGTTGAGGGTAACGTCGCCTTCACGAGAGGGGCCTACTACTATAACTAAGATAATCTCTTAAAATGCCCAAAGTGCGGAAATCCTTCTTGTCTATTTGTTTTCCTTTTTATTTATGTTTTTACTTTTATATCTTTTAAACTTTCAACAATTTTATCAAAAATCTGGTTAGATTAGACGTTAATGATAAGCTGGTATTAAAAACTCTTGTGTCCTTGGACGACCTCGGTATCTTACCATCACTATACTACGTCCACGATGGGTGCACTTGCCCTAGCGTGTGTAGAGTAGTAGTATTGTATCGTGTTTTATAAATTTAAAACTTGATCTACGAATAAAACGTACCTAAAATATAATAAAATTTATAACCCGCTCGCATCACGTCAATAATAAACTCGAATGGTTTAATTCACAACACCAACTAATAGTGGCAGTTAGAAAAGTCAACATAAAATCAACATAAACAACCTACATAATCTATGATAGTAACCAAGGATAGCTATAAAATTACTCAGAGTTATTACATGTTTTTATTAATTACTATGATATCTTAGTGGTGGAGGCTTAGGTCTGGTTCTAGTTGGTTTGAAGTAAGCCTTTGAAGGGGTATGGTCCCAAATCTTGCGTCGACATGTGCAATGCTAAGCATAGGTCGCCCGAAAAGAGCCATACCCAAACCATATATATATATATATATATATATATATATATATATATAATACTTAGTCATTTCCAGTAGATTAGCGCAAGTCATGTGGCGCAAGTCTCATCAGCGCGAGTCTATGCATGCAAGAACATGCAACCAATGGGCGCAGGCCAGGCTTTGTCCAATAGAGTTGTACGATGAACAATTATGCAGGAGATAAGAAGTATGAAAGGATAGTCACGTGTCACCAATTACTACGATATCTTAGTGGTGGATGCTTGGGGTCTGGTTTTGATAGTTGGTTTGAAGTAAGCCTTTGAAGGGGTATGGTCCAAGGGAGCACGATGAACAATTGTGCAGGAGACAAGAAGTACGAAAATACAATGACGTGTCACCAATCACCGTGTGCCAACCGCCACTCCATGATCTCCGCTAACCGCTGATGACTGACCTGACAATAAGGACAATTGCAAGGCCATGTGGATCCATTCAACGTGCGCCATCTTCTTATTTTCCTGCAGACACACACGGTCGTGTCTAAAGAAATAAATGGGATATTCCTTGAAGTCAACATTGAAGCTAAGGCCCATCAGCCCACCTTTTTCGTCACTCTCTTCGGCTATAAATAGAGGACCTGGTCTCTAGGTTTAAGGATTGCTCTCTTGCTCTATCACTTAATACACACACTTATTATCCTCAAAACAAGTTCTTATTCTCACGCTGAAGGGTGGTTACAAGAAGAACCCCCCCAATCCTCCTCCTTGTAACGAGCTTCACAGTGTCGTGTTGTTTTGCCGAATCCAGTAGTTAATAATGGAGGAAGAAAGAAGATTAACCTTATTTGGATGAGACTAATCCTACAAGGTAACCTACGGATTAACTTAGTGTTTCCTCAGCCTTTCATCTAGTAATTGTAAACATGCATCACCATATCAAAGTATAATAAATATCCAATTTAGCTATGAACGTAGTTTGTTACATTGGTTGAATTAGCCTCACAAAATTTTGTGTTCTTTCCCTTTTATGCAAGTTCAATTTGTTTATGTTTGAGAACTACGTATGAATATGCAAATGAGGTTTAATAGATGGATTTCCAGCAATCTTAATGTAACACCCCAAGTGGTCAGAGCTAATCTGTCACTTATTCCACAACGTCACTTATTTCACAAGTATCGATGATGGCTAGTCAAATATGGTCTTGTAATAAGTTGATTTTCTACTAAACCATTGTTGATCATGTTTTTGTCACCATCAAAGGATCAAAGGATTCATTTTGTTTTTTTCGTTCAATGGACTAATGGGATCTCTTCAAGCTCATGAGTCAACGATTAACTCACTCCAAGATGACAGAAAAAACATTTAATGTGAAGGACTCTGTTAAAGGGACGGAATTTCAATTTGTCGCGTATTACGTGAGGCAAAAGTGAAAAAAGATAAACAGATAAAAATACTTTTCAAGAGAAAAATGACATTATTGAATGGTTAAAACGCTTACATAGAACTCCCTTTTTATATTGATTTTTACCAATATATAACAAATGTGACACCTAAAAAATTAAATACGATAATCAAGAAAATAAACTTGATAACTAATAATTAATCCATGCTTTCTTTATTATGAAAAGTAAAAAAAATCTCCAAAATTGGATTTTGAATTCCAATTCAAAAGGAGTGAAATAGTCTTTTTTTTCTTCGTTCTTTTTCGGTTTTTTTCGCATTCCCACTGTTCCATGTACGAGTCTACCATTTGTACAATTGGTCTCTCGTCATTCTCCTCTACTTGAAAAGAACTCGTCCTTGGGTCTACCATATGTTTATCACATCCATAAATGCATTCACCATAGTGTCTCGTTTCATTTTTCATCAAATATAGAACTTTTGGGACTCTTGATACCAACATGATTTATGCCACTATTATTGTCAATGATGAAAGAACATACCCTATTGTGTTTGGAACATTTGGATTGAAAGATCTCGTCCTTTAGTTGTAACACTCGTCAAAAAAAATGAATGAATCCTAAAACCCGACCTGTTTTTGTAACTCGAACCGTTTTCATATTCCACGTAATTTTGTTTAATGTTTAAGCAATAAAATGTCTAGGATTCTATGTTTTGATCATACATGTTATCATATCTGGTGATTTATAGTCTTATACATGTTTTAGACAACCTTGTAAATTCATTTCCATGTATTTTGAAGCAACCATCTATATCTCAAGGTCTAAAACTAAGGTTTTCCTTAAGTTAATCAAAAACTTTGGAGACCTCGTGAACATACCTAACACATCACATCCTAACCTTCTTATCATTCAAACTTCATTATATACATGCCTTAAGATAGGACATTGTGTTTTGGAGAGTTTAGATGTAAATGATCGCAAGTAAAAAGCTCTTAGTTTTGTCATAAGATGACTTTCGGATGACTTTCTTGCTAACTTTTCTCCATCCTTGAGCCATCATTCTGGTCCATTCAAAGCTCCAAGATATACTTGGTATACTAAGGATCAAGTAGGTTCAAATGGTGCATAAAACTAAGCTCCAGCGTAACGGGAATCACAAACGCAAGTTTTAGAACATAACCCTCGACCCGCAAGGTTTAAGCCCAATTCTCGACACCATAGATGTTGGATTACACTCTTCCATATGATAGTACTCTGAAAATAACGAACATAGGCGAAAACCGTGCGTGAAACGGAGTTATAACGAAACGGGAATCACGAAAACAAGTTTGGTGTTTGTTGCTGATTTCAAAGACGCGAAAATCTTATTTTAAAGTTATCCCACATCGCTCCAATCACCATTTTGTGCTCTATTTCACACCTACAAATACCCTTGCTTGGTTCTTTATAGCTTGCAACTCCTAGTTTAAGTATAAACAAGTGGAATAACCAAATTTGGTGACTCCACAAGCACAATACCCCTTTGGGTGTGGTGTGTAGTAGTTTTTACTTCCGCTTTCGACGAGTAGGTGCTGCCCTTCAAGCTCTTCTCATTTTGTAAAGTTCTTCTTCGAGGTAATCTTCCTTTCTTTGTTTTTTTTTAAATTTTTTTAATATTCATTTATTTATTGCTTTCTTATTTTAATTTGTTTAGTTTAGGTTCTTAGTTAAGGAGCATTAGGCTCGTTAAGGTAGCTTAGTTTAGGCTCACCTTTAGGCTTTTCATAGCCTTATAGAGGCTCGTTATGCTCAACGAGTCTAACATATCATGTTCGTTCATTTAGCTATGCCTAGCATAACGTTTATTTTTTTTTGCATTCGTTTGTCTAGCTTAAATCACGCTTATCAATTAGATTTTCTTCTTATTCTCGTTCGGTTTTTCACTAAGGATTAAAAACGCAAACACTGTGAGTGAATCCTTACAAATTCCCTTTTTTTATTCACGTTTTGGGGTGTATCATGTGTCGCATATTCTTATCGTATTTTACAAGCTCAACTTCGTGCAATTACCATTATGTGAAGTATCTATGTTACGTTTTGTTTGGTTGTTTATCATTTTGGTGAAATCATTCATTTAAGGCCCATCAGTTCCTCGTGGGATACGAGTCGAGCATCAGGTGCCTCATTAGATCGGCTCCGTTTGATTGAGCCTTGATCTCAAGTTCATCATTCATCAGTTCATATGTTTATTGTTGATATTATGTGATCTAATGTGTATATTTGTTTGTTGTGGTTATGTGTGGTTACATTTTATCATTTCAGTGCAATCATTCATTTAAGGCCCATCAGTTCCTCGTGGGATACGAGTCGAGCATCAGGTGCCTCATTAGATCGGCTCCGTTTGATTGAGCCTTGATCTTAAGTTCATCATTCATCATGTTCATATGTTCATTGTTGATGTTATGTGGTTTGTGATTTAATTATATATACATATGCTCATATATGGTCCATGCACATTTTTATTGAAATAACCAATTTAACAACCTGTTTAAATGTTTAACTTAGATTCACTCGCCAACCTTTGTTGACCCAAAACCATTTTTACACATGATACATGTGAACAGGTACGAAGAGAAGATTGGACATAGGATGGGCCTTAGTTAACAAGAAACGAATTAGTGCAATATACTTGTTATAAACATCGTCTTGTGTTTGTAATTGTTTATGTGAATTATTTGTATTGTGAGACACTTGATATGAATTAGTGAATATTTAAAACAAGTAATACCAAGTCATAAGCTCTCGAGTTAACCCAATCATGCCCCGATCACCTATTCCGCTGCGGGTTGGGGTGTGACAGATTGGTATCAGAGCCATTGACTTTAGGGATATAGGATAGGTTATTAGACCCTTAGAACCTATACTTTAGTCAACT
Organism: Scalesia atractyloides; assembly: GCA_947069175.1. Taxonomy (NCBI): domain Eukaryota; kingdom Viridiplantae; phylum Streptophyta; class Magnoliopsida; order Asterales; family Asteraceae; genus Scalesia; species Scalesia atractyloides. The sequence goes on from CAMTDV010000008.1 coordinate 76,189,272, forward strand.
AGGACCTATGTGCTTATGTGATTTCATGTTTTGTTTGACTTATGATTTGCTATTGCCAAGACATTTAAATTCCTTTCATTTCACACAGAAACGCATACAAGCACTCTCTTTGTTACTTGATTATGTGATACGTGCAATGTGTTATAATTATGTCATGAAGTCTACATATATGTTACATATATACATATCACTCCACCTGAAATGTACCATACGAAACTTATGAAACCCTTATTTATAAGTTCTCGATTTCTTTTAAATTTTCGAAACATTTCTCTTCATTTTCCAAATACTTATTTTTTTGTTATTCAAACTTTTTTGATGTTTTTCGTTTTCAAAATTTATCATGGTGATATGACGGGCATGTAGTAACTGGAAGGGTTCGAGTACCGGTAGTCGGGATGTCCTGTCTAGGATTGGCATTCATATAAACCGAATTAACGAACCAATTTGTCTACCTGGGGACTGCTGATGAGAGTACGAAGGACCTATTAGGCCAAAGCATGCCACACCAAACGTCATGTGAACCAACCCCACTTTGAGGTGTCACCGTGTCCACACCTGGATGCACTCCTACTTTCATACGTTCATTCACATTTCTCGATTTTCTCCGGGTTTTAGTGTACTTTACCAGGCTAACACATGCGAACCATACGAAATCCCGGTAATCATGGGGGCCCACATGATTACGAAGGTGAAGTATGGCAGCATGCAAGGCCCAATTACAAGCAAAGCCCAAGAACACTTTAAAAGTGTTGTGTTATCATAAGTTATTGTTTTCAAATACACCCCAAAGTTTTCATTTTTTCATATGTTTATATTTTTTTTCGCATCTCTACTAGCAAATCCATCAACAGAATCTCACAATCTCGTTTGCGTGAATTCCTGTAGATGTCCTTTGGCCACCTTTTTGGAGGAAAAAGAACCGGAAACTCCAGTAGACGCATGGCTGCCCAAATTGCCAAGCAAATGGCCGCCGTGATTCCTAACATTGTGATCTAAGTTCAGCAAGCCCTCACTAATAACCAAGTCAATCAAGTCGAACCAAATGCTGTAAATGCTCCCGCAACTACATCCAAGTGCTCCTATAAGCACTTCAAGTCTTGTGACCCCCCCCCCCAAATATGAGGGAACAGAAGGGGTCACTACACTCCTGTGATGGTTCGAGGAAATGGAAAGTACATTCCTAAATTGTGACTGCCCTAACGATCGCAAGGTTTGTTATGCTACCGATCGTCTCATTGGGGCAACTTTAACCTGGTGGAACGCTGAAAAGGGTCGAAGAGGGGCTGAAGCTGCTGTGGCCCTAACTTGGGAACAACTCAAGGAACTAATGACTAAACGGTTCTATCCTAGGAGTGAGATCAAGAAGTTGGAGGATGAATTCTACCGTTTAAAGCAATATGGCCTATAACAAGCGTTTCCTCGAGCTGAACCAGATGGTCCCAAATATGTTCACTCCTCCCTACCATCTCATTGAACATTACATTAGGGGTCTTCCTTCTGGTATCCAGGATTCCGTGATGAGCACTGTACCCGCAACATTGGAAGCTGCAATAGAATTAGCCACCGAACTCACCGAAAACCATATCCGAAATAGAGACTTTAAAAAGAAGGGCACAACTGACAAGGTTTCAGTGGAAGAGCCAAAGACAACCAATATCGAAAAATTCTCCCGTTCCGATACCAAACGAAAGCGTGACAGTAAAACTACGCTATTGCCTCGACTAACCCAACTTCACAAGCCGTACCACTCCAAGCCATCCCAATCACCCAAATGGCACCTAACCCAGCTTACCCAAACAAGAACCCTACACTGGTCCCCACCCTCAATGGAACACCTGCCACTATCACCACCAACTCACCGTACCCTGTCGTCTATGTGCCAATTGTGGCCGTTATGGCCATTTGAGTAACACGTGTCGCACTCCTCAAAACCAAGTTTCACCTCTTGCCCAAAACATGATCCATCCCTACCAACCACCACATTACCCCATGGTGCCATATGTTCGAGCTTGCTTTAATTGTGGTGATCCTACTCATTTTAGAAACACGTGCCCTAGGTTGGTTAACATCATCAACGCTCAAGCCCAAGCAAATCCAGTTAACCAAGCGAACCAGGCAAACCCAGCACCCCCACCAGCAAGAGTGAGAGCCTACAACGTCAACGCAAACCCAGTTGAGGTCAACGACGGTGCGAACGAATAATCTAACTAGTCTTTCTCCCATCATGAAGACTCAAGACTCTGCTCCAGTTGTTTATTTTATTTTTATTCCCAATCCAAGCTTTAATAAATTCCATTTCTTGTCCTGACTATTCAAATTACCATTGTTTTCAATTTGGGTAATAATGTTTCAAGATTTTATTATTTCATATTAATGCCATTAATGCAATTTATATCACGCTATGCCAATTTGTTTCATTACATGTCTCTATACATCGATTAAATTTCATGTTATTCGTGTCATCATACATCACGACGAACCCCGTCTCATCATTTAGGGAAGTTGGGTCGTGTCTCACTTTTTCATAGACTGACCACTTCCTCATAACACATGAGAGAGGTACCGCCATCATTTAGTCTTGCTCTCTTCGGATTCGAGATTCAAGCATGGGTTGTTGTGTTTATTTATGTTTGGTAGATTTTAGGATGAGTCACATAGAACTAATCGTGACTTAATAACAAGGCCAATGAAAATTTGACAAGGACATGGTGGATACGCCGTAGGTACTTCCTATATATAAGTGTTCTTGTCTGGTGATCAAAAGCATTGTTAGACGGTTATGGGAAGTTTTGTGTAAGTAGTGTCAATCTCAATTTGGATAACGATGTGGTTGATGATTTCGTTTTGTGATGTAACTTTATCATTATGACGCTTCGATTTTCTCAAAACCCCTTATCATGAGACAATATCCAGTTAGCCATCTCCGTGTTACAACACTTTTCATTTTTACACCTCATGCATCAAAAAGCGATTCACGTAGCAGGATATTCAACCCTTACTAGGAACGTTACCGCCTCAATCAAAATTCAAACTTCACACTCACCTGGTTATGTATATCCTTAGCATCATCGAGATTTTTATTACCTAGCATACTCGAGATCCAATCTATAAGAAACCCTATTAACTAACCCTCAAGAACGGTTCCCTCCTAATTTTGGAACGAAATTCCTAAAAGTAGGGAGACTGTAACATCGGCCAAAAACGGGTATCCAGAAGTCCGACCCACTTTGAAATCTGGATCCTAACCTTTGAACTTCGGAAATTTTCGTGAAATAAATAGCCGTTGAAAATTTTACTCTTTAAATTAAATTCATTTATCGACTTATTTATTTATTAATTTAATTTAATTAATATCACAATTAAAATCATTAATAAAATCTAGTTAGTTTTGTTAGGTTTTAAAGTGAGTTTTAAGGTAATATGAGTTAGTAGCCAAATTAGTTCGGATAGTAGAGTTAAGGGGTCTGATTTCTAACATTTCAAAACTTTAAATTTAAAAAAGAAATATAAAATAGTGGACCAGGGATTCGAACCCGGGTCTCACCAACAAACAAAACACTTGAGCCACTCCACCACATCAAACCTTTGTTAAAATTTCTATTTCCAAAATCCTTAAACACTGCAATCCCTTTTGAATTACCATTACCCCCCCAAATGTTAAAGAGCTAAATGGTTACCTCCTAATTTCGGGACGAAATTTCCTAAAGTAGGGGAGACTGTAACACTCGTAAAAAAATGAATGAATCCTAAACCCGACCTGTTTTTGTAACTCGGCCCGTTTTCATATTCCATGTAATTTTGTTTAATGTTTAAGCAATAAAATGTCTTGGATTCTATGTTTTGATCATACATGTTATCATATCTGGTGATTTATAGTCTTATACATGTTTTAGACAACCTTGTAAATTCATTTCCATGTATTTTGAAGCAACCCTCTATATCTCAAGTTCTAAAACTAAGGTTTTCCTTAATTTAATCAAAAACTTTGGAGACCTCGTGAACATACCTAACACGTCAAATCCTAACCTTCTTATCATTCAAACTTCATTATATACATGCCTTAAGATAGGACATTGTGTTTTGGATAGTTTAGATGTAAATGATTGCAAGTAAAAAGCTCTACATGTTGTATTCTTAGTTTTGTCATAAGATGACTTTCTGGTGACTTTCTTGCTAACTTTTCTCCATCCTTGAGCTATCATTCTGGTCCATTCAAAGCTCCAAGATATACTTGGTATACTAAGGATAAAGTAGGTTCACATGGTGCATAAAAGTAAGCTCCAGCGTAACGGGAATCACAAACACAAGTTTTAGAACATAACCCTCGACCCGCATCAAGACCCAAGGTTTAAGCCCAATTCTCGATACCATGGATGTTGGATTACTCTCTTCCATATGATGGTACTCTGAAAATAATGAACGTAGGCGAAAACCGTGTGTGAAACGGAGTTATAACGAAGCGGGAATCGCGAAAACAAGTTTGGTGTTTGTTGCTGATTTGAAAGACGCGAAAATCTTGTTTTAAAGTTATCCCACATCGCTCCAATCACCATTTTGTGCTCTTTTTCACACCTTAAATACCCTTGCTTGGTTCTTTGTAGCTTGCAACTCTTAGTTTGAGTATAAACAAGTGGAATAACCAAATTTAGTGGCTCCACAAGCACAATACCCCTTTGGGTGTGGTGTGTAGTAATTTTTATTTCCGCTTTCAACGAGGAGGTGCTGCCCTTCAAGCTCTTCTCATTTTGTAAAGTTCTTCTTCGAGGTAATCTTCCTTTCTTTGTTTTTTTTTATTTTTTTAATATTCATTTATTTATTGCTTTCTTATTTTAATTTGTTTAGTTTAGGTTCTTAGTTAAGGAGCATTAGGCTCATTAAGGTAGCCTAGTTTAGGCTCGCCTTTAGGCTTTTCATAGCCTTGTAGAGGCTCGTTAGGCTCAACGAGTCTAACATATCATGTTCGTTCATTTAGCTATGCCTAGCATAACGTTTATTTTATTTTATTTTGCATTCGTTTGTCTAGCTTAAATCACGCTTATCAATTATATTTTCTCCTTATTCTCGTGCGGTTTTTCACTAAGGATTAAAAACGAAAACACTGTGAGTGAATCCTTACAAATACCCTTTTTTTATTCACGTTTTGGGGTGTATCATGTGTCGCATATTCTTATCGTATTTTACAAGCTCAACTTCGTGCAATTACCATTATGTGAAGTATCTATGTTATGTTTTGTTTGGTTGTTTATCATTTTGGTGCAATCATTCATTTAAGGCCCATCAGTTTCTCGTGGGATACGAGTCGAGCATCAGGTGCCTCATTAGATCGGTTCCGTTTGATTGAGCCTTGATCTCAAGTTCATCATTCATCATGTTCATATGTTTATTGTTGATATTATGTGATCTAATGTGTATATTTGTTTGTTGTGGTTATGTGTGGTTACATTTTATCATTTCAGTGCAATCATTCATTTAAGGCCCATCAGTTCCTCGTGGGATACGAGTCGAGCATCAGGTGCCTCATTAGATCGGCTCCGTTTGATTGAGCCTTGATCTCAAGTTCATCATTCATCATGTTCATATGTTTATTGTTGATATTATGTGATCTAATGTGTATATTTGTTTGTTGTGGTTATGTGTGGTTACATTTTATCATTTCAGTGCAATCATTCATTTAAGGCCCATCAGTTCCTCGTGGGATACGAGTTAAGCATCAGGTGCCTCATTAGATTGGCTCCATTTGATTGAGCCTTGATCTCAAGTTCATCATTCATCATGTTCATATGTTCATTGTTGATGTTATGTGGTTTGTGATTTAATTATATATACATATGCTCATATATGGTCCATGCACATTTTTATTGAAATAACCAATTTAACAAACTGTTTAAATGTTTAACTTAGATTCACTCGCCAACCTTTGTTGACCCAAAACCATTTTTACACATGATACATGTGAACATGTACGAAGAGAAGATTGGACATAGATGGGCCTTAGTTAACAAGAAACGAATTAGTGCAATATACTTGTTATAAACATCGTCTTGTGTTTGTAATTGTTTATGTGAATTATTTGTATTGTGAGACACTTTATATGAATTAGTGAATATTTAAAACAAGTAATAGCAAGTCATAAGCTCTCGAGTTAACCCTATCATGCCTCGATCACCTATTCCGCTGTGGGTCGGGGTGTGACATTAGTCACATGCCTTCATCATGAGCTACAACTCGTTGGATGAAAAAGGGTTGGTCGTTGCTACTATCATCAACGCCATCAAAGCTTGTGCGATGATGGGTGATGGCGTAGTCATGACGCTCTCGATTTCCACACCCATTACAACCACCTGTGATCGAGGCACATAGCTCTTCAAGTTTGGTGGTGAGTTTGTCGAACCTAGCAGTAAAATCTTCCACTGCGCCTCAATGTTCTTCAAGCTCCCACCCCTTCATTGAAACAAGGTTGTTGAACACCTTTGACAGTTGTCATTAGGATGTTAATGATCCTTGATACCAACTCAGATTCAAGAGTTAGTTAATTGAATCTTACATAGATCAACTTGATTAGGAGAAGCAAGACAAAAATAACTCAAACTTTAAACGAGCATAACTTAGGTTAGCATTGGAGTTATGGGGGCTCGGAGCAACGGACAGATCTTAAAAAGTCCTAACTAGTCGTAGGTAGTTTGACCCAATTTTCAGACCCAATTTCATTGATCAAAGGCTATGGTTTAATCAATCAAGATTTCCCCCAATTTCGTTAATTTTCAACACTTCATTTTTTTAGCCTACAACGCGCAAATCCTTATTGAATCTATGTCTTTAATTTAAGTATTTCTTTTTTCTTTGTAATTTTGAAAATTTAGCAATTCGGCCAAATTTAGAATCCCTATACGAGGGGACCTATTGTAATTGTTTAAGGAGTTTTTTCCTAAAGTAGTGTTGGTGAAAAAAGTATTTATCATTTTGGTATTTGTTCAAAACTATTTACCAAAATGATGTTTTCATTTATTTTGTATTTGCTTTTCTTTTAACCAACATAATAACTTATTAATTTTCTATTCGATCAATCCATTTTCCGTATTTTTATTTTTTAATCATTCTTTTATTTTCAAACAACCCAATATGTTATTTTTCAATTAACCTGTAATTTTGTATTAACCTTTTCTTTTAATCAACATAAACAACTTACTATTTTTTTTCTATTAAATCAATATTAGAACCTTATTCCATCTTGTTATAAATTTTTCATCAACCAACCCATGTAAAAGATAAACTAATAAGATCATTTATGGTAAATTTAAACAATGAAATAAGAAACATACAAAAAAAAGAATCAAATAATAACAGCAGTGAAACTTATATTAACATTCTTGGATTGAGATGACAAGAAAATTCAATTTTAATACAAAATGGTTGATTCTAAAAATTACTATGAAACTTATACTACAAATTGTATTACTTTTAGGAAGTTAAAGAAAACCGTGAAGTGAAACTAATGTTTTGAACTTATGAACATCGAATTTATTTTTAAAAAGAACTTCATACAAATACTTTAAAGAAAACTTCTTCAAGAAAAAAAAAACCTCACAAAGAAAACTTCACAAAAAATTCAATTTGCTTTCGAAAATGAAATCACAAGACCAACATATTTGTGTTTAAGGTTTCTGTACGGGAAAAATTAACAGAGAAAACTTTATTAAATATTCAACAAAAAATCAATTTCACAAAACCAAAACATGATGAAAGCATACGGAAAACACATAATTCTATTATGCCCCCAAAAACAATCCAAAATTACCGATTCTTTTAATTTTATCTCAGAACTGAATTTTTCAAGATATAAGATTTCTTGTCAAAAAAAATGTTGACCTTTTAGCATAATCTTATAAGCCAATTCCTATTCAGTCGATAATCGTTAATTTTGATTCAATTCAACTGGCATCACCATAATGAGTTGGTAAAAAAAACTATTATGGGTTGATTAAAGAAAATTAATATTGAATTGATTGAATAAAAACATAACTCAAATATGATAAAATAGATGATAGATTAACTAAATAAAAAAATATAAAAGAGACTAATATGTTGGTTAGAAAATAAAAAAATACTAAAGAAATGAAAAAGACTAATTTGGTAAATACTTTTCAAAAAACATCATTTTAGTAAATACTTTTCTCACCAACACTAGTTTAAAAAAAAAAAAACTCTTATTTAAGTCATTCAAATATTTATCAACATTTTGAAATGATTACTCTTTTGTTCTTTTCTTTGTTATGCGCTTTAAATCGGATTCAGTGCCCAAATTCAAAGACAATGATTGTTCAAAGTATCAAGGTCGTGGATGAGGATAATCTTGTGGTTTATGGTTATGTTTTTATTGATAAATACACAAAATCATTAAAATCAACTTAATTAGATTCTATATTGTCATTCTACTTTTATCTGCCAAGTTCATTGACATTTAACAGATAAAGAATAGAACATAAGGATTCAATCTCTACAGGATCCTTGTCTTATGAATAATAAAGACTTAACTGACTAATTTTTTTTTATTGAATTCTGAATTAAATAAACTGTTACAAATGACTATCACGACCCTTGATGTAATGATCAATAAAAGTACAACTATAATTTCACCCCTTCGTTGTGAAAGGAAAAACAAAAGAAATTATCATCAGTAGGCTAACATCATAATTACCTGACTTTATAATGTTAAGTTTGAAGATCCATGATGAAGAATATTTGATGAATATGTGAAGTTTTGAGATGTATGAAGATTCATATCAAGAATAGTGGATGAATATGTGAAGTCTTGAGATGTTATGAAGATTCAGATCAAGAACAATTGATAAAGGTGTGAAGTTTTGAGATGTTATGAAGCTTCAATCAAGTATAGTTGGCTTGTGATGAATATCATTAGTTTTATTTCAATCATTGTAATTTGTGAATTGCGATCATGGCAATAACAATTCATGTATGCATACTCTGATATATGATACAACTATCACTTATCCAAACACTTTTTGTCTATTTTTTTATAATTGTTAGTGTGATATATATGGTTAAAAAACTATATTATTACAGATTTGTTTCGATTATTTCATCAACAAATGTAGGTGTTTGTATGCATTGAAAAAATACATTTTTTTTCAACTCCTTTATTTATGCATTTTCTTTTAAACGAACTTTTTAACTAGGCGCATTTGCATGTTAGAGATAAACATAACATTGGATTGACCAATTCAAAAGTCACTAACTAAATGGGTTGATACTCCATTAAAATAACTCCTAATAAGCTCTTAGAAATTTCAATGACCAAGCCTAGGATCTATGTCTTTGGCACACGATGACAACCTCCTTGAAGTATTTAATTCACACTATTCATGTTGTTTTCCATGATCCTCAAATCATAAGTTAGCTTGGGTTGGTGGGTTACGGGGAAGCAAGATCATGAGGTGGAAGGAAGATAATGAGGTGGAAGGAAGGTGGCCACTCGGGAACTCCGTCCCACCAATGCGATACTGCAAATCGATGTGAGGAGCGTGATGGTTTGTGCCATCGGGTGAATAAGACAACAAACGTAAACGGTAATCAGGATGGGGAAGTGGTTAAGAAGCAACATGGATGGTGACGTGGCTACAACATAGCAAATCCTTGGGCATGACACCATATACCTTTGTTGTCTAGCAATATGAATGTGTGTAGTAGATGCTTTATTTACCAAGTGGTTGAGAGTTCTAGTACCCTTCTAGACATTAATGTAGGGTTTTAGTGATGAACATTATTATATATATAATTTATAAATTTTTTAGTTAAAGTGATTTTTTTTCTTTTATGAATTTTTTTTCATCTTTCCTTTTTCTTTTCTATTTTTTTTCTTCTTTTTTAAGTTTCAAGCTATTGTTATACATATAACAAAACGAATGGTCTAACACTCATCGAACAACGTTAGTACCGAAATTGATATTCGTTTTTTATTGTTTCGATTGACGTAAACATATCTCGGTATTTTTTGGTTGTATCATAACTTTTTTTGTTTATCTTTAGGTAAGTGTCGGTATCTTAATGAACCAAACCAATATCAAAAGAATTCCTGTCGTTAACGTTATTTTTACTATTGAGTCTACGTTTCTATCAAAAATTGGATCGTCCCAATACAAAGCACAGGTGTAATCCACTAGTAATGTAAATTTTGAATAAGTTTTATTGGGTGTGTGCCGTTCTAAGAAAACATGTAAGCCTTAAAAAACTAATGTAAAACGAATAAGATATATTCAACGTAAAGAGTTCAAAAGTTAAAAGTTAATGTTATGCATCACCTATAATTTATCTAAATTTAGAATAATAAACAATTTAACATTTATTTTTTCAGATACAAGATATTCATTATAAAATATTAGAGGAGATTTTCCGACGTTATGCGATAGGAATTCATTTATTATAATTTTTAATAGTTATGGAATAGCATTCGCTATTAAAATTGAAAGAGTAAACCCTAAAAACAAAGTTGTGATATGTTAAAAAAATTGTGGACATGTTTTTACATTGTTTCAATACCATAAAAACTAGTACCGATATCAGTTCTAATAATTTGGATACCGAGATCGATGTTCGGTCAACATCGGTTCAGTTCATCAGGATTATCCTTGTGCTCGTATAGTCTAACCCACAAAAGAACTCTATTTTGAATACCACTTTGTTGTCAAAAAAGTTTATATCAAAATATAAAGAAAAACTTAAGTACACCCGTGTATTAAGTTTTTTTAAGTTAACAAATTCAAGTAATAAAAAAATTAGATGAGTTAAATGCATCTCTCATATATGGTATAAGGGTTGGAAGTTAAAATTTAAATTTGAGAAAAATAATAAAAAAACTGTTATTATAGATTACATTCACTTCTCATTTTATATATATATATATATTATATATATATATATATATATATATATATATATATATTGGCAGGATTTAGGGAAAACGACTATAAGTGTGAAAACGATGAGAACGTCTCTCGCCCATTGGATCAAAACAATCTATGGATTAGATTGGCCCGGTGACGTTTTCGTAAGTAACATCAACTTTATTACGTGAACGCGCTTTATAAGGGTAAATGGGTCTTTTTACTGTTCTAATACAAAACGCCATGGTCATAAGTAAAACACCATTAAAAACTCCCGCCTTGAAACTACAAGCCATACAGTCCCCTTCCAGATGAAACGCGACATTTATTATTGAAACTTTATTAATAACATTTATTATAAAAAATTCCCCTCCTAAACTACGCGCCAAAACATCATTATATAAATGACCTTACCATAACGTCCACCGATCATACTAAAAAACGCTATATTTACCCAAAATGCCAATTCAAAAAAAAACTTTGAAAAACGTTTCATGGAGATTAAACACTAGAATCAATAGATTTGTAATCCTTTTTGACAACAGAATAAAAGTGCTTATAAAAACCATTAAAGCCATAATGAATTTGGCCGAAGAAGTACAGAGGGGAATCCTAGCACATAGCGTTCCTTTTGATAATCTCTATGAGAAAACACAGACGGTTATACGAAGATTAACCAAAAAATTTGGATCCAACAATGCAAATAGAAATATGGACCCAGTAATCTAAATTATGGTGTTATGATGAAGACACTTACATAGTGTGTGTTGTATGAGATAACGGGGAGTAGGAAGACTACACGGTTGATAACATCATGACCAAATAAAATCTTGGGTTCCTAGAGGAGTTAAACAATGCCACATGTTTAAACACAGACATGACCCTAAAATTGACGTTGTTGCATGACAAATTCAAATGGAGGTTTCAAAATCTTCAAGGAGAAGAGACCGATGAAAGTGGAGGTTTTGAAAAGAAATTTGGTGAAGAATCCAAAGGAGGAGACGAGGGAAGCGATGGATACTTCTCAGACAAAATCCCTTCGGACAAAGAGTTTTATTTTATTTTTTTATTTTTGTGTGTGTCATTTTCTCTGCTTTGTTATGTACTTTCCCCTTATAAAATACTTTCTTTCTATAACTACAAATAAAACGTCACAATTCCACAAACGCTAGAACACCAAAACTTAGTTAAATTGTATTTTGCCTTCTTTATCTAAAACGTCATTCATACAAAACGCCAATTTAAAGATGGGACGCCTTACAACTTTAATAGATAATGCTGAACAAACAATAACTACAAACAGTAACCGAAACGACGGAAAGTTTATTACTAAGATTTATTATAATAAATTCCCGCCTAAAATATGCGCCAAAAACATCCTATATAAACAACATCTCAGGACCTTCCATTGATCACACCAAAAACATCTATATAAACAACACTATATTTTACTAAATACCATTCAATTTATAACACCAAAAAATTCAAAAACCATAGATGGCAAACGTCGTTTCTTGGAGACTCAGTTTTGTTCTCAATGAAGTTTCACTGAATGGGTTTGACAACATTATTAAAGTGAGTATTAACTCAATAACATTTTGCTGAATGAGATGGACAAACTCTTCAAGAAGAAGAGACTGATGACAGTATGATGAAGAAGAGACTAATGCCAATAAAAATAAACAGGAAGTCCCACTGAATGATTAGCTTCATCTAGAGTCAGGGTCCAGCCATATAGGAATTCCGCATCTATCTAAGAAATTCAAAATTTTCGGCGGCAAAAACCTCAAGAAGAAGAGACTGATGACAATGAAGATTGGGATAAAACGAAGAGATCGATGACAGTGAAGATTTTGATGAGAAATTGGATGAGGAGTTTTAATTTTTTTTATTGTTTATTTATTTTTTTGAGTCATTTTCCGTGGTTTGTTGTGTAATTTTCTACTACAAAAATACTTGATTTCTCTAATTAGTTATAAAATGCTAAAATGCCACAAACCCAAAACATCAAAACCATATATAAAACGATAGGACACCATACAGCTTTAACAGACAAACGACAAACTTAATGATGGGACGCCTTTACATCTTTATCTAAAACGCCATTCAAACAAAACAACAAAGTTAATGATGGAAAACAAAACGCCATTCAATCTTAAACGCCAAAAAGTTCAAAAACCAAATATGGCAAACGTCGTTTCTTCAAAAACCCAATTTATTTACTAAAAACTGTTCTTTTGCTTTGGATTTTAAAACACCATTTTCATAAATTAATTTGTAAAAAAAGCCATTGAAACAAGCTTAAAGAATAAAACGCCATCTCTATTGCATATAACGCGACTAATTTAGGGGGACGTGAACAACGACAATCCTACCCAATACATATAATTTAGCGGCCCTGCTACGTGTTCGACCAGGATCCATTCTCACCATTTTCACACTTCCAATCGTTTTCTCCTGATCCATTTCTCTTTCTCTCTCTCTCTATATATATATATACACACACACACACTCTAAATAATTACAGAACTTTTAAGAACTCTAAATAAACAATCATTTTATATGTATTTTTATATATTTAAGATATTTTTATCATTTATTATGTGTATTTTTATGATTACATACATGTTAAGAGTAGTTTACATATGTGTAATAGCCAAATTATATATATGTGTAATAACTAATTACATATATCTAAAAAAACTAGTTTGGATATCTGTAATCATAAAATTACATATAAAAATATAAAGTTACTGGATACATATAATAAATGATAAAATTTCCTAAATATAAAAAATATATAAATAGAAGATTGTTTATTAGGAGTTGTGTGAGTTCTGTAAATATTTAGAGTTCTGAAATGATCTTCACCCATATATATATATATATATATATATATATATACACACACTAGGTTATAATCACGTGTATCGCATGGGTTGAATAATTGTAATTTTATATACCAATCCACGTGTATTATACGGGTTGAATAAATGTAATATTGTTTACTAAATAATAATAAAAAAAGTTATATCTTTAAAAACCCTCGTGTAATCGGCTTGAACTATATACGAAATAATAAGAAAATTCTATTTAAAAAATCTAATGGATATACTCGGTATGCAATAGATATGTTGATTGCGGAGATGATTATTGAAAAGAAGATACAGTGGTCAAACATGTTATTAAAGAAGCAAATAAGTAGACATTTGAGCGATAAAATATAAATTATATTTAAAAAGACCCGTAATAAATCTAATTTTATAGAAGGTAATATTGAAAGTTATATACAATTTGTTTAAAAATTATGTAATAAAATTGATATAATAATTTTTAATAATTAAAGTAAAAATAAATAATATATTAACACAAAGTTTGGTTTTCGTGATAAATAATTTGGTTATTTAAAAATATCTTAAATTAACAATTTAAATTTAAGGATAATATTTTATTAAAAAATAGAAGTATTCTATTCCACATTTAAAGTAGGATAAGATTTAATATTAATTTTTATTTATTTAGTAATATAAGATAGAAAAAATATGATTGAATAGTTGGGAGGTTGTATGATGATAAATAAGTTAACTGTATTTATAATGTCATATGTTTTTAGTTATATATTTTTGATATTATTTTAAAAAATTAAGATTTTGTTATTAGTAAAATCAATGATTTTATATTTGTAATTTTGTTTGGTATTATTTTATTAAAAAGTGCATATTATACATATAATTATATCAGGTGTTAAGTTATTGATGTCATCCAAAATGTTTTTTGATTTAATATTTAGCATTATATATACTATGATAAAAGTTTAAAGTTTATTAGAGATAATTAAATAATCGAAAAGAATAAGAGTAAATTTGTATATTACAAATAAAAAGTTACATTAAATTTAAACTAAATAATAATTATCTGTAGTTAAGTAGAAGAGATTAAACAAAATTATATTTAGTAGGAGAGTTATCTATGATTAATTAGAAGAGACTTAACTAAATAATAATTATTCATAAGATACTAAACTAAATAATATTTAGTAGAAGAGTTATCTATAATTAATAGAAGAGATTAAACTAAAATAATAATTATCCATAAGACATGATCTAATATGATGACAAGTGTCCCTTAAATGGTTTCTTTTATTATATAGTATAAATATAGTAGAGAGTTCAAATGAGAAGAAATTACAAGTTAAGAAAAAAAAAGAAAAGGTATAAAGTAATTTGAACAAATCATTTAATGAGTCTATCATTTATTTTGTTATTCAAATTAATGAACCCTAATCATTAAATGAGTCTATCCTATAAAAAAGTCGTACACCTTACACAATAAAAACAATCTTGCATATGATCCTACATATTCAACTTTCCTACACCATAAAAACAATGTTTCCTATACCATAAAAACAATGTTTTGGTGTAGGTTACAAATGTGTAAGACCCTAACACTTTTAAATAATTTTGTGAGTCATAATAAAATATGTGTAGAACACAACACTTTTAAAAATTCTCACTCCTAATGAAATTGGTGTAAACCCAACACATTAATGGTGGTGAAGGCGGAAATTATGATGACATTAATCAGACTTGAGTAACTCTTTATAATAATCATTAGTATTGTACATCAAATTGTCTATCATACCCTTATTAATTAAAACATTAGTTAAAGGTAGACAAAAATGATATCTTGATTTATAACCATTTGATCACAAAAATATACTGTCTAAATTAATTTATTTTTTCTTCTTGTAAAAAGATTCTTCTCAAATGAACCTCCCATATATATGTGTGTTAATAATAGGTTAGAAACCCGTGTATTTGACAAGGTTTGATCAATAAAGTATGCAATAGGAAATCATAAATTTGATTGATAAAATATATTGGGATCCTAAATGACTATAAAATCGTTTTCAGTTTGTGGAATTCATAAAAGTAAAAATACGAATGAACAATTTAATTGATAAAAAACAAAATTTTGAATTCAAAAAGACGTGTTTTAAATTTAAACGATTAATTAGTTTAGTTGTCAAAAATAGTGAAGCTGATTAAAATGTAAAAAAAATCTAATGATATAATTATTATTCATAATACAAATTTATTTTTCGAAGAAGATAAGTAACTTCAAAAATTATAGCTATTCTTAAGTAATTTAATATTAATTTTATTTAGTTTATGATAAAATAATTATGCCAAATTTAATTATATCTAGTATCTAAATACATATTCTTTTATTTTTAATATGATTATTTAAAATTAGAGAAAAAAGATAATTATTATTTAATAAAAGAGAAGCGGAGAAAATATGAGTGTTTTGAGGCACTAGAGGCAAGAGTGATATGCGTTCTTAAAATATTCATTTATTATATAGTATATAAATACATTTAGATATATTAATGCAATTAGTGGGGTGCCCATGCAATCCGCTGGAAAGCAAAAACTATGGTGTTAAGAATTCGTTCCGAATTCGAAAAATTTGAAATTGGATTAAAATCGTGATTATCAAGAATTCGTTTTGATTATATGAATTTGGATGAGTCAAGTAAATTGAATACCCCGAATTTATAATTTCAAATTCGATTCGATTTGAAATTCGAATAAAAATTATAAATTTTTATTTATTATTTTTATATATAATACATATATAAGTTTTTGTTTATTATTTTATATATAATACATATATAACTTTTATTGGGCTATAATATAAATTATTTTCAAAATTTATTCAAAGTATTAAAATTACCCATTACCAAACCCACTACGTGGCCCGTAACTAAAACCTGTGTAACAAATTTATCAATAGATTTCTAACCCTAAAAATATTAACTTGTAATGTGGAGTGGTTATTCACGACTTCTCGTTTTGAATGTTAGACTTAAGGTACTTTATTGAGAACTTTTTAATATGTCATTTAAAAGTTTTTTACATGGTTTAAAAGAATCTTAATTAAATTGAAGTCGAATTTTTAGTCGAATACGAATTTTTAATCGAATACGAATTGGTTTTTTTATTTGAATACGAATTCGAATCGAATTGGATGGGTTCTAATCGAATTTGAATTCAAGGGAAAATAAAAATTATTCAAATAATTTAAAAATTCGATATTTGATTCGATGAACACCTCTAGCAAAGACACATGTAATCACGTAACATTTTTTTAATTAAAAAACTATAACAATATCTTACTCAAATAAATAGAATAAATGTTTGTTTTTATGGTGTAGTTTTTTTAAATATTAACATACGGAGGGAGTTAGTTTAAAAGTTAGATGTATATGTTAAAGGATTGCATCATACACTTTAAATGTTGTAATTAATTAAATTGTCAAAATTATGTAAACTTGTTTTTTTTTCTTTCTTATATGTATTATAATACTATAAGGGTGCTCACATGATGCTACTAGACCAAAAAAATTGGTAAATCATGTATTATTTTTTAATTAGTAAAAATATATAATAATACGATCCTCAAAACAAAAAGAATAAAATGCTTTTTATAGTGTAATTCATTAAAAGAATATTAACGTACGTAAGTGTTATAGCTTTTTTTTATAAATCGTGGTAGTAGTTTGTTTGAAAAATTATGAAAACTATACTATATGTTTTAAAAGTCATAATTAACTTTTAAAATATGTAAAAATTGTTATAAAATCATATACATCTCTCTATCTCTCCTCTATCATAACCATCGTTTGGCAGTTATATATTATGTATATGTATAAAAACATTCATATCATATGTTGGCAATATACTTCCAAAACTCAATATAGTTTCTATTGGTTTTTATCACGTTATCAAGCAAAGTTTGATCTATTCACTAGAAAATACCAGTGATCTTCAACAATCGTTGTTGTAACTTGCAAAGAGTCGTAGTGTAACAATCCGCTAACCACAATACATATTGAGAAAATCTTCAGTCCCTTATAATTCGGGTACACATCCATCAAATCTCTAAAATGTGTTAAATATGTTGACATGTTCTTTCATGTTCACCGTATCATATCTAGAAAAGTAAACACAAACTAATGTGTTAAATATGATTCTACGGTGGCAATTTTTTACGCAACAAGCATGCCAACCTTTTTCACACGTTTTTTTCCCTAGATCTAATTTCTATGAACATAAGAAATAGGATTTCGATTTGGATATTTTGAATGCCCAAATCATGTTTTTAAAAGATCCTTAGAACACATACACAGGGTTTTAAGATCTTACCAAAGAGACACAAAATCAGCAATTGTTGTTTTCTTCTACAGAAGGCGTTGGCAATATACTTCCAAAACTCAATATAGTTTCTATTGGTTTTTATCGAGTTATCAAGCAAAGTTTGATCTATTCACTAGAAAATACCAGCGATCTTCAACAATCGTTGTTGTAACTTGCAAAGAGTCGTAGTGTAACAATCCGCTAACCACAATACATATTGAGAAAATCTTCAGTCCCTTATAATTCGGGTACACATCCATCAAATCTCTACAATGTGTTAAATATGTTGACATGTTCTTTCATGTTCACCGTATCATATCTAGAAAAGTAAACGCAAACTAATGTGTTAAATATGATTCTACGGTGGCAATTTTTTACGCAACAAGCATGCCAACCTTTTTGACACGTTTTTTTCCCTAGATCTAATTTCTATGAACATAAGAAATAGGATTTCGATTTGGATTTTTTGAATGCCCAAATCATGTTTTTAAAAGATCCTTAGAACACATACACAGGGTTTTAAGATCTTACCAAAGAGACACAAAATCAGCAATTGTTGTTTTCTTCTACAGAAGGCGTTGGCAATATACTTCCAAAACTCAATATAGTTTCTATTGGTTTTTATCACGTTATCAAGCAAAGTTTGATCTATTCACTAGAAAATACCAGCGATCTTCAACAATCGTTGTTGTAACTTGCAAAGAGTCGTAGTGTAACAATCCGCTAACCACAATACATATTGAGAAAATCTTCAGTCCCTTATAATTCGGGTACACATCCATCAAATCTCTAAAATGTGTTAAATATGTTGACATGTTCTTTCATGTTCACCTTATCATATCTAGAAAAGTAAACACAAAATAATGTGTTAAATATGATTCTACGGTGGCAATTTTTTACGCAACAAGCATGCCAACCTTTTTCACACGTTTTTTTTCCCTAGATCTAATTTCTATGAACATAAGAAATAGGATTTCGATTTGGATTTTTTGAATGCCCAAATCATGTTTTTAAAAGATCCTTAGAACACATACACAGGGTTTTAAGATCTTACCAAAGAGACACAAAATCAGCAATTGTTGTTTTCTTCTACAGAAGGCGTTGGCAATATACTTCCAAAACTCAATATAGTTTCTATTGGTTTTTATCGAGTTATCAAGCAAAGTTTGATCTATTCACTAGAAAATACCAGCGATCTTCAACAATCGTTGTTGTAACTTGCAAAGAGTCGTAGTGTAACAATCCGCTAACCACAATACATATTGAGAAAATCTTCAGTCCCTTATAATTCGGGTACACATCCATCAAATCTCTACAATGTGTTAAATATGTTGACATGTTCTTTCATGTTCACCGTATCATATCTAGAAAAGTAAACGCAAACTAATGTGTTAAATATGATTCTACGGTGGCAATTTTTTACGCAACAAGCATGCCAACCTTTTTCACACGTTTTTTTCCCTAGATCTAATTTCTATGAACATAAGAAATAGGATTTCGATTTGGATTTTTTGAATGCCCAAATCATGTTTTTAAAAGATCCTTAGAACACATACACAGGGTTTTAAGATCTTACCAAAGAGACACAAAATCAGCAATTGTTGTTTTCTTCTACAGAAGGCGTTGGCAATATACTTCCAAAACTCAATATAGTTTCTATTGGTTTTTATCACGTTATCAAGCAAAGTTTGATCTATTCACTAGAAAATACCAGCGATCTTCAACAATCGTTGTTGTAACTTGCAAAGAGTCGTAGTGTAACAATCCGCTAACCACAATACATATTGAGAAAATCTTCAGTCCCTTATAATTCGGGTACACATCCATCAAATCTCTACAATGTGTTAAATATGTTGACATGTTCTTTCATGTTCACCGTATCATATCTAGAAAAGTAAACACAAAATAATGTGTTAAATATGATTCTACGGTGGCAATTTTTTACGCAACAAGCATGCCAACCTTTTTCACACGTTTTTTTTTCCCTAGATCTAATTTCTATGAACATAAGAAATAGGATTTCGATTTGGATTTTTTGAATGCCCAAATCATGTTTTTAAAAGATCCTTAGAACACATACACAGGGTTTTAAGATCTTACCAAAGAGACACAAAATCAGCAATTGTTGTTTTCTTCTACAGAAGGCGTTGGCAATATACTTCCAAAACTCAATATAGTTTCTATTGGTTTTTATCACGTTATCAAGCAAAGTTTGATCTATTCACTAGAAAATACCAGCGATCTTCAACAATCGTTGTTGTAACTTGCAAAGAGTCGTAGTGTAACAATCCGCTAACCACAATACATATTGAGAAAATCTTCAGTCCCTTATAATTCGGGTACACATCCATCAAATCTCTAAAATGTGTTAAATATGTTGACATGTTCTTTCATGTTCACCGTATCATATCTAGAAAAGTAAACACAAAATAATGTGTTAAATATGATTCTACGGTGGCAATTTTTTACGCAACAAGCATGCCAACCTTTTTCACACGTTTTTTTTTCCCTAGATCTAATTTCTATGAACATAAGAAATAGGATTTCGATTTGGATTTTTTGAATGCCCAAATCATGTTTTTAAAAGATCCTTAGAACACATACACAGGGTTTTAAGATCTTACCAAAGAGACACAAAATCAGCAATTGTTGTTTTCTTCTACAGAAGGCGTTGGCAATATACTTCCAAAACTCAATATAGTTTCTATTGGTTTTTATCACGTTATCAAGCAAAGTTTGATCTATTCACTAGAAAATACCAGCGATCTTCAACAATCGTTGTTGTAACTTGCAAAGAGTCGTAGTGTAACAATCCGCTAACCACAATACATATTGAGAAAATCTTCAGTCCCTTATAATTCGGGTACACATCCATCAAATCTCTACAATGTGTTAAATATGTTGACATGTTCTTTCATGTTCACCGTATCATATCTAGAAAAGTAAACACAAACTAATGTGTTAAATATGATTCTACGGTGGCAATTTTTTACGCAACAAGCATGCCAACCTTTTTGACACGTTTTTTTTTTCCTAGATCTAATTTCTATGAACATAAGAAATAGGATTTCGATTTGGATTTTTTGAATGCCCAAATCATGTTTTTAAAAGATCCTTAGAACACATACACAGGGTTTTAAGATCTTACCAAAGAGACACAAAATCAGCAATTGTTGTTTTCTTCTACAGAAGGCGGTATTGTCGCCACAAACAACTAAAAGAACATATCAACCTTCCTTTGGCGTTTATAATAAATGATGAACAAAGGTCTGCGCACCATCGCCACCGTAAAAACCTTTTCCGGTGAACCACCTGGTTTCTCGGTATAACCAACCTTCTCGTGGATCGTTATCTAGTGTAGTGAGGGTTGTCGTATGTGTAAAAGCACAATAATTTTCTATGGTGGCGGTGATCGTCATAGAGAGGGCTATTGTTGCCGGTGAACAATCGAGTTTTCCTTTTAATTGGTCAATCGGAGTGAATGGAAGATGCAATAGAACCCCATTTCCTCCCCTTTTATAAAATATTTTTTTTATTATTCAAGTTATACTACTTGATCAGCAACATTAGGTTTCACCACCTACTACTACACTCGTTTTCATATATTTTGGCCCAATGGCAGAAATTAAAATTATATCCAAATACCTCAAAAGATATATTGTCATCATAGCGAGGGTTGTTTTGTTGGTGAACAATCGAGTTTTTTCTTCTTATTGGTCAATCAAAGTGATTCTGAATGGAAGATACAACGAACCCCATTTCGTCCCCTTTTATACAATGTTTTTTTTTATATTCAAATAATACTACTCGATCCGCCACATCAGTTTATTACCACGTACTGCTGCACGTGTTTTCATATATTTTGGCCCAATGGCAGAAAGCAAAAATCTATCCAAATACATTAAAAGATATATTGCACGACAATGATCCTCCATCAAATATTAATATATTAATATTTCGTTAAACGAGATGATGTGACAATATTCTCTCTTTCTCTCCTGCCCAACTTGTCTCACTTACAATAGTTCTATCTACTCTAAAAATTAGACCACATTCTCTCTTCTCTTTCCTAAATAATCACATAGATACTTATTTTTGTCATTTTGTGGAAGAACTTTTATCCGTTCTCTCTCACTTCTACCTCACTATCTCTTTCCTCTACCTCATTGTCTCACTTCTCCCAAAACATAAAAAACGCCCCATATTAGATGTTCTACGTTTGTGATACTTGCATAATTAGAAAGTATCACAAATATAGTATTATAATGGAATTCATATCAATTCTAATTCTCGTATATAGCATACACTAGAGCTTTCAGAAAAGTAAAACAACTCATACTTTTATATATGACTACACATTAAGAATTTAACATCCATAATTATTCTATTACAATAATAAATACTGCATTGCAACATAACAAATTGTACTGGTTACATCATGCAAAAATTTTCCTTCCTTCACCATTATTTATAAATAGCATTATAGTATAGAAAAGTAGCGTTATAGTATAGAATCAGTAGTTCCAACTAAAATGAACCTTAAGTTCTCATACAACATACATCTTATACACACATGCTTGTTTTTAAATGCATGATTGTTTCCTTTGTAGAAAAATTGTCGAATTTGTCAAAGCTTGAACTCGCCGCTCTTAACATCCTTCTCGTGGACTCTTGATGCTAAAATTCATTTGACAACAAATAATTTAGGGGATACAATTATTGATGATAAGCAGACTTTACCTCAAGATAAAGCAAAAGCTATGATATCCCTCCGCCATCATCTTCATGAAGACCTGAAGCTATAATCTGTTGAGGACCCTCTTGAATTATGGAAAACATTTAAGAGCGTTTTGATCACTAGAAGTTGGTTTACTCCCTAAAGCCCGCTACGAATGGCTTCATCTAAGACTACAAGATTTTAAACTGTTAGTGAGTATAACTTTACCCTGTTTCGCATTACCTCTAAGCTTAAATTATGTGGTGAAAAAATAACCAAGGAAGACTTGCTTGAAAAAAACCTTTATAACTTTACCATGTTTCGCATTACCTCTAAGCTTAAATTATGTTGTGAAAAAATAATTGAGGAAGACATGCTTAAAAAAACTTTCTTAATGTTTCATGCCTCAAACATTCTCTTGTCATAGGAATATAGGGAACGCAAATTTACTAAATATTCTGAATTCATATCATGTCTTTTGGTCGTTGAGCAAAACAACATGTTCCTACTACAAAACCATCATTTGCGACCCGCCAATGCTGTAACAATAGCTATTTCTAAAGATTATAAACTTTTGATCGTTTCCATGTTTAATAAAAATTCAATTTTATTTAGGATTTCGTAATTGTACAATCAAGCAAAATGATATTCACAACATTTCCATAACAAAATCCAAGTTACATATGCCTTTTTAACCTTTACATAACCTAAACAAAGTGTTAGAAGGGTTAAAAATGAAAAACATGTAATAATACAAGTCCAGGGGCCAAAGCTTTCAAAAATAAAAAAAGGTTGCATCTAGGGCCCCTTACAAACCGCACGACCTGAGCCTTACGGTCTGTAAGGCATGCCCAGTATGTAGAACTTATGGGCAGCAAGCCTTGTTCACCAAGTATGCCACCTTGAACGACTTTGCCACCTTAATTCTAGTCTTCACACTTGTCTAGACACTATGCAACATTCATGATACCTCATTATAGACTTGGCACCATTTCCTTGATCCATGATTAGTATCAATAGCCATGAATTCTTTGAGTTCTTCACACGATTCTTTTCCTTCTCACTCAAAAACTCTCTTGGAGCTTGCTTCTGCATTTTAGGCCTCCTATCTTGAGTTCTAATCCGTCTTCCAAACATAAGTAAGTGTTTCTCCTAGTCTTTGTCATTTCATTTGGCTAGTTATGAGCCAAAAGTCAATTAAACTGACTTTTGCTTTGATTTTTGGTTCTGACCTTTTTGGTCAAGCCAAAGTTCAAAATGAACTTTGCTAGATGATCGTCAAAATGAACTTTGCTAGATGATCGTAATAATGAAGGTGTTAATCCCTTGCGATAACACCCTCTGATCATCACGTTTAGTAGGCGAAATGATGAGTCAAACTTTTACAAAATAAAAGTAAAAAATGCATAAAATGCATTTTACAACAATTGAGTCTAAGTATTAAAACTTAAAGTTTTGACACCAAATCAAATTTTAAAACATTATTAGACATCTTTTAACATGTCTAGCTCGTCATTTCTAGTTTAGTGCTTATTTCTTAGTCGAAAGTCGGTTTGACTTCTGCTTTGACTTTAGAATCTAACTCGTTAACCTTATGGGATAACCATTTAAATTTATACCTTATGGTCATGTCGTTTGATAAGTTAAATGAAGAGTGAACTTTAGATACTTTTAAAATGGTCAAAAATACCCTTTTGCGTAAAATAAGTTTTAAACCTACATGAGCAATAGTTTTGATATATAAACTGATCATACAACATTAGTAAACATGTTTTGACATATTGGACTCGTCATAGGACTCATTCGACCATCCAGACTGATAATTATGCATACGATCCGTCAAAGTGGCGTAAACCATTTTAACAAGTCATAACGGGTCAAAACACCTATAGACACTTTTCAAATTAGAATGAAAGGTTAATATATCATATTACATGAGATCCTTCACTCATTTGATTTTAAACCTCATTCTATCCATTCTTTCGTTAAGACACGATGTACACTAATCTTGAACAAGACATCTACGCAACCCGTGAGTACATAGTCCCCTCTTTTACATTTTCAATTGTTTTGGGGTGATTCATATGTGCCTACTATCGAAATACTATTATATATGGTTTATATATATAACAACATATATAAGACAACATGCTTTTCAATTATGTGTGAAACTTGTTGGTGCATTATCTATGATATGAGAACATTATTTAACTTTAGACAAGCTGACCGGTAGTATATTATAGCACTATAGGTGTAACAACCCATTCCTACTTCCGGTATTATTTGAGGAAGTACCCATTGGGGAATGAGTGTTATAGGTTTGACAACCCATTCCCACTTCCGGTATTATTTGAGGAAGTATTCACTAGGAATGATTGAACCCGTGAAATTATTAACAAACCCTTTGGTGGTTTGTCTGACGAACAAAACAAAGGCAATTGGTTTATACAAAACAAAGACGATTGCTTTTACTTAAAACAAGACAATTAGTTAAGAAAAAGTCACAAATGGTTTTCCATTAAAAATATATAAACCATACAAAATTTTCTTTTAAATCAATTACTTACACGGTTTTACAAAAGAAACACTTTTGTTAAGATTCATGTCTACAAGGTTTTCTTATTTATACCAACTTTTATAGTTGGTTAAACATGTTGCAATACCAAACATATTTAATACAATATTTGTTACAAGGTTTTCACTCATCGTCTCTCGTAGTCAGACGAGGTATTGCAATACAAATTCAAAGCCATGAACTTGAGCACAAAACCTATGTTACTCACCAACATTCGTTGTTGACGCTATTTTCACATATGTTTGTAGTGCAAATGTGTGATGATTGTGAAAGCATGCTACACGTAGGATGGATTCAGGCCTTAGTTTACCTTAAAATCTATAGACAATTGTTTGTGTTTGTTTATATTCCAAAAAGACAATGTAATTTAACTAATAAAAAAAACTTTAAGTACTATGTGTTTGAAACAATTTGTAATATGACTCCCTGACGTTTCCGCCACGGGTTGTATTACGCGGTCGCGGTGTTACAAGTGTAAGCTCATTCCTTGAAGCGAATGTGGCAAACTATCAAAGCGGGCGAGTTGGATGTAGAGGTAGTGGCCCTAGTAGAGGCCGTGGGTGTAGACGGGATATACATTGTGCCGAGAGTCTTACCACTCTAAAAACAATGGTGGCAAATCAAGTAGATATATGGGGCGACCTCTAAAGGGGAAAACTAGCGGGAACCAAAACAACATTTGTTATAAATGTGAAATGTCAAATCACTGGTCTTGCACCTATCGCACCCCTAAACACCTCGTTGAGGCATATCAACGCGTGATGAAAGAACACTGAAAGAAACTTGAAATTAATTTGATTGAGGATGCACCCCAAGCTACGATATCAGTCATTCATTTGGATGCATGCGATTTCGTTGAAAGTGTTCATGATGTTTAAATACATGTTATGTATCCTTTATGTTTTAACGTTCACACCGTGACCTTTTACTTGTTATGATTTAAACTCTTGTAATGTTTTATTTAAACTGTTGTCATGGTTTAACTTCTTTGCATGAAATTTATTTATTTATTTTATTTCATGAAGAACTATGTATACTAGCTACAACAGAGCTATTATTGGTGAGATTGTTTGATAGAGGTAGTACAAATACTATTCTTAAACATACAAATTTTTTCCTCTGGTTTGTATTCAGCAAAGACACTTGTTGGTACTAACTCTGGTGTTAGTATCCTTAACGAACAAAACCTTATTTTCAGGTACCCGATTGATTATTGATAATGCATTATATTATATTCTAGTAAATCCAGAAGAAATTTACTTACCTTTAAAGATATTTGGAAAAACGCTTACCACCTAAAAACAAGATCTGGAAATCTTTGAATATTTTCAAATCACCTCAACCATAATGGCAAGGAAACCATTGTTGAATAACTATTAGCTTTATCCTCTAGATTATGCTGTTCTAATACCAATCCTATCGAATCATACAGGGTGACCAGAAGCTATATGATAAAGGTACATTCAATATATGGCATGACCGATTAGGTCACCCTGGTAGCATAATGTTGAGACGTATAATCAAAAGTGCAATCAACCACCCTCTTAAAAACTCAAAAGTTTTGCTACCACAAGATTTATCATGTGCAACATGCTCCCTTGGCATACTTATTACTCGACCCTCACAAACTAAACTAGTACATGTAACCC
Organism: Scalesia atractyloides; assembly: GCA_947069175.1. Taxonomy (NCBI): domain Eukaryota; kingdom Viridiplantae; phylum Streptophyta; class Magnoliopsida; order Asterales; family Asteraceae; genus Scalesia; species Scalesia atractyloides. The sequence continues at coordinate 76,216,316 of CAMTDV010000008.1, forward strand.
ACTCATTTTTAGAATGAATCCAAGGGGAAATTTGTGAGCCAATACACTCTTCATGTGGACCATTCCGTTGTTTCTTGGTCTTAATTGAACATCCTTTAGGTGGTCACATATAAGTCTTATAGCTACTTAAAAGAGTTAACTGACATTTTTGTCCAGGTGGTTTGGTGGAATGCCATTTCAGTCCAATTTTTTTATTTGCGACAGTTCCGTCCTCAACTTTTTGAAACGTGCCACTTCAGTCCAAAAGAATAACTTATGTTAAAAAAATATGTTAAAACTATGGGCATTCTTATTTTTAACTAATAAGGAATGATTATGTAAATTTGTTAATATAAAGGACCATTTAAGTAATTTATTAAATTAGATATATATATATATATATACACACACGTATTACACATCTTTTGTACTTCTTCTCTCTCTAAACATACACACACAAACACATATTCTCTCTATAAGCAGATCAATCTTCCTCTTTCTTTCTTGCCTTAAATCGGTGAGGGAAATGGAGTCTGGGAGTGGAATTAGAACTTAGGGGTTTCATTTGGGGGTTTCAGCGTTGAGGACAAACGGTGATATAGGTGGGGACTGATGACGGTGCATGGCGGAGGTGGTTGCAGTGGACAGATTTCGTGTTGGAGATGGTTAATTGGAGGTTGTATGCTGCATCGGATGTGATGGAGTTTGGGTGTACAGTTTGCGGAGCTGCTTGTTGCAGCGGTGGAGAAGGAGAAGGAGGGTGGTACGATGTGGTATGGTGGCGGTGAACGATGATGATAATGGTGGCCGGATCTGGTGGTGATGACAACAATGGTGGTGGTTTGCGGAGCTGTTGATTGCAATGATAGAGATTGAGGGTGGTACGATGTGGTGGTTAATTTGTGGGATTTTGTGGTGGAGGTGAACTATGGTGACAGGAGATGTGGTGGAGGTGGTAGCTGTGGTTGGTAGTGGTAGTGGTTTTGGTGGCGATGGTGGGGATCAACAGTGTAGGTGGTTGGTGGTGGAGAGTGTAGAGAAAGAAGAGAGTATTATCAGAGTTGGTGTGTATATATATGCATTATCAGTGTTTGTGTATGTATGTATAATACTTATGCAACTATAGATTATGTGTGTATATGTATATTTTTAATAAATCTTTATTTTTCTAATTAAATAAATTACTTAAATGGTCCTTTATATTAACAAATTTACTGTAACATCCGTCGAAAAACGGGTTTCCAAAACCCGCTTCGTTTATTAATCGAATATTCAGTTATAATTTTCGTTGCGTATATATTGTTCATTTTAATTTTAAACAATACATAATTAATAAACATTTTAGAATTTAAAAACTATAATTAATAAATAATAAAAATAAGTGAAGAAAAAATGAAATGAAGCTGCCGGGTTTCGAACCCGGGTCGCCCACAAACACAAGCACACACTACACCACTCCGCCACACAATTCTTTTATGACAAATACAAAAACAAATAACAATTAAAGTAAACCCAAAAGTCAAACTGATGATCAGCGCGCCCAATTCGCAGTCGCCGGAAAAACCGACGATTTCGCAAAGCACGACCATTTTTCTTTGACAACTAAATTCGACATCGGTTATAACCGATGTCTAACCCCTAATTCCAGTCGTAACCGCCGGAAAAGTTTTGACCGCGAATCAAGACCATAATTCGGACCCAATACATCATGTTCATCCTTATAAATACCCACCCAAACCTCTGGTAACCTTTTCGCTCCAAATCGCACAATCTCTCGAAGCTTTAGCACGTCGTCGGAGATATTCTGCATTCGCCGGACTTTCACCGGAAAACCGAGACTTACTTCAAATCGGTAAAATTCTCGACTCTTTTGTTTGCAACCCATTATTAGGCAAGTATTAACAAAATCGTTCTCCCAGAATCTGTCTCAGACAACGTTGCCGGGAATTCCTACACTCACCGGAAAATCGCTGAAAATTCCAAAGTCTCGCTGTGAATCGGTACAATCATCTAAAACCCCTGATATCCCTTGTTTAGTAACTTAATTGCACAACTCGTTGATCAAAACTGTTAATTGATTCACTCAGACGGAAGTCACAAATCAGAGCCGACGACTCTTGCCGGAAATCTGAGAAAAACATTCTGTTCGGTACATTTTACTCCGTAACTCTCTTTATCCATTTCATTCCAATCAATTATATGTTCGATAACCGATTTAAACAAGAACAGTCGGACATCTTTGTTCTGTGTCTTTGTAAACGAAGAAGACGAATTCGAACATGTGTATAAGTTTAATTAAAACTGAATATTTAACCGGGTTAGACACACAGTCCAGCGGTGGACTGTGTGCAACATAACACGCACGTCACGGGTTCGAATCGCACACGTTACCGAATTTCAGAAATAAAACCAATCCTTTTTAAACCTATTCAGATCACCTTTCAACATGTATATAAATATAATATAATTCAGTAATTAAACAGGTTAAGCCCACAGCCCAACTGGTTGGGCTGTGCGTACTCGAACCGAACGTCTCGAGTTCGACTCCGGGTCACTGAAGTCGGTTCGGCCATTTTAAATCATTTTCGAAATAAACTAAATAAGATAGAAGTTAATCAGTATACATATATAATTAAAACAGAGAATATTTCGGGTTAGACACGTAGCTCAGTTGGTAGAGCTGCGTGCATGTATACGAGAGGTCCCGAGTTCGAACCTCACTCAGCGCATATAATTAACACAATCCGACCGGTCAACGGTCAACGGTCAGAGTCAAAAAGTCAACATTTATTTATTTATTTTTTTATTTATTTAATCAGAAAATTATTTAAAAATACTTAAAAATAATATTTTTAAAGTTAGAAAATGTCCTTAAACTCACAAAAATAAATCTAAAAATCCTATTAAGATTATGAATTAAAAGTATTAATCTCAAATAAAATCTATTTATTTACCGAATCATTTCGTTATTATTTTAGGTTAGTTTTCCTCGTCGATCAAATCCTAAAATTCGTGCGCATCCAACGTCATCAAAGAACGCACCCAATGTGAGTGAATCTCTACCAATTCCCCGTTTTAATCACATTTTGGGGTGTATCATGTGTCGTTTAATCCCTTTATTATATTTAAACACTTGTGCATCCATCATATCCGTGATCAAATGTGTATCAAATATGTATAAATTGTTGTGTGAATTATGTTTAGATTGAAGTTATCATTTTCAGTACATGCATTTCATTAGGCCCATCAGCTCCCCGTGGGATACGGGTTGAGTATCAGGTGCCTCATTCGATCGGCTCCGTTTGAATGAGCCTTGATCTCACATACATCATCATTCATGTCACTCGATCGGCTCCGTTTGATTGAGCCTTGATCTCATATACATCATCATTCATATCATTTACTCATCCAAGTGGTTTGTGTTTATGTTATATATATATGTTTGCTCACATGTGATTATTGCACAAATTTTCAATATTAAATACAACAAGAAATTAATAACAATGTTTTTCTCAAGGTTCACTCGCCAACTTTTGTTGACCCAAAATATTCCCCGTTTTACACATGATACAGGTGATCCAGTTGAGGCAAGAAACACATAGGAAGGCCTAGAAGAATAAATCAGTTTAAGCTTGGGATTGTTTTACTTAGTTTTATTTCCTTGTAATTGTATGGATTTGATTTGAATATTTAAGTTGTAATTTGAATTTAATAAATATGAAACATTTTAGTAAACATCATGAGCTTTAGTGATAACCCAATTATGCCCCGACTCTTATTTCGCTGCGGGTCGGGGTGTGACATTTACATAATCGGTCCTTCTTGTTTAAAAATAAGAATGCCCTTAGTTTTAACAGAATTTTTTAACGGATGTTATTTTTTTTGGACTGAAGTGGCACGTTTCAAAAATGTTAAGGATGGAACTGGCGCAAAATTTCTTTTTGGACCGAACCGGCATTTTCCAACAAACCATAGGGACGAAAATGAAAGTTAACTCTACTTAAAATATAGCATTTGTCCGAATTTTAGCTCAAATCATACTATTAAGAGCTAGTTTCCTGGTCAATCAAATTAAAAACATACATATGGATGGACAATGCAGGAGAATTCACATCCTAAGCTTTTAAGACTATTGTATGTCGATCGGGATAAATATGGAACATCCAGTACCTCATATTCACACACAGAATTGGTTTAGTTGAATCTTTGATTAAACGATTACATTTAAAAACTGCCATCTTCTGCGTGGGGTCATGCTATTTTGCATGCCACTTCACCGATTAGATTAAGACCAACTGCTGATCATGAATAGTTTGCATTGCAACTGGGCTTCGGATGAAAAACCAAGTATATTCCATCTTAGAATTTTTACGTATCAATACCGTTACCACAATGTACTACAATGGGACTCCAAAGAAGACCGGGTATCTACGTTTGTTTTAACTCCCCATTTGTTATTAAATATTTAGAACCACTTAATGAAGACATGTTTACAACATGGTATGCTTATTGTCATTTCAATGAAACAATTTTCCCGGTCATTGAGGGACATAAGAATAAATAAAGAGTGGCAACACATGATAACATGGAATGCATCATCACTATCAAATCTCAACCCCCGAAGTGGGCAATGTGAATATGAAGTCCCAAAATTATACATTTGCAAAGAATAACAAATTAATTACTAGATGCATTTACAGACACGTATAGATTGACAAAGTCACATATACTAACATTAAATACACTTGATCGAATTGAAGTGAATCCATAAGCGATTACCATACAAAAAAACGTGGGAGACCAATCGATTCCAAAGACAAGAACCCATGAAAATGAAAAAAATGCAAAATAACCCAGTTGGTGAAAACCCATAAAAGATTATAAATGAAACCCAAAGAGGTAATTCATAATGTTTCCAATAAGGAGGGTTTCAGTGAATAATTTTGCTAAAGAGGGTTCTACTTTAGAAGGTGGTGATAATAATCTCGATGATAAGGTAATTATTTGGGACTTAGACAAGGATGATGATGAGGGGAATGACTCAGTTGCTATACAAAAAGCTCATAAGAAGATTTCGGAACAAAAAAAGAATTCGCATGAAGTGTGTTTAAAAAGATCTATTAAGAAGGTTTGCCACAGTTTATACATTAATGGTTTGCAACAATGTATGTTGCAACATTTTATAATGGTTTATGCATCATAATTTATGCAGGAATGGTTTTAGGGTTTAATGTGATATTTTTTTCACCATCCGTAATTACGTCATAATCAACACCACCAGTAACTAATTGGGTTAGACCCTTGTTAAAAAACTCGATGGAAGAAAATAGTTTAAAAATTGGAATTATTTTCAGGGCTTTATTTAGTAGAGATTAATGCCGACTAACAACTCAAAGTTATGATTATTAAAATCCAATTTCGTAGATAATATAGATAATTATTATTTACCCTTATTTTCAAAATAACAAAAAAAACTATAAACTACAAAAAGCTTTGGGACCATTAGTCTTGGATTCGATTTTCACAAAATGTTTTTTTCATATTATTGGATTTCATTCTTAGATAATTCTAATTCTGCTGATAATACAATAATGCTTTACTGATTTGTTCGCTATCCAAATTTGCGGTTAAAACAAAAACCACAACCCACTTAACAGAATCACAAATCTCTCAATCATAGGCCCCTCTGGCCCTCTCTGCTCATCTTTCTCGCACCCTCAAAGCCGATAACTTCCTTAATTAACGTGTTCATTGATCGCACTTGCTGATCGATTCGACCACCAATCAAGAACTTTAGCACGATCTGATCCTTGATTTTAAAGAAAGATGGTCCTAAAACGCCTTCTTGTTGAGGTAAATCTTAAAAATAATTAACTTTGTTCATCAAGATTGTGTTTTTACCCTTTTCTTGGTTTATATCTTGTCATATATGTGTTTTGGGTATTGTGGATTTGGGTTTGGTTTGTTGTTAGTTTGTTATGTTTGAATGTATGAACCCTAGTGTTATCTAGCCTTTTTAGGTTTTTTTAGGGAACTCTTTTATTAGGTGTAGTGTGTTTAGTGAATAAAGTTTGAATCTTGATGTGCCTTTATGTTAATCATTGTGGCAGATTGGTGTTTAGAGCATGTTGTTGAAGCTTTTTTAGGGTTTTTATGGAACTCTATAATTCTATAATTGACTGTAGTGTGTTTAGTAATTAAAGCTTGAATCTTGATGCTTTTTTGAGTTATTTTTATTATTTTTATTTTAATCTTGTTGGCAAATGGTAGTTTATAGCATGTTTAATGGAATTCCCTTACCGGGTGTATTTGTGTTTAGTAATTAAATCTTGAATCTTGATCTTTTTTTTTTAATTTTTGTTTATTTTTATTTTTTTTACTTTAATCTTGGTGGCAAATGGTGGTTTATAGCATGTTCTTGAAGTGGGGCTGATAAACAATGGTGGGAAAGATAAAAAGATTTTAGGGATGATGGTATTCATATGGTGGTTTGGAGATCCCTTGATGTTAGTTTAATATTGGCTGTAAGGTTATTTGATGTTATGTTGTAAGTCTAAAAGGGTGCTTAATTAATGGAACAAGAAACATGGCCTAAATCAACAACAACAAAGTGAAAGTTTAAAAGTTTATTGGTTACCAAGAAACCATGATTTTAAGTAGAAGTACCATAGTATGTTATTGATTGTGGGTTAAGTAACAAACAGATAGACAGACAAATGTACCTAGTAAAATCTCACTCATAGCAGAAGCTATTGGCAGGGTTACGGGAGGGTCTGACAAGGGTAATCTTGTAAATGTATAAAACTGTAACTTTTTATGTGGCTGACTCTTGGGTAAAAGTATTCCGAATTGATCACCTTTTTGTGCATATACAGGTCTCCAAGCGACGGCCAAAATTGGGGCTTGCTAAAAGCTTGTATAGTAGATCTTATATTGCTTCACAGAAGTTCAGATCTGAAGCAGGTATTTAAATGCTATGTACATAATCATGCCTCATGGTAATTTTATATTTTCATTTTGTTTCTTTTCTTTGATTATTATTTGTCTGCAGCATACAAGCTTCCAAGTGGTCAAAGAAGGTTGCAATCCAGTTACGTCGGAAGTTTTGCACGAAAGTTTCATGACCGTGATGCAGATGGATCAACCAGTGCTGCTTATCTCAGAGAGCTTTATCATAGAAATGATCCAGAGGCGGTCATAAGACTTTTTGAAAGTCAACCTTCCTTGCACACTAATCCATCAGCACTTAAAGAATATGTGAAGGCACTGATCAAAGTTGATAGATTAGATGAAAGTGAATTATTCAGGACATTACAAAGAGGTGAGTCAACTATACCATGCAGTTTATGCGGTAAAATATCAGATATCCGTCAAGGACCGATATTTGAGATATAGGTTATCTCGGTGAGATTTCGATGGGATATCAATAATTTTTATATCATGCAGAATTTATATATATATATATATATATATATATATATATAATAGCTATTTAACACTAACAACTCAGTGATGTATCGGTTATATCGGTCAATATCGCTGATAATATCGGTATCGGTCAATATCGCCGATAATATCGGTACCGATATTTTGACCGATATTTGACATGGGGACCGGCCGATATTAACTGCATAGCAACTATAGCATTCATTTATAAAGATTAAAAGTGTTTAAATGGGTTCTCTGTTGAATTTTCATACGTATTTTTAAACTATGTTTAAGTAGTTCACGGAGGGTGGCAATGCATGCCACCGCCTTATCTACCATTTTAATGAATACTGTAATAGTTATGTGGCCTGCATTTTTTCTTCTTATGTATATAAGAGAATAAAAAAGGAATTTAAATGTTACCGCCAATTAAGTAGCAAACAGGAGTAAATGAATTAGATGAACACACACAGAAGAACAAATGCAAGAAGTAATGTAACCTCCTTGGTTTCTTCAAGAAACTTTTTTCTTGCAAATCTGAATACTTAAATCCCAAAATTGACAATAATGTTAACTTAAAGATTCAAGCTCGAGGAGACATGTGGATATGAAAGTGTTCACAGCAAGACACTAGCTAGCAATTACCCTTTTGGATATGAGGGTAACCAACAAAGGCTTATTTAAGGAGATTAGGAGAGTTAATTTTGTACCAGATGGACATGAGGCATTACCAGATCACCAACTTATTTTTTGTGTGACACTCTGAGACGTTTGAGCAGATGTGTTTATGGTTTTGTAACTGTAAATAGGAGGCTGTCACCGTCGACTAAATCAATAAGAAACAATTATTTATTAAGAAAGAATGTAACGTATTGATGGTGAAATTGCACTAATTTTAATGTTATTTTACTAATTTCGTGAAAATAATGTTAAAAGTGGCGGATGGTTAATCATGCATCATGTGGTGGCGTTGATAGCCAAAAGACGGGGGTACATGCACTAATTGGCCTTTGTCCCGATTGCTGAGTGTTATGTGCCTTATGTCCAAGGCTTGAAGCAAAACTACTATCGAGCTGGGGGTCTCACTGGAAGTAGCCTCTCTATTCCTACGGGTTAGAGGTAAGGTTGTCTACATCTTACCCTCCTCTATGCTTTGCTATTGGTGGGATTTAATGAGTATGATGATGATGTAATGTATCAATGGTGCTAGTTATCTCTAAATGTGGATGCATCTCATTTTGTGATGCAAATCTACTGAAGGTTTACTATATATTTGTATATGTAATCTACTACTCTTAATATAGATAATATCTATGTTACCATATTAAAAATTTCTGGGCATGGTTTTTAGTGATACGACTGATTATTAAAATTTATGAGTGACCTCATGTAAATATGACTGCTTATTAAAATTGACTTGTTTATATCACCATAGGTTGTAAATGGTATGCTACCATTTTTTTTTATCTTGCATGTTAACAGAGGAAAAACAATTTGTCTAATACTAATATTTATTCATTATTAAACCTTAAACTACAGGAATGGCAAGCTCTGGCAACGCGACTTTTGAGGAGGAAAGTATCGGTGGGCTTTCAGCTTTCAAAAACGTTGGGAAATCAACAAAAGAGCGCGTATTAGGAACCGCTGCTGCTCCTATACATATGGTGGCTACTGAAGGAGGTCATTTTAAAGAACAATTATGGCGAACCGTTCGTGCTCTAGGCATGGGCTTTCTACTGATTTCTGGTGTCGGAGCCCTCATTGAGGATAGAGGAATCACTAAAGGTATCACTTAATAATTACAATAATAATATTTGTTAGGAAAATTAGATTTTAACAATCCCAAGTTTCCCAACTTTGACATATTGGCCCGCAACAGCCCCAGATAAGGAAATGTTTTGTGACAGTTCCAAGTTTTAACCTATTTTTCATCAGCGATCCTGTATTAACTAAAAGTTAACCAAGTTAGTTTTTGCTTGATGTGGATTGCCACATAAGCGGTCGATGTCATCAAAACTAAATTTTGCCACATAAGAAGTCAACACATCAAAACTTAACTTTGCCACATAAGCAGTCAACGCCATCAAAACTTTGACTTATTGCCATGTAAGCAGTCCACGTCAACAAAACTTTTTTTACCACATAAGCAGTCCACGTAGGAAAAAACTAACTGGGTTAACTATTAGTATGGGACCGATGATGGAAAATAAGCAATTCACGTCAACAAAATCTTTGTCACATAAGCAGTCAACATCATCAAAACTTCGACTTTTTGCCACATAAGCAGTCGACGTCAGCAAAAACTAAATGGTTAACTTTTAGTTAGTATGAGATCGCTAATGGAAAATAGGTTAAAAGTTGGGATTGTCACAGAACATTTCCTTATCTGGGACCGTTGCCAGCCAATATGTCAAAGTTGGGATTATTAAAATCCAAATTTCCTTACTGTTATTGTTATATATGCTAACGGCCTCAGACCAAGTGTGTTATAAACTGGTACTTAATATCTTGTTTCAAGCAGGACTTGGTCTACACGATGAGGTGCAGCCAAGTATGGAATCTAACACAAAGTTTAGTGACGTGAAGGGTGTGAGATGAGGCAAAAGCTGAGCTGGAAGAAATCGTTCACTATCTTCGAGACCCTAAGGTAGTTAAAACTAAAAAGGAATGAGTGGTGAAGTTTTCTTTCTTGTATAAATAAACCGCCAACCAAACCTAAAAAGAGGTTAACTGTCCAATGTGCATTGTTTTAGGTTTGCGAAACTGGCTATCCACATTCTTTGCGTTTATATAAATGGTTAACCGAGTTAACCTACTTATATGTATCACAGGAAACTAGTTTATATTAATAAAGGGCATTTAATGTAAAAAAATCAAGAAATACTAAACTTTATGTATGGCTTGGGTTTAAACTCACTTTTTCTTCACTTGAGATCGTGAAATTCCCACTAAATTTTCTTTCCTCTTTTAGTTGATTCAAACACATTATTAATTTTTTTTGGGCGGGTGTAGGGCTGTAAACAAGCCGAACATTTAGCGAACAATTCGTGAAACATTTGATGGGAAGTTCGTTTGTGTTCGTTCGTTTGTGTTCGTTCGTTTAATAAATGAACAAACACGAACAAGAAATTACGTTCATAAGTTAAGCAAACGAACATGAACAGAGCCTGTGTTTGTTCGTTTATGTTCGTGAACGTTCGGTAATGTGTTCATTTATGTTCATTTTGCGTTTGTTCACTTAAAGGTTTTTATGCTATATTTTTATTTTTATTGGCATTAGTTTTGAAATTTGAAACCATAGCTATACTATACACCTCCGGCACAGTTCGTGAAACGCTTGACGGGAAGTTTGTTCGTTTAATTATTGAACAAACATGAACACAGAATTTCTTTCGATAAGTTAAGCAAACGAACATGAACAGAGACCGTGTTTGTTCATGAACGTTCGGTAATGTGTTCATTTATGTTCATTTGTGTTTGTTCATTTAAAGGTTTTTATGCTATATTTTTATTGGCATTAATTTTTAAAATTTGAAACCGTGTAACTTACTATACATCATAGTCACATGGATTGTGGTACGCTCTGGTACGCGGAACCAAAATGGGTACGCGGTTCATGCATTTCTAAAATTCGGGGGTACAAAACAGATTCCAATGATTTTTTTCAAAAGATTTCCAGTTCAAAATAACACATATCCTAATCATATCAAAAGCATTTTATAATCATAAGTTCATAAATTTATAAATACAGGAGTGTGAAATTGGAGCCATAGTAAAACAGCGGGAAAAACCTGTTCACATACCGTAGGAACCGAAGAGTCCGCAATTTAATTGTGTCACTGTCTAATTTTAGGTTGGAATCTGCCTTTTTGTTTCTGGTGTATCAGACCATTCCCAAACATGAACTTCATCAATCGGGTACGCGATTTGAAGTGATTTGGGCCGAATTTGTTTAAAATCGGGTACGCACTAATTTCTCGATCCGGATTGCAAACCCATGGCTTTCGGGTCGCTTTTGTACTGATTCCAGTACGTGTGATCCGATTCGCGAAACTCGGAAGGTGCAGCGAATCCTGTGACTATGCTATACACCTCCGCCAACATCTCTCATTTGATCATTTCAATTTTAGTTTGTGTTAAAGCTTGATAAAATTTTTAATTTTTGTGTTACTTATGTCACATATTTATTTATTTATTTTTGGTGGATTCTTCATAATCTTTCTGTTGAAAATTTCAGATTGTATTTCTCTATCAATATATAACTCTTGTTGGTGTTCATTTATGTCCATGAACATTTGTTTGTGTTTGTCTACGCTCGGTAAGTGTTCATCATGAACAGTTCATAGACATGTTAATTTCCTTAATGAACAAACACAAACAAGAAATCTCGTTAGGTAAGCGTTCGTGAACCGTTCATGAACATGTTTCTTTCGTGTTCGTTCGGTTCGTTTACTGTGATTAGTGTGTATTATTGATAGTTTATATACAATCAACACATTTACAATTTTTGTTTTTTATGAATATAGAGGTCAAACACTAAGCTAACTGCTGTTTAACCGCAATTTTACGCCTTTCGCCGACTGATAATAACTTTGTGCAGGATTTTTGGCGTGACTGCATATGTTAGAACCATTTTTCCTCAATAAACCAAACCCCAAACAGCCTTACTTGTATATGTGTATATATATGCATGTGTACTGATTTAACTTTCACTTAATGAAGCGATTCACTCGTCTCGGCGGAAAGTTGCCAAAAGGCGTTTTACTCGTGGGTCCCCCTGGGACAGGAAAGACGATGTTAGCCAGGGCTATAGCAGGAGAAGCAGGCGTCCCATTCTTCTCATGCAGCGGTAGTGAGTTCGAAGAGATGTTTGTCGGTGTTGGGGCCCGCAGGGTTCGAGACCTCTTTTCTGCTGCAAAAAAAACGGTCACCGTGCATTATCTTTATCGACGAGATAGACGCCATTGGAGGAAGCCGTAACCCTAAAGACCAGCAGTACATGAAGATGACTTTGAATCAGTTACTTGTTGAGCTGGATGGATTTAAACAAAATGAAGGTATTATTGTTATTGCGGCGACCAATTTCCCGCAATCGTTGGATAAGGCGCTGGTCAGACCTGGCCGGTTTGACCGGCGTGTGGTGGTCCCGAATCCGGATGTTGAAGGCAGGCGGCAGATCATGGAATCTCACATGTCAAAGGTAAATTATTTTTCGGGTTAATACCATAAAAAACCAACCCGTTCTTATTTGTCATGAAAAAGTCCTCAACATAATATTGGTATATTAAAGTCTTGCAACATGTAAAAAATACATGAGAATCTCACTAAACTATCTTTAATATATTAAAGTGTGTAAACTTTTCAAAATACATCTATTTTTTGTTTTTTTAATAACGGTTTGTTAACACCAAAATTAGTCAAAATACGGTGCATAGTTGTCAATAGCGGCTACAACGCTCGATATAGCGCGCTACGTAGCTATGCACCAATATGGCGCTATAGGGTGTTTAGTGACAACTAGTGATGTTTTTGTATTTTTTTTATCAATATAAATAGCGACGCCCTTTGTTTCATGATTGAGAAAAGAAGCGTATTTTGACGTTTAGTGATAGCATAATTTTGCTTTTTTAAATATACATGTAAAATATTTCGTAAATTTTCTACTACTTTATGGCTAAATGAAATAACGGGCTCCATTTCATTGCTATTGTTATGTAGCACTTAGCTAGCTTGTCGCTAGTTACCGCTATTCGCTATATTTTTATCTTTTGTTTGCAAAAAATTTTGATCATTTTAAGAGTGAACAAGTCATTATTAAAATAACAATGAAATCATTTTATCAAGTTTAGGGACTTTTTTGTGAAAATTAAAACAGTATAATATTTTGTTTTATAGTATTAACCCTTTATTTTTGTGGCAAAGTAACCATTTATTTTTAGTAATACTGTTCTTGAATTTGGCGCCAACAGATCTTAAAGGCAGATGATGTCGATTTGGCTGTGATCGCCCGAGGAACACCCGGATTCTCAGGTGCTGACCTGGCAAACTTGGTTAATGTTGCGGCTCTTAAGGCCGCAATGGACGGTGCTAAATCCGTAAGCATGAGTGACCTAGAGTACGCAAAAGACAAAATCATGATGGGTAGTGAACGGAAATCAGCGGTTATATCAGATGACGTTCGTAAGCTAACAGCATATCATGAAGGTGGTCACGCCCTTGTGGCTATTTATACCGATGGGGCCCACCCTGTACACAAAGCAACTATTGTGCCACGTGGGATGGCTCTCGGAATGGTGGCTCAATTGCCTGAAAAAGACGAAACGAGTGTATCCCGAAAAGAAATGCTTGCTCGGCTCGATGTTTGTATGGGTGGAAGAGTTGCGGAAGAGTTGATTTTTGGTGAAGATGAAGTTACTTCGGGTGCGTCTTCCGATCTTGAGCAAGCCACTCATCTTGCACGCGCGATGGTCACAAAATATGGCATGAGCAAAGTGGTTGGTGTAGTGGCTCATGATTATGATGACAACGGAAAGAGCATGAGTACCGAAACTAGACTTTTAATCGAAAAAGAAGTTCGCGAATTATTGGAGCGTGCTTATAACAACGCTAAGAATATTTTAACTACTCATAGCAACGAGCACCATGCACTCGCAAATGCATTGCTTGAACACGAGACATTGTCGGGAAAACAAATTAAAGAAATGCTTGCGCAACTAAAATCCGAACCGAATCAGCAGCAGCAACATCTTGCTCAAGTGAAATCTCAGTCTACGCCGAATGCTGCTGTGGCTGCAGCGGCGGCGGCCGCCAGTGCGGCTTCTGCGGCCGCCAAGGCGAAAGGCATTGCTCCTGTTGGATCTTAGCATTTGATATTTTGTAATAATTTGAACCAATGTGCATATTAAGTTATGGTGCCTATACACTTATTTTTTATGGCGCCATAGAGGTTTAAGTAATCTTTAGACATAAAAGAAAGTCATAGAAGTTTAAATTCAGCAGAAGTCTAGCGTTTATGACTTCACATTTTCTCCTCTACTAAAATAATATCCATGTTTAATAACACATTTAGTATTCTCATTATTTATCTTTAATATGAGTACTACATTATTATATTTTTCAAAAAAATAAAAAAATAAAAATTCAAAAATCCAGTTGCGTATTACACAATGAACATAACGTAAAACACAATGTAAAGTAGATAAAAAACACAATGAATGACAACAGATAAAGACACAATGGATAACAGACTAAAACACAATGACCATGACGTATAACACAATGGTCATAACGTATAACACAATAAGTATCAAACTAAATAAAAACACAATTGATGACGACAAATAAAATACAATTGATAACAGCAGATAAAAGATACAATGGAGAGCAGATGAAGACACAAGGGACAATAAACTAAAAACACAATACACAACAAACTAAAACACAATGAACGAGAGATTAAAACACAATGGACAACATATTAAAATACAATGAATAATAAATTAAACACAATGACCAGAACAAATAACACAATGCATAGAAAACCTAGATATAACATCATCTTCATTATGTCATATATTGTGTTATAGGTTCTTATAAAAACGCAATGGGTAGAAGACAAATTAACATTGTGTTATAGGTTTTGATAATAACACAATGTATAGAAACCCTACTAAAACGTAATGACTAAAACCCAGTTAAAAGACACAATGATCAGAACCTTTAACACAATACAAAAAAAAAACCCAGTAAAAATGAAAATTTTTTATTTTGGTTTTATATGACACTATGATACTTATATTAAAGATAAAAAACGCTTGTTATTATGGTGAAATTTTTTCTTAAAAAATGTCGGATGAAAAAGTTATGGACGTTTAAAATTATGAGGTAATTGACATGTGCCTTGCATGTGGAGGTATAAGATTCCCTTTATGACCTTCCATTATCTTCTTTTTTCTAAAACTAATCTTAACCCTTCAAATACAAGATCAATGCACTATAATCCTTCTTATCCTTTTTATTTATTTTATCGATCAAACCTTTAGTTAAATATAAGTTAAAAGTTATTAATGTTTATATTTAAATCTCTCGAAAACTAAAATCTACAGAATGCATACGGTTGATGCTGTTGATTCGCCATCAATTGCATGGTCTGAAAACACTCTTAAAGGATCCATGGTCAAGTTGGCGGCCATGTCCACGGTCTAAATGAAAAAAATTGTGATACATTACACGATGACGAGGCTGCACCGTTAGCTACCTTTCAATATGCTTTTACTTTGGAGGAACTTGATGTCCGTAGTTGACAACCATGAGGAAACATCAAGTCATTTTCATCATTGGACCACACTCTTTATAAAGAATTGTCCTAACAGTGTTAAAAAGTTTGACCTTATAAACCTTGAGCATAAGAAATTTTAAGAGTAAGTTTTGTCTTGCTTTAAAATTGATAAGTTTTGTACTAATGTTTTAAAGTGTTACACCTTTATCTCCTTTGGCATTAAGCTTATTGTAAATGTTAAAACCATCTATATCAGCCATTTGTCCCACCCTTTCCAAGAATGCCAATATATACCAACCCAAACCCTAGTTCATACGTTTATCCCCAGATCGAGCATATTGTTGTTGAAATCAGAATTCGCAATCGAACACAAATTAATTGAATCGAACATGGTTCTTTTTACCATTGTGGGAAAGAAGCAATAATCCTCACATCATGGACAAGCAAAAATCCTGGTTGCCAATTCTATGCTTGTCGGGTAGATTAATCCCAATCTGAATGGCGTTCTTGAAATTGTTGATCTAAATTGTTTGTGGTTACATATTAAGGTTCAAAATGTGGATTCATTGGTTCATTTGATCATAAAAAGTGTCAAAGATGCATGGACATCATCCTTGGTTTTCTTAGGGCTAAGAATAACCTTGAAGCTGCAAACAGGTTGCTTAAAGACAAATTCAAAGAGAGTGAAGCTAATGCAAGCAAATTGAAGAATATTTTTAGCTTTGAGTTGGATAGGTTTTATTATGTATGTAATGTTGTTTTAGTTTAAATTTATAACTAGAATCTTCGTATGTATGTATTGATGGTTAAGTTTGAATGCAAGTGCAAACATACACATGTTTAGAATCTATGTAACGTTGGTTTAGTTATTTACATTTTTGACATTGAAAAGCAATTTGACATTCAACATGTGTGACTCATTTTACATACAATTCTACATTGAACATGTGTGACCCATTTGACATTGAGCAAAAATTTCCACAAAAACCAATTACTGCATCAGATTGACCAAATACACCTAATGACCAGATTGACCCATTTAGCTAATTTGCCTTATTGCCCAAAATCAAGTACTGCACAGATTGTCCAAAAACACCTAATGACCATATTAACCAGTGTGGTTAAATACAGTTAACATTGATAAACCACCTAATGAGCCAGAATGCTGCATATCATGCAAAATCCTACTAATTTGCTTTATTGGTTAAAACCAACTACCACCTAATGGTTTAGTTTCTACCCAAAACCACAATCTTGCATAACTAAACAAGAATCCTGCATAACCTAAAACATTTTGCCCAACATACATTTTCCCACATGTTCAAAATACATTAAATAAACAAAAGACAACCAAAATCCTACATAACCTAATGGACCAACTACGTACATAAACAAAAGACAAATCTGCCTATTCCAAATACGTGGATAAACTTCATTCATTAACCTCAAACCCACATGTTTAAAATACATTACATAAACTACATAAACTGTATTCTAGGTTCAAAAGTACCAAACAAAAAACAACCTACATGTTCAAAGTACTAATGTAAAAAACATTCCATATTCAAACTACAGGCATAAACAAGCATCTCACTACGCTTGTTCACCCTCCCTACTCTGACCCTTTCTTGTCCTCACATTAAGTCTTTTGCTCCCACGCTTGCTATATGCCCCTTTAGTGTTCTTCTTTCGTAGCCTCCAGTAAGTGTCATTTCCTCCATTTCAACTGCTGGCCTCTTTCTTGCCTTCTTTGGTCTACCAACTTGTGTGTGATGTTTGGTTGGTGTAATGGTATAGGAACCTATAACACCTCGGAAAATTATATCGAATTATATGGCAATACGTGTCCGGAAACTCTCAAATATTCCAGCTTTGTTGGACAAGAGGGACAAATATATCAAGAATGGAAGATGGAAAATAGTTGAGGGATCAATATTGAAAATATACCAAAAATCAGCTTCTAGAGGTCCTTTACGGACTGCAATGCTTATGCCTTACGGTCCGTAAGGAATTTAAAAGACTGTGGGCGCCAAAGGTCCTTACGGACCGTAAACTACCCCTTACGAGAGCTACCCCTTACGGTCTGTAAGGGGTCTGTAGAACAGTAGTTTGCAGCTGGCAGCTGCTGTCCTTTGCCACCTCCCTCGTGAATTAAGTAGGCGAAATGATGAGTCAAATTTATATAAAATAAAAGTCAAAACGCAGATTTATGCAAATTACACTAAATGATCTTTTAAATATTAGAACTCAAAGTTTTAACTTCATAACCGTTTATATAACATCTTAGAACATGTTTAATCATGTCCAACTCGTCATTTCCTATTTAGAACCCGTTTCATAGTCAAAAGTCAAACAGTTTGACATCTTCTTTGACTTTCGATTATGATTTGTTTAGTCAAGTTTAGAGCATGATCAAGGGTTGTTAAATGACCATATTAATATAGGGAATAACCCTCTGAGATTATACCTTCTGGTCATGTAATTTGACTGGCCTAATGATAAGTACATATAATATATATTAAAATGCCTAAAATTCCCTTATGGCATAAAAATGGTTTTAAAAACCAATGAAACATATAACCTGAGTTTGAAACTGATTTTATAACATAATGAATTATATTTTGGCATAATGGATTTGTCATAGACCTATTCGACCACCAGATACCGCATATGCGCGTACGACTAGCTTCAATAGCATAAAATATATTTATTAGCCGAATTGGGTCAAAACCTTTCAAATTCAGTTCTAATCAGAATGTTTGGTTATTAAACACATCTTGCACTCGGGAGGGTATAAACCGTTTTCCATCCGGTCAACGCTTAATCTTGCGAATCGAGCGTATCTATTAAGTTAACCAGTCAAAGTCAATGGCTTATAAATGACTCGCTAACGTTCTAACAGATCATATTTCTATTCATTCCAGACTAGAAGCCTCCAGTAAATTGCACCTAAGTTTAGCTTGTTTTGAATTACGGTTGTGCTTAACATTGATATTATCAAGATTAGCATGGGTAAATACTCTTAGCCCTAAAGGCTTGGGATATGGCACTAGCCACTTGATCGGGTATTGCAAAATGGCGAATGACATAATAGAAATGCAAATAACCCGTTTTAATACATTTTGTGATAACTTAAACACTTGGGGGTTAATACGATCGTATCCTGGATATCTAGACTCATTTAATTGAAGATGGCCAGGACCTAAGCGCGAGGTCTAGGCATACACCTGACAGATACTAATGCTATATATGGTGTGTTGATTAATCGTGTACCAACATTGATTTCCGGTCCCCGGCTGTATTGACAAGCATGTAAAACTCGTAACAAGGTATTTGTCCCAAGTTATTTAAAACTGATATAACAAATGGTATCAAATAAACCTTTGAAAAGATTTTCAAAAGAGTCGGTTAATTGTATTTAACAATGAGAAATGACGTATTTTCACACAACTAAGTGCAAGTTAATTAGCAAATACGGAATAGGCTGGAGCGGCTTAGTCTAGACATATTGGAATTTGCAACTCCAGGAAAAAGACCTTATCAGTTTAAAGTCACATTTTATATTCGATCCGCCTATGGATATTCGAACGAACAATTGTATAAATTTTCTATTTAACTTCAAGCTTTTATTTTATTTCATTTCCTTTATATTCCATCTACCGCTGTGTATTGTGATAACTGATATCAATTGTCATGCATAAACCCCAAGTTCGGGCTAACCAGGAAATCAAGGTGTGACAGGTTTGTATCAGAGCCGTAGTTTGAGCGAATTAGACACTAGCCTTCTGCGTCTAAGCTCAAATATCACAATAGCAGATTCCATAGGAAATTGAATGTCTACGTCTTCCTGTAAGGCTACGCTAGAAATCCTATTGTAAATAATGATTTTGAGTATGTACATTTGACAGGTAATCATGCCGCCTAGAAGACGAGGAATGCGAAAAGGTCCCATGTGAGGAGGAGGACCATCACAGGTGCAACCATCACACTCTCACCACTCCCAACATTCGCAACACTCCCAAGAATCCCATTTATCACAACCGCCAAGACATTCATACTCACATCCTACCCACTCCCACTCCCATAATACAAATGACTCCTTTCACGCATCCAATTACTTAAAATCTCCTCATCCAAGCCAAAATCAATTAGATAATGACTCGGACCCAGAGATGGTGCCATCTGGATCTAACCAACAATCTATCAAGCTTTCTAGCGACACTCTTCTCATGAAGGATCGCCATACCAAGGTCCTAACGAGTGGGATCAATACTTCAACTAGATAACTTTTTATTACAACCCTTAACATCAACCCCAAACAACACCATATCCACCTCCTCAAACTCCACCACCTCCATAAGACGATGCACTAATGTAGTAACAACAACAACCACCATAACCGAGGAAGACCCGTACTGGAGCCCGAATGTCGGCATGTGCTGGAGAATGGTCCGGACTCTTCCACTATCATACCCGCATATACCGGAGGACCCCCAAATGGGTGGACCCTCTAATACTGCTTTTGTTACTAAGTCAGCACCTATCGGTTTTGATAACCCCATACCCACATATCCAAGCCCGACTGGGTATGATAACCCGTACGTCACAACTACCATAGAGTATGCCTATCAAGCTCCATCCTATGATCCCTATATGTAGGCAGTCATTCAAAATGCATTGCATCCACCTCCTTTTCCTCTCACCTACCAAAATCCTGGTCGAGAGGGCAGAAGAGATAACCTTTGATCCCTAATTACTGCTGAAGTCAACAAAGTTATGACAGAGTTCATGGCTAAGTTCAAAGGGCCAGAGCCAAGAAAGCCTAAATCTGTCTCTATCCCTCAATCTTCCACTCATAGGACCCAAAGCTCACATTTCTCCTTTACTAAGAGTGAGAGGAGCGGGTCAAAGCACGTTGCCAAGAAAAAACACCGAAATTCTAAGGAAGGGTGTCTCAATCCTTTAAGGATGATGCTCTAACATAGTGGAAAGCCATGATTCAATCCACTGGAAAGGTTTCCATGTACCATATGGAATGGGAAAAATTTATTGCATTGATTAAAGAAACCTACTGCCCTCCACATGAGGTTGAGAAAGGAGAGTCAGACGTTCTGACTCTCACGATGACGAATCTGGATTATAGGAAGTATGTGTCTGACTACAATTCCATTTCCAGACTAGTACCTTATCTGATTACACTAGAGTCTAAATGCATTGCGCGTTTCATTGGTGGTGTACCATCAGAGATTAAGAGGATGGTTAAATCCTCCAAATCAGCTACTTTCAAATCAGCGGTGGATCTAGCTCTCTCACTGAATGAGGATGAAATGAGATTGAGGGCAATTAAATCTGAGGTTGATGGAAAAAGGAAACGAGAGGATAACTGTTTCCGAGACCCAAAGAAAGGAATGTTCGGTTCAAACAAGAGTCAACCTAGGTCCAGAGATGATAGGACCAAATGCAAGACATGTGGGAAGAGATATCGGGGAGAATGTCGGTCAGAACAACAACAAAGACCGTATGGCATCTATAAGAAGACTGGCCACAAGACTCATCAATGTAAGGAAATTAAGAATGCTGTTTGCTTTGAGTATGGCGAGAAAGGCCACATTAGAACCAGCTGTACTAAGCTTACAATAGGTGGAAGCTCTGAGACTGGAGAATTAAAGAATCGAATGTTCGAGCTTTCCAGTTGACTACAAAGGAGGCGGTGAAAGGCACAAATGTTATAATAGGTGCGTTTCTTGTTAATAACATATTTGCACGTGTCTTATTTGATTCTAGAGCTGATAAGAGTTTTGTGGATTATAAGTTTAGTAAACTATTAAATCTACCCTTAAGAATTATAGATCATTCATATGAAGTAGAAATGGCCGATGGCACTATAGAGATAACGTCTAAGATTCTAGAGGGATGCGATATATCCATCAAGAATCAATCCATTCCTATAAATCTTTTACCTATGACTTTTGCGGGATTCGATATAGTTTTAGGCATGGACTGGCTAACCAATGATCATGCTTACATTGCCTGCGATAAAAACCTAATCGAGACTGAATCCCCATCTGGCGAGACACTTACCGTTCATGGAGATCGACACTACGGGTTGTCTGAGAATGCATCACTGCTTAAGGCATCCAAGTGTCTGAAAAGTTGATGTGTCATTTACATGGCACATGTGAAAAGATACACCAAAGCCCAAGATAGAAGATATACCAGTCATTTCTGAATACCCTGATGTGTTCCCAGAAGATTTACCAAGATTAACCCCTAGATAGATATGTCAAATTCAGAATTGACATTTTGCCTAGGTCAGCTCCTATAGCTAGAGCCCCATACCATTTGGCGCCAACCGAGATGAAGGAATTAAAGGCGCAATTTGAAGAACTATTAGAAAGGTTTATTCAGCCAAATTCATCCCTTGGGGAGCTCCTATCTTATTTGTCAAAAAAGAAAGACGGTTCAATGCGAATGTGTATTAATTACCGTGAGCTGAACAAAATAGCGATCAAGAATCGTTATACCTTGCCTAGAATTGATGACTTGTTCAATCAATTGCAAGGAGCAAGTTTCTTTTCTAAGATCAATCTTCAGTCCGGTTATCATCAACTGAAGGTTAGGAGTGAAGATGTTCCAAAGACTACCTTCTGAACAAGGTATGATTATTATGAGTTCTTGGTTATGCCATTCGGACTCACTAATGCACTAGTAGCTTTCATGAATCTCATGAAGAGAGTCTGCAAACCTTATCTGGATAAGACTGTCATTGTCTTTATAGACGGAATACTTATCTACTCTCGCAATAAAGATGATCACGAGAAACATATTAGATGTATTCTTGAATTGCTAAAGAGAGAGAAGCTTTATGCGAAATTCTCTAAGTGCGAGTTTTTGCTTAGAGAAGTCTAATTCTTAGGACATGTTTTAGTGTACCTGGAATCCAAGTGGACCCAGCAAAGATATAAGCAATTATGAATTGGGAAGCACCCAAGACTCCTTCTGAAATCCGTAGTTTTCTAGGATTGGCTGGCTATTATAGAAGATTCATTGAGAACTTCTCGAGAATAGCCACTCCTTTAACTGAGTCGTAAGAATGCTAAATTTGATTTAGGGCCAAAGCAGAAAGAATCCTTTGAGATTCTAAAAGAGAAATTGAGTAATGCCCATGTGTTATCATTACCCGAACGAATTGAAGACTTCGTGGTCTAATGGAATGCTTTGCACACAGGATTAGGTTGCGTGTTAATGCAAAGAGGCAAGGTGATTGCTTATGCATCACGAAAACTCAAGATGCATGAAAAGAACTAGACCACCCATGATTTAGAATTGGATGCAATAGTATTCGCATTGAAGTTATCTATACGATATAAAATGTATTATATACATAGATCATAAAAGCCTCCAACACATATTTAATTAGAAAAATTTAAATATGCGGCAATGCCATTCGATGAAAATGTTCAATGATTATGAATGTGAGATTCGTTATCATCCTAGCAAGGCAAATGTCATTGCTAACGCCTTGAGCCGTAAAGGAAGAATCAAACCATTAGGATTCATGCTAAAAGGATTGAACTGCGAACTACTTTAAATGAGAAACTGCTCGAAGTTCAGAAACAAGCCTTATTAAAAGCGAATGCTCCTAATGAAGGATTTGGTAGAACTATTGATCAATTAACACTTGGAAATGACGGAATTTTGAAATTTAATGATAGAATATGGGTTCCTATCTTTGGAGGACTTAAAGATCTGATTCTCCAAGAATTACATAACTCAAAATATTCGGTACATCCTGGAGAAGATAAAATGTACCAGGATTTGAAGAAGATTTTTTGGTGGATGGGCATGAAGAAGTCCATAGCCACCTATGTGGCTAAATGTCCGACGTGTTCACAAGTAAAAGTTGAACATCAGAAACCGTCAGGTTTGCTACAACAACTTGAAATACCCACATGGAAGTGGGAAATGGTAACTAAGGATTTGATTACCAAGTCACCTAAAACCAAATGTGACAATGACATGATATAGGTGATGGTTGACAGACCGACTAAGTCAACCCACTTTCTTCCAATTAAGGAGACTTTTAGTTCAGACAAATTGGCCAAATTATACATGGACAATATTATGTCCTTTCATTGAGTGCCAGTGTCCATAGTATCCAATAGAGATACTAGATATACATCGTATTTTTGGAAAAGTTTCCAACAAGCTCTAGGCATACGTTTAAATTTCAGTACGCCTTACCATCCACAGATTGATGGTCAAAGTGAGCGTGTAATTCAAACATTGGAAGACATGCTGAGAGCATGTGTCATTGATTTAGGTGGTAGTTGGGATGATCACCTACCACTAATTAAATTCTCCTACAATAATAGCTATCATACAAGTATAGAGGCTGCTCCATTTGAGGCTTTATACAAGAGAAAATGTAGAACGCCCGTATGTTGGGCAAAAGTTGGAGAGGGCCAACTATCTGGGCCTAAGATAGTCCTTAAGACTACGGATAAGATTATACAAATCCATGATAGGCTCAAAGCTGCCCGTGATAGGCGGAAAAGTTATGCTGATAAAAGGTGAAAACCTCTTAAATTCCAAATCGGAGATAAAGTATTATTAAAGGTATCACCTTGGAAAGGTGTGATATGTGACAACCTGACATTTCGAGGTAAAAACCGTTGGTTTTGCTTTTATAAATTATATGTATTTTAAGAAGGTTACCGAACGAACTTGTGTGACGAATTAGTTATACATATCTAAATTATGGCATGACCCGATACTTATAAGGTCCCGAACCATACCGCATATAGTATATACTTGCATCACTAATCTAAATATACACTTATGTTACTTGTGTGTGCGTAAAAAAATATAATAATGAGTATACTAGTAAACAAATAGCTGCCACCATAATCTTTCCTCCCTTTGTGCGTTTCAAAATGGCAGCCCACATTTTTCTTTTCTTTTAGTTCGCCCCAGCTAACAAACCCACAAAAAAACCCAGCCCAATATTCACCTCGACCCATTTCCTCTAACCGACACACCAACCTCTTATTATTCTTGTACGTATAGTGCATGATATATCTTCAAGGGTATTATTTTCACCAAGCCTAACCTCCCTACTGTTGGCTTGCGGAAACCATCATCAATCTTCCCACTCTAAATCTTTTAACTTACGGCAGCCACCACCACTCTTTTTCCAGCCAAAACGCAGCCTCCAAATCGCCGGTAAGACCCTTGACCTCGTTCGTAACTCTTTAAACTAACACTTTCATCGTGGTCCCTACGTCACGGTTTCGGTTCGAGTTGTTAGTTCATGTGTGCGTGGTATGATGCTTACATATATATATGTTTTTGCGAACTTAATTTAATGGGTGTTATATGTATGCGTATATATATGCATAACTGTAGACAAGAATCGTATGAAAATTATGTATGTAATGTTAGGCATGAACGTGATCATATGAACTAGTAACCCGAACTTGTTGAGCTGAATGTACTTGTAAACATAACCGTAGATACTTGAATGAGTGTGGACACGAAACGCGTTGACGACGTCGAATATATATCTGATCCGTGAATGTGTATATACATGTCTTTGGTTGAGCGATTACATCCAACTGTGATCCGTGAATATATATATGTCTTTGGTAAATGATTAATTATATACATAAGAGTGTTTGTATACTTGACTGTGTGCATATGAGACCAGGTTCAATGTCGTCATTAACTCATGAGACTTGTAAGTGAAGCTGTATGATAGGTGCAGCCGTGCAGGCATAGTTGTGCATGCATGTAAATGTTAGTGAACATGGAATCGATGCTATGTACATGGTTGTATAGCTGAGAAGTGTGACAATTGGCAAAATTCCGGTAATTCTGTACAACTTGAACAACTATTACATTGTTATTTACCCCACAACTTGACTTAAATTATAGTTTTTAAGTCTTAAAAGTCTAGAAATTCAACAAAATCATAGTTAGGTATGATAATGAATTCGTCACAATCATGAGCATATAAAACCATATCCTAAATGGATGACAAAGACGCAAACACGTAATAAATATCAGTACCGATTACGGTACAGTCTGATTTCCGAATTAAGACATAAGATATGTATGCACTATTATACCATAAAATTTTTTATTTAAAACACCAAATTGTCCAAGTCTGTAGCAAAATACAACATTTTGCAGCAAAATACAGCATTCCGCAGCACAAAACAGCAAATGTCCGAAAACCCAAAAATAAATATTTTTAGCTAAAGAATAATAACGGGTGTTAAAAATAGTATAAAACCCGTATATAAATCCTACTATTTAAGCTATACAACTTGTTCAGTAAAAACCTGACAACAAAGCCGGTACCGAAACTGAAATCAAAATGACAAATTTTTAGTCTGAAGAGCTAATTAATAAACAGGACAATAAAATTGTGCTAGAACTATTGTGTAAATAAAAATTTATAAGTAACACAATATATCAGTATTTCACCCGTTACAAGATCTGAACTAACTTTATCAACCGAACAACGAAACAATAAGACTAGTAAGTTATTTTAGCATGTTATAACATCACTTTAAAGTGTTGGGGCATTAATTTTTATAAAAACTTATATATAAAATTATTAAAGTTATAATAGTTTATAAAAATTACATATTATTTATAAAAAAATATAACCAACCCCCTCCCCCATACACCTCACGACAACATGGTGTCATCCACCATGCCACCAATCATTTATATTATGTGTTGGCTAATTTTAAAGATGATTAGTGTATTTTGTATTGTATGAACTAAAAACCAAATACACTTTCATTCTTCCATTTCAAAACACCACAACAACATTTTCCTTTCCTTTTTCTTCAAAAAAATCGGCTAAGGCATCATCATCTTCATCTTCAATTTTTTTTAAACCAAACATAAGAACTTCAAACATGCATGAAGATCCAAGGAAGATCTAAGGAGTTTGTAAGGATTAGGAGCTCATTTTGGAAGCTTAGAACTCTTGATCAACACTTTTTCTTCATCTTTTTACCATCATTTTGATCATCCCTGATCCTTAACCTAATCTTATACTTTATATTTTATAAAAATGCACAAGATCATCTTAAAATATATTTAAAAATCTACTTGAAAAACACTAATAAAACTATAATCACTAACATAATTTTGTGATGTTCTTGATGATTATGGATGATCTTGAATTTGTCATAAACTAGTAAACATGAATCTTGCAATTTTATGAATAAAAAGATTATCTAAACACATGCATGTTTAGATTAGCAAGATTCACTAACAAAAATAGTCATGATCATGATTTTATATTTTAAAGATGATCATACAAATTATAGATTATTAAATAAAAGTTATGATTTAGAAATTTTGTTAAAAAGTGATAATAAAGTTTCTATTTTAAGAAAGTTTAAAAGTATAACAAGTTCATAACTTTTGTTAATACATTTGTTAATATATGTGATTTGATGATGATTTGAGTTAGAAAAATGATTTAAAACATGTTTATATAAACATGGAAAAACTTATATTTTATAGGAAACTATGACAAAATTTTTAAAAAAATTAATCTTGATTAAGATGTAATTAAACTAAAGATTTTGTTATTAAAAGTGATTAGGAACTTTAATATTGTTTAAACAAAAGTTTGGGTGAAAAAGTTTAAGATATAATTAATTAAGTTTTTCTTAAACTAAAAAGGAGATAAATATATATTTTTGATAAAAATAAATCACCTAATATGTGTACCTATATTTACTAGGATTTATAAAAATTAACTTATAACTAATAGTTTTTACAAATAAATTTTTATAAGTTATAACAATTACGAATAAATATTTTAGAAACTTGGGTTAAGCCCAACTAAGCTAATTTTTTGGACTAAACCCATTTTCATAAAAATTATATTAGACTAAAACCATTTTTTATAAAATATATGGACTAGCCCATTTATATAAAATAATTTAGGCTAGGCTCATTGTTATAAAATTAACTTTGGGCTAAGCCCACTTTTCTAAAATTACATGGGCTAGACCCACTTATATAAAAATTAACTTTGGGCCAAGCCCACTTTTATAAAAATTAATTGGGCTAATCCATTTCTATAAAAACTAACTTTGGGCTAAGCTCACTTTTATAAAACTAAACTTGGGCTAATCCCATTTTATAAACTATTTTAGGCTAGGCCCACTCTTTTATTATTAAATTGGGCTAGGCCCACATATATGAAATGGATTGGGCTAGGCCCATACTTACAAAACCTATTGGGCTAGGCCCATATGTAATAAACTTTTAGATTCAATTTACAATTAAATTATGGGCTAGACCCATTTACATGTAATCAATCTAGAATATATATGAAAGAAACATATATATATATATATATATATATATATATATATATATATATATATAATATATATATATATATATATATATATATCAACAAAGAAAAACCAACAATTACAAGTATGAAATTCAAGATAAAATACTTGTACGAAAAACGAAAGATAACCTAAGTGTCTAATAGATTAGAACACTTGTAGGTCGAGAAACGAACAAAGTATCAAGAATCGAATAGAGATTTGCACGAAACTCAAATCTGTGAGTTCATGTTCCCCTTTTAATTTAACGTTTTTATGGTTTTTAAACGTGCGGGGATGTATACATGTTACATTTAATATAGCTGGGAAAATGAAAATATTTAGATCACATGTGAATAAGGCTCAAGCATTATGACCATTAATGAATAACAAGTACCGAGGAACAAGGGGATAGATCTATTGGGTTTGGGCGAGCCCCACTCTAATATGGCAATAATAACAGATCGTATTAGAGTGTTTTTTTTGTCTAAAACGAGTGTCTCTGACACAAAATAAATCGTCAAGGTTTGGTTGCCACCTTATTTGGCATAGAGGTTAGTGTCTTTGCAACAAACTAATGATCTTACAAGTTTCATTAAGCTATATTAAGCGAATTTATTATTTCAAATGTTTTTAAAGATTCATTTGATACAAAACATGAATTCACCAACTTTTGTTGACGTTTTTATCAAAATTAACATGTATTACAGGAAACTAGTGGATGGCCTTCAGGAAAATCTTGTTCGTATGTTGTGAAGTCAAGACGTTATATTTCATCCAGACTTTTGTTGTTATGTTTTATAAACTTATGTTCAAATTTTAAGTAATGTTGTTAAACTTGTGGTACGTTTTAAAAACAAAAGTTTGTATGTGAATTATGGTTAAATAAAAAGTATGAATGAATATTTTGTAATGTTTTATGATTGTCGTTTACTTGGTTGAATGCAACGATTGCTGCTCTGGCCACACCTCGCGACACGCTTCCGCTACATCGAAAATTGGGGTGTGACAAGAAGACGTGAGGTGCATGGAGCACAGGTGCGCGATGCTCCTTATGAACGACGTATAGGAACATTAGTAGTTTTACTTATGTGATTACAGTTGTACTTGGTTGAATGTGTATTGTATGAAAATAAAGCTACCAAACTGAATGTATGTATTCATATGTGAGCGATGTACGTATGTGTGTAGTTGTGTTAATATGGGGCATATGATGATGGTTTTGGGAAGGGATTATAATGTGTTTAGAATCGTAGCATGACATATATGTATAAGCTGCCTTGGTCGAAATGTGTGAGATGATGATTTGGATGGAATCTTGTATGGTATAAGTAGTTAATGTGATATTACGTATAGCTGCATCAATTTAATTTCGAGTAGGACGCACATGGTTTAAATGTTGGTTTCATGGGGTGGTATGCAATGCATTAATGATAAGTTTGTTCATGACGTGATCAATGTGGATATATATTTATATATGTATACTCGATGTTAGGTGATGAATTGAGAATTCGAGGGAGCATGTAAATACTTGAGTGTGCAAAGTGTACGAATGTGCTAGTAGTTTAGGTGATAAAGCTTAGTGTGATGTTTTAAAGTTCTCGACACCGAAACCAAGACAACCGCGTGAAACTAGGCGATGGCATTTAATTAATATAACTAATAACAAACTGTCATAGAGGCTTCTACACTCGATTTATTTCTTTGTTGAGCACCTTAAGGTGAGTTCACGGTCCCTACATTTAAACATTTTGAAACCTAGGGAAGGTAACACGAGCACATTACGGTAATGTAACGCCTACCCATTATAAGATTACAATGCTTTTATTTAATAGAATATTGTTATATTGTTATTGTCACAAATTAGCATTATCACATAAAGTCCTTGTAAACCTCGGCCGTTAGTATTGAGATTAATAGCGGGGGAATTTTGAGTAGTACTACTGGGCCCGACAAGCCTCACCCAAACTAGTCACGCTACCTAGATCGACAATGGTCACCAGGTGTAGAATTAGCCTAATACACCGCCATGGTCAATGATAGACCTGGCAAACAAAGGTAACAACTGTCAGCTTCAGTTTCGAACTTTTTCGTGATATAACACGGGTAAGCTACCTATAAATATAACAATAATATATTAAATACTAAATACTACTATTCGGGTTGAATAGTGGAAACTTGTGTAAACGAAACATGTTATAAGTGTGAACTGAATATGAGAACTCACTCATCTCAGTTGACTGATGCTTGTTTCTTTCGTTTCCCCCCCAAGTCGCTAAGGTACTTGTGACGATTAGGTGCACTGCATGGTGTTGAAAACATTTTCATCTCGTGAATGTTGCATTTTCATATTTATTTACCGTTTGATTGGGCGTTTGTTTTGACGCACGTTTTGACTTTAAATTTGTTACGTTTCCGCATGACTTTTGAACTATTGGTTATTTGGTAAAACTATTTTCTCATATAGAGGTCATTTGATATGACTGGTGTCTAGATCCTGGTTTGTCACATGCCTCGTGGTAAAACTTCGCAAGTGGATTTTTGAGGGTGTGATATGATGAGATTTGGAAAGAAGGGCAAGTTGAGCGTAGGATATATCAGACAATTCGAGATAATCGAATGTGTCGGTTCTGTAGCTTATAGGCTTAAGCTACCTGAGGAATTAAGTGCAATCATGATGTGTTGGATATTTCAAATCTAAAGAAATGCCTCGCTGATGAGTAGCTAGCTATGCGCACCATGATGTGAAAATTTATGAAAACCTAAGGTTTATTGAAAATCCCATATCGACTGAGGATCAATAGGTTAAAAAGCTCCGAAAGAAATTAATCCCTATCGTGAAAGTCAAATGAGATTCCCGCTGTGGCTCAAAATTTACATGGACGGTTGAATCAAATATGAGACAAAAGTACCCCTATCTATTTGAATAAAATCTCAAGGATGAAATTTATTTTAAGGGGTTAGGGTGTAACACCTCGGAAAATTATATTGAATTATATGGCAACACGTGTCCGGAAACTCTCAAATATTCCAGATTTTTATTGGACAAGAGGGATAAATATATCAAGAATGGAAGATGGAAAATAGTTGAGGGATCAAAATATTGAAAATATGCCAAAAATCACCTTTTGGAGGACCCTTATGGACCACAAAGATTAAGCCTTACGGTCTGTAACGCATTTAAAAGACTGTGGGCGCTGAAGGTCCTTACGGACCGTAAGCTACCCCTTATGGCGTATGGTGTCTGCAGAATAGTAGTTTACAACTGTTGTCCTTTGCCACCTCTCTTGTGAATTGCCATCTTTCACCTACTTCTTCCACCTATGTGGACACTAATCAGCTCCATTTCTTGAGACTTTTGCAAGTATAAATAGGCCTCATTTTCATCAATTCCAACTTGCACCTTCAATCTTTCCTTTTCTCTATCAATTGGAGTAGTTTCTGGACCAAGAAGCATTCTTATATGAAGTCTAATCTTCATCTGGAATACTTGTAATTGTTCTCCGCAGTTCTCTTTTCATTATTAGGCTAGTTATTAGCCGAAAGTCAAGCAAATGGAGTTGTGCTTTGACTTTCGGTTCTGACCATTTTGGTCAAGTCAAAGTTCGAATCGAACTATGCAACGTTATCGTAATATTGAAGGTGTTAATCTCTTGTGAGTACACCCTCTGAAGATCACTTAAGTAGGTGAAATGACGAGTTAAATTTATATAAAATAAGAGTCAAAACCTAGATTTATACAAATTACGCTAAATGATCTTTTAAATATCAAAACTCAAAGTTTTAACTTTATAACAGTTTATATAACATCTTAGAACATGTTTAATCATGTCCAACTCGTCATTTCATGTTTAGAGCCCGTTTCATAGTCGAAAGTCAAATAATTTGACTTCTACTTTGATTTTCGAGTTTAACCCGTTTGGTCAAGTTTAGAGCATGAATAAGGGTTATTATATGACCATATTAATGTAGGTAATAACCCTCTGAGGTATATCTTCTGGTCATGTCAATTGGTAGGTCTAATGATAAAGTCCATATAATATAAATTAAAATGCCCGAAATGCCCTTATGGGCATAAAAATGGTTTTAAAAATCAATGAAACATACGATCTGAGTTTGAAACTGATTATATAACATAATGAATTATATTTAGCATAATGAATTATATTTAGCATAATGGACTTGTCATAAGCCTATTTGACCACCCGACACCGCATATGTGAGTATAACTAACTTAAATAGCATAAAATATATATAATAGCCCAATCGGGACAAAACCTTTCAAATTCAGTTCTAATCAGAATGTTTGGTTATTAAACCCATCTTACACTCGGGAGGTATAAACGATATTCCATCCGGTCAATTCTTAATCTAGCGAACCAAGCGTATCTATTAAGTTAACCGATCAAAGTCAATGACTTATAAACGACTCATTAACGTTCTAACAAATCATATTTTTATTCATTCCAGATTAGAAGCCTCTAGTAAATTGCGCCTAAGTTTACGTTGTTTTGAATTACGGTTGTGCTTAACATTGATATTATAAAGATTAGCACAGATAAATACTCTTAGCCTAAAGGCTTGGGATATGGTACTAGCCATTTGGTCGGGTATTGCAAAAGGGCGAATGATGTCATAGAAACGCAAATAACCTATTTTAATCCATTTTGGTTGAAAACTTAAATACTTGGGGGTTAATACGACGGTATCCTCGATATCTCGACTCATTTAATTACAAGTTGCCTGACCTAAGTGCGAGGTGTAGGCATACACCTGAGAGACGCTAATGCTATATATTTATATGATATTGAAAATGTGGTGTGTCGATTAATCATGTACCGGCATATGATTTCCAGTCCCAGACTGTATTGATAGCAAGTAAAACTGGTAACAAGAGATATAGTTTGTCCCAAGTTATTTGAAATGATACAACAAATGGTATCAAATAAACCTTTGAAAAGATTTTTAAAAGAGTCGGTTAATTGTATTTACCAGTTAAAACTGACGTATTTTCAACGACTAAGCACATGTTAATTAGCAAATTCGGAATAGGCTAGAGCGGCTTGGTCTAGACATATTGGATTTTGCAACTCCACGCAAAAGACCTTATTAGTCTAAAGTCGCATATTATATTCGATCCACATGTGGATATTCGAACGAACAACTTGTATAAATTTTATATTTAACTTCAAGATTTTATTTTATTTTATTTACTTTATATTTCATCTACCGCTGTGTATTGTGAAAACTGATATCAATCGTCACGCATAAACCTCAAGTCCGAGCCCATCAGAAAATCATGGTGTTACAGATGCTGAGCCTTAGACCACAAAGACCTGCCATTGATTGGAATATCTTAAATGAATAAACCAATTTCCACCTATCCATTGTGTATACATGTTGAGCCCAACTTTCCAAAGCCCCCACACTTCCCTAATTAGTAACCATCACCCAAATTTAAGCCACATCATGTCTGTTGGGCATACATATGAACCATCATCCAATTGATAATCTTAACAAGTTTCCACTAAAAACCAAGTTCAAATGCATACATGTCATTTCCCACCTATTGCAACTACAAATGTAAAGGTGGAATCTTTGACAACCACAAATGGGACTTCTTGGTGAATAACTTCAACTCATTCATTGCAATTAATAGTTGAAGAATTGTTGTTGCTGCTACACACTTCTATAACGTATCCTTGTAAAGCTTACTCTATAGCTTTCCCTTATATTTTCATGAATGTGCCTAAGATAGTATATGTGCTCAGCACAAGGAAACAACCTTGTAATAACAGAAATAATTCCCTATTCAACACATAGAAATAAATGCCAAATAACCCATCTAATGATTAATAATTTTATTACACAAAATGTCACAAAAATCATACCTTATCATATTACTGATGAAAGTAAAATTTGAGTTCTTTTCTAGACCAAGATCCTCACCCAAGAGCTCTAGAAACCTAGTCTATGAGCTTAGGTTTCTGACTCCACAATTACATAACAAACATGGTACAGTCCGTTGTTGCAGTTAATACCTACTACACTTAGAATCTAACATGGGAATGTGTCTTTCATGAACGCACTATCTAGACTTAAAGAAATCCCTCCCTAATGCCTTGAAGCCCTGTTTAAAAATTGCCAAACAATATCTTTTGAATTGTCTGGTTTGAGTCCTAGGATATGTTCATGGTTCAACATCAATCCTAACATTGCTACCTGGATTTTTATCTAGTAGTTTACTAACATAATCCCCGAGCAAAGAATATTATCCTATGTAGTCCCCTTCAACATATTTCTTAGCTATAACTTTAGCCCTATATGCTTTCATCCTAGAATTCCCAACTTCATACTTTCTTTGAATTGCTCCAGAACTGCCTTCACAGGGATATTAAGATTCCTTTAATCTATTCTAACATTTGTTGAGATAGGAAAATTGATGTACAAGTATAAACTTTACTTGTTTGAAGGCATGTATTGTTGGTGATTAAAGTCTTGACCAACCAAGTTTTAGAATTTTTACTTTGTAATTAACACTTAAGGACGTTGATGCTGATGGGGATTTGTCATTTTCCCCTTCCCACCCACATTTATGTCTAGTCCCTTTTTTCTTAGCCTTTTTTATGGAACTTGCTCCTTTACTTTTACATTGTCTCAAATCACCCCCTTTACCTTTAGTTTTGTCAAAGTTTCCCACCTTTTCTTTACCTTTGTTATGTTTACTTTTTTGCTTGGATAGCAATATGCATCCCATTGTCATCAACTTCAAAGTCTGGCTTCGAACCTTAACAAACTTCCCTTACCCTTGTGTGATCAAATTTAAGAATTTTAATTACTCTTCTGGTTTCAACAACATTTTTCTTTATTAACTTCTTAGCTTCCT
This sequence comes from Scalesia atractyloides, assembly GCA_947069175.1. Classification (NCBI taxonomy): domain Eukaryota; kingdom Viridiplantae; phylum Streptophyta; class Magnoliopsida; order Asterales; family Asteraceae; genus Scalesia; species Scalesia atractyloides. The sequence goes on from CAMTDV010000008.1 coordinate 76,251,261, forward strand.
ACTTTCTTCCAAATAACTAATATGGGTAAAAATTAGCCATGTCTTCATTTACCTTTATAAGTTTATGTAAATGTTATCTCCTTATGAATGTCTCATGCACATCAAATTTAGACCCACTTTCAAACATCTCATTGTCTAAAACATCACCATCCAAATCTGCTTGAACAGTTGGGTGATCATTGAGATTGTCCTCCACATCTCAATCTATATTCATCCTATAAGCGAACATGCCTACTTCATGGTCAATCATAATATTGTCATCATCCACAATATATTCACTTTCATCAATACCCTCACTTCCACCACACACCTCATTTTCATCATTTTCTACCATAGCCTCTTCAACTTGCTTTTCACCAAAATGTATGCCACTATCCTGATAATCATGTGATAACATGTGTTCAACATTGTCAAACCCTACTAGATTGACCAACACCTATCTCCTGATTACCATATCTAACCCCATTAGATTTACCATCATCTAGATTTAGCTTTAAAGGCACAAGAGCATATGGTCAAAGTGTCACACCTGCTAAAATCAGAGTTGGTGTTCATCTGACTGGTATTTTCATTGCATAGCAGAAGTATTTAATGCTAAGACTTCTAGAAAGTGAACGCCTGCTAAGTACTCGAATCCCCATGGGTTCTCCTATTCCAACCGTGCCATAGTTCGAAATCATAACCTGAGAAAGAATATGCGAAAAATCAACGTAAAGTTGGCGAGTTCATAGTTGTTTAAAAAAGATTGAAAATAAATCCTTTTGATAATCGGTTTAATAATGTTGAGAAAATGTAATAAAACCATTTTCCTCGGCATGTCATTTGAAAACTTTGTACTTTTAAAACTTGTTTATCCGTCAATGTCTGCGTACGATAAAGACAACATGTCCGCATGAGCCCATAACCAACCCCGTGCTAGAAAGTGCCCCGCGAAACCGTTTACTCAAGACGGTAGACTAGTAGGCGGTTATAGTTCCGTTATGTAGCGAGTACTTCACTGTGGTACGTTTTAAAGACCCTACGACCCTTATAGTTGAGTAGAGGACAACCTAGTCCTTGTGTTTGTATGTAGGACAACCCAGTTCCATTAGTTGTATGTATTACAATCCAGTCCTATGTTTAGATGTAGGGCAACCCAATCCTTATGTTTAGATGTAGGACAATCCAGCCCCTAATTGTAGCTAGAACAATCCTGTCACTAGTCATGATACTCATGCATGTTTCGAAAAACGCGTATGTTTTGTAAAAAATGGTATGTTTAGCATAAACCTTTCATAAACCATTGTGTTAGTTGAAACTTGTTAATGGTAGGGTTTAGAAAAAAAAAAGTGAAATTTTCCGTTCATCGAAGTATTGCATGCTTTTGCAAAACTTGCAAGTCTTTCCACCCCCGATAACATTTATAAAAATGTAAAACAGTAAAAAGTGGGGTTATGAACTCACCTCGATATCCAGTGCAAAGCTATCATAATATGGTTCCAAATGTCGTTTCCAAAACGTAACTCGCTAGCATGCAATCTATAACATTCTGAAACTCCTGTCGACCCGTTGACCAAGTTTGACTGCGTTGGCCCATTTGACCGGGTTTGATCTGAACACCAAAACTGACCGAAACTACCCGTTGACTACTGTTGACCTGTGTTGACCCGGGTTTGACCAAGTTGAGTGCGTTGATCGGGTAAACCGAGTTGAACCAGAACTTAACATTGTTAACCCAAACCCGATCCCAAACCCGAACCGTCACCGCCATGGCTCCGGCAGCCACCGCCGCCATCGACCTCCACCGCTGCCATCACCCCAACCGCCATTCCGTTACAAACACCACTGTCACCCGCTGCTTACTGTTGCCGTCGCTAACCACCTCTCGTATCCACCGTCTCTCGGTCACAACCACCCGTGAAACAACAACCAAACTGGCCGGAAGACGTGGATCTACAAAGATCTGAGAAAGAAAATGAAAGAGACTAGGGCTTACCAGAGTGTAACTAGTGAACCACGACTGTCGTAGTCAAAACCGCCACTTCCGTCACTCGAATGGAAAAACAGAGGCCGGATTCATGTTCAGAGGGTCCTGTTTAGGGGGGGAGGGTACACCATCGTTCCGCCGGAAAATCCCATCATTGCCGCCGCCGGAAACCCTTGCTGGAACATCGTATGCCGCCGTAACACCACCATGCACCGTCGCCGACTCCACCTGCCGGAGTCTGGTCACCGGTTTGTAGAAAGAGAGGGGGGAGAGAGAGAGAGAGTAGAGGTGTTGTGTGGCTAGGGTTTGAAAAATGAGGGAAGTGAGGCTTAAGGATGCTTATATACTTAGGGTTTTAGGTGTGTTGGGCCCAAGGCCTATTAGCCCGGTTCTAGTGTTTGTGGGGCCAAATGCGTCTACGAGGCCCGTTTTCGTACCCGAACTTTGTGTGATGTCGTAAAATGTCATTTTAGGATCAATTATATGTAAAATCATGTCAGTAATTGATATTAGTCGCGTACGTTCACCGATTGCGTTAAAATCGCGTAAAATGTTTCGGTGGTCGTTTCTAGTCCGTTTTTCGATCCGATTTCGACTGTGACTATCAGAATTTAATTACGAAGCTAAATATGTCATAATTTTTCAGTTTTTAAGGTAATACACAAGTCCGATGCTTCCATTTCCTTGTCAGTGCGTTCCTACGTCCCGTTTTTTGTTCACGTATGCGTTTGTGACGTTCGAAAGCATGATAATTTAGCATAACCAATTCATGTGTTTAAATTATAAGAGCATTCACATCACTTCCCCTAGCTTCATTCCTATAATTACACTAAAAGTCACTACATTTTCTCTTTCCTTTCAATTAAATAATACTTTTTTCTACCTTTATCATCACATTTTCTCTACCCTCCACTCACAACCACTTTTAAAAAATATTAAAAAATTATAGGGGTGAATAGTGTCTCCCAAATTTACGGATGAATAGTAACATTTTGTTTTTCCTCCACTCACAACCCCTCATAACCACTTTTCATATATGAACTCTCTCACATAAAAATAGGGTAAGCGATGTGAATGCTCTAAGTATAAACTCGTATTTTTTTTGGCGTTGTCGATATTTCATCCGGTATCAGTTCGTTGTCGTTTAACGCTTGTCAGGTTTCCCGCAAACCACCTTTCGCGTACTGTAAAGCTGAATAAGCGTTCCTAGGCATACCAAAAGCCTGTGTAAATTAATTTGTGTCTTAAAACACTATTTTTAATTGTCTTAACGGTTGTTATTCGCATAATTATAAACCGAAAATTACCGATTGTCACACCAAGTTCATCAGTCTCCTCTATAGTAATTGGTTTACTTAGTTGGTGAAAAAAGTTCCTTAGTGATTTTCATCCCATGTGTGATATAAACATTAATGATCTTATTTCCTTCCACACATTGAGCCAAGTTCAGGAAATCTTGGTCATTACTTAGGTGTTCAAGACCATTGTCTAAGTTTTTTTTTTCTTTTTTTTTTTTCAGAATCCGGTAATACATTGATTCGTTGTCGTTATAGCCTAACATATCCAACATGATATCAACCTCATGAACTGACAATATATCTATGTCTATAAAATCCACAAAATCTATCTTAGTTTCGACATAAGGTACAACCTAGAGGTAATATTAACTTGCCACCATGATGCATGCATATGATGGATAGATTAGGAAACTCATCTGCAAAATTTCAAAACTTAATGAAGTTAATCAAATGTCAAGATTACTAGCTATATAACTCTAAAACCCAAAAAGTAGGATTGAGAATCTGAGCAAAGGTGTAACACTACCATATAGATTAACAACTTCAAGATTGTCAAGTCTTTATGAAGAATGTACCGGCCCTCTTGTTTAGACATTGTGGCAAAACCTTAGATTCCCAAACCATAAGGATGAAGATGATGCACTTGAAAAGGATAAGGGCTTTGGGTCGGTATATATTGAGGGAAAATGGAAAGGGTGTGGGAAATGACTGATATACCCTCATGTGACCTTCACGTGATGAGTTTTAACATTAATAATAAACTTAGTGCGAAATGGCATAATTTGTAACATTTTAAAACATTAAGTACAAAAGTTCAACAATTTTAAAGGCAAGAGACACCGCCTGAAATTTGGTATAAATATAAAGGACATACTTATAATTTACTCAAATTTTAATAAACATCTATAATTTGATTACTTACAACTAAATTGCCAATGAGGTTTCAAAGTGTACTCTTCTAGCAATTTCATTATCAACTCTAAGATGGAGGATACTAGTGGTTTTTCATCTTATGACAAAAGCAATTCATTGGCTACACATGATTGAGTAATGACACAAAACTTAAAAGATTAGTGAATAAAATCAAAAAAATGAACATGGCCTCACACCAAGTCTAAAATTCTAGGCTTATTAACTTAATTATAGCCATTTCTTATTTTCGAGAAAACAAATTCCAATAAAACCCACAATAGTGAACAACCAACTCTTTCAACAAACCATACACAAACAACGATCTTCTATATATGTAATTCAAGGAGGTTGGCATTGTCCTGACAAATCAAACCAAAACAAATTAGAATCTGACAAATCACACGATCACACATATCCTAACAAATTAAACAAATTACAGCACTACAAAGCTATTACTCGCAATCAAAAATAATCTACAAATACATGTTACATACACACAATGTACACACATATTCAGTTAATCAAAACAGGTTACATACATACACAATACATAAACCCACACCACGTTATAACAAGTGAATTTGGGTCTATTGATTCTTGTTTGTGAATGCTATTAATCGTGGAACTTAATGCACCTTGAAATGTGTTTTGAGTTTGTTTTGGTTACACAACGCCGCACCGGGTCATAATAAGTCACTTTTGGGGCTACTAATCATTATATAATTGTGTGTGAATACTTACAACATTCTCGTTACATAAACCTACATCATGTAACAACAAGCCACTTGTTTACAGATCTTATAAGCAAATTACACACGTTATATTTCCAATTTTTAAACAAAAGTTGCACTACATTTCTAGAAATTATCCCTTGATCTCTAAATGTGTGCTACACTTGTGCTTATGGCTAGACCCAGACACCACATGGAAAATAGTCCCTAATATTTATTTTTGAGCCCACAAGCCCTATTTACCAATGTGGAAAACACAAACAAACAAAAAACTTTTATATGGGGGCACATGGTACACCAACTCCTAGTACCAACTTATTTTTTTATGCTATGAATATCGTAGATAACACAACAATGATGGAGTGTTTATATTCTAAGACCACAAATACTGTATACACGCTAACAATGATCTAGCAACTCTTCCCGCAAACCACACCCAAAGCCATATTTGAAATAGAGGGAGGCTGCCAATGTTAAGCTTGAACTGAAATACTCAATGGTTAACCAACTAGGTGGTGAGGTTATTTATAAAAAGTTATAGCAATGGATTATCGACTTATGCGTTGTCGATAATGTGCCCACACTAATATAAGACCGAAAAGTCTGAGTTGGAATCTAATTAAAACCTTATTTACAATAACTACAAGGTATTACCGATAGGGATGTTGTTAGGAACGGGACCCACAACAACATAGGATTAAAATGTTTGATTGGAAATTCAATTTGAAATTTTATGCTCATAAGAGTAACGAATTACCGACATATTAGACTGTTGGTGAATTGTCCCCGCCAAAAGACAACTGAAAGTGACCGTTCCTTCCAAGTTACTCTTACTAATTCGTCAGCAATAGAGTGTTGGCCAAATTGTCAACATTTGTTTCCTCGGTATTTTTTCGGTGATTTCCGATGGATCACTAACATATATTTACAGTTTCTTACGATATGTTAATTTTTGCTGGAGATCTGTCGGTAGGTACCAAGGGATAGGGTTGTTCACGAACTGAGTCGAACCGAGCGAACCTTTACTCGTGTTTGGTTCGTTTACAAACCAAACCGAGCGGCTCATTTAAAACCGAGCTACAAATCAAGCGAGCATTTTCTGAGCAGTAAATATTTTGAGCGAGTGACAAACGAAGTTGGGCGACTTGGACAACCGTGTCGCCCGATTTAATTATGCTGAGAGAGATAGTGACAATGTAAGGTCCTAAGTTTTTATGTTTAAAAAAACAGGCACATTTCATGGCATAATATATTTCTTATGAATAACAATGTTGTGGTCGGCGAGGCGATGATCATATTGCACGAACAGTGATGTTGAGAGCAAGAGACGATTGACTTAGGGTAACAACATGAAACATTAAGGTGATGAGAAGACTGTTGTTTATCCGTTTAGAATTTAACTTTTAGATTTGATATTAATTTTTTATTGACGAGATTGAGCTAGTATGTATAGATATGGTTCTAAATTTGTATATAGTTGACCAAAATCTAATTAAGTGGTATACATACAACTATAAATTTAATTATATTGAAGTATATATGTATGTGGGTATATATATCGGTGTGTATACATGTATAATTATATTTGTGTATATACATGGTTATATATGTATGTGTATATGCATATGTATATGTATATGTGTATATATATGTATATATATATGTATATACTAACTAAAAATAATAATTCGAGTGGAGCGGAGGTCCGTTTAGCCATTTGCTCATGGCTTGTTTACAAATTGAACCAAGCAGAGCGGCTCGTTTACAACCGAGCGACAAATCGAACGAGTATTTTGCGAGCAATCTCTGAACGAGCGTCGAGCAAGCGACGAGCGGTTTGAACGACCCCAATGAATAATTGTCGTAGGTAAGTCCATCACTGATACTCATTTTTCTAGTAATTAATATATTTAAGGACTTATATAAAAGCTAGGTTATATTAAGCGTAATAGCTAATTTGTTTTTAAAAGTTTATGGTTATATTAATTAAGGGTATATTACCTTTTAAATTGGAGTCCCTAGAATGGTTCGCCTTTCAGGTTAGGTTATGTAGTTATGTTAAAATAACTATTAATATATATATGTATGAGTTTAAATGAGAAGAAAATTTTTTATGAGAATAAAAATAGTAAGTTTAACTAATAAAAAAGCTTCATTTAATATGTATTTATTGTTATTATGAAGGTATAGGAGTAACTTTACATAATTTATTAATTTAGTGTATTTCAATAAATTACAATAAATTAGCTACTTTAATTAAACTTATAACTCGTTTTCAAAATATACTCTTTTCAAACCAAGCCTAATCTGCGTATGTAGAATAAATCTCAATAGGTGTAATTTAAAATTTTATTGTGTAGGATTAAATATTTTTTTTTTACTAATTAAGTAGTCAAATAAAATACTTAATGAGATAAGAGAGCCTATTTAATACTAATACTCTAATAACCTGTATTTTTTTTCTTTTCACTTTAATTTTCTCTTCAAATAAACGTTCCCATGTACAGATTTATGTTTATTTACGTTTTCATTTCATGCTACAATACGAGTTCTTGGTGTCTTATTTTGCTATATTAGTCGTGGCTGATCAAAATTCTATTTTTCAATAATTACAGCTTTTATAGTTTTTTAATTAAATTTGCATATTATATATTGTATCATTGCATGGCCCTTAACTCTTTTCTTCTTCATTTTTAAACGAAACAAAACCATTTTTTATACTTTTAAAAGATATAGCATGACCAACTATATATGAATTTGATTATTATGGGAATAATTGTTAGTTCCATATCTTTTTTTGGATATTATAATATTTAAGGACTTACAATAGTTAAAACTTTTGACAAACGGGTTTTGATAGATTTATCCTTTTTTGGAGTGGATTTTCTTCTTCATTTTTAAACGAAACAAAACCATTTTTTATACTTTTAAAAGATATAGCATGACCAACTATATATGAATTTGATTATTATGGGAATAATTGTTAGTTCCATATCTTTTTTTGGATATTATAATATTTAAGGACTTACAATAGTTAAAACTTTTGACAAACGGGTTTTGATAGATTTATCCTTTTTTGGAGTGGTTCTAACTTCTAAGATATACATTTCTTGAAGTACATATGTGCTCAACGAATTTGGTCTCTTCTAACGGTTTGAATTTAACGTCCTACAATCTTTCTTGCACGTATTTTGTCACATAAAGAATAATTTCGGTTTTATAAGTAAAGTGTTTTATAATTGCTCAAAGTTCACTTAAAAACATTCTCAAGAAAATAAAAAAGGATAATCATGTAAAAACTAAAGCAAAAAACAAAGGGTAAATAGTTTGTTATTATTACTATATTTTGGTTAAAAAACAAAAAAAAAAAATTTATTCTTTCACAAAATGATGTTTGTCTTAATATTACCCTTTTCCCTACACCCTAGAAAATGAAAAGATTCTGTCATGTGACTCTTACCAAAGTAGCAACAAAATGGCAAATGTGTTACAGTTCTACAGAAAACACACTTGTTTTTTTTCTCTATAAACCATCAGAATAAACTGGTAAGCACTGCAAGTGTTATATCTTTGGTTCACTTAGACAGTATAGATATATATAACTTCTTTTCATATGAACTATAAAAATTTTAGTGAGTGTATATAATTTATAGAAAATTTATAACCTTGTTGGAACTAATGACCACACCAGAAACATATAGAGATAGTAAAATGTGTTGTTTAACGATGGATTTTCGGACACATGTTTAAGCTGATTGGTATAACCAAACCAACGCCAAGCATAATTATAAGGTTCTTTTTATTTTATAAAATTATATTGTGAATACTATTAGAACAATAATTAATTTTTCTGAATATATTTATATAGGTGATCATATTCATATAAATAACCATTGGGCTGCAATCGAATCATTTGAACCATTTGAACCATTTGACTTAGATGCATAGATACGTTAAGGGGCGAATGTATTATGAGAACATGTAAAACGAAATAACTTTTTTGATATTAATTAAAATTTAATAATAAAAGAAAGTGTTAGAAATGTAATTATTATTCACCTCTCCGAATATATAAAATAAAAATATATGAGCAACTTTTGTTACACATATAATTTACACACAGATAATTATATTATATACACATATGTTGTAAATGGTTAAAAATTTAAAAAGCGTAAGAGCAGATTGGTTAGTTTGTTTTTAATGCAGATAAACATACACATTTGTATGTGATGTAGCAACTAATGAATTTATATGATATGAAACAGATTTACAAAATTAAATGATTTAAGTTTTTTATTTTTGTTTTCGTAATATCTTAGTATTTTGTAATGAATTCACTTTATTTTTAGCACTTTTATTTTTGTTGATGTTTGGATTGCCCAGAAGAACCCTTTATCTTACATGGATAATGCCATATTTACATGTCGAGATAATGTTTTTGGAGCTGGGTATCAGTAGGACAGCCTCTTTATCTTTCATAGTATGATAGAGGAAATGTTGACCTCTATCTCAGCCTTTCTAGACCGTACCAATAATTTTTCTTTTTTCTATAACCGATATGATGGAGGAAATGTTGACCCCTATCTCAGCCTTTCTAGACCGTACCATTAGTTTTTTTTTTTTATAATTGAGATTTTACTAGGTATGTTTGTTGCTTTTAATATAGTCGCCTTATAATTTTAATTAATTACCACATATATCAAGAAAGTGATAACTAAATAACCGATTAAACATGTGTTTACATAAGAAAGAATTACATTTGCTTTTCAATATATGTTACTTTTGTTTCTTTAAAGTGGTTCCGGATATATATGGTTGTATACCCTTAATGTAAAACATGTTATACTTAAGGTACACTAGATGCAATCATAGCTTTCAGAATTCTAAGTTCAGAACCAACAACATGCAAAACTGGGTTCAGATTCACCACTGAAAACAAATTTAAAAGCAAAAAAAATAGCAGAAAAAATAACTAAAGTACACCATATATAAACAGTGGCACGTATGTAATCTTTATCATCCAAACCAGCTAACCTTGCCATGGTATTTGGTCCGGATTGTGGTTCGGGTTCATCTGATTCATATGATCATGACCAGCCATGTTGAGAAACTGCTGATCAGTAGCATTCGGAAATCCTCGAATTCCCAAGAAATCTCTCGTTAACTCATCGTTGTTCGCACTTGCGCCGTCTTTTCGAGTGTTTAAAATCTGTTCTTGATAGCCATTATGATCTTTCTTTGTAGAATTGAGCATACCATTCAAGATTTCATGGATGTTAGTTGACCCTACACTGGTGGATGTAAGTGAATTTGGATGAAGCAGCTGGTCCATGCTACTAGTGGTGATATTAGCAAACATCACATGATGATTATCACTTGTAGACAAATTAGATAATCCAGAAGGATGGTGATGTTGATGATGAGGTGATAGTAGAGGAGCACACATGTGATCATGCTGTAGGGTTTGGTGGGACCCATTTAAAATAATTGAAGCAGCGGAATTAGGATCAGGAGTTGGTGTTGGGTTGCTAATTGTTGCACCCATTTGAGCTGCTTGTTGTAGCAATGCAGTGGCAGACATGTGAGAAGGAGAAGGAAGATGGAGCTGATCTAACCATGATGGTAGTTGATGATTATGATGTGGAGTAGTACTGGACCCAATGTTGAAGCTGAGTTGTGGGTGTTGCAAGAGATATTGCGGTTCGGTTTTCGGCGGGAAATCAAATTGCAAAGGAAGAGGAAGGTGGTTTAGTGTTGATGATGAAGATCTTACAGTTTCTTCTGCTAAAGCATCACAGAAAGCTCTGTGTGTGATGAAACTATCCCTCCTGTGGTATGAGAGAAGACAAAGAAACTACATTAATATAGCCAATCATTATACTTTTGATATACAAAATGGTAATCAAATATAAAAGCAATTACTTTAGAAATAACCACCATAAATAATTTTATTTTATACCCATGAGAAAACTCACATGATCACATCAATACACTGCTAAACAACACGTCAATCGCAGCTTGCGCTGGGTAGGTGACATTAATTTATGATAGGAAATTAGTGGGAGCACAATTCGAATTTGATTAGGTGCTTACCTTTTTCTTAGGTATAATCATAACATTTGTGATTAGGGAGTATATGTTTTTGACACTTTAAACACTCTTATTATGAAGACAATGCACTTCGTACAAACTTAATGGCGATTTTGTTTAACCAAGTAGAAGATAATCATACAGTAAACCAAACCAGCAAAAGGCAAGACTCTGAGATGCAACGAAAATCATATAATAACATAATAATCTAGTGATGTTTAAATACATTCGATGAAGTACCTAATATATACCCATTAGCGATAATTACTCTTGTTGAAACCAAATTGGTCTAATATGATATTATAGCATCAATTTTTACATATATATCATCGCGACAGTTCATATGTGTGGTCTTGTCACCTGTATAGTAAGCTTACATGTGAACATTGAGGAGATGATTGTACATGAGATAATATATACTACATCATGATCATGACTATCCATTGTTAATCAACTGGTTTTGAGTTTGAAGTTAAGGTGTACGTTACATGCTGCAAGAATGCTGAACCAAATAAAGATGACTAGAATATAAATATATTCTTTATGTCTTCTACTATTCCGCTTGTGAAGTTCTTGCAGCTTTATTTTACATCTTACTCTAACATTGTCTATATTATAATACCAAATAGTGATCAATTTGTGCTATTACCTTGAAAAAAGGGTACCGCAATCGCATCTATATTCGCGTGTGCCACATATCTTGGAATGAGCTTTCCAGTCGGATTGAACCGCATAACGTTTTGAACACTTTTCGCATTTCCATTTCTTCTCACCGTGCTTACGCGAGAAATGTTTCTTGATACCAGTAAGATCTCCAAGAGCTCTTGAGGGCTCATGGTGCACACAACTCGGTTCGGGACACACGTACACCTTCTTTCTAACTACCACTAGTTTTGATTTTTGCTTAAGTTTCCATGGTAAATTATGTCCTCTTCTGTGTAGTTGTAGATTCTGGTCTCTTTGAAACCCTTTGTTGCAAATCTCACACATGAATCTGTTTGTTGCCATTAGTGATTTTGGAGACAAAGCTATCACCTCAGCTTCTGGATCTTTTTCATTACAAAAATAGAATGTTTCAATATCTTTGTTAAAGTTCACCAATTTAATCCAAGAAATTTGAGACCCAAGTTTAATGAATGAACCAAGAATTCAGGTCCTTATAAAAATAAATTTTAGAAATTAGAGAATCTGCAAAAATGATATATGTATGCAGTATGAATGTATAAATATATAAAAAAAAGATTCTGGATCTTTACCATTACAAAAATAGAAAGTTTCAATATTTTGGTTAAAGTTCACCAATTTATTTCAAGAAAAAATGAAACTCAAGATCAAAAAATCTACCAAGAATTCAGGTTCTTGATAAATGTAAAGAATAGATATTGGAAAAATCTATTTAAATGATATATGTATGTAAATTGTAGCATGAATGTATACATATATATCAAAGAAAGTTTGTCATAATGATGTATTTAATTTACCTGGATTTCCTGGAAGATTCCTCTTTTTCTTGTTTGATGATTGAGTTTGAGTGTTGGTACTGATTGGCACAGAACCAAAGGACTGCTGCATCTGTGGTGGAGGGTACATAGTACCAATTTCATTCCTGTTGCTTGATGAAGATAGGCTTGCTTCATTGGATGCAGAAGTTAAATTTGACATATTATCATCCACAAAGATGCCTTTCATATCTCTCTATCCCACTAACTAAATGAACCAGATTATCTTTGTTCTTTGTTCTTTTCATATGTTACAGATTAACTAATGACAGACAGATCAACTTTTTAGCTTCCACAAAAACCATGTCATAGATACAGATCTAAAAAAAACAAATAAAGGAATAAGAAAAGAACAAGACATATATGTGATTAGAAGAGGTTTGTTTATCCTTTTCTTTCAGTTTAGATTACAACAGGTTGATGAATCAAAGAATAAGTTAGATAGATGTAACCAAAAAGTGAAAAAGCTCAAACCTGTCAGTTTTCAAACTTCTTCTCCATGAGAGTTTACAGTTATAGCCAACTCCATGATGATTTAACACAAGAATCCACACACTTGAGTACAAATACACCAAAACAAAATACAACTCATTTTGTACAGGTAGAAAAGTTCAACAAGCTACAGTATGTGTGTGCTTGTGTGTGAGTGAGAGAGAGAGAGAGAGAGAGATGTGGATGAGAATTATTACTATTATTATTTCTAAAAAATGGGATACTTTGTAGCTATCACTAACCTATCAAAATGAAACCAAAAAGGCAACATGAGGAGGGCAGAGGGACAATGTTTCTGACGTTACAAAACTTTGTCCTATTCTTTGTTTTCTTGTCATTTTTTCAGAAATATTACTGCTTGCATTATTGAATCTGCTTTTAGGAGCATCTGCTAATCTTTCTGAGGGAATTACTACTTTGTTTTTCCTAATACACATACGTATACCTTTTCACCATTCTTCTCAGCAGCTTTTTAATCCTTATAAAAATTGGGAAAAATTCTTGACTTAGTTTTCTTGATCATTATGTTTTAAAGATTCAGGGGACTACAGAAGAGTGAACTTTTTGAATGGAAAAATAAGTCATATAACTGATATTGTATGTCTGTAGTAACAACCCACATTGTGCATAAAGATATATAGGGGAAAAGGAGTCAGATTAGTGCATTAATTACGTGGTCATGCATGGTTACCTATCTCGTAATCATAATATTAGTTAGGAAAAGAAATCCCCTAAAATTATTAATTAAGAGGTAAACAAATGAAAACCTCCTAAGTTAATATATATTATTAGTTAGTTATATATTATGATATAATGAGAATAATTACAAAGCAAACTTAAACAAATCCTATCTTCTAATTACAATATAGATAAGTACAATCCTGTCATCGGTGCAGAATTTTTTTTTCAATCGGTCCATTATTTTTCGGTGTTCGTACGGGTCGGGTCAGAGTGAGTTTTGAACTAGATTTAAAACAAAAACAGGAAAAACAGACTATACAAGGATTGAACCAATGACCTCTTGTTGATAAAAGAGAGATTTACCACTACACCAGCTTTCCTTTTCCTTATATGGTGTCCACCTAATGATATCTATGTGGTTCTTATACAATTTAATATACCGAATCTACTAATTTTTTTTATAAACATTAGGTCTGCCCCTTCCTGTCATTAGAGTGGAAGGAAATCAAATGCTTAGATCAGGTAAAACAATGAATGTATAAAAAGAACATTAGATCTTGAAAAACTATAAATTAAGATAAAATAATGGTTTACAAAATCACAGCCGGTTCCTAATTTGAATTTGTTTTAATTTTAGAGCTTATAATTGGTGCCCGACTTGTATTTTGTTTGTGGCAGCAAACGGTGACGATGGATCTAAGGACACTAACATCAATAGCAATAGGCACACCACAATAGCGACGATGGAGCGCATTATGGTGATAGGAGCTATAATTTTGGTATAAGAGAAAAATAAATTTGAGCCTAATTAGTATATTGGTGCAATGGGTTCCGGGGTGGTATAAGAGAGAAAAGAAAGAAATTTGTCATACAAGTCAAGGGTGAGGTGGGTCGACGACCATTCTCTAGTGAAAAAAACGGTGTAGAGAGGTGTCAAGGAAATGGAGAGAATAAAAGAACAAGAGAACCCTAACGTCTGATGCCATTATTATTATACATATGAATTAAAAGTGGGGATATATAAATTAAAAGTCGGGATGGATAGTAATTTATAATTTTTAAGTATGTTTTAAAATTTTTGGTAATATTTTATTTATTATTTAATTTAACTTTTTAATAATAAATAGTAATTTATAAATTTTAAGTAATTGTTTGAATAGTGATTTATAATTTTCAAGTATTTGTTTTTTTCTATTTTTAGTAAGTATTTGATATTTTAGTAATTTATAATTTTTAAGTATTTGTATTTTTGTTTATTTATTATTATTATTTTATTATTATTAAATTGGTTTTTAGTACTAACTTGTGTTTTTTAACTTTAAACAAAATCTTAATCTACCTCTATGTTTATTTATTTATTTTAACATTCTAAGGGCATCAGATCAGTATCAGTACGTTTCGTTATAGTACTGGTGCAATATGCACTATGCATAGAAATCAGTAAGTGTTTTATATTGTCTGAAAACGATAAAAACGAACACGCATAATGACACCGATGTTGTTCGAACTGTGTCGACCGGTTCAAATTGTCACGATATAGGTACCGATATTCATTTAGCGTCACAGATGGAGTTGCATATATGATTAATTTTCAAACAAGAAAACCATAGAATGAATGTAGGTATCGGTATTGATGTTGTATGGTATGATACATCAGTGATACGGTGTTAGTTTATCGAAAGAAAAAAATATTTAAAATAAATACCGGTATCGAACCAATTTTGTTCATTCGTATCGGTTTGGTTCATTGTAGTAGCTATACGATATCCATTATCAAATAAGAAACCATAAGAATGAATACATATCGGTACCTATATTGTTCGGTTCAGTACGGTATAGTAGCGATATAGTGTTGGTTTATTAAAAGCAAAAATAATAAAAATAAATACCAGTACCGATACATATGTTATTTAGTCGGTTTCGGTTAGGATTGGTACGATAGCTACACAATATCCGTCTACAATAAAGTTTATGTCGCAATGTTGAAAAAATTAAACATAGAATGTAAACCAACTAAACCGATATTAACTGAACAACAATAGTACTTGTATCAACATTCGTTTTTATTGTGTTAGATCGATGTAAAGGTTTTTCTTTCAATTACTATAGCGAGTACTGGTATCATAAAGAATTGAAAAGATAAGGATCGAGTTCCCACCGCAAAACGCGGGAGAAACTCACTAGTAGTGATGGCGAAGTGGGCAAGTTGGATGGGGTTGGGTAATGAGTCAAGATGAGTTTGAGTTATGATGAGTATAGGTCAGGATGAGTATTTAGAAAAAAAAGGTTGAATGGGTAATAGGTCAAGATGGATTTGGGTTAGTATGGGTTTAGGTTAATATAGGTTTGGGTAAAGATGAGATGAAAAAATAATTAAAACATTAAAAAACCTAAAATATAAAAAATTCTAAAAAGTCAAAAAAAATCTAAAAAGTCAAAAAAAATCTAAAAAGTAAAAAAATAAAAAAAAGATTAACAACCAAAAACCAATTAAAAAATTGTAAAAATTTCAAAAAAATAAAAATAAAAAGAAAATAAAAAAATCTAAAAAAGTAAAAACAACTGAAATAATCAAGAAAATAAAGTCACAAAATTCTAAAAAAAATAAATTCTAAAAATAAATTCTAAAAAATTTCAAAAAGACAAAAACAATTCTAAAAAATCCAAAAAAATTTAAAAACCCAAAAATTAAAAAATCAAGAAATTGAAAAAAAATTCAAAAAATTGTAAAAATTTCAAAAAACAATAAAATTTACAAAATAAAAACAACTAAAAAATCAAAAATTGTAAAAAGTTAAAAAAAATTCTAAAAAGTCAATGAATTCAAAAAAAAAGTCAGAAGAATCTTAAAAATCCTAAAAATTATAAAAAATGAAAAAACTTCTAAAAAAATAAAAAAATTCTTAAAATCAAAAGATTGTAAAAAATAAAAAAATAATTTAAAATTTTTTAGTTTTTTTTCAATTTTTCAATTTTTCAATTTTTGATTTTTTACATTTTCTTATTTTTAGATTTTTTAGAATTTTAGATTTTTGTTTACAATTTTTTAAATTCTTTATTATTTTTTATCTTTTTTATTTTTTTAATTATTTTTATCTTTTATTTTTTAATAATTTTTAGGTTTTTTTGAAATTTTAGATTTTTAATTTTTTTTTTACAATTTTTTTCGATTTTATTAGAATTTTTTAGATTATTTTTAGTTTTTTATTTTTTACAAATTTTTATTTTTTGGAATATTTTTATTTTTTACAATTATTTTGATTTTATTAAAAATTTTTAGATTTTTTATTTTACTTATTTGTTTAGATTTTTTTGATTATTTATTATTTTTAAAATTTTCATTATTTTTAAATGAAGAACGACGGGAGAGTACTACGACGGCGTTTGGTGTAGTCACAACTGTGAAGAGACATCTACTATGATTTTATTTTATACCCATTTTGACCTGTTTGGGTTTTATTTTATGTCATCCTGACCTACTCTTTTTTTATCCACTACTTCATAACCCATCCTAACCTAGTAACTAATTTTGTTTAGCCCATTTTAACCCATCTTAAAATTTAAAATACCCATATCAACCAAAATATAATGGATAAACTTGTTGTGCTAGTTTTGGTCACTAGTATACGATAATAAACACCACATAAGTTATTATATATAAGGAATTAATTAGATATTTAGATACGAGAAGAATAATTACAAAGCAAACATAACCAACCAAGTCATATATACTAATTATGGTAATGATAATTACAATTAATCCTAACTATTATACTTTATATAAGAATAACTGAAAGTGATTATAAATATATTTTCTCATCATTTAGTGCTTATTTTTTCTTGAAAATATTAGTTAATTAATTCTAAATTTATTTACTTTTGATTTTCAGGACAATCGGGCCGCAAAATAAAAAAAGAAGCGAAAAATGAAGACGAATCAGGAAAATGTCAAGATGCAGCTTAAGATACGAGCCGTGCCGACAAGATACGCCCTATGCATAATCCTCAAGTTATGAAAAAAAGTAGTGGTCTCCTTAAGACAAGACAAATTGGTAGGCCCCTTAGTCAACTAAAAGTCAACGATGTAGCCAGAAAAACGCAAGACTTCATAGAAGCATATCATGGGCTAGGAAATACTTTACGGGGACTATAATATATGAATCTTGACAAAGCTAAATAAATGGTTCTCATGGTCAAATTCTTAAGACATGGCCTGTGTCTCCCTAGAAGGGGTCGTGCTTTCAACAAAAAATGACAAAATCATGTTTTTGGACCCGAAACGCCCAAGACACGCCCCATGCCTCCAAGACACGGGCTTGCCTTGAGAACAATGATAAAAAGATCCCAAATTGGCTTCCGAAGATCTCGCTAGGCCTACAAAGTCAAGACATTAGCCGTGCTTTAAGATACACCTCGTGCGTCAACTGTCACACCCCGACCCGCAGCGGATAAGGTGATCGGGGCATGATTGGGTTATCATCAAAGCTCATGACATTTATTATGCGTTTCATATTCTTTAATACAAATTAAATTGAAATTTACAATAAAGGTTACAACTGTTCTAACTAACAATCTAAACTTCTTTGTTCTCTTCTAAGGCATATCCTATGTTTTCCTTGCTTCAACCTGTTCACCTGTATCATGTGTAAAAGGGTTTTTGGATCAACATAATGTTGGCGAGTGAATCCTATGGAAAACATTTGAACAAATTTATTTAAATTGATTATGAAATATGTGCACAACCAAACATGAGTAAAAATAGATGTAACTTAATCAACAATCATAAGATATTGAATGAAACACTCATGAATAATAATGGAACAATTAAAGGCACGCGATGCTCAACTCGTCTCTCACGAGGAACTGAGGGGCCTAATGAATGAATTGCATAACCATGATAATATGAATGACACAACTACAAACAATACAAACTCAATGATATACACATAAACAATAATGAATTTGATTTGTAGCACGCGTTGTTCAAATCGTCTTCCACGAGGAACTGATGGGCTTAATGTATGAGTTTCATATAATATGACAAATGGAAATAAGTAAATCACAACAATAAAAACAATCTAAGTTTAAGTCATGATGTGGTATGGCACGAGTTTAAATAAATAAATTGATTATTTTCATAACACATGACACACCCCAAAACGTGTAATTTAAAAGGGGAAGTTGTAAGATTCACTCACAGTGGGTGCGTTCGGTTGTTGATGTTGAATGTACGCGAAGTGGTTTAACCACGAGTGAGATTAACCTAGATAAATCGCATTATGGTTTGGTAAGTAAACGGATTTTATTAATCTATTTTAGTAGGATTGTTGGGTGTATTTTTGTGAGTTTGAGGCTATTTTCAAACCTTAAAAATGTTATTTTTAAGTATTTTTAATTGATTTTTAATTAAAATAATTAAATAAAAAATAATAAAAAAATTGATTTTTTTCTGACCGTTGACCGTTTGACTGACCGTTGACCTGACCGTTGACCGGTTCAATTCGGAATACAAGTGCGCTGAGTGAGGCTCGAACCCGAGACCTCCCGTACGCGTGCACGCAGCTCTACTAATTGAGCTACGTGTCTAACCCGTTATAAATCTGATTTTAATTATATATATATATTAATTAGTTTAAACCGAAAATCATTTTATTTCAAAAATAGTTTTAAGTCAATTCGGCGGTGCGCTCCACAGGTCTCGAACGCGGGACCTGTGACTTAAACTAACACACAGTCCACCGCTGGACTGTGTGTTTAACATGTTATATAATTCGATTTTTATTATACTTAAATACAAATTAGATATTTCCTTTTCTGCCTTATTTAAAAAGAAGAGATAATTGTCCGAGTCGGTGCAGAAGACCGGACTCGAACTCGTGACCAGTGATATAAACAAACACACAGTCCACCGCTGGACTGTGTGTCTAACTTGGTTATTATTCCGATTATTAATATACTTAACATATAACTGTGACGACTCCGGTTCAGTTTAATAAAAATGATTTTTATTAAGGCATCGTGTGTAGGACGGGATTCGAACTCGAGACCTTTGCTTTATATGTGCACACAGTCCACCGCTGGACTGTGTGTCTAACCCGATTAATATCCAGATTTATATTATACTTATAACATACGGAAATATATCGTCTTCTTCACTGAAATATAACCAGAGTTCGGAAAATCGACTGGTTCAAAGTTTTATCGGTTTATTAGTGTTTTTCAGTTCGTTACGGTGAGATAAATGTGAAAAGGAAAAGAAATTGGGCGGAGAAGTATACCGACTGGACTCTCTGTTTTCCGGCAGAAACTCCGGCGACAGAATTCAACTCCGGCGTCAGGTGTCTTGCAGCAGCAAGTCTCCGGAAAGCTTGGAAAGAGTATGGGTATCTCCGGTATAAGCTTCAGAGGCTCAGCAAGGCTCGGCAATGGGGAAATCGGTTTTCCGGCGACGAAAAGAAAAGTTCCGGCGAGTGGAATTACGCCGAGGAAAAGTGTGGTTTTGAGCGAAAAGGTTTGCAATGGGTTGAGAGTGAATTTATAGGGGAAAACGTTGAAGAATCTGGTCTGATTTCCGACTGTGTTCGTATATCATAAAAACTCCGGCGGTTATGGTTTGGTCGCGGACTTCAAACATCGGTTATAACCGATGTCTGGTTAATGGTTTACGTTATAACGTAATTTGTAGTTAAGACTCGCGAGATTTCCGGGATTCCGACGACTGAACTGTTTGGGCGCCGGTTTTGAATTCGTAACGTTATTATATCAATTAAATGATTCTATTATTTCACAAGAAGCATCCGCGGCGCAGTGGTTTGTGTGTTGAGAGATAATTCTGTTTGCTGGTTCAGTACAGATCCGGGTTCGAAACCCGGCAAAGTACTTTTATTTTTATTTTGCGATTTTCAGCAGTTTTTCAAAGACTAAATATATATTCCCGTATAATAATCGATTACGTATCGTTTAAAAATATTTTGGGCATTTAATTCGCAACGAAATTTTTGACTGACTGTTCGGTTGCTAAACGGAGCGGGTTTGGTAAATCCGTTTTTGACGGATGTTACAGTATCCCCTGCTTTTTAGAAATTTCGTCCCGAAATTTAAATAATGATATATTTTGATTAACAGGATGATGGTGTTTTGTTTGACAGTCGTATACTTAACAAAATAAGGGCTTAAGTTTTTGTTCGAGGGGGGTAACGTTCCTTGTAAGGGTTAAGTACCCTATTCAGGAATCGCTTTTTGTTGCCTACTGTATAAGTATTGATAAGCAGAAATGATTTGCTAAAAATGATATCATGCATAAGAGTTTAGATACGTTTTGGGAAAGTATGGTTATATCCTAAGGCAAAACTTCTAATCACTACAACCTATATGGAACATAAATAAAAACACAATAGCTGATATTTGAACATAGGTAAACACAACAGCTCATATTCGAACATGAATAAACACATCAGCAAATATTTGAACATGAATAAACACAACAGCAAATATTTGAATCCACATTCTGATAGCATATATGTTTGAATGATGGAAGTTCCTCTCTCGTTTGTTATGATGGAGAGGTTAGTTTATGTAGAAATGGATCACAATCCAATATCTTTAAATAACATGATGATATAAATATAACACAAATTCCAACCAAGGCAATAATAAATCCTACATGGAACTTCTCATAACCGCCTGATAATGCCTCTGATCCTTTGGCAAGAATACTTATATATAGGAAGTACCAGCGGCGTATCCACCATATTCTTGTCAAATTTTCATTGGTTTTATCAGTGAATTATGATTAGTCCTATAACTCTACAACCAATACAACAAACATAACATACTGAAATGAAATATATCTGGGCGATCAAGGCTCAATCGAACGGAGCCGATCGTATTGCATGTACTGAAAATGAAAGGGATGTGCGCTCAAGGCTCAATCAAACGGAGCCGAACGTATTGAATGTACTGAAATTGAAATTGTGTGCTCAAGGCTCAATCAAACGGAGCCGAGCGTATTGCATGTACTGAAAATGAATAACTTAACCACACAAACAGCCTATGCATGGAACCTCTCATAACCGCCTGATAATGCCTCCGATCATTTGACAAGAATACTTATATATAGGAAGTACCATCGGCGTATCCACCATATCCTTGTCAAATTTTCATTGACTTTATCCGCAAGTTATGGTTAGTTCGATGCGACTCTACTACAAACACCACAACCACAAGATACTGATAATGAAATTGTCTGTGCGCTCAAGGCTCAATCGAACGGAGCCGAACGTATTGAATGGAATTGTATGTGCGCTCAAGGCTCAATCAAACGGAGCCGAACGTATTGAATGTACTGAAATTGAACAACTTAATCTAAACAACCATCACACAAACAGCCTATGCATGGAACCTCTCATAACCGCCTGATAATGCCTCCGATCATTTGACAAGAATACTTATATATAGGAAGTACCATCGGCGTATCCACCATATCCTTGTCAAATTTTCATTGACTTTATCCGCAAGTTATGGTTAGTTCGATGCGACTCTACTACAAACACCACAACCACAAGATACTGATAATGAAATTGAATGTGCGCTCAAGGATCAATCAAACGGAGCCGAACGTATTGCATGAACTGGGAATGTAAATTGAAATGTGCGCTCAAGGCTCAATCAAACGGAGCCGAACGTATTGCATGTATTGAAATGTAAAATGAAATAACCGATCGAGGCTCAAACAAACGGAGCCGATCGTACGGGCACACCCTGATCAACCGCATAATAAAATGGGGATCAAACTCAACCTCGATGGATGGGGAGCTGCGGCCTCGGCAAAAGCATATACTGAAAACAATATATAATATATAATATACCATAATTACTCTAACAGTCTACACATGTGATAAAGAAAAAAAAACATAAAACTAAACGATAGGAGTTGAATCTGGATCTTCGGCGAAGAGGACTAGTTGAGTATCTTCGTTTGGGCCGTTATTATCTTCGACAGGATTGGCGTTGATATTGAAGACTCTTCCTCTTGCTGGTGGCATAGTGTTTGGGTTTTCTTGGTTTACTTGGTTAACTGGGTTTGATTGGGCTTGAGTGTTGATAACATTAACCAATTGGGGGCATGTGTTTCTAAGGTGGGTAGGGTCGCCACAATTGAAACAAGCTCGAGCATATGGGAACATGGGGTATTGGGGTTGGTGATAAGTTTGGGCCATGTTCTGAGTAGGGGAAAAGGTTTGGTCTTGAAAGGTGCGACAAACATTGCTCAAATGACCATAGCGTCCACAAGTTGCACATAGACGACAAGGTAGGGTATAGGGATGGTGATAAAAACAGTTGTTGCATCGAGGGTGAGGTCCAAGATATGGTTTCTTATCTGGGTAAGCTGAGTTGGGTGCCACTTGGGTGATTGGGATAGCTCGGATGGGTATGGTGTGTAAAACTGGTTGATTTCGTTGGGTAGCAGCGAAAAGTCGCCCGACTCTTCTTCTCTTAGGATCGGGTTGAGAAGGGGATTCGGTTTGAGTGGAGTCGGAGGTTTCAGTCGATTCTTTACCCTTCTTCTTCTCCTCCTTGAAGTCTTTGTTTCGGATTCGGTTCTCGGTGAGCTCTGTTGCTAGCTCCATTGCTGCTTCCAAAGTTGCAGGCTTGGTACTAATTACAGGGTCTTGAATCTTTGACGGAAGACCACGAATGTAGTGCTCTATCAAACGGTAGAGGGGAGTAAACATGTTGGGAACCATTTGATGTAATTCGAGGAACCTTTTGTTGTATGTGATGTGGTCGTCTTCCTTTTGCTTTAATGAATAAAATTCATCTTCTAATTTCTTGATTTCGCTCCTTGGGCAAAATCGTCTGGTCATGATTTCCTTCAATTCGTTCCAAGTTAAGGACATAGCATCTTCCACACCTCGTTTTGCCTTCTCTGTGTTCCACCAAGTAAGTGCTATCCCATATAGTCGACCGGTAGCATATCGCACTTTGCGATCGTCAGGGCAATCGCAATTTAGAAATGTGTTCTCCATTTCTTCAAACCAATGGAGGAGAGCGGTGACGCCTTCAGTCCCTTTGTATTTCGGAGGGTCGCATGATTTGAAGTGCTTGTAGGTGCATTTAGTGGTATTTGGGGGAGAGTTGAAAATGTTTTGGTTTGCTTGATTGACAGGATTAACGGTAAGTGCTTGCTGAACTTGGATTACAATATTGGGTATTACGGCAGCCATTTGTTGAGCGATTAAGGTAGCCATGCGTTCGCGGGCTTTTCTTGCTCTCGTCTTCCTACGGGCGAGGTTAGAAGACATCTACAAGGAATACATGACAAGAGTATGAGTTGGGTGCTTTTGGGTTCATGGGTCGCATTAGGAATGAACATTCATAAAATAATTATAGATAAATAAATTACTACATCCATTGGATGTCTTGGGTTTTGCTCGCTGTTAGGCCCTTCATGCCGCCATACTTTACCTGTGTAATCATGTGGGCCCCCATGAATACCGGTTTTTCATATGGTTCGCACGGTTTCTGCCAGGTTGCGTACACAAAAACCCGGAGAAAATCGAGAAATATGTATACAACGTGTGATATTCGGAATGTGTCCAGGTGTAGACACGGTGACACCTCAAAGTAGGGTTAGTTCGAACGACGTTTGGTGTGGCATGCTTTGGCCTAATAGGTCCTTCGTACTCTCATCGTTGGTCCCCAGGTAGGCAAACTGGTCCGTTATATTGGATTTATACGAATGCCAGCCTAGACAGGACGTTCCGACTACCGGTACTTGTACCCTTCCAGTTACTACATGCCCGTCGCAGAACTTACTTTGATGAGATTTGAAAATTGCACAAAATCTTTGGATAATGAGAATATGAAAATAAATTGAATACATGAACATCGATATATGTATAATGAATATGTATATATGTATGATGAATATGTATATAAGCATGTATGTTTGACTGAAATGTAAACAAATATGAAACAAATAAATATCACAAGTTTGTATGTAACCACCTAATCAATTAAAATTTAGGCAGACTATAGTATAGGCTCTAAGGGTCTAATAACCTATCCTATATCCCTATAGTCATGGCTCTGATACCAATCTGTCACACCCCGACCCGCAGCGGATAAGGTGATCGGGGCATGATTGGGTTATCATCAAAGCTCATGACATTTATTATGCGTTTCATATTCTTTAATACAAATTAAATTGAAATTTACAATAAAGGTTACAACTGTTCTAACTACCAATCTAAAATTCTTTGTTCTCTTCTAAGGCATATCCTATGTTTTCCTTGCTTCAACCTGTTCACCTGTATCATGTGTAAAAGGGTTTTTGGATCAACATAATGTTGGCGAGTGAATCCTATGGAAAACATTTGAACAAATTTATTTAAATTGATTATGAAATATGTGCACAACCAAACATGAGTAAAAATAGATGTAACTTAATCAACAATCATAAGATATTGAATGAAACACTCATGAATAATAATGGAACAATTAAAGGCACGCGATGCTCAACTCGTCTCTCACGAGGAACTGAGGGGCCTAATGAATGAATTGCATAACCATGATAATATGAATGACACAACTACAAACAATACAAACTCAATGATATACATATAAACAATAATGAATTTGATTTGTAGCACGCGTTGTTCAAATCGTCTTCCACGAGGAACTGATGGGCTTAATGTATGAGTTTCATATAATATGACAAATGGAAATAAGTAAATCACAACAATAAAAACAATCTAAGTTTAAGTCATGATGTGGTATGGCACGAGTTTAAATAAATAAATTGATTATTTTCATAACACATGACACACCTCAAAACGTGTAATTTAAAAGGGGAAGTTGTAAGATCACTCACAGTGGGTGCGTTCGGTTGTTGATGTTGAATGTACGCGAAGTGGTTTTAACCACGAGTGAGATTAACCTAGATAAATCGCATTATGGTTTGGTAAGTAAACGGATTTTATTAATCTATTTTAGTAGGATTGTTGGGTGTATTTTTGTGAGTTTGAGGCTATTTTCTAACCTTAAAAATGTTATTTTTAAGTATTTTTAATTGATTTTTAATTAAAATAATTAAATAAAAAAATAATAAAAAAATTGATTTTTTTCTGACCGTTGACCGTTTGACTGACCGTTGACCTGACCGTTGACCGGTTCAATTCGGAATACAAGTGCGCTGAGTGAGGCTCGAACCCGAGACCTCCCGTACGCGTGCACGCAGCTCTACCAATTGAGCTACGTGTCTAACCCGTTATAAATCTGATTTTAATTATATATATATATTAATTAGTTTAAACCGAAAATCATTTTATTTCAAAAATAGTTTTAAGTCAATTCGGCGGTGCGCTCCACAGGTCTCGAACCCGGGACCTGTGACTTAAACTAACACACAGTCCACCGCTGGACTGTGTGTTTAACATGTTATATAATTCGATTTTTATTATACTTAAATACAAATTAGATATTTCCTTTTCTGCCTTATTTAAAAAGAAGAGATAATTGTCCGAGTCGGTGCAGAAGACCGGACTCGAACTCGTGACCAGTGATATAAACAAACACACAGTCCACCGCTGGACTGTGTGTCTAACTTGGTTATTATTCCGATTATTAATATACTTAACATATAACTGTGACGACTCCGGTTCAGTTTAACAAAAATGATTTTTATTAAGGCATCGTGTGTGGGACGGGATTCGAACTCGAGACCTTTGCTTTATATGTGCACACAGTCCACCGCTGGACTGTGTGTCTAACCCGATTAATATCCAGATTTATATTATACTTATAACATACGGAAATATATCGTCTTCTTCACTGAAATATAACCAGAGTTCGGAAAATCGACTGGTTCAAAGTTTTATCGGTTTATTAGTGTTTTTCAGTTCGTTACGGTGAGATAAATGTGAAAAGGAAAAGAAATTGGGCGGAGAAGTATACCGACTGGACTCTCTGTTTTCCGGCAGAAACTCCGGCGACAGAATTCAACTCCGGCGTCAGGTGTCTTGCAGCAGCAAGTCTCCGGAAAGCTTGGAAAGAGTATGGGTATCTCCGGTATAAGCTTCAGAGGCTCA
This sequence comes from Scalesia atractyloides, assembly GCA_947069175.1. NCBI lineage: Eukaryota > Viridiplantae > Streptophyta > Magnoliopsida > Asterales > Asteraceae > Scalesia > Scalesia atractyloides. Next base: position 76,278,024 of record CAMTDV010000008.1, read on the forward strand.
GCAAGGCTCGGCAATGGGGAAATCGGTTTTCCGGCGACGAACAGAAAAGTTCCGGCGAGTGGAATTACGCCGAGGAAAAGTGTGGTTTTGAGCGAAAAGGTTTGCAATGGGTTGAGAGTGAATTTATAGGGGAAAACGTTGAAGAATCTGGTCTGATTTCCGACTGTGTTCGTATATCATAAAAACTCCGGCGGTTATGGTTTGGTCGCGGACTTCAAACATCGGTTATAACCGATGTCTGGTTAATGGTTTACGTTATAACGTAATTTGTAGTTAAGACTCGCGAGATTTCCGGGATTCCGACGACTGAACTGTTTGGGCGCCGGTTTTGAATTCGTAACGTTATTATATCAATTAAATGATTCTATTATTTCACAAGAAGCATCCGCGGCGCAGTGGTTTGTGTGTTGAGAGATAATTCTGTTTGCTGGTTCGGTACAGACCCGGGTTCGAAACCCGGCAAAGTACTTTTATTTTTATTTTGCGATTTTCAATAGTTTTTCAAAGACTAAATATATATTCCCGTATAATAATCGATTACGTATCGTTTAAAAATATTTTGGGCATTTAATTCGCAACGAAATTTTTGACTGACTGTTCGGTTGCTAAACGGAGCGGGTTTGGTAAATCCGTTTTTGACGGATGTTACATCAACCACAAAATGATAAAAAATATTTCTGAAGATTTTTGAAGATCCGGTGGGACCTACAATGTAACACCTTGTAAAATCGTGTCCAATAGTATAGTGACATGTGTTGTATTTTTTTAAAGCCTATTAAAGGCTATTAGGGACTAAAGGTGTCAACATGCTCAAACAATGGCCTCTGAGTGACTGATATGTCAACATGCCTAGCCTTTGAGTGACTGATATGTCAACATGCTTAAACGTGGCCTCTGAGTGACTGATATGTCAACATGCCTAGCCTCTTAGTGACTAATATGTCAACACGCTTAAACGTGAGCCTCTAAACGACCCTTTACGAAGTCCTGACTCTCATATGTCCAATTTTTGGACGAGAGGGATTGAATACATAAATATGTGAAAATTGGATAATGGAGGGGTTAAAAGTGTCAACATGTTAATTTATACCTCTGAGTGATCTTTTAACGAACTGAGAGCTCGACAATGTCCGAGCATACTCTCGGGTACGCCAAATATTGGTTACGGAGGGCTAAATATGCTAAAAGGGTGTTTTAAAATGTTTTAGAAGGTTTTATAAGTCAAGGGGTTAAAAGTGTCAAAGTTTGAAACTGGCCATGGAGTGCTCGCGGGGCGCGAGAGGCAAGGTTTGTGCCACGGGGCGTGAGAGGCCTGTGTCTACAGATTTTTTGCTTGGCCTCCACACATGTTGCCAAAAACCATGAATTCGAAACTATGGATTCCCAAACTACTATCCCACGTTTTAGGACACTTGTAAGCTTCCTCTGCACCCCTTAAAACCTGGCATCACATCCTTCAAGCTCTCAAACTATAAATAGGTCAAGGTTCACCATTTGAACTTGCACCTTCTTCATTCACAACTCTATCTCCCTCCTCTAGAAGTTCCTAACTGAAAGGAGCATCCAACTTAGTTCTATTGCATCCTAGGAACTACTTGTAAGTGTTCCTTCCTCTTGCATTTTCGTTTATAGGCTTTTATAGCTAAAAGTCAAGCGTTTTACGGAAAATTCCTTGACTTTGGGTTAAGACCATTATGGTCCAGCCATTGTTCGTAATGCACATGGCTAAGTGATCGTAATAAAGTAGGCGTTAGCCCCTATAAAGGGCACGTCCTGAAGATCACGTTTGCTAGACCAATTGACGGGTCAAAGTTATTATATTAAAAAGTCAAATAGGTCATTTTTCGGAAATATTATAATTTGATCTTATATATGTTATGAAACCTGTTTTGACACTTAAACAAGTTGTTAATAACTATTAGAACATGTTCGGCCCGTCAATTTCAGTTCTAGGGTCGGTTCGCAACCGAAAGTCGCGAAGTTTGACTTCTGCTTTGACTTTCGATTCTAACCCGATTTAGATTAGTTAGCTACTGACTTAAAGTTGCATTACGATCATAATATAATGTAGCATAACCCTGTGAGGTTATATTACATGATCACAATCAGAATCTGAGTTTATGCGCAAGTTCCGTAATTATGCAACTTTGACTAAAATGCCCTTTTTGCATAAAAAGAGGTTTAAATTATAATGAACTTGAAAATGAGTTTCCTACTAATGTAATATTATAATTAGGATTATTTAGGATGTCAAAACAGATTATAAACTGAGTTTTCGAACAAGTCCTTATATTATGTCGGTAAATGACGATAAAGCCCTTAAGGCTTATAAAATGGTTTTAATCACATTCTTTCAAAGCAAATATATCCTACTGATATGTTATATTAAATAACATATCTCAGACATGTTAACCTCACCTTAACATCAGTTTTCATTAATCATCGCATAAATCATTATTTATGACATAAGCGTCGTTTCGACGCATAGTATGGTTTTAAACCATAATTACCAACCAGACTTGTTACCTACTGATTTTAAAACTTATTTTAAATATTTTTATAGTAGGTACATGATATAAACTCAGAATCCCAAATAATTTATAAACTATGTGTAAAATGACCAAAATGCCCCTTCGGGGCATAGTTTGGTCATAAAGGACAAATTACAAAAATTAATAACCTACTGATATTATATCATAAATTAATTATTTTTACTATTTTTCCAGAATACTTATGGTTATACCATTAAATTATATTAAAGTTCCTTTTATACGGTACCGAAACGCCCTTATGAGGCGTCGTTTCATTTTAAAACCGTAATGGGCACAAAAGTTGATATCCTACTGATATTACAACTTATTTAAAATATAATGGCATATAGAACTTGTCCATAACTTATCCGGTTACCCGATATTGCTGATATGCGTACGGTTAAGTATATGTAACTAGTTTACGAAAATTAACCAAAACGGGTCTAACTTTGTCATTCAAATCTCAAAATCTAGAATGTTTATAGTTCATCCATATTACACAAGTCAAAGTACTTGTTGGGATTAAACTACATTCTATCCGATCATCGTTTAATCTAGCGTTATACGTTTTGATCAAGTACGCTAGTCGGTCTAAGTCTATGACTAAAATAAGACCGTTAATATTTAATTGGTTAGCTTATGCCATAATCCAGACTAGAGACATTATGGTAAATGCTATCTGCAGTTAGTGCTTTTGTGTACGACTGAGTTAATAAATCTTGCGTTTAAACAAAGACTAGCTCAGGTTACGGTAAACTATTACCGCTTGGTCGGATATGGGATCAATCGAATGCTGGATTGTGGCTAGTAAATCCGCATATTCTGTTTTAATCAGTTTTTTTGATAACTTAAACATCGGGGGTTAACTACCATGTCCTGGATATCATCGGCTCATTAGATTAGATAATGGCCACGACTTTAGTGCGGGGTGTAGGCATACACCCGATAGACGCTCAAATGCAATTACCCATGTTATGGGGATAACTCCTTCGTGAGTTCGTAAGTGGTGTGTAGTTAATCATGTCTCGGTTTTCGCACTGGGCCCTGTATGTATGGACAAACATGTGAATCTGTTAACAAGGTTGCAACGAAAACTTTCCCAAGTTATTAGAGATTTTGTGCTGATACGCCCTTAAAACATATTTTTACAAATGTTTTCAAAATGAGTCAGTTGGGTGTATTTACCAGCGAAAGCTGACGTATTTTCAAAAGACTAAGCTTGCAGGTACAATACAAAAATAGGCTGGAAGTGCTCGGTAGTGATAAGAGGATCTTGCAAATTCTAGATCTGCCCAAAGTCTGTTTTACATTCTTTCTTTTGTACAATTTATGATCTGCCTGTGAATCTTCTATTACGAGCCTGTATATTATTTTGTATTTCGAACATTTGGTTTGTAATAGTAATTTAAATCCAAGACTTCCACTGTGCCGTGTTTAATTGACTATGATGATATCAACTTACGTCACGATATTCCCCACCCGGGCCCACCGGTGTTTGGATTGGCTGTGGAAAGCCAGGGTGTGACAGGTTGGTATCAGAGCCAAGGTTTGAGAGAATTAAACACTATCCTTCTTGTGTTTAATCTCAAACTTACACAAGCGCATTCCTTAGACTTCCGAGTCTAGGCTTTGACCTAGGATTGCTCATATCATTATTAAGTTATTAGTATTGTTTTTGAATTGATTTTAACTGGAAAATGCCGCCACGTGTACGAGGAAGAGGCAAAGGACCAATGAGGGGAGGACCCTCAGGACATATCCCTTCTCATCCCCATCACCCGAACCCCTATGAAGATTTGGGGGATTCATGGCCATTATCGCAACATTCACCTTCTCATACCCAAAACTCTTATCACTCTTACCATTCACGTCATTCCCATCATTCTCACCATTCTCATCATTCTTATCAGGATGAATTTAACCCCAATCAATACCTTAACACACCCCCAGCTGATCAGAATCAGTTGGATCAGCCAAACCCAATGGACAAGGACTCCGATCCGTAGATGCCGCCGTCAGGTTCAAATGCGCATCCCATCGAGATATCGTGCGATTCAAACTCTTATGCCGGATCGCCATACCAAGGTCCTAATGAGTGGGACCAATATTGGAACCAATTCACCTTTGCCAACACTCCTTCCCATCACTCCCAACCACATCCTATACAAGAAGATGTTCACATGGAACCAGTGGAACATCATCAGTCGCCACCTGAACCGCATGGAGGAAAAGAGGAGCATGTATGTCGGTACGTGCGGGCCAACGATCGGGATCGCTGCCACCTTTGCCCAAACCTTACCCTACTATTCACGAGGACCCACAAATGGGTGGACCCTCTAATGCGTCACCTGTGGTGGAACCAACACCACCACCAATAGATCAACCACCACCATCGGGTTATAATAACCCTATCCAAACATATCCGGATATGTCTGGATATGATCCTTTTAACCCATCGACACCTGTTGATTACCAAGCATGGTCGCATGACCCTTACATGCAAGCGGTCATGCACAACGCACTTTACCCGTCTCCCTTTCCACCTGCTTATCTATCTAATGGATATCCAAGTTATGGATATCAGTATCCTAGTGTACTAAACCACAACCTCCGCTACCACTTGAGGCCATCAATGAGGCCTTAGAACGATTGAAAGAAATGCAACAACAAGCGGAGAAACAGAGAAGAAGACGAACAAGTTCTTCAAGAAACTATCCAAGTTGGTTAAGGGAAGGAAGAACGAGTGAAGTCCCTTTCTAAATATATATTTAGTCCCTGCGAGGACATTGCTATTTCTTTAGTCCCTGCCTGGACACTTTTGTTTCTGTAGTCCTTGCATGGACAGTTCATTTCATTGTTTCTATTATTGTAATTTCTATTGGGATTTAATGAAGTATTTTGGAATTATATATATGTATTCATCCTTTTCAAAGCGAGCATCTCGATTTTACTCGAAATTTGTGCTCTGCTATATAATTCCAAAAGACCTTAATGGATTTGATTATGCCAAGTGGCACAGACCACACATTAGCCAAGAAATGATAGTTAAGAATAAAAGGTCTTCTATCAGGATACTTAAGGGAAGTTATCCTTCTATCCGGAGGTGGTGGACTAGGTTCAAGCCTCCAAGGTCGTTAAGGTCCAACGTGACCAGGACCATTAATTAATGATTAAGGTACTCTTATGTTAACATTAAGGAATGTTCATAATCCTGGTAGTATGACTTGAGGAATCACACTAGCCGTCTAGGTAAAAGGACTACGTCCTAAGACCTATTAAATAGCCTTTGTGATCAATGTGATCCCGGCTAAAGTCATCAACGTGATGACAAATGTAGGCCAACGTGCCATGAATTACATCTGTTATGATGTAGGCCAACGTGCCATGAATTACATCTGTTATGATGTGGGCCAATGTGCCATGAATTACATCTGTTATGATGTAGGCCAACGTGCCATCTGTTATGTCCAAAGTGACAGGCTGATATGCCATATGTTATGTCCAAAGTGTCAGGCTGATATGCCATATGTTATGTCCAAAGTGACAGGCCAATGTGCCAGGCTAACGTGTCGTATTATAATGTCCATTAGTGACAAGCCTATGAGCTGTATATAATTGTCTAAATGACAATGACAGTTGTGACATTACGGTCCACTGTCTAATAATATATTGACTATGTCCAAATTGTAATTTGCATTTTATGGTCCTATTAAGACCTAGTCTAAATATAGATATGATAAGCCTAAGAGTTGTGATGTTATTCACACTAGCTTAAATGGGCGATGGATTCTTATATCTAATGTTTAAAGCCAATATGGTTGTTATACCATGGATAAGAGGAGTTTTGTTTAATGTTTAAAGACAAAAGCTTCAAAATGGTAAACTCGGACGGGCACATAGTAGCCACCGAGGAATTAGCTCTAACAAGGCTGAAAATATAGCCGTTAACAATGATGACTTCCAAGCTCGCATAGATGCAGCTGTGGGAAAGGCCATGGAAAAGGCCATAGAAAAACTGAGGGAGTCGAATGCTACTCGCTCCAGACCCTTATCTATTCCACCATCCTCAGCTCATAAGGAGAGCTCAGTTCACTCATCAAACGAGAAGAGTGAACCAAAGAAATTGGATATTGTTGATAGGTCCTTTTCTTTTAAAGACGGATGTACCTATAAATATTTTGTATCCTGCAAGCCCCGAGACTTTATTGGGGAGAAAGGAGCCGTAGAAGCCTTGAAGTGGCTGGACGAGATGGAGACGATTGTAGATATTAGCGGTTGTACTGATAAGGATGTGGTTAAGTATGTATTAAAGTCCTTCAAGGGCGATGCCCTGATTTGGTGGAAGGCCATGATTCAATCCACAGGTAAAGTACACTTGTACAACTTGGGATGGTCCAAGTTTGTTGATCTTGTAAAGGAAACATACTGCCCACCTCATGAGGTGGAGAAATTAGAGACAAACTTTCTGACTCTCACAATGAAGAACATAGACTGTCGGAAGTATGTTTTTTATTTCAATTCCCTATCTAGGTTAGTTTCCTATCTGATTACCCAGAAACCAAACGCATTGTGTGTTTTATAAATGGGTTAGCGCCTGAGATAAAAGGCATAGTAAAGGCTGCACAGCCTAGTACCTATAGGTCTGTTGTTGACCTATCTCTCTTCCTCACCCTAGCTGTAGTAAGGCAGAAGTCAGTCAAATCAGAGACTGATAGGAAAAGGAAGAGGGAGGATGACAACTCCCAAGATTTAATAAGAAAAATAAGGAGAGATTTGGGTGCAAGAGGAACCAAGATAAGTCGGGTGCAGCACCGACATGTAAAAATTGCAACCGTAAGTATTAGGGACAGTGTAGTATGGATCCACAAACTAGACCCTATGGTATCTGTAAGAAAAGAGGGCATAAAACCTTAGAGTGCAAGAATCTTAAGAATGTCGTCTGCTACAACTGTAATGAAAAGGGGCATATTAAGTTCAAATGCCCCAAGAACCCCAAGGGTAATGATGCAAAGCTTGGATAGGCTAAGAAAGGGAATGCTCGTGCCTTCCAGATGAATGCCAGGGAGGCCGTTGATGACAATAACGTCATAACAGGTACATTCCTCATCAGTGATGTATATGCTAGAGTTCTTTTCGATTCGGGTGCAGATAAATCTTTTGTGGATCATAAGTTTAGTAAACTATTAAACTTGCTTATAAGAACTCTAGATATAACTTATGAAGTAGAATTCACTGATGGAACGTTAGAGACAACATCTTCCATTCTTGATGGAGGTTCTATATCCATTAAGAATCATTCTATCCCCATCTCTCTTTTGCCAGTGAAATTGGCAGGGTTCGATGTAGTTTTAGGCATGGATTGGTTATCCTATAACCAAGCCTGTATTGCCTGCGATAAGAAACTCATCGAGATTAAAACCCCATCAAGTGAAATGATCACCATCCCTGGAGATTCACACTATGGATTGCCAGATAAGGTGTCGTTATTTAAGGCATCCAAGTGTTTAAGGAAAGGTTGTGTCATTTACATGGCACAAGTAACTATTAACGAGCATAAGCCGAATATCGAAGACCTTCCAGTCATCTCAGAGTATTACGATGTTTTTCCCGAAGAACTACCAGGTCTATCTCCAGATAGGCAAGTAGAGTTTGGAATTAATATCCTGCCTGGATCAGCACCGGTAGCCAGAGCTCCATATCGGTTAGCACCGACAGAGTTGAAGGAATTGAGATTACAGTTAGATGAACTCTTAGAGGAAGGCTTTATTCAGCCGAGTTCCTCGCCCTAGGGAGCTCTAATCCTTTTCATTAAGAAGAAAGACGGTTCAATGCGGATGTGCATTGACTACCGCGAACTGAACAAGATAACAATTAAGAACCGATATCCTCTACCCAGGATCGACGATTTATTCGACCAACTTCAAGGGGCTAGTTATTTTTCTAAGATTGATTTGAGATCAGGATATCATCAGCTGAAGGTTAGGAACGAGGATGTTCCTAAGACTGCCTTTAGGACCCGATATGGTCATTTTGAATTTCTAGTGATGCCTTTTGGGCTCACAAATGCACCTGCAGCATTCATGGATCTCATGAATAGGGTCTGCAAACCGTATTTGGATAAGTTTGTCATTGTCTTCATAGACGACATACTTATCTATTCTCGTAATCAAGTTGATCACGAGAAACACCTTTGGTGCATTCTAGAATTACTAAGGCAGGAAAAGCTTTATGCTAAATTTTCTAAGTGTGAATTTTGGCTTAGAGAAGTTCAATTCATTGGACATATGGTAAGTGGGCGTGGTATCCAAGTAGATCCCACCAAAATAGAAGCCATAATGAATTTGGAAGCACCCAAAACCCCAACGGAGATTCGTAGTTTCTTAGGATTGGCTGGTTACTATAGAAGGTTCATTGAGAACTTTTCAAGGATAGCCACTCCTTTAACTACCTTGACCCGTAAAAATGTCAAGTTTATTTAGGGTCCAAAACAACAAGAATCCTTTGAGATTCTAAAACATAAGTTGAGCAATGATCCTGTGTTATCTCTACCTGAGGGTATTGAAGATTTGTAGTTTATTGTGATGCTTCGCGCACTGGCATGGGCTATGTGCTAATGCAAAAAGGCAAAGTGATTGCTTATGCATTACGACAGTTAAAGGTCCACGAAAGGAATTACACCACCCATGATTTAGAATTGGGTGCCGTTGTATTTGCACTAAAGTTGTGGAGACATTACTTATATGGCACAAAGTATATTATATACACTGACTATAAAGTCTCCAGCATCTGTTCAATCAGAAGGAATTGAACATGCGATAATGCCGTTGGATGGAGACACTTAATGATTATGACTATGAAATTTGCTATCATCCAGGCAAGACAAATGTCGTTGCTGACGCCTTGAGTCGCAAGGAAAAGGTCTAACCCATTAGGATTAACGCCAAGAGCATTGAGCTTAGAAATAGTTTGAATGAGAAGCTATTAGATGCGTAGAAGAAAGCCCTATTAGAGGCTAATATTCCTAATGAGGGATTAGGCAGAACAGTGGATCAGTTAGCGTCTGGAAAGGATGGAATCCTTAGATTTAATGAAAGAATCTAGGTTCCAATCTTTGGAGGACTTGGAGATCTAATCCTCCAAGAAACGAATAACACGAGGTACTCTGTTCACCGCGGTGGTGACAAGATGTATCAGGATCTAAAGAAGAATTTTTGGTGGATGGGTTTGAAAAATCCATAGCCACCTATGTATCTAAGTGTCTGACGTGTTTGCAAGTTAAGGCCGAACATCAGAAACCGTCAGGACTTCTACAATAGCTAGAATTCCCACTTGGAAATGGGAAATGGTAACAATGGACTTGATTACCAAATTACCTAAGACCAAACATGGTAACGACACTATTTGGGTCATTGTGGATAGGCTGACTAAGTCAGCACATTTCTTGCCAATTAAGGAAACGTATAATTCAGACAAATTGGCTAAGTTGTATGTGGACAAAATTGTGTCCCTACACGGTGTGCCTGTGTCTATTATAACGCTCCGCGTTTCTATACTTTCTGTATTTGGAAACCTTGTATCGTACTTCTATTTTTAGTAAGCGTTGTATCTTGTATTCGTCTTTCGTTGTAAATGTTGTAAACCGGGACTTGGATTGTAATGAGAAACTCGTATTTTAACAATATTATGTTAATTATGGTCATGTTACACTTATACTTGTTCATACTTTAAACGTGTAAACGTATTCGTGGTACTCTCAATCGTAAACGTGTGATAACTCGCAAACTTGGTTTGTATTGCGTAAACGAGACTCAAACGTGAAATTTTTAATCGTTAAACTAAATTCGTTACGAAATATAATTATCTATTCATTTATTAAGTTAATTAATTAAATTAATTAATTAAGTTAATTAATTAAATTAATTAATTAAGTATATTAATTAAATTAATTAATTAAATTAGTTAATAAAATTAATTTATTTATTTTACAAAAATGCTATTTTATAAATATATCAACATTTAGGATTAAAGGTTAATAAATACATATATATATTTTTTTATAAAGTCCAAGGTCTAAATTGTAATTCTTGAATTCTTAACTTCAGGGACTAATCTTGCCATTTTTGGTAAATTGTTTAAAGGTTTTTAATTAAAAAAAATAATATATATAAATAATATACTAAAACCGGATCCGCGGGACTCGAACCCGGGACCTCCGGTTCACCAAACAAAGCCTCAACCACTCCACCAGCCGCCTCACATTTGAATGAACCCGGAAACAAAAGCTTCTTATGCTTTGTTTCCGGTCGAAGACTGGTCGCGACCAGCGGGCAAACAACCCTTTTTTGGGCGGGTTTTTTGTATTTTTTTGAGTTTCAATCACTTTTAAGCCATTAATTACCCACCTAAACTTCACCTAACTAACCCTAATCCTTCCCCTATAAAACCCACCTCTAATCCAAACAATTTTACACTTTAATCTCTCTTAAATCACTCTCAAATCACCTCAAGATCCTTGCAACATCAGATTTTCGAGCAGATTGTATACCTCTTACTAAAGTGAGTGTAACTCACTCATTTCTTAATGAAATCACTCCATTCTTTTTCCTACTTGCTTGGATAAACTTTGGGTTGAATTCCTAGGGTTCTCCATGGAGAATCCAGACCTGGAAATGCCCCAAAATGTCCACAAACTTTCTGTTTTGTCTAAACTTTTATCAAACTTGTGTTTTAACTTCAACAAACTTGTGTTCTTGTGCTTACAATCAAGCTTATGATTAGTAAAGCCTAACCAAGCTTGTTAACATGAACTAAGGGCTGTTTTAACACCCTAAACTTTCGGTTTTTGAAGAGCATTGAGCTCACAAGTGATGCAAGTTCTTAAACTTGTTTATGTGTGTCCACCAAGGAAGCTTGGGCTATCCTAACTTGAGACCACACATCACTTGATGATTTTTCATCAAGATCCCAAGATAGTTTGCTAGACTTAAAGTGTCACAACCCCACAAAGCCGTTGACGATTGTCCTCGTGTGCTCGTCAGGTTGTTGAATACTTGGCTACTTGGTATCTAGATGACACCTTATCATTCTTGTCTTTACATTCTTGTATAGTATATAGTTCTTGTACCCTCCTTGTTACCAATGGTAACTTGTGTAGTGGTGAACATAATCCGAGGTTCAAAGTGGATGGTTTAACCTTCCACCTCATTCTTGACATACATGACACTAGAGGTTACAAAGTGGATGGTTCATCCTCCCACCTCCTACATGATTATAATGATATATATATAACTATATTATAATTCTAAAACCGAAACCTTGATAATGAACTTATAATCACCTATCAAGTTATTAAGTTTAACACTAAAGTATGTAATTCCTTGTCACGATTCTAATAGGCCCCGAACCTATGAAATCACACCCAACTCGTAAGAGTTACTATAGTGTCAAGAACGAGTGTTACATCTTAGTGAATACTTTTGTATCATAATACTTTATCAAACATATTTTTTTATCATGCTCGACTACTCCTAATCTCCCGTTGAAACTCTATACTCATACGCCTCGTTTCCTCTTGTAGGATAATTCGGCGTCATCCTCGAACCAACGTCTTCACGGATTGTCAAGTGTAGAAAAGACTTAGCAAAACCGTGAGTACACTCGACCCACTTTGTTCATAACACTTTTCGGGTGTAACATGTTTCCATATACAAAATCACGAACACTTAAACTTTATGAAACACACAAACAATCCCATATACATGAAAACTTGAATCTTATACTTGATGCTTGTCTTGCATATTCGTATTGCTATGCTTTAGTCATTAACTATTTTTAGCCTTCGTTTGACATGCTTAGCGCTATAGGAATTCACGCATCCACCTCCATCGTGTTATTCGTGAGGTCATGTTAAAACATCGTGATTGCGTTAAGGGTTTGATTATTAGTATTGCATGCCTTGATATTGCTCTTGTATAGATTTGGTTGCCATGAGGATTGTTTAGACTTATTCGTATACGTATGCTATGCCTAAACTTGTGTACTCGCCTTTGCTTTCGCATTGACATTATTTTAAAACATGTTACAGGTTGAAGGAGATGATGCTATGAAAACAATATAGCAAGGACTAGATACACACAAATTAGTCGTTAGGTTTAATGTCGATGTATCAATTTTGTTATGACTTTGCAAATGTTGTATTGTTCTTTGTTTTGTTACATTGATGTATTTGACAATTCTTATGAAATGAAATATGGTTTAATTAATTATTGTCACTTAATAATGTTGTGAGCAATGAGCAATCTCGTTTTCGTCTCATCCCGATGTTTCCGCCATCGGTTGGGGTGTTACAGATTGGTATCAGAGCCATAACTATAGGGAACTAGGTAGAATTGCCATGTTCGACCTAGTCTATAGTTCTAAGTACCCGTTGTGACCAATCTTGATTATGCTTAAAACTTTATGCTTCCTACTTTGCTTCCCTCTTTCATTTTGGTCTTAATACATACACATGGTGTCTTCCTAAGACACTTTTACACAATACACGTTTGAACGCTTGAAGACACTCGTAATATAAACGAGACGACTTCACTAAAATAGGTGTGAAAACCGTAATTTGGTGAACGACTCTCAATCCGCTATACTTATTCTTTTTGCACGCAATTATGCCATCGAGTTAGGATTGAAATCTAAACCTTGATGGAAAATTTCCAACTCAAAACTCTAGTGGACCCTTACCAACGAATCGGAATTTTCTCTTCGTTTGGTAAGTACCAACCACACTTAGGGTACGAAATCGTCAAGTTAGGGGTGAAACCCGCACCTTGTCGATTAAGTCTCATTCCTTGATTTTCACTCTCGCCAAAGTCTCGATTTTCCGATCGGTTAGAGATGTGTAGTAACTGGAAGGGTAAAATGTCGTTAGTCGCTTCTCGATGAGAGCATTTTACCTATAGGCCAAAGCACGTTTCTCTAATTCGAAAAGATCTTCGATTCACTTTGGAATTGTCGACGATTTCTCTACCGAATCATTCCCTTGTTTTATGAGCTTATTCTTTTTATGTGACTCAAATTTTATGTGTATTAATACTTGTTACCTCGTTCATTTCAAACCGTTACACACTCGCACGTTTATCACAATAAAAAACAATACTAATCCTCGTGAACAAACTAAATTTATACTCTTTATTTGTATTCATACGTAAGTATACATGTCATACTTGTTGAACTCATGCAAACTATGTGAACCATACTTGATGAACACATGCTTCTTATGTGAAACTTATGTGAACTTTATTCATACTCATGCATGCAAAACCTATTTTCTTTATTACAATCAAGTCTCATGCTTTTGTCTTGTTTACAACCTCTAGATGCCTCATTTCCGTAACTCGTTGAACCGCCTCAAGAAGTCAAAGAAGACGGATTCCCAGAAGGAATCCAACAACGAGGACTCGATATCGAAGCAAGAACTGATTGGGCTCGTTTCGGAGAAAATGGCCGGGCAATTGGCTAAGATCATACCCGACATTGTTAGCCAAATCCACACCATACACACCGAAGCCACACCTAAATCATCCGCTGATTCCAAAGCTGATACCCCCAAACCATCTTACCAATTCAAGCATTTCATGGCTTGTAAACCAGTGGAATTCACTGGCATGGACGGTGTTACCGCCATGATTAATTGGTTTGATTCAATGGAGCTTATCTTCCTTCAGGGCGGCTGCCCTGAGGAACTCCGAACCCTTAATGCCACTGGGGTCTTCCGCAAGAGAGCCCTCGAGTGGTGGACCACCGAACGAAACATGCGTGGAAACGAAGCAGCCCATGCGATGACTTGGGAAGAGCTTAAGGAGCTCATGAAGGAGCAATTCTGTCCTCCCCATGAGACCCAGAAACTTGAAAACGAGTTCTGGAATCTCACAAACAGGGGAGCGACGCTGAAGGATTGATTGCGCGCTTTAAACAGTTAAGTATCATTTGCCCTGGGCAAGTCGATACTGTTCCCAAGTCAATCGCCAAGCTCATCCGTTGCCTCTCACCGGTGATCATGAACCATGTAGCCGCAGCCAACCCGAAAACCCTCGAAGAAGCCTATTCCATAACCCTCCAACTCAACCATAACTGCATCCTTCAGGGGGCCTACGACAAGGTCCCTACTAAGCATGCACACCAAGCCATTGCCAACACCACCGAATCACCTACCCCTCCAGCCAAAAAGCCCCACAACAAGAACAAGAAGCGGAAGGCTTCTTCTCAAAACAATGCTTTCGTCACTCCGCCTACCCAAAACACCAACCAACCTGGACAAGGTTACATTGGCTCTCACCCCAAGTGTACCACTTGCAACTACCATCACCCTGTTGGCACCTCATGCCGAAAATGTGCCAACTGTAATAGGTTGGGACACCTCTCCAACTACTGTCGCCTACCCCAGAACCAGCAAACCCAAGCCCTTTTACCCAATCCTAACCCAAACCAAAAAACCCAAGCTACACCTGGTCGAACCTGCTACAATTGTGGCGATCCTAACCATTTCGCCAACGTTTGCCCGAAACGCACCAACAACCAACAGCAACAACAAACCGAACCTGCGAAAGGACGAGCTTTCGTTCTCACCTCAGCTCAAGCCCAAAGTTCGAATGACGTCATCACTGGTACGTTCCTTATGAACCATATCTATGCTACTTGTCTGTTTGATACTGGCGCGCATAGAAGTTTTGTATCCGTTGAATTTGAACCCTTGCTTAAGTGCGAACGAACTAAAATGCCTAATCCTTTTGCTGTCGAAGTCGCTAATGGTAAGACCATCTCCCTTGATTCTGTTCTTTCTGGTTGCTCCCTAATCTTAAACGATCATAAGTTTTCCATCGACCTCATACCTATGCAAATGGGTAGCTTTGACGTCATAGTAGGCATGGACTGGCTTAAACGAGTTCGTGCTGAAGTCGTTTGTTCTGAGAAATTCATTCGTCTTCCCCTACCTCAAGGTGACTCTTTACACGTCTATGGTGAGAAACCTTCTAAGGGTCTCAAGCTTATGTCGTGCATCAAAGCGAATAAGTACTTGCGTAAGGAGTACTTTGCCTTTCTCGCCCATGTTGTGGAAAAGAAAGACAAAGGTCCTAGCATAAGTGATGTTCCTGTCGTTTGTGAGTTCCCGTCTGTTTTCCCCGAGGATCTCCCTGGTCCTCCGCCTCCTCGAGCTGTCGATTTTCGTATTGACCTCATTCCTGGCGCAACTCCTGTTGCGAAGGCTCCCTATCGTTTAGCACCCTCGGAGATGCAAGAGCTATCAAGCCAACTACAAGAGCTTCTTGATAAAGGCTTTATACGCCCTAGTACTTCCCCTTGGGGCGCTCTCGTGTTGTTCGTCAAGAAGAAAGATGGGTCTTTTCGGATGTGCATTGATTATCGTGAGCTCAATAAACTTACAGTAAAAAACCGATACCCACTTCCTCGTATTGACGATCTCTTCGATCAATTGCAAGGCGCGAAGTGCTTTTCAAAGGTTGATCTCCGTTCTTGCTATCATCAACTTCGGGTTTTCGAGGAAGATGTACCCAAAACCTCATTTCGCACACGGTATGGACACTACGAGTTCGTGGTCGTGCCTTTTGGTTTGACCAACGCTCCTGCAGTGTTTATGGATCTTATGAACCATGTGTGTAAGCCTTTTCTCGATCATTTCGTCATTGTATTCATCGACGATATCCTGATCTACTCTAAGACGAAAGAAGAACATGGACGACATTTGCGTCTTATTCTTCAGCTTTTACAAACCGAACGTCTTTATGCCAAATTCTCCAAGTGTGAATTTTGGCTAAAAGAGGTTCAATTCTTAGGTCACACCGTCAATGAACTTGGTATTCATGTTGACCCTGCAAAGATAGAAGCTGTGAAGAATTGGATTGCACCTAAGTCGCCCTCTGAAATTTGTTCGTTTCTTGGCCTAGCTGGGTATTATCGCCATTTCATCTCGAACTTCTCGAAGATTGCCGTTCCTTTGACTTCGTTGACTAAAAAAGATAAACCTTTTGTTTGGGGTCCCGAACAAGAAGAATCTTTCCAAATGCTCAAGGACATGCTTTGTAATGCTCCTATTCTCACTCTCCCCGATGGGAACGACGATTTCGTCGTGTATTGCGATGCCTCTAACCAGGGTCTTGGTTGCGTTCTCATGCAACGAGACAAAGTAATCGCTTACGCGTCGAGACAACTCAAAATTCATGAGAAAAACTATACTACTCATGACCTTGAACTTGGTGCAGTTGTTTTTTCATTAAAGATTTGGCGACACTACCTTTATGGTACAAAGTGTACGGTCTTTACCGACCATAAGAGCCTCCAACACATCTTTGATCAAAAGGAACTCAACATGCGTCAACGTCGTTGGGTAGAATTGTTAAACGACTACGTCTGCGATATCCGCTACCACCCTGGTAAGGCGAATGTCGTGGCCGATGCACTTAGTCGTAAGACTCATGTCAAGAGTGCTCGTTGCTACCAAATCGTGGGAAAACCCAATGAGTTGATTCGACAAGCACAATTTGCCGTCATTAACGAGGGTAACCTCGATAACGAGTTGAATTGTGGAATCGAAAATCCACTCGAAGCTAAGCCTGATGGTATTCTTTACTACCGTAGTCGCATTTGGATTCCCGATCGTCTCAATCTTCGGACTACTTTGATGGACGAAGCTCACAAATCCCGATACTCCGTTCATCCTGGAGCTGATAAGATGTATCATGACTTGCGCGCATCCTATTGGTGGCCTGGAATGAAACGTGATATCGCTCTCTGCGTCTCCAAATGCCTTACGTGTTCCAAAGTCAAGGCAGAACATCAACGTCCCTCCGGTTTGCTCGAACAACCAGAAATTCCGGTCTGGAAATGGGAGAGCATAGCCATGGATTTCATCACGAAATTGCCTCTCGTCTGGTCACGACATCATTTGGGTCATCATCGTTCGTTTGACCAAATCCGCACACTTCCTCGCCATTCGTGAAGATTACAAGGTCGAGAAATTGGCTCGTATCTACACGAGTGAAATAATTAGTCGTCACGGTACTCCTCTTGATATTATTTCTGATCGTGATGCTCGTTTCACTTCTCGCCTTTGGCAAACTTTCCAATCCGCCCTTGGCACTCATTTGAATCTTAGCACCGCTTTTCATCCTCAATCTGACGGTCAGACCGAGCGTACTATCCAAACTCTAGAGGATATGCTTCGATCATGCGTAATCGATTTTTGCGGCAACTGGGATTCGCACTTACCCTTGGTAGAATTCTCATACAACAACAGCTATCACGCAAGTATTCAAATGGCTCCATTTGAAGCACTGTATGGTCGCAAATGTCGTTCGCCTATTTGTTGGCACGAGATCGGAGACGTACAACTCACCGGTCCCGAACTTATACAAGAGACGACGGACAAGATCCTACAGATTCGTGACAACTTGCTCAAAGTTCGAAGCCGACAAAAGAGCTATGCTGATAGAAGACGCAAACCTTTGGAATTCAACATAGGTGACCACGTACTTCTCAAGGTTGCACCTTGGAAAGGTGTTGTTCGTTTTGGTAAGAAAGGCAAACTCGCTCCTCGCTATGTGGGTCCTTTCAAGATTCTCGAAAGGATAGGCAAGGTAGCGTATCGACTGGATCTACCTCAAACGCTCAGCAATGTTCATCTTGTGTTTCATGTTTCAAATTTGAAGAAGTGTCTAGCCGAAGAAGGACTTCAAGTTCCACTCGAAGATCTTCAGATCAACGATACTTTGCACTTTGTGGAGAAACCGGTCGAAATCATGGACCGAGGAACCAATCAACTGAGGCGCAGTCGTATTCCTATTGTCAAGGTTCGATGGGAAGGTAAACGTGGCGCCGAATTCACTTGGGAACTTGAAAGTGATATGAAGACTAAGTATCCATATCTCTTCGTTACATCTTCCTAAATTTCGGGACGAAATTTCCTAAAGGAGGGAAGACTGTAACGCTCCGCGTTTCTATACTTTCTGTATTTGGAAACCTTGTATCGTACTTCTATTTTTAGTAAGCGTTGTATCTTGTATTCGTCTTTCGTTGTAAATGTTGTAAACCGGGACTTGGATTGTAATGAGAAACTCGTATTTTAACAATATTATGTTAATTATAGTCATGTTACACTTATACTTGTTCATACTTTAAACGTGTAAACGTATTCATGGTACTCTCAATCGTAAACGTGTGATAACTCGCAAACTTGGTTTGTATTGCGTAAACGAGACTCAAACGTGAAATTTTTAATCGTTAAAATAAATTCGTTACGAAATATAATTATCTATTCATTTATTAAGTTAATTAATTAAATTAATTAATTAAGTTAATTAATTAAATTAATTAATTAAGTATATTAATTAAATTAATTAATTAAATTAGTTAATAAAATTAATTTATTTATTTTACAAAAATGCTATTTTATAAATATATCAACATTTAGGATTAAAGGTTAATAAATACATATATATATTTTTTTATAAAGTCCAAGGTCTAAATTGTAATTCTTGAATTCTTAACTTCAGGGACTAATCTTGCCATTTTTGGTAAATTGTTTAAAGGTTTTTAATTAAAAAAAATAATATATATAAATAATATACTAAAACCGGATCCGCGGGACTCGAACCCGGGACCTCCGGTTCACCAAACAAAGCCTCAACCACTCCACCAGCCGCCTCACATTTGAATGAACCCGGAAACAAAAGCTTCTTATGCTTTGTTTCCGGTCGAAGACTGGTCGCGACCAGCGGGCAAACAACCCTTTTTTGGGCGGGTTTTTTGTATTTTTTTGAGTTTCAATCACTTTTAAGCCATTAATTACCCACCTAAACTTCACCTAACTAACCCTAATCCTTCCCCTATAAAACCCACCTCTAATCCAAACAATTTTACACTTTAATCTCTCTTAAATCACTCTCAAATCACCTCAAGATCCTTGCAACATCAGATTTTCGAGCAGATTGTATACCTCTTACTAAAGTGAGTGTAACTCACTCATTTCTTAATGAAATCACTCCATTCTTTTTCCTACTTGCTTGAATAAACTTTGGGTTGAATTCCTAGGGTTCTCCATGGAGAATCCAGACTTGGAAATGCCCCAAAATGTCCACAAACTTTCTGTTTTGTCTAAACTTTTATCAAACTTGTGTTTTAACTTCAACAAACTTGTGTTCTTGTGCTTACAATCAAGCTTATGATTAATAAAGCCTAACCAAGCTTGTTAACATGAACTAAGGGCTGTTTTAACACCCTAAACTTTCGGTTTTTGAAGAGCATTGAGCTCACAAGTGATGCAAGTTCTTAAACTTGTTCATGTGTGTCCACCAAGGAAGCTTGGGCTATCCTAACTTGAGACCACACATCACTTGATGATTTTTCATCAAGATCCCAAGATAGTTTGCTAGACTTAAAGTGTCACAACCCCACAAAGCCGTTGACGATTGTCCTCGTGTGCTCGTCGGGTTGTTGAATACTTGGCTACTTGGTATCTAGATGACACCTTATCATTCTTGTCTTTACATTCTTGTATAGTATATAGTTCTTGTACCCTCCTTGTTACCAATGGTAACTTGTGTAGTGGTGAACATAATCCGAGGTTCAAAGTGGATGGTTTAACCTCCCACCTCATACTTGACATACATGACACTAGAGGTTACAAAGTGGATGGTTCATCCTCCCACCTCCTACATGATTATAATGATATATATATAACTATATTATAATTCTAAAACCGAAACCTTGATAATGAACTTATGATCACCTATCAAGTTATTAAGTTTAACACTAAAGTATGTAATTCCTTATCACGATTCTAATAGGCCCCGAACCTATGAAATCACACCCAACTCGTAAGAGTTACTATAGTGTCAAGAACGAGTGTTACATCTTAGTGAATACTTTTGTATCATAATACTTTATCAAACATATTTTTTTATCATGCTCGAATACTCCTAATCTCCCGTTGAAACTCTATACTCATACGCCTCGTTTCCTCTTGTAGGATAATTCGGCGTCATCCTCGAACCAACGTCTTCACGGATTGTCAAGTGTAGAAAAGACTTAGCAAAACCGTGAGTACACTCGACCCACTTTGTTTATAACACTTTTCGGGTGTAACATGTTTCCTTATACAAAATCATGAACACTTAAACTTTATGAAACACACAAACAATCCCATATACATGAAAACTTGAATCTTAGACTTGATGCTTGTCTTGGATATTAGTATTTCTATGCTTTAGTCATTAACTATTTTTAGCCTTCGTTTGACATGCTTAGTGCTATAGGAATTCACGCATCCACCTCCATCGTGTTATTCGTGAGGTCATGTTAAAACATCGTGATTGCGTTAAGGGTTTGATTATTAGTATTGCATGCCTTGATATTGCTCTTGTATAGATTTGGTTGCCATGAGGATTGTTTAGACTTATTCGTATACGTATGCTATGCCTAAACTTGTGTACTCGCCTTTGCTTTCGCATTGACATTATTTTAAAACATGTTACAGGTTGAAGGAGATGATGCTATGAAAACAATATAGCAAGGACTAGATACACACAAATTAGTCGTTAGGTTTAATGTCGATGTATCAATTTTGTTATGACTTTGCAAATGTTGTATTGTTCTTTGTTTTGTTACATTGATGTATTTGACAATTCTTATGAAATGAAATATGGTTTAATTAATTATTGTCACTTAATAATGTTCTGAGCAATGAGCAATCTCGTTTTCGTCTCATCCCGATGTTTCCGCCATCGGTTGGGGTGTTACATCTATTGTATCTAATAGAGATACTAGATATACCTCTCATAAGTTCACCATTTGAACTTGCACCTTCTTCATTCACAACTCTATCTCCCTCCTCTAGAAGTTCCTAACTAAAAGGAGCATCCAACTTAGTTCTATTGCATCCTAGGAACCACTTGTAAGTGTTCATTCCTCTTGCATTTTCGTTTATAGGCTTTTATAGCCAAAAGTCAAGCATTTTACGGAAAATGCCTTGACTTTTGGTTAAGACCATTATGGTCCAGCCATTGTTTGTAATGAACATGGCTAAGTGATCGTAATAAGGTAGGCGTTAGTCCCTATAAAGGGCACTTCCTGAAGATCCCGATTGCTAGACCAATTGACGGGTCAAATTTATTATATTAAAAAGTCAAACAGGCCATTTTTCGGAAATATTATAATTTGATCTTATATATGTTATGAAACCTGTTTTGACACTTAAACAAGTTGTTAATAATTATTAGAACATGTAAGAACATGTTCGGCTCGTCAATTTCAGTTCTAGGGTCGGTTCGCAACCGAAAGTCGCGAAGTTTGACTTCTGCTTTGACTTTCGATTCTGACCCGATTTAGATTAGTTAGCCAATGAATTAAAGTTGCATTATGATCATAATATAATATAGCATAACCCTCTGAGGTTATATTACATGATCATAATCAGAATCTGAGTTTATGCGCAAGTTCCGTAATTATGCCATTTTGACTAAAATGCCCTTTTTGCATAAAAAGAGGTTTAAATATAATGAACTTTAAAATGAGTTTCCTACTAATGTAATATTATAAGAAGGATTATTTGGGATGTCAAAACAGATTATAAACTGTGTTTTCGAACAAGTCCTTATATTATGTCGGTGAATGACGTTAAAGCCCTTAAGGCTTATAAAATGGTTTTAATCACATTCTTTCAAAGCAAATATATTGCCTACTGATATGTTATATTAAATAACATATCTCAGACATGTTAACCTGACCTTAACATCAGTTTTCATTAATCATCGCATAAATCGTTATTTTACGACATAAGCGTCGTTTCGACGCATAGTATGGTTTTAAACCATAATTACCAACCAAGACTTGTTATACTGATTTTAAAACTTATTTTAAATATTTTTACAGTAGGTACATGGTATAAACTTAGAATCCCAAATAATTTATAAACTATGTGTAAAATGACCAAAATGCCCATTCGGTGCATAGTTTGGTCATAAAGGACTAATTACACATAAAAATTAATAACCTACTGATATTAATAACCTACTGATAGGCTGGAAGTGCTCGGTAGTGATAAGAGGATCTTGCAAATCCTAGATCTGCCCAAAGTCTGTTTTACATTCTTTCTTTTGTACAATTTATGATCCGCCTGTGGATCTTCTATTACGAGCCTGTATATTATTTTGTATTTCGAACGTTTGGTTTGTAATAGTAATTTAAATCCAAGACTTCCACTGTGCCGTGTTTAATTGACTATGATGATATCAACTTACGTCACGATATTCCCCACCCGGGCCCACCGGTGTTTGGATTGGTTGTGGAAAGCGGGGTGTGACACACAAGAACAGGCCACAACTCGTTCCTGGGAGGCACGACGCGTGCTTCATTCCCGGTTTGATTCGCAAGATTTTAAGAGAGCTTCTTCCTCCCATTTCCATTGCTCAATTCTTTCCTTCTCTTCAAAACATAATCTTCTTCTACCCACTTTCTTTTAGTTTTAAGAATTGTAAGATTATCATTAAGTAATTATCTTGTGATGATTAATATAATCTTTCTAAGTTCGTTGAAAGGTATCTTGTAAGTTATGAGTGGCTAAGATTCTTGTGGGTGTTTGAAAGGGGAGGCGGGAGAATATCCCTTGATGGGGAGTTAACTAAAATAATCTATGGATTAACAAGGGGTCGGTGTGCTAATGACATTAAGTACTAAGTAACATATTGAAAGTGAGTTTTCTATATCCTTAAAAACGAATTAATAATCTTATGTTTTGCTAATTCAAAACATTCATGTTTTCTATGTCTTTGTAGAACCAAACATGTTAATTACTTTAATAAAAGGTTAAAGGTAGTGGCTTGGGACTTCAGGTTTGGTTAAGTCTTTCCAAAGTGTGATTAGTAGTTTAAACACCTTATGACTATTCTTTACTTAATATTAGTGCTCAATGGTGAATAGTTTCCCTGCTGATTCTTTGGTATTGTTGTGGTTTGATTCTGAACTTGCATCGGGGTTTCCCTGCTGATTCCAACCAATATGGTTGAGATGGGAAACAGTTACTAATCATGAACTCCATGTCTTTATGTATTAACAAAATGCAATTACTTGCTAGGCCTTAAAAGAACGGCTTTGGTGGGTTGTCTAGCATGGTACTCAGAATACCCTCCAAAGAGGTATGATGGTCCCTTAAAGTAAGCTCTTGTGATCCATGGTAAGGTTTAGTTAACAAAACATCAAGAGGTAAGAAAAACGACAAGAAAAAACCAACTCTCCTTTTGGTTTGACTAGACGTTGAGAACATCTTGGTACTAAAAGCTTTGTATCCTTGGATGACCTTGGTATCTTACCGTCATATACTATATTATGCATACAATGGGTGCACTTGCCTAGTGTGAAGTAAAGAGTGATTGTATCTAATCCTGTTTTCCGAATTCAAAACTTGAATCAGTGTAAAAACCAGCTAAAATACACCATTATTATATATACTTTTACATACTTCAATAACAAGCACAAAACTTTAACAACATGAAAGAAATAAATTTATAATCTCATGGCGCTTTTCTAAATTTATGCCTAGTTCCAGATAGACAAATTACAAATACTTAGCACTAATGAACGGTAAACTTCACCAAAGAGATAAACACCTTAACACTTCACCATACAAGTCAACAACATAACACTAAACACTTTGCTAAAAACCCTGATCACCTTTAGGGTGGACAGTATGGAGACTAATTCTCCCACTTTCCACTCACCCTAGCCTTGGTCCTAGTAGAGGGGGATGGTGGCCTCGCTCCCCCTTGTCTCTCCATGCTAATCTCAACTCTCACTCCTAACAAAAGTTTCTTCACAATAGTGAGTGCTTCCCATTTCCTGCTAGACCTCTTCTGACATTTGTCGACATAAATTTCGCTTCCCGCTGCTCACGTGAAGCATACCATGTACCCTATGTAACATCCGTAAAAAACGGATTTTACCAAACCCGCTCCGTTTATTAACCGAACAATCAGTTAAAAATTTCGTTGCGAATTTAATGCCCAAAATAATTTTAAACGATACATAATTAATTATTATATTGGAATATATAAATTGTTTTTGAAAAACTGTTAAAAATAAGAAAATAAAAATAATATGTTTCTGCCGGGTTTCGAACCCGGGTCAGTCAGCCGGGTCAAACAACAGACTTAACACTCAACCCTTAAACCACTGCGCCACTCATGCTTCTTGTTAATTAATGGAAACAAATAATACATATCATAATCCTCGAATTCAAAATCGGCGCGCCCAAATTGCAGTCGTCGGAAATCCCGACTAACTCGCCAAGAATCGACGGTTACTTCAGTTATAACGTAAACCTTAAACACTACATCGGTTATAACCGATGTCTGAGTCCGCGAGACAAGTTATAACCGCCGGAGAAATTCTAACCGACGAATCAAGTCGGAAATCGGACCAAATTCATAGATGACCTGCCTTATAAATACTCCCTCAAACCTCTACAAGCTTTTTCGCTCAAAACCGCACCTTTACCCGACGTAATTTCACTCGCCGGAAAACTTCTGCACATCGCCGCAAAACCGAACCCTTCACTTCTGAGCCTTACTGAACCCCCTGAGCTTATACCGAAGTCACCCACATCCTTTTCAAGCTTGCTGAAGACTCTCTGCCACAAGACACACGACGCCGGAATCTTTTGCTGTCACCGGAGTTCCGCCGGAGAAACAGAGGAGTCCAGTCGGTATACCTTACGCCTAATTTTTCTTTCTTTTTATTTAATCTCACATGTAATTAACCATCAGACACTAACGAACATGATTTAATCATCGAACCAGTCGGACTTCTGATTCTGGTTAAAATCAACGAAGAAGACGAAGTTTCTGTAGTGTATAAGTTTATTAAAATCAAGTTATAACTCGGGTTAGACACACAGTCCAGCGGTGGACTGTGTGCACATTAAACACGTAAACGTCTCGAGTTCGATTCTTTTCCCACGCATGCTTGCCTTAATAAAAATGTCTTTTTGTTAAACGAACCGGAGTCACCGCTGTATATGTTAAGTTTAATAATAACCGGAATAATAACCAAGATAGACACACAGTCCAGCGGTGGACTGTGTGTATGTTTAAATCACAGGACACGAGTTTTAGTCCGGGGTACCGCACCGGCCCGGATAATTATTAAACTTTTTATTTAAGACAGAAATGGAAATGTTCAGTTTGTATATAAGTATAATATAAATCGGATTATTTAACAAGTTAGACACACAGTCCAGCGGTGGACTGTGTGTTAACTCAACCCACAGGTCCCGGGTTCGAGACCTGTGGAGCGCACCGGTCCGATTCAGTAAAATCTTTTTAGAAATAAATTGATTTTCGGATTAATCTAATTAATATATAAATGTAATTAAAAACAGAAATATTTCGGGTTAGACACGTAGCTCAGTTGGTAGAGCTGCGTGCACGCGTACGGGAGGTCTCGGGTTCGAGCCTCACTCAGCGCACACTTACACGCATCCGAATCGGTCAAACAGTCAAGGTCAACGGTCAACGGTCAACGGTCAAAAAAGTCAACTTTTTTTATTATTTTTATTTATTTATTTTAATTAAAAATCAATTAAAAATACTTAAAAATAACATTTTTAAGGTTAGAAAATAGCCTTAAACTCACAAAAATACACCCAACAATCCTACTAAAATGGATTAATAAAATCCGTTTACTTACCGAAACATTTTGCCATTATCTAGGTTAATTTCACTCGTGGTTAAAACCACTTCGCGTGCATTCAACATCATCAACCGAACGCACCCATTGTGAGTGAATCTTACAACTCCCCCTTTTTATTACACGTTTTGGGGTGTGTCATGTGTCACAAAATAATTAACTCGTTTATTTAAACTTGTGCCATACCATATCGTGATCTAAACTTAGATTGTTTATATTGTTGTAATTATGTATTTCATTTTGTCAACTTATATGAAATTCATTCATTAAGCCCATCAGTTCCTCGTGGTAGACGAGTTGAGCAACGCGTGCCTCAAAACAAATCCATTATTGTTCATGTGTGTATTATTGAGTTTTTATTGTTTGTAGTTATGTCTTTCACATTATCATGTTTATGCAAATTCATTCATTAGGCCCATCAGTTCCTCGTGAGAGACGAGTTGAGCAACGCGTGCCTCTAAACGATCCATTATTGTTCATGTGTGTATTGTTTAATATTAAATTGATTTATGAATAAGTTTACATCTATTTTTACTCATGTGTGGTTGTGCACTTTATTTCATAATCAATTAAATAAACTTGTTCAAATGTTTTCCATAGGATTCACTCGCCAACTTTTTGTTGATCCAAAAACCCTTTTTTACACATGATACAGGTGAACAGGATGAAGCAAGGAAAACATAGGAAATGCCTTAGAAGAAAACAAAGAAGCTTAGATTGATGCTTAGGTCATGATGTATTATGTTTGTAAATTTCCATTAAATTGTATTAATGAATATGGAACGTTAAAATAAATGTCATGAGCTTTGATGATAACCCAATCATGCCCCGATCACCTTTTCCGCTGCGGGTCGGGGTGTGACAGATTGGTATCAGAGCCATGACTATAGGGATAGAGGATAGGTTATTAGACCCTTAGAGCCTATACTATAGTCTGCCTAAATTTTAATTGATTAGGTGGTTACATACAAACTTATGATATTTATTTGTTTCATATTTGTTTATACTTACAGTCAAACATACATACTTACATACATATTCATTATACATATATCAATGTTCATATATTCAATTCATTTTCATACTCTCATTATTCAAAGATTTTGTTGCAATTTTCAAATCTCATCAAAGTAAGTTCTTCGACGGGCATGTAGTAACTGGAAGGGTACAAGTACCGGTAGTCGGAACGTCCTGTCTAGGTTGGCATTCGTATAAATCCAATATAACGGACCAGCTTGCCTACCTGGGGACTAACGATGAGAGTACGAAGGACCTATTAGGCCAAAGCATGCCACACCAAACGTCGTTTGAACTAACCCCACTTTGAGGTGTCACCGTGTCTACACCTGGACACATTCCGAATATCACATGTTGTATACATATTTCTCGATTTTCTCCGGGTTTTAGTGTACGCAACCAGGCTAACACATGCGAACCATATGAAAAACCCGGTATTCATGGGGGCCCACATGATTACGAAGGTGAAGTATGGCGGCATGTAGGGCCTAATGGCGAGCAAAGCCCAAGACATCCTATGGATGTAGTAGATTTATTTTTCTATAATTATTTTATGAATGTTCATTCCTAGTGCGACCCATGATGCCAAAAACATCCAACTCATACTCTTGACATGTATTCCTTGTAGATGTCTTCTAACCTCACCCGTAGGAAGATGAGAGTAGGAAAAGCCCGCAAGCGCATGGCTGCCCTAATCGCTCAACAAATGGCTGCCGTAATACCCAACATCGTAATCCAACTACAACAAGCACTTACCGCTAATCCTGTCTGTAACATTTGTAAAAAAATCGGGTTTTCAAAACCCGCTCCATTTTGTAATTGAATATCAAGTTATAAAAGTTATGTCGAATAATTATGATTATTTTGATTTAAAACAATACATAATTAATAAATAAACTAAACTATAAAAACTATATTTGATGAAAAGTTAAAATAAAATAAATAAAAAAATTATAACGCTGCCGGGACTCGAACCCGGGTCAGCCAAGTCACCCTTCAACAACTTAACACTCACTCCCAAGACCACTCCGCCACATTGTGTTTTCTGCTAACTCTAGAAACACAAACGAAATTTATACACAAACCCAGTTGAAACCGGTTGCGCCATCTGAGAAACGGTAATCGGCAAACCAATCGTCATTTCGTTGTTTATTTCACACATTCAGTTTATAACCGATGCACGACGGTTTCTAAGTAAATCGGATTTGATTAAACTTAAAGACTCATCATTGTCGGTTTTTAAAACCGAAAAATCATCAAGTCCAGAATTACACAAACTTCAGACCACTCTCGCGACTCAGAGATATCATACCAACACTCCATTTCATTTTCGTCGCATTTTCAGACCATCAGAACGCCTAAAACAGCTCGCCGAAATTTTCTGCAAAAGTGGCCGGAAAACCGTAATCAACTCAAACCGGTAAAATACTTCTACTTTACGGTTTCAATCCATTGTTAGAACCTTACTAACATTAACCCATCGCTCATAATCAACCACAGACGACATTGCTGGACTTTCTGTTTTCGCCGGAAAACTTCTGGAAGTGTCGGAAACTCGTTGATTACCGGTATGCTCATTCCAACGTACTGATAATCAATACTCATTAGTTCAATTTCACATCTAATCCCTTAAACCTGTTAATTGATTCTCACAGCCGAAGGTTCCAAAAACAGAGCCGACAAGTTTCGCCGGATTCTCTGAAGAAGACGATCTGTTCGGTATCTTCTTTCCCCAAACTTTTCGGTTCAATGCAATCAAACTGGACATCATGTTCATTAACTAAATTAATCGCGTATCGGTTGTTTGATTGATGTCTGCATTTGTAATGAAGAAGACGAGTTCAGTAATGATATAAGGTTAATTAAAAACAGAGTTATAAACGGGTTAGACACACAGTCCAGCGGTGGACTGTGTGCAAACAAAAACCATACACGTCCCGAGTTCGATCCCTGCTCCACGCACTCCTTGTATAATAAAAGGCCTTTTTATTTAAACTAAATCGGGATAACCCAGTTAGTTGTTAAGTATAATAAAAACTGAGATAATAACCAGGTTAGACACACAGTCCAGCGGTGGACTGTGTGCAACATGAACCACACGTCGCGCGTTCGAAACCTGTCACGAGCACCGGTCCGATTGAATTAAAATGTTTTTGTAAATAAAGGAAATTCGGATTAACTGAATAAGTGTATAAGTATAAATAAAAACAAGATTATTTCGGGTTAGACACGTAGCTCAGTTGGTAGAGCTGCGTGCACGCGTACGGGAGGTCGCCGGTTCGAGCCTCACCCGGCACAAACTAATACCCTGACCGACCGGTCAACGGTCAACGGTCAACACTAAATAAACAATTTTTTTTATATTTTTATTTATTTAATTTAATTTAAAAATCAATTAAAAATACTTAAAAATAACATTTTTAAAGATAGAAAATAGCCATAAACTCACAAAAATATATCTAAAAGTTTCATTAAAATCCTTAATAAAATCCACTCCTTTAATATATTTTCCATTATTATTTAGGTTAATAATCCCCGTTGTTCCGCTCATCTAAATCGTGCGCATATCACCATCTCCAATCCAACGCACCCAAGGTGAGTGAATCTTACAAATTCACCGTTTTAATCACGTTTTGGGGTGTATCATGTGTCTTTGTTTATACATATTATAACTAAACCATTGTGCATACATCATATCATGAACATGTGTAATCAGTTTGTTGCTGTTAAGTAGTTATTATTGGATGCAATTTATTATTCAGTACATGCAATTTCATAGGCCGCCGCTCCCCATTACATTATGAGCGTTGAGCATGTTCCCCATTTTATTATGCTATTGAACCTGGCGTGCCCACACACGATCGGCTCCGTTTGATTGAGCCTTGATCGCACAGACATTTTCATTTTCAGTACATGCAATACGATCGGCTCCGTTTGATTGAGCCTTGATCGCACAGTTTCATTTATGTTATTTACAGTATGATGTTGGTATGATCATGTATGCTGTCATGTGAAATTGTATGTTATAGTTGTTATTGCTATTTGCCTTTGCTTGATTATTTACATTTGTTCATCTATGATTATGCACTAATTTTCATTGATAAACTAACAATTAATTTATTAATATATGTTTATCTAACAAGGTTCACTCGCCAACTTATGTTGACCCAAAAACTCCCATTTTACACATGATACAGGTGAACCAGCAGCAGCTAGGAACACATAGGACTTGGATTAGAAGAATAAAACGTTTTAGAGTTGGGATTATTATGTTTGGTTTATTTCCTTTGTATTGAATGAACATGTTTGGATATTTGAAAATGTAACTTTGACTTTATTAAATATGAAACATAATAGTAAATGTCATGAGCTTTGGTGATAACCCAATTATGCCCCGACTCTTATTCCGCTGCGGGTCGGGGTGTGACAGATTGGTATCAGAGCCATGACTATAGGGATATAGGATAGGTTATTAGACCCTTAGAGCCTATACTATAGTCGATTAGAAACTTATAAGAATTTTGTGTGTTATATGCCAAATTTCATGATGTTTATATGTTTTATGTTAAATGTTACATTTGATGTTGTGCAAGCATGTTCATAAGTATGTATTATCATATAATGCCTATCATGAAATCGTATGCTCATAACATATCACATCCATGAAAGCACACACAACATCATGATTGTTTTTACAATGATTTTCGTGTTTTCAAATCTCATCAAAGTGAGTTCTCATGACGGGCATGTAGTAACTGGAAGGGTACCAGTACCGGTAGTCGGAACGTCCTGTCTAGGCTGGCATTCGTATAAATCCAAAATAAAGGACCAGTTTGCCTACCTGGGGACTAACGATGAGAGTACGAAGTACCTATTAGGCCAAAGCATGCTATACCAAACGTCGTGTGAGCTAACCCCACTTTGAGTTGTCATTGTGTCTACACCTGGACACGTTCCGACCAAACATCTCATGAACATATTTTGTGGTTTGCATTCGGGGGATGCGAGCGTTAAATTGCCAATACTAATGTGAATCCTACCAAGCCAATAGCCATGGGGGCCCACATGACTATGTAGGTGAAGGTATGGGGGACATTTGAGGCCCAACATGAGCGAACCCAAGACATCCTATGGATGTAGTTGCATTATTGATATTTACGTTATTTTCATTTTCTTAAAGACACATGACACCTAAAAAGACACCATAAACTCACAATCTTCTCATTTTATGATCCTGTAGATGTCGTCTAGACAGCAACGAAGGTGTAAAAGATCGGGAAGGTCTCAGGAACGTTTGGCCACTCAGATCGCGAAACAAATGGCCACGATACTTCCTGACATTGTGGTCCAAGTACAACAAGCCCTTGCTACAAATCCTACTAACCCTCCCCAACAACAAGACCAGAACATCGACAACCCTCCTACCAACAAGTGCTCTTACAAACATTTTAAGTCCTGTGATCCTCCTAAATTTGAAGGGACCGAGGGTGTCACTGCTCTCCTACATTGGTTCGAGGAGATGGAAAACACCTTCCTAAACTGCGATTGTCCTGAGGATCGCAAGGTTCGATACGCCACCGGGAGACTACTTGGAGTAGCTCTCACTTGGTGGAATACTGAGAAAGGGAAGAGGGGAACTGAAGATGCGATGGCCTTAACTTGGGAGGAGTTAAGGGAAATCATGACTAGGCGTTTCTGTCCTAGAAGTGAAATTAAGAAGTAGGAGGATGAATTTCATGCTCTAAAGCAAAAGGAGGGTGATCACACTACCTACAACAAGAGGTTTTTGGAGTTGAAACAAATGGTTCCAAATCTGTTCACACCAACCTATCGTCTGATTGAACATTATATTCGAGGACTTCCCTCGAAAATCCAAGATTCAGTTCTCAGCGTTTCACCAGTAACACTTGAAGCGGCTATGGAGTTAGCAACTGAACTGACCGAAAACCGAATTCGCAACGGGAAGTTCAAAGAAGAGAAGAAGAAAGCCCCTGTTGAGGGACAAACTTCAAACCACCCCATTCCTTCCTCTAAGTTCGCCAATAAGAGGAAGCGCAACCCCAGAAATTTTGCAGTTACCCAAACCAACACCCCTATTCCTGCTGCACCCATTACTCAAGTCACTCCTTCACCTGCACCATACAGAAGACCCTACACAGGCCCGTTACCAAAATGTAACCATTGCCAATATCACCATTCCCCTGATCATCCTTGCCAATACTGCACCGGCTGCGGTCGCGCAGGACATACTGTTCAAAACTGCCGCATGCCTCAACGAACAAACCGCCACCAACCTTTAACCCAAACCCACCAACAGTTAATGGGTCAAGCACAACAACCCCTACCATTTCCACCCACCCAACATTTAGCCCAAACATACTATCAACCCAATTATCCTATGGGCCAACCTATGCGGGCTTGCTTCAATTGCGGAGACCCCAGCCACTTCAGAAACACTTGTCCAAGGTTGGTAAACATTATTCATGCTCAGGCCCAAGCCAACCCAGTGAATCAAGCGAACCAAGCTCCTCCACCTGCAAGAGGAAGAGCTTTCAATATTAACGCTAACCAGGCCAGAGCTGACGGCAATGTGGTCAGCGGTACGTTCCTTATAAATGGTAGATATGCATCTATATTTGATACTGGTGCGGATAGAAGTTTTGTGTCTTTAGAGTTTGAACCTATATTAAGCAAAAATCGGGATAAGCTCACGGAATCCATAACGGTAGAAGTTGCGGACGGGAAACCAGTTTCATTAGACTCTATTTTACGCAACTGTACACTCACCTTAAACGACCATGATTTCTCAGTCGACCTTATTCCTATGAAGCTGGGAAGTTTTGACATCATAATCGGTATGGATTGGCTCAGTCAACATCAGGCGGAAGTTGTATGTCGTGAAAAATTTATTCGTATTCCTCTTTCAAATGGTCAGACTCTTCGAATCATTGGAGAAACCTCGTCGAAAGGGCTCAGCTTAATGTCTTGTCTTCAAGCTCAAAAATATCTTCGCAAGAATTATGTCACGTTTTTAGCCCATATCATCAAGAAGGGGACCACAGAGGAGAAACTTGAAGACATTCCTGTAGTAAAAGACTTTCCACAAGTTTTTCCTGACGACATTTCAGGACTTCCTCCAGTTAGAGACGTCGAATTCCGTATTGATCTCATACCTGGTGCTACACCAGTTGCAAAGTCTCCATATAGGTTAGCCCCCTCTGAAATGCAAGAGCTAGCCAGTCAATTACAAGAGTTGACTGACAAGGGATTCATACGCCCTAGCTCATCGCCTTGGGGTGCACCTGTCCTTTTTGTAAAGAAGAAAGATGGATCTTTCCGTATGTGCATCGACTACAGAGAGCTCAACAAGTTAACCATCAAAAATCGCTATCCTTTACCTCGCATTGATGATCTTCTTGACCAACTACAAGGTGCCAGCTGCTTTTCAAAAATCGATCTTCGATCTGGCTATCATCAACTTAGAGTGCATGAAGAAGACATCCCTAAGACTGCTTTTCGAACTCGTTATGGCCACTATGAATTCATGGTTATGCCGTTTGGATTAACCAACGCACCAGCTGTCTTCATGGACCTAATGAACAAAGTCTGCAAACCTTATCTTGATCGATTTGTTATAGTCTTCATTGACGATATTCTTATTTATTCAAAATCTAAAGCTGATCATGAGCGTCATCTTCGACTCGTTCTTGCACTTTTAGAAAAGGAGAAGCTTTATGCCAAGTTCTCCAAATGTGAATTCTGGTTAAAAGAGATGCAATTCCTCGGGCATGTAGTCAATGACAAAGGAATACATGTTGACCCTTCAAAGATCAAAGCAGTTCAAGAATGGCAAGCTCCACGTACACCAACTGAAGTAAGATCTTTTCTTGGACTAGCTGGCTATTATCGTCGGTTCATTTCAAGCTTCTCTCGCATTGCTATGCCACTCACGGCTTTAACGCATAAGGGAAAACCTTTCGTATGGGGACCCAAGCAAGAAGAAGCTTTTCAAACTCTTAAACAAAAACTTTGTGATGCACCAATCCTCACTCTTCCTGAAGGTTGTGATGATTTTGTAGTCTATTGCGACGCGTCAGGGCAAGGTTTAGGTTGCGTTCTCATGCAAAGAGGAAAAGTCATAGCTTGTGCCTCGAGACAACTCAAGACGCATGAAAAGAACTACACCACTCATGACCTAGAACTTGGAGCCGTTGTATTCGCCCTTAAGATATGGAGACATTATCTCTATGGTACTAAGTGTGAAATATACACTGACCACAAGAGTCTTCAATATATCTTCAATCAAAAAGAGTTAAATATGAGGCAACGAAGATGGGTCGAACTTCTGAATGATTACGACTGTGAAATTAGATACCACCCCGGTAAAGCAAATGTGGTGGCTGATGCACTTAGTCGAAAGGGTTATGCGAACTCCATTAATCTTCTATGTTCGCAAATTATAACCGACATTAAAGATCAAATTCGAGAAGCCCAACACGTTTCAATAACAGAAGAAGATGTATGAAAGGAGATGACCTGTGGAGCCGAGCTAAAACTCGAAACTAAATCAGACGGTATCCTGTATTACCTAGATCGTATCTGGATTCCTAACCACAACAATCTTCGTGAAACTCTTATGAATGAAGCTCACAAAACGCGATATTCTATTCACCCAGGAGCCGATAAGATGTATCAAGACCTACGATACATCAATTGGTGGCCTGGAATGAAGAAGGATATTGCCGTTTTTGTTTCCAAGTGTCTCACATGTTCCAAGGTGAAGGCTGAACACCAAAGACCCTCAGGACTTCTAGTCCAACCGGAAATACCTGTATGGAAGTGGGAAAATATAACCATGGATTTCATTACCGGCTTACCTCGCACTTCTGGTGGGTATGACACTATATGGGTGATTATAGACCGACTTACAAAATCAGCTCACTTTATTCCTATCCGCGAAGATTTCAAGAACGAAAAGCTTGCACGTATTTATATCAACGAAATCGTAAGCCGGCATGGGGTACCATTAAGTATTATTTCTGATCGTGATGGTCGTTTCACTTCCCGAACATGGCAAGCAGTACAATCCGCTATGGGCACACGATTAGATCTCAGTACCGCCTATCATCCTCAAACTGATGGACAGTCTGAGCGCACCATTCAAACTCTTGAAGATATGCTTAGAGCATGTGTCATAGACTTCAAGGGAAATTGGGACGCCCACCTACCATTAGTTGAATTTTCGTACAACAACAGCTATCATTCGAGCATCGGCATGGCACCTTTTGAAGCCTTATATGGTCGTAAGTGCCGATCTCCTGTATGTTGGCACGAAATTGGGGAAGCACAAATTACTGGTCCAGAATTGATCCAAGAAACCATAGATAAGATTCATCAAATTCGAAACAATCTTTTAGCGGCTCAAAGTCGTCAAAAGAGTTATGCAGATAAACGACGGAAGCCCTTAGAGTTTAACATTGGTGATCATGTGCTTTTAAAAGTATCACCGTGGAAGGGAGTAGTTCGTTTTGGTCAAAAGGGGAAGCTAGCACCTCGTTACGTAGGACCTTTCAAGATACTCGAAAGAGTAGGTCCTGTAGCATACAAGCTTGACTTACCAGAAGAACTCAACAGGATTCATCCCACATTCCACGTGTCGAACTTGAAGAAGTGCCTCGCTGATGGGAATCTCCATATTCCGCTGGAAGATATTCAGATTGATGAATCTATGCATTTTATTGAAAGACCAGTGGAGATCATGGACTACGGGGAGAAACGTCTTCGACGAAGTCGCATTCCAACTGTTAGGGTACGCTGGGAGTCGAAACGGGGACCTGAGTTTACTTGGGAACGTGAAGACTCAATGCGTGAAAAATACCCTCATCTTTTTCCTACTACTTCAACTACTTAAATTTCGGGACGAAATTCCTAAAAGTAGGGGATACTGTAACATTTGTAAAAAAATCGGGTTTTCAAAACCTCTCCGTTTTGTAATCGAATATCAAGTTATAAAAGTTATGTCGAATAATTATGATTATTTTGATTTAAAACAATATGATTATTTTGATTTAAAACAATACATAATTAATAAATAAACTAAACTATAAAAATTATATTTGATGAAAAGTTAAAATAAAATAAATAAATAAATTATAACGCTGCCAGGACTCGAACCCGGGTCAGCCAAGACACCCTTCATCAACTTAACACTCACTCCCAAGACCACTTCGCCACATTGTGTTTTCTGCTAACTCTAGAAACACAAACGAAATTTATACACAAACCCAGTTGAAACCGGTTGCGCTATCTGAGAAACGGTAATCGGCAAACCAATCGTCATTTCGTTGTTTATTTCACACATTCAGTTTATAACCGATGCACGACGGTTTCTAAGCAAATCGGATTTGATTAAACTTAAAGACTCATCATTGTCGGTTTTTAAAACCGAAAAATCATCAAGTCCAGAATTACACAAACTTCAGACCACTCTCGCGACTCAGAGATATCATACCAACACTCCATTTCATTTTCGTCGCATTTTCAGACCATCAGAACGCCTAAAACAGCTCGCCGAAATTTTCTGCAAAAGTCGCCGGAAAACCGTATTCAACTCAAACCGGTAAAATACTTCTACTTTACGGTTTCAATCCATTGTTAGAACCTTACTAACATTAACCCATCGCTCATAATCAACCATAGACGACATTGCTGGACTTTCTGTTTTCGCAGGAAAACTTCTGGAATTGTCGGAAACTCGTTGATTACCGGTATGCTCATTCCAACGTACTGATAATCAATACTCATTAGTTCAATTTCACATCTAATCCCTTAAACTTGTTAATTGATTCTCACAGCCGAAGGTTCCAAAAACAGAGCCGACAAGTTTCGCCGGATTCTCTGAAGAAGACGATCTGTTCGGTATCTTCTTTCCCCAAACTTTTCGGTTCAATGCATTCAAACTGGACATCATGTTCATTAACTAAATTAATCGCGTATCGGTTGTTTGATTGATGTCTGCATTTGTAATGAAGAAGACGAGTTCAGTAATGATATAAGGTTAATTAAAAACGAAGTTATAAATGGGTTAGACACACAGTCCAGCGGTGGACTGTGTGCAAACAAAAACCATACACGTCCCGAGTTCGATCCCTGCTCCACGCACTCCTTGTATAATAAAAGGCCTTTTTGTTTAAACTAAATCGGGATAACCCAGTTAGTTGTTAAGTATAATAAAAACTGAGATAATAACCAGGTTAGACACACAGTCCAGCGGTGGACTGTGTGCAACATGAACCACACGTCGCGCGTTCGAAACCCGTCACGAGCACCGGTCCGATTGAATTAAAATGTTTTTGTAAATAAAGGAAATTCGGATTAACTGAATAAGTGTATAAGTATAAATAAAAATAAGATTATTTCGGGTTAGACACGTAGCTCAGTTGGTAGAGCTGCGTGCACGCGTACGGGAGGTCGCCGGTTGGAGCCTCACCCGGCACAAACTAATACGCTGACCGACCGGTCAACGGTCAACACTAAATAAACAATTTTTTTTATATTTTTATTTATTTAATTTAATTTAAAAATCAATTAAAAATACTTAAAAATAACATTTTTAAAGATAGAAAATAGCCATAAACTCACAAAAATATATCTAAAAATTTCATTAAAATCCTTAATAAAATCCACTCCTTTAATATATTTTCCATTATTATTTAGGTTAATAATCCCCGTTGTTCCGCTCATCTAAATCGTGCGCATATCACCATCTCCAATCCAACGCACCCAAGGTGAGTGAATCTTACAAATTCCCCGTTTTAATCACGTTTTGGGGTGTATCATGTGTCTTTGTTTAT
Organism: Scalesia atractyloides; assembly: GCA_947069175.1. Lineage (NCBI taxonomy): Eukaryota > Viridiplantae > Streptophyta > Magnoliopsida > Asterales > Asteraceae > Scalesia > Scalesia atractyloides. Next base: position 76,316,170 of record CAMTDV010000008.1, read on the forward strand.
ACATATTATAACTAAACCATTGTGCATACATCATATCATGAACATGTGTAATCAGTTTGTTGCTGTTAAGTAGTTATTATTGGATGCAATTTATTATTCAGTACATGCAATTTCATAGGCCGCCGCTCCCCATTACATTATGAGCGTTGAGCATGTTCCACATTTTATTATGCTATTGAACCTGGCGTGCCCACACACGATCGGCTCCGTTTGATTGAGCCTTGATCGCACAGACATTTTCATTTTCAGTACATGCAATACGATCGGCTCCGTTTGATTGAGCCTTGATCGCACAGTTTCATTTATGTTATTTACAGTATGATGTTGGTATGATCATGTATGCTGTCATGTGATATTGTATGTTATAGTTGTTACTGCTATTTGCCTTTGCTTGATTATTTACATTTGTTCATCTATGATTATGCACTAATTTTCATTGATAAACTAACAATTAATTTATTAATATATGTTTATCTAATAAGTTCACTCGCCAACTTATGTTGACCCAAAAACTCCCATTTTACACATGATACAGGTGAACCAGCAGCAGCTAGGAACACATAGGACTTGGATTAGAAGAATAAAACGTTTTAGAGTTGGGATTATTATGTTTGGTTTATTTCCTTTGTATTGAATGAACATGTTTGGATATTTGAAAATGTAACTTTGACTTTATTAAATATGAAACATAATAGTAAATGTCATGAGCTTTGGTGATAACCCAATTATGCCCCGACTCTTATTCCGCTGCGGGTCGGGGTGTGACAGATTGAATCAAGAAAATCAAAACGTTATCAACTCTCCCCCAAATACCACTAAATGCACCTACAAGCATTTCAAATCATGCGACCCTCCGAAATACGGAGGGACTGAAGGTGTCACCGCTCTCCTCCATTGGTTTGAAGAAATGGAGAACACTTTTCTAAATTGCGTTGCCCCGATGATCGCAAAGTGCGATATGCTACCGCTTGATTATATGGGATAGCACTTACTTGGTGGAATACAGAGAAGGCCAAACGAGGTGTTGAAGATGCTATGACTTTAACTTGGAATGAATTAAAAGAAATCATGACCAGACGATTTTGCCCAAGGAGCGAAATCAAGAAATTAGAAGATGAGTTCTATTTGTTGAAGCAAAAGGAAGGCGACCACACCACGTACAACAAAAGATTCCTCGAGTTACATCAAATGGTTCCCAACATGTTCACTCCCCTCTACCGTTTGATCGAGCACTATATTCGAGGTCTTCCGTCAAAGATTCAAGACTCTATAATAAGTACCACGCCTACAACTTTGGAAGCAGCAATGGAGCTAGCAACAGCGCTCACCGAGAACCGAATCCGGAACAAAGACTTCGAGGAGGAGAAGAAGAAGGATAAAGCATCGACTGAAACCTCCGACTACACCCAAACCGAATCCCCTTCTCAACCCAATTCTAAGAGAAAAAGAGACAGGCAACTTTTCGCTACTATCCAACGAAACCAACCAATTTCACACGCCATACCCATCCAAGCTATTCCAATCACTTAAGTGGCACCCAACTCAACTTACCCAAATAAGAAACCATATCTTGGACCTCACCCTCGATGCAACAACTGTTTTTATCACCATCCCCTTACCTTACCTTGTCGACTATGTGCAACTTGTGGACGCTATGGTCATTTGAGCAAGGTTTGCCGCACCTTTCAAAACCAAATCTCTTCCCCTACTCAAAACATGGTCCAAACCTATCAACAACCCCAATACCCCATGTTCCCATATGTTTGAGCTTGTTTCAATTGTGGCGACCCTACCCACTTTAGAAACACGTGCCCTCGATTGGTTAACATCATCAACGCTCAAGCTCAATCAAATCTAGTTAACCAAGTAAACCAAGTAAACCAAGAAAACCCAACCGCTAGGCCACCAGCAAGAGGAGGAGTCTTCAACATCAACGCCAATCCTGTCGAAGATAATGACGGCCCAAACGAAGATACCCAACTAGTCCTCTTCACCGAAAATCCAGATTCAACTCCAATCGTTTAGTTTATGTTTTTCTTTATATTTTAGAATCACATAGAACCAATCATAACTTAAGGATAAAGCCAATGAAACTTTGACAAGAATATGGTGGATACGCCGCTGGTACTTCCTATATATAAGTATTCTTGTCAAAGGATCGGAGGCATTATCAGGCTGTTATGAGAGGTTCCATGTATAGGCCGTTTGTGTGATTATTGTTTAGATTAAATTTATTATTTTCAGTACATGCAATACGATCGGCTCCATTTGATTGAGCCTTGATCGCACAGACATTTTCTTTTTCAGTACATGCAATACGATCGGCTCCGTTTGATTGAGCCTTGATCGCACAGACATTTTCATTATCAGTATCTTGTGGTTGTTGTGTTTGTTGTAGAGTCACATAGAACTAATCATAACTTGCAGATAAAGTCAATGAGAATTTGACGAGAATATGGTGGATACGCCGCTGGTACTTCCTATATATAAGTATTATTGTCAAAGGATCGGAGGCATTATCAGGCGGTTATGAGAGGTTCCATGTATAAGGCTGTTTGTGTGATTATTGTTTAGATTAAATTTATTATTTTCAGTACATGCAATACGATCGGCTCCGCTTGATTGAGCCTTGATCGCACAGACATTTCATTTTCAGTACATGCAATACGATCGGCTCCGTTTGATTGAGCCTTGATCGCACAGACATTGTTTCATTTTCAGTATTTCGTGTTTGTTGTATTGGTTGTAGAGTCACATAGGACTAATCATAATTCACTGATAAAACCAATGAAAATTTGACGAGAATATGGTGGATACGCCGCTGGTACTTCCTATATATAAGTATTCTTGTCAAAGGATCAGAGGCATTGTCAGACGGTTATGAGAAGTTCTATGTAGGATTTAGTAGTTTCTTGGTAACTAATCATAATTTGCGGATAAAACCAACGAAAATTTGACAAGAATATGGTGGATACGCAACTGGTACTTCCTATATATAAGTATTCTTGCCAAAGGATCAGAGGCATTATCAGGCGGTTATGAGAAGTTCCATGTAGGAATTAGTATTGCCTTGGTTAAAATTTGTGTTACAGTTATATCATCTCACTATTTAAAGAAATTGGATTGTGTTCTATTTCTACATAAACTAACCTCTCCATCATAACAAACGAGAGAGGAACTGTCACCATTCAAACATATATGCTATCAGAATGTGGATTCAAATATTAGCTGTTGTATTTATTTATGTTCTATAGTCATAGAACCAATCATAACTTACTGATAAAACCAATGAAAATTTGACAAGAATATGGTGGATACGCCGCTGGTACTTCCTATATATAAGTATTCTTTTCAAAGGATCAGAGGTATTGTTAGATGGTTATGAGAAGTTCCATGTAGGTTGTAGTATTAGAAGTTTTGCCTTAGGATATAACCATATCTTTCCAAACATATCCAAACACTTATGCATGATACCATATTTAGCGAATCAATTCTGCTTATGAATACTTTTATAGTAGGCAACAAAAAGCGATTCCTGTAATAGGGTACTTAACCCTTACAAGGAACGTTACCGCCTCAAACAAAAACTTAAAACCTTACTTTTTCTAAACATGTAACTGTCAAACTAAACACCATCATTCTTTTAGTCAAATATATCACTATTTAAATTTCGGGACGAAATTTCTAAAAAGCAGGGGATACTGTAACATCCGTCAAAAACGGATTTTACCAAACCCGCTCCGTTTATTAACCGAACAATCAGTTAAAAATTTCGTTGCGAATTTAATGCCCAAAATAATTTTAAACGATACATAATTAATTATTATATTGGAATATATAAATTGTTTTTGAAAAACTGTTAAAAATAAGAAAATAAAAATAATATGTTTCTGCCGGGTTTCGAACCCGGGTCAGTCAGCCGGGTCAAACAACAGACTTAACACTCAACCCTTAAACCACTGCGCCACTCATGCTTCTTGTTAATTAATGGAAACAAATAATACATATCATCATCCTCGAATTCAAAGCGCGCCCAAATTGCAGTCGTCGGAAATCCCGACTAACTCGCCAAGAATCGACGGTTACTTCAGTTATAACGTAAACCTTAAACACTACATCGGTTATAACCGATGTCTGAGTCCGCGAGACAAGTTATAACCGCCGGAGAAATTCTAACCGACAAATCAAGTCGGAAATCGGACCAAATTCATCAATGACCTGCCTTATAAATACTCCCTCAAACCTCTGCAAGCTTTTTCGCTCAAAACCGCACCTTTACCCGACGTATATTTACTCGCCGGAAAACTTCTGCACATCGCCGGAAAACCGAACCCTTCACTTCTGAGCCTTACTGAACCCCCTGAGCTTATACCGAAGTCACCCACATCCTTTTCAAGCTTGCTGAAGACTCTCTGCCGCAAGACACACGACGCCGGAATCTTTTGCTGTCACCGGAGTTCCGCCGGAGAAACAGAGGAGTCCAGTCAGTATACCTTACGCCTAATTTTTCTTTCTTTTTATTTAATCTCACATGTAATTAACCATCAGACACTAACGAACATGATTTAATATCGAACCAGTCGGACTTCCGATTCTGGTTAAAATCAACGAAGAAGACGAAGTTTCTGTAGTGTATAAGTTTATTAAAATCAAGTTATAACTCGGGTTAGACACACAGTCCAGCGGTGGACTGTGTGCACATTAAACACGTAAACGTCTCGAGTTCGAATCTTGTCCCACGCATGCTTGCCTTAATAAAAATGTCTTTTTGTTAACCGAACCGAAGTCACCGCTGTATATGTTAAGTATAATAATAACCGGAATAATAACCAAGATAGACACACAGTCCAGCGGTGGACTGTGTGTATGTTTAAATCACAGGACACGAGTTCGAGTCCGGGCTACCGCACCGGCCCGGATAATTATTAAACTTTTTATTTAAGACAGAAATGGAAATGTTCAGTTTGTATATAAGTATAATATAAATCGGATTATTTAACAAGTTAGACACACAGTCCAGCGGTGGACTGTGTGTTAACTCAACCCACAGGTCCCGGGTTCGAGACCTGTGGAGCGCACCGGTCCGATTCAGTATATAAACTGATTTTCGGATTAATCTAATTAATATATAAATATAATTAAAAACAGAAATATTTCGGGTTAGACACGTAGCTCAGTTGGTAGAGCTGCGTGCACGCGTACGGGAGGTCTCGGGTTCGAGCCTCACTCAGCGCACACTTACACGCATCCGAACCGGTCAAACAGTCAAGGTCAACGGTCAACGGTCAACGGTCAAAAAAGTCAACTTTTTTTATTATTTTTATTTATTTATTTTAATTAAAAATCAATTAAAAATACTTAAAAATAACATTTTTAAGGTTAGAAAATAGCCTTAAACTCACAAAAATACACCCAACAATCCTACTAAAATGGATTAATAAAATCCGTTTACTTACCGAAACATTATGCCATTATCTAGGTTAATTTCACTCGTGGTTAAAACCACTTCGCGTGCATTCAACATCATCAACCGAACGCACCCACTGTGAGTGAATCTTACAACTCCCCCTTTTTAATTACACGTTTTGGGTGTGTCATGTGTCACAAAATAATTAACTCGTTTATTTAAACTTGTGCCATACCATATCGTGATCTAAACTTAGATTGTTTATATTGTTGTAATTATGTATTTCATTTTGTCAACTTATATGAAATTCATTCATTAAGCCCATCAGTTCCTCGTGGTAGACGAGTTGAGCAACGCGTGCCTCAAAACAAATCCATTATTGTTCATGTGTGTATTATTGAGTTTTTATTGTTTGTAGTTATGTCTTTCACATTATCATGTTTATGCAAATTCATTCATTAGGCCCATCAGTTCCTCGTGAGAGACGAGTTGAGCAACGCGTGCCTCTAAACGATCCATTATTGTTCATGTGTGTATTGTTTAATATTAAATTGATTTATGAATAAGTTTACATCTATTTTTACTCATGTGTGGTTGTGCACTTTATTTCATAATCAATTAAATAAACTTGTTCAAATGTTTTCCATAGGATTCACTCGCCAACTTTTTGTTGATCCAAAAACCCTTTTTTACACATGATACAGGTGAACAGGATGAAGCAAGGAAAACATAGGAAATGCCTTAGAAGAAAACAAAGAAGCTTAGATTGATGCTTAGGTCATGATGTAATTATGTTTGTAAATTTCCATTAAATTGTATTAATGAATATGGAACGTTAAAATAAATGTCATGAGCTTTGATGATAACCCAATCATGCGCCGATCACCTTTTCCGCTGCGGGTCGGGGTGTGACACCCTAGGGGAAAACCACGTTAACAAATGTCAAGTAAGGACGTTGGTGTCTTGTCTATGGTGCATTGTCTACAATTTTGCTAGGAATCATATTCAGTATTCAGATAACAATGTCCAATGCATAGCTCCTCAAGGAGTGAGGCAAATTGGTACCACTCATTATATATCAATCCATGTCTAACAAAGTTTAATTCCTTCCCTGGGACCCCTAGTATGGTATGGTGTACCTGGTTGAGTTAATTGTGAAAGTATTCCATGGTTCTTTAGATGCTCATCGAAGCCGTATCTACGATAAATGCCACATTGATTTAATCAAATGGCTTTCATCGTTTCACTGAGCTGATTTATACTTCATCTGCAAGAATTTGAATGATTACTGAAGGGGGAGACTAGAAGCCAATTGTAAAAGCAAAGGGCAAAGAAAAGGCTAGATGAATAAGGATTACAAGAAAGTTGATTTCCAAGATACTATAGAAGAAATCCAAGAGTCATCGTTACTATGAATTTGGTATCTGGATTAGAGACATACTAGTTGAGCTAAAGGCACTTTCTAGTCGTAGCACGTGCAACAAGTATCTTTGTGATAGAGCTTTATTACTTCTTCTTATAATACGTAGGTGTTTGACACCAGGTGTGGTCTAATACAAGTTGATGTATGTGGTCTATTTAAAACAGTGTCTAGATCTTGCAAAAGATACTTCATCACATTGAATGTAGTGTAGATGGCAAGACCGGTTATCAATCCGTCAACACCGTGGGAGAACTTTCAATATTAAACGTCGGTCAACTACTAGTTAGTTTTTATGTTGGTTTTAAAGATTTTCTAATAACCTAGTTAAATATATTAATTATGAAAACAGTAATTGGGATTTCAAGCAAACAACTCAAGCTACAGATTTCAAGCAAACAACTCAAGCAAACACGGAGAACTGGATCTAAGATCAAATATGATAAGAAAGAACTACCTAGGTATTGAATCCCTAAACTCATGCAATGATATTCTGACTGTGGTTATAGATTGAATACTCTAACCTACATGATAAACCTCCTGCAAGAAATGATAAACCGTGCACAAAAGTGGCCCAAATATGAAGTGCTAAGATGGACCGACTCGACCTATCAATACCAAATCCCACCAATATCAGATACGTGACAACCAGGGTGTCAAAATCCTTAATTTGTGAAGCAGATAAGACCTCGAAAACTAAAATCCTAGGAAATCCTAGACGCGAATATATAGACGGATCTGAGCTATCAGTCACCCAATCTACCCAAAAACGACTAGCTAATAACCTAGCAAACCTATGTCTCCTCTAGAATTCTGAGCTTAGGATGCACATGTCAATTAGTTGATTATAATTGCTTCATTAACTTGAATTATTTCTATTATCAAGATCTAAACCTAAAACCCTAAGATTATTGATTCAAAAGGATTTCTAAGTTTAGGTGATATTTCCATTTGCCTAAATCGACTAGATCAACAATCAAGATTAAACACAACTAAACCTAACATGCAATATCAAGATCAACAACGAGGAAACATCATGTAAATCACATTATTTAATCGAAACCAAGTCAAAATATCAACACAATACATCTAGATCATCGTAACCTAACTAGTTTAATCATGTAGCTACTCATAATATTCATCAACAAAGCATAGACACAACTGATAACAAAAGAATTCATAGTTTCAACCTTTAAATGCGAAATAATAAGTAGAGTTAATTACACAAATGGTCCTTGCAGCTTATTATAAATAACACCTTTGAGTACGAACTTATTTTCTTATAGGTTCAGGTTTTATAGTTTCGATTTTGTAACACAATTGATTATTAAAGCTAACTAAGGTTTTTTTCTGTTAAATTAGTGTAAAATGACTTATAGTTCTCTATTAGTAGTCAAAGATGTTACATTCAATAAACCACAAGAACTCTCTATGTAATTAGCTCTAAAAGTATAAAAACCTATTATATTTGTAAAAAATAATATTATAAAATATGTTACATAAAAATGTTTAATAAAGATATTTCTAAAATTAATATACTTACAATTACCAAAGGTATATTAAGAGAAAAAACACAATAATAGGGACAATGTTTAGTATTTTTTATAATAAATTTTTATATAACTATTTTCAAAAAGAAATATGATAAATATAAAATTCATGCATATTATCTCAAATATAATACACAAACATGTTTTTTCTCTTCTGTTATATTTAGACCAACAAATTTATATTACAATTCTTTGTTTTATTTAGTTAATATTATTTATGTCATGTTATACTATATATTATATTATTTCATATCATGTGATGTCATGTTACCTAAACAAAACAAAGAATATCATATATGTATACAATACATGCTATAACATAATATAATATGACATAAAGGCAGCAGTTGACTACAAAGGCTACTTTTCGTACAAAGTGTAGGAAGTGATATTGGCCATTGGATGAGTTTATTTAATGACTGAGATCATCTTTGTGACATTTTAGGTGTGAGTTTAAAATAGGCTGACTTAATTGATTGGGGATAAATATGTCATTTAGCTTATTCTAAATAAAGAAATAACTTCCTATCATGTAACCTCTTCTTATTACTCGTGATTTTCTCTCTCTACCCTGTCTCATCCTATAGAGTAGATCTAACCAATCAAGTGAAAATCATGGAGTGTTATTTTCGGTTTTTATGTAGGAATAAGAAAGTAGAAATAATGTAACCACAAAAAAGGAGGATCAAAATGGTCAACGAGTAAGGTGTTTTTTTTTGCCGTATTTCAACTATAGGGTTTACGCCATTGTTGTTTTTAGAGAATATAGTTGATTTCGGATGTATTTTGTGTGTTACAACTTGTATTTATAAGAAAAGTGATGTTTTTACCATATTATGAATCTATTTGTTGTAGTTTGCTTTTGGTTAGATCATGTGTTTGAAGTATTCAGTGTGTTGTGTTGAAGACGAAGACACTCATTGGTGTGGTTGTTATTATTAATTTTTTATCCGAACTTTGTGTTCAAAGCAGTGTGTTTTATGGTTGTTGGGAAAACTTAGTATGTGTTTAATATAATGCATCTAAATTGCTTATTTGAAATGGATACAACTATGTTTGATAGTAGATGTACCAATACTGTGTTCAAAGATGATTAGTTATGATGTGTTTTACATCTGTAGTGTTATATACACTATAACACATCGTGAAGAAACTTATATTTATAAAACACAATTTCAAGGAAAAAAACATGTCATTCGTGAATCATAAACTAATATAACACATCGTGAAGAAACCAATAATTGATAAAATACAACATCAAGAATTACAAAGTCACGCCCTTCATAAAACATAAACTGCTATAACACATTGTGAATTAAAGTAACAAATAAAACACAGTGTTGAGGAAATTGTTGATGAATGGTTAACAATAAAACACAACGTGAAGAAATTGTTTATGAATCAACATTCATAATTTAAAGTAACTATCGATTTTGAATTGATATGAGATATTTTTTTCCTTAAATGTCTCCTTTTTGTTTATTATATAAATCTTCAAAAAATAAGATAATTAATCAACTACCTTTATGCGCTTTAGTAAAAACACTATATGCTACATGTCATAATGAAATCACTTTCTACGTTTTGTAGGAAAAACACACTTTATAATCCCCACCCTATAACATAATATAACACATAACATTATACTTATACAATATAATATTAACTAAACAAAAAAATAATTGTAATAGAAATTTGTTTGTCCGAATATAATAAAGATTAAAAATGTGTGTGCTGTATTATATTAAAGATAATATACATGAGTTTAATCTTATCATAATTTTTTAAAATTAGTTATATAAAAAATTAATAAAAAATAAGCATTGTCCCTACTACAATGTTTTTTTCTCATAATAGACATTTGGTAATTGTATGTATATTAATTTTAGAAATATAATTATTAAATATTTTTATGTAGCATATTTTATAATATTATTTTTTACAAAGATAATAAGTTTTTTTAGAGTTAACTACACAGATGATCATTATGGTTTATTGAAGTTAACACATTTGAGTACTAACATAAAACTATATAAGGGTATTTTAGTCATTTTACTCGACTTTAATAGAAAAATTAACGAGGGTTAGCTTTAATGCTCAAAGGTGTTACAAAATCAAAATCATAGAACTTGAACCAGTTAAAAATATAAGTTAGTACTCAAAGGTGTTACTTTCAACAAAATACAAGAACTATCTATATAATTAACTCTAACAAGTATAAACGAATCCAAAGCGATCAAAACTCGAACCCCAACGCTTCCTTGACCTCCGATTTGCTCCAAGCTACCCAATATTCATCCAAGAAGTGCTTCAAGTTGTCTGTAGGATTTTAACTTGTTTTTTTCGCAAACTGGCATTATTGCGGACTATAAGGCCTTATGACTTGCAGTTCGCAAGGCACCCCATCTCAATTTTTATTTTTTTAATCATCGCCATGTCTTGCGGACCGCATGACATTGCCCCTTGTAGTTCGCAAGGGGTCTTCAGCTACAATATTTTTGTTTTTTCGTTAACTTTTCCGATTCTTTGTTTTCTTCATAGAAACTTAATTTTTCACTGCGTCGTGTAAGTCCATAATCACATCAAATCAATATCGAAAACACCGGAAATTCTCATACGAACTAACCGAAAATGTAGGGAATTTGACCGAATAATTATGTATAAATTTAAGCATATCAAACATCTCCACACTTACCCTTTTGCTTGTCCCTAAGAAAAATTCCAGGCAACATGTCCAACTTAAACACTTTACCAAAAACGCAAACCTCAAACGAAATCAAGATCAGGCTACAAAATCATCAAACACAATGGTTTCACAAGACTTACACCATTCAAAAGGTTGACCAATCATATGTTATAATTTTATAAACAGGGCCTACCTAATCAAGTTTTTCTTACCTTCAAGCAATTAACTAGGTAATGTCAGCACCTGTCACTAATTTCTTAGACTCAAACATAGATCAAGAGGGCTTTGATGGGTAGGTAAGGGTTAAAGGTAGGTTTATTTATCGGGTAAAATGACCTAAAAATAAAACTAAACGATAAACCAGATAAGCACTAACACAAACAAACATAGGTTTATTTATCGGGTAAAATGGCCTAAAGATAAAACTAAATGATAAACCAGATAAGCGCTAACACAAACAAACACTTTGGTCGTTTCATCACACAACTTTTATTCTATTTTTTCATCATTTTTAGCACACAAATGAATAAGAGAACACCACTAGTATTAGACCCGGGTATCAAAAATAATAACGGGTGGAAAACGAAAGGTTTTAGTTTCAAAGTGGTGTCTAAGGATAATGGTGAAACGGGTCAAACAACATGAAAAAACAAAACGACCAACAAACATGGGTAATCTAAATGCCTTTATCATATTTGGGTCAAATCATAACCTAAGGTCTCCAATTGTACCAAAACGCACAAGTTCTAAAGTAATGCAACAAGTTGGTTAATCACACATGAACTAGAAAAAGTGAATATGTATATGCAACAATTAAGACTCAAAACTCACCATTATGTGGAAAATGGACTAACAATGCTAACAAACACACAATCCACTAACTCTCTAGCTCGATCCACCATCTTAGGCACCTCAAAACATTTTAATTCCCAACAGCCGATTAGTAAACCCTACTATCCCGCAACTTAAAGAAACATGTTCCCTCGACTTGTAAACCCGACAATCGACTCGCTTTGCTTTTAACCGATGCCTTCAAAAGGTGTTTTTTCTACGTGCCAACGGACCGAGACTCACAAAACCAACTATTTTAAAAAAAATTCATTTTTTAATTTTATTTTTTTTCACGTATAACTACAAATTCCCTCATCACCACACTTGAAAGACACATTGTCCCTAAAGTGAACAAAACGAAATACATAAAAACAAAAACACAAAAATAGGAGAAAAACTGAAACTCCCCTAATATGCCCGCTACACTACTCGTATAATTATCCAAACCATTTAGCTCAACCGACTCAACACGTCTGATAAATCTTGAATATAGGGTCCAAAATGCTCAAGAAGTATGGCTAGAAAGACAAGCATATCAAATTAACAACCACAATATACAATAAATATATAATGTACATATACAAACGACAACCCAACAGGTTACCTATACAATTTTTCTCCGATTATACATATCAGTACAGACGAACATAATCAAAACAAAATAAAGGGAAACAATACAAAAGATGAAAGGTAACCTAAAAATCCAGCTCTGAGAAGTCTACTGCTGGTCCTATGGTGGTGGCTTCTGTACCTAGGGAGGCTGGATGTGGAAGTGATCTATAATACTCTATTGCATCCCTTAATCTCTAAATGCTCCAGCCTAAACCGCTGCTCCATACCATCCATGCACTCCCGATGCGTAATCTGCTTGTAGGTCCCCTAATTCGTATGGGTCTTCACAGAATCGTCTATCTAATCTAGAGTGCGGAATCCTCTAGATCAGATTTACACAGAAAACGAGTAGACACAGGATTATAATAAAACCGGTCTTCTATTGATTATCCAACACGAATGTTTACAATCAATTTAAGACTCATAAGAAATCTCCCAGCCACTCTCTGTAGATTTCTCACACTTCTTTCTAAAGTGATTAACTGAGCAGCCTCAACCCTAATGCAAAATTTGTTTATATAGAGACAGATCTACAACTGGGCCAGAGTTTAACCACATGGGCTGCGAATTGGACTAGGCCCAATTCGCCTACCATTCCCTATAATGTGGGTCTGGTTTGCCCAATCTCTCCGAATCAACTACTAGATCGCTAAACCCGCTAACCATTTATTGTTCTACCAATAACAAGATATCCAAAGACCAAATTGAAAAGATGTTGTCACAAATATGCACCAACAAACTCCCCATTGACAATAGCTTCATAAAGCAACTTTGTCTTCAGTCATCTTGCAATCTTCAACGTCTTTGGTCTTTGGATAACTTCAGCTTTAATTACTTCTATCATCATCAGACTCCCCCTAAGCTGATGCATCCAATCACCAAATCCTCTAATCTGGTAGCGTTTGAGTAAACTCTAGTTTAGCACTTACATAACAATCTTCAAACTCTTCAGCTTTGTCTGCAATGTAGAAAGGAGGTTCTACCATGCATCCAAGCAAACTCCTCTTCACTCAACTTCTCAGCAACACACTACTACAATCTGTATACTATAAAATAAACATCTCGAGAAACCATAAGAATTTTTCAACATAGTTAAACAATTATTATTAATCAAGAGATGGTAAGACTATATCAAATATTAAGCAATTTTCAACTCAAACCACACACTCAAAATTATTAAGCACATAAAACCTATAAGATTTTAAGATTTTGAAATCATCTTCTAACACCGTCTCCCCCTATCGGTAACAACTCCTCCATGAACAACCATTTTCGTACATTAAGAATTTTCAAGAAAAAGAAGATCTTTTTGGATTTTTATATTTTCTGAAAGCAAACAAATAACAAAATAATAAACACTCTGTTTTTGTGACACTGGTAGAAAGATCATATCAGCAACATCAAACTAGTTTCACGCTATTAGATAATTCTATATGTAATTTTCAAGAAAAGCAGTTCAAGACGATTAAAAACCAATATTGTTTATCCACTTAAACAAAATACGTGATCATTTCAATTAATATTACCTAGTGATATGTTAAGGTAGTATTAGACTGATATATTAGTGTGTCCTACTTCAGGACATACCCCCACGATCAAGGAATCCACAAAGATTCCTCGTAGTAGGTGAGTATGCCGAATTCATCCTTTTGTTTTACAACTATAGATACTTGGTGATCAGGTTAGTACTTCTGTACAACAAAGAGACCAATATCTAACGTGGGTTAGGCAAATACCAAATGTTGGTACGATTTATACATTTTGCACATTTGAATGATTCTCTTGGAGAGCTTCTTCAATTTCTGGGTTATTTGGCATTTTAGCTCTTTTAAGATATCCTAGTTGTGCCTAGGTCAGCATATATCTGGATGCAGCAAAAGAACAACCCTAATACCCCGTATGAAGTAATGATATAAAGACCTAACACCTAGGATTTTGGCAATCTATCAACGTAAGATTTAATATTATAAGACCATATTATAAGATTTAATATTCGTCATCATGTTACCCACTCATACACAGTTCGTTATGTTTATATCACCAAGGTAAGTTAATTATTTCATGCATTTTGCCTACTGGTACATCATATGATGAAGCTGTTATCACACTTAAGCAATTTAATTTTAATTTCAGTGTGACAGTCTAACTTGCTGATGTACTATCATTTCTTCTTTTTCACACAGTGAAAACTCATTTTTGATTTTCTATTTTTTTTATTTTTGTAATTTTCTATTTTTTTATGTTTTGATTTTTGAAAAACAATAAATTATTTACAAAATTCTTATGAAAAACTGGTTATTCAGGATTCCTCATCCCGTTGAGTTCGACTAGATGTTCAAAACGAGCCCTGTCAAATGTTTTTGTGTAAAGATCTGTCAAGTTATCTATTGTGTCGACTCTATGAAGTTTAATTAATTTCTTTTTAGCACAATCCCGTATAAAATGATGATGAATGTCAATATGTTTTGTACGACTGTGTTTTACGAGATTGTTTGTGATTTAAATAGTGGCATTATTGTCTATCATAATAGGAGTATGAGTGAACTTCAAACCATAATCGGCATCTGCTGTTTTATCCAGAGAACCTGAGAGCAACAGCTACCTGCAGCGATATATTCAGCTTCACACATAGAGGTAGACACGCAAGACTGCTTCTTACATTTCCATGACACAATCCTCCCTCCTAAGAACTAACAACGACATGTGGTAGACTTTCTAGTGTATTTGCATCCCCTAAACTCTGAATAAGTGAAAGCAACAAACTTCAAATCACTAGCAGCTGGATACCATAACCCAAGTTTAGGTTTCCCCTTCAAGTAATGAAGAATCAGCTTCACCGCTTTCATATGTGACTCTTTTGGATTCGCTTGATATATGGCACAAAGATACACTGCGAACATGATGTCTGGTCTTGAAGCAGTCAAGTACATTAGAGAACCAATCATTGCCCTGTACTGTGTTGGATCAACATCATCCATAATCTCATGATCTGGACCAAGATTGTGATTCTCGTTGATAGGTGTGTTGAAAGTAGCATAATCCTCCATTTTGAAACGAGACAAAATGTTATACACATACTTTGTTTGATGTATAAACATCCCATCTTTCTTCTGTTCAACTTGCAAACCCTGAAAGTAGGACAACTCACCCATCGCCCATTTCAAACTTGCTCTTCATCACCTTTTCAAATTCATGACACATGCTCACATCAGATGACCTAAAAATAATGTCATCCACGTATACATGTACCAACAGAAAATCTTTCTTCTTTCGCTTAATGAACAGTTACTGTCAATCTGACCTCTTTCAAAACCATTCTTTAACAAATGTGTTGACAGTGTCTCATACCACGCCTTGGGTGCCTGATGCAATCCATACAATGCCTTATCAAGTCTACACATTTGATCTGGATAATCTGGATCAGTAAACCCATCTGGTTGTGAGACATACACCACTTCTTAGACTTCCCCGTAAAGAAACGCACTCTTCACGTCAAGTTGGTTAAATTTGAAGCCCTTGAATGATGCAAAGGCTAAGAACAAACGGATTTCTTCCAACCTTGCCACTGGTGCAAACAATTCATTGTAATCAATCCCTTCCTGCTGATTGAACCCCTTAACGACTAACCGGGCCTTATTTCTCGTCACAATACCTCAGTCGTCTTTCTTGCACTTAAACACCCATTTGGTGCCTATTTCCTTCTCTCCTTCAGGAAAGTCAACTAGCTCCCAAACCTTCAACTTCTTGAACTTAGCTAGTTCCTCGTGCATAGCTTGAACCCATGAATTGTCTTTAAGAGCCATGTGTATATCTTTCGGCTCCTCTTGGGCAATAAAGCAGCTATACAAACACTCATTGATAATTCCTTTCTTCTGAATCGACGCAAACAAACAAGAACCTTCAATGACACCTCCTCTTGTTAGAACATCTGCAGCAGGATCTCCTAAGATGTTTTCAAATGGATGATCTTTGTTTGCATGTGTTGTTGCAACGGCGTCAACTACTAAATTGTCACCCAGGTTGGAACCAACCTCCCCCTAAATATTCTGATCTGCAAATGGATTAGTGAAGTCCTCCCCCAGAATGGGTTCAGACTCACTATCGCTTGAGTCATGTTCAGTTGCACTAGTGGAAGTTCCTGGAGCATCTATCATCGGTACAATTGATCTTGGCATGAAGGCACCATCTTCATCCTCACTGGTCATGGCTTGAATCAACTGAGATGCATCTGGATTGGAAAACTCAGGAATATTAAATGATTTAATCACACTTTCATAATCACATAATATAGTAGGACCACTCGTTAATTGTTGAGGTGAATAACTAGTGATTTCAACATTAAAATAACCTCAATTTTACCAGTTTTTAGATTGAAAACTCTTTTATTCGGCGTTCCAGGTACGTAACCTAGAAAGGAACCTTCTTTTGCTACCTCACCGAATTTTTGTTTATCTTTATTTTGCACAATTGTGCAAGGTAATCCAAATGGTTCAAAGCCTTTTAAATTTGGTTTCTTGTTAAACATAACTTCATGACATGTTTTGTTAAAGTGTTTAACAGTTAAAACTTTGTTTGAGACATAGCAAGGTGTATTCACAGCTTCTCCCCAGAAGAGAAATGGAAGCTTTGGATCCGAAAGCATAGTCCTAGCGGCTTCAATCAATGTCCTGTTTTTCCTCTTAGTGACTTCATTCTGTTGAGGTGTATAAGGAGCAGAATATTGATATTCAATTCCCTTGCGATGACAGTAGAGATCAAGATTCTGATTCTTGAACTTTGTGCCATTATCACTCCTTATCCTCTTGATGCGTGCATCATGGACATTTTCCAATTTTTGTAAAAAGATCAATCAGTAGCTCCACTGTCTCATCTTTTGTACCTAAAAAGAAACCCATGAATGTCGTGAGTAATTATCTGTAACAACTAAACAACAATACTTTCCACCTATGCTCCTTACATTCACTAGACTGGATAAATCCAAGTGAAGTAATTCATAAGGGGCATCTATGGATTTACTATTTTAGATTTGTGAAGTTTCTTATGTTGTTTTCTCTTTTGACATGGAAGATATTTAGCTTCCACATGAAACCACTACACTCGCACCCCTTCCACTAAACTACTTTTAATAATATAATTCATTTTTCGGTAGAGGATGTGGGCCATGCGCCTACGCCACAACATTGACTCCGTCTGAAATGCTTTTGATAACTAACACGCCACCACTAGAGAAGCATCTTTAGCACCCATGTCCATGACATAAGCGGCATTACTCCTTGGAGCTCTCATCACTATCCAATCGTCTGGTATCAACAAACCTGGTTTCAACACCAAAGCTTCAGACTAAGTAAAATGGACCGAGTGACCCTTGTCGTAGACTGTGACACGCTCATCAGATTGTGCTTCAGCTGCTCGACGTAGTTCACTTTGTCAAATGTGATCTTCCCGTTGGTCACTTTTCCTCGACCTGTAATGTGCCCTCCATTAGCACCTGCAAAATTCACATATCCTCCATCTATATTTTTAACTCTGTCAACAATCTCGCATCCCTCATCACGTGCCTCGAGCAACCACTATCAACATACCACAAGTTGATAATCCTCCTTAGCAGCTCCTGCACAAACCAACAAAAATTAGTTAGATTAGGGGACCCAAGCCTTAATGGTCTTGGGTCTTCCATATTCATCAACTACTTGAACATCCATCCAATATCCATCGCTCCTAACTGGAGTCTTGGATCTAAGACCTGTTGATGGAAATGGGATTTGAGTTCCACGAGGTCTTTGGTCCTGTGGTTTCCTTTACACGTTTGGACTCTGTGACCTTTGGAAATTTTGATTAGAGACCTTGAGTTTTGACTCACATAACCTGATTGATTCCAAGAATTTTGACTATTAAAATTTCTAAAGCCATTTTTATAAAAACTTCGACCACCATTATTCTTGTATTGATTTTTATATTGACCTTGACTTCTGAAATTACTAGAATGAATATTAAAGTTATTCAATCTTGGCGAACTACTTCTAGGTCTCTCATATCTGCCTGATGTAGATTCAGGCTGAAACCTTTGTTGATTTAGTTGAAAACGAGGAACTTGCCGAGTTCCTGTTTCAGCCTTACCTTCACCAACAGCAACACCATCTTGTTGCTTAAGAACATATATCTTTAGTGAGCAAGTCACTTTCTGCTCACCATCACCAACCTTCTTTGGTGATTTTTCCCTCTTTCTCTCACTCACCTGTGCTTCACCCTTTTTTTGGACAGCATCTTGCTACATGTCCCTTAGTGTGACATTTGAAGCACGATCTTTTTGCTGAAGACTTCTTAACTGAAGTCCCTGGTTTAGATCCATCAGGTGATGATGATGATGATGCCTTAGAAGAAGCTAATTCAGTTTGCTGAATTTCACATTTTTCTTATTTTTTTATTTTTAGCAAACTTCACATTCGATTCATCTTCAATAATACTTGTTTCATTTTTCGTGTCACTTCTTTAAACAAAATGAACTTCTTGAAAAAAGTTTGTTTTTTAAATTTTTGGTAGGTGCATTCTTTGTTTCAAAACATATTCGCTGTTACTTTCCTTCTGGACACTAACATCTTCATACTCAGACATATCACCCTTTTCTGATGTGGAACTACTAGGTGTAGTTGAGCCAAAGTATGTTAACTCTTCTTCATCTGGTAAGAACGAATAGTCATGACTAAGAGGTGGTGGAACTTTATTGAAACCCTGGAAGCCCACGCACGTCTTGTCACTACTTTCCTTCAAGCCACCCAGCATGTGTTTCATTACAAAAGTAGAATCTCTAATTGATTTAATTTCTTTTCAAGTTCAAAAAATTTTTAGTTGTGCTTCAAACAACTCTTTGCATTTTTCAGAAATCTGTTTTGTTTTCTCACTCATTGTATCATGAGCTAAGTCTATAATTTGAAGTTTTTCATTTAATATGCAGGTTAAAATGTCAATTTCGTTTTAATAACCTTTAATGTTTTTCAAGTATCAAGACTCGTTTCTTTTTACGAAAAAGTTTGACTCTTTTACGCTTGAGTGCTCATTCACTAGACTTTGATTTTGCTTTGTCAGCCTGTCAACCTCACCTTGCAATTCATGACTTTTTACTGTAGTTCCCATAATCCGTATGGATCTTCACAGAATTGTCTATCCAATCGTTTGGTATCACCAAACCTGGTTTCAACACCAAAGCATCAGACATAGTAAAATGGACCGAGTGACCCTTGTCACAAACTTGTGACACGCTCATCATATTGTGCTTAAGCTGCTCGACATAGTTCACTTTTTCCAATGTGATATTCCCGTTGGTCACTTTTCCTCCACCTGTATGTGTCCTCCGTTAGCACCTGCAAAATTCACATATCCTCCATCTATATTTTTAACTCAGTCAACAATCTCGCTTCCCCTGTCATGTGCCTCGAACAGCCACTATCAAGATACCACAAGTTGATAATCCTCATTAGCGGCTCCTGCACAAACAAACGAAAATTAGTTTGATTGGGGGACCCAAGCCTTAATGGTCTTGGGTCTTCCAAATTCATCAACTACTTGAACATCCATCCAATATCCATCACTCCTAACTGGAGTCTTGGATCTAAGACTTGTTGATGGAAATGGGATTTGAGTTCCACGAGTTCTTTGGTCCTGTGGTTTCCTATACACGTTTGGACTCTATGACCTATGGAAATTTTGATTTAGAGACCTTGAGTTTTGACTCACATAACCTGATTGATTCCAAGAATTTTGACTATTGTAATTTCTAAAGCCATTGTTATAAAAACTTCGACCACCATTATTCTTGTATCGATTTTGATATTGACCTTGACTTCTGAAATACTAGAATGACTATCAAAGTTATTCAATCTTGGCGAACTACTTCTAGGTCTTTCATATCTGCCTGATGTAGATTCAGGCTGAAACCTTTGTTGATTTAGTTGAAAATGAAGAACTTGCTGAGTTCCTGTTTCAGCCTTACCTTCACCAACAACAACACCCTCTTGTTGCTTAAGAACAGATATCCTTGGTGAGCAAGTCACTTTCTGCTCACTATCACCAACCTTCTTTGGTGATTTTTCCCTCTTTCTCTCACTCAACTGTGCTTCACCCTTTTTTTTGGACAGCATCTTGCTACATGTCCCTTAGTGTGACATTTGAAGCACGATCTTTTTGCCGAAGACTTCTTAACTGAAGTCTCTGGTTTAGATCCATCAGGTGATGATGATACCTTAGAAGGAGCTAATTCAGTTTTCTGAATTTCACATTTTTCTTTTTTTTATTTTTAGCAAACTTCACATTCGATTCATTTTCAATAACATTTGTTTCATTTTCGTGTCACTTCTTTAAACAAAATGAACTTCTTGAAAAAAGTTTGTTTTTTTAAATTTTGGTAGGTGCATTCTTTGTTTCAAAACATATTCACTGTTACTTTCTTTTGGACACTAACATCTTCATACTCAGACATATCACCCTTTTCTGATGTGGAACTACTAGGTGTAGTTGAGCCAAAGTCTGTTAACTCTTCTTCATCTGGTAAGAACGAATAGTCATGACTAAGAGGTGGTGGAACTTCATTGAAAACCTGGAAGCCCACGCAGGTTTTGTCACTACTTTCCTTCAAGCCACCCAGCATGTGTTTCATTACAAAAGTAGAATCTCTAATTGATTTAATTTCTTTTCAAGTTCAAAAAATTTTTAGTTGTGCTTCTAACAACTCTTTGCATTTTTCAGAAATCTGTTTTGTTTTCTCACTCATTGTATCATGAGCTAAGTCTATAACTTGAAGTTTTTCATTTAATATGGTGGTTAAAATATCAATTTCGTTTTAATAACCTTTAATGTTTTTCAAGTATCAAGACTCGTTTCTTTTTACGAAAAAGTTTGACTCTTTTACGCTTGAGTGTTCATTCACCAGACTTTGATTTTGCTTTGTCAGCCTGTCAACCTCACCTTGCAATTCATGACTTTTTACTGTAGTTCCCATAATCCGTATGGATCTTCACAGAATCGTCTATCCAATCGTTTGGTATCACCAAACCTGGTTTCAACACCAAAGCATCAGACATAGTAAAATGGACCGAGTGACCCTTGTCACAAACTTGTGACACGCTCATCATATTGTGCTTAAGCTGCTCGACATAGTTCACTTTGTCCAATGTGATATTCCCGTTGGTCACTTTTCCTCGACCTGTATGTGTCCTCCGTTAGCACCTGCAAAATTCACATATCCTCCATCTATATTTTTAACTCAGTCAACAATCTCGCTTCCCCTGTCATGTGCCTCGAGCAGCCACTATCAAGATACCACAAGTTGATAATCCTCATTAGCGGCTCCTGCACAAACAAACGAAAATTAGTTAGATTGGGGGACCCAAGCCTTAATGGTCTTGGGTCTTCCAAATTCATCAACTACTTGAACATCCATCCAATATCCATCACTCCTAACTGGAGTCTTGGATCTAAGACTTTTTGATGGAAATGGGATTTGAGTTCCACGAGTTCTTTGGTCCTGTGGTTTCCTATACACGTTTGGACTCTATGACCTATGGAAATTTTGATTTAGAGACCTTGAGTTTTGACTCACATAACCTGATTGATTCCAAGAATTTTGACTATTGTAATTTCTAAAGCCATTGTTATAAAGACTTCGACCACCATTATTCTTGTATCGATTTTGATATTGACCTTGACTTCTGAAATACTAGAATGACTATTAAGTTATTCAATCTTGGCGAACTACTTCTAGGTCTTTCATATCTGCCTGATGTAGATTTAGGCTGAAACCTTTGTTGATTTAGTTGAAAATGAAGAACTTGCTGAGTTCCTGTTTCAGCCTTACCTTCACCAACAACAACACCCTCTTGTTTCTTAAGAACAGATATCCTTGGTGAGCAAGTCACTTTATGCTCACTATCACCAACCTTCTTTGGTGATTTTTCCCTCTTTCTCTCACTCACCTGTGCTTCACCCTTTTTTTTGGACAGCATCTTGCTACATGTCCCTTAGTGTGACATTTGAAGCACGATCTTTTTGCCGAAGACTTCTTAACTGAAGTCTCTGGTTTAGATCCATCAGGTGATGATGATGCCTTAGAAGGAGCTAATTCAGTTTTCTGAATTTCACATTTTTCTTTTTTTTATTTTTAGCAAACTTCACATTCGATTCATTTTCAATAACATTTGTTTCATTTTTCGTGTCACTTCTTTAAACAAAATGAACTTCTTGAAAAAAGTTTGTTTTTTTAATTTTTGGTAGGTGCATTCTTTGTTTCAAAACATATTCACTGTTACTTTCCTTCTGGACACTAACATCTTCATACTCAGACATATCACCCTTTTCTGATGTGGAACTACTAGGTGTAGTTGAGCCAAAGTCTGTTAACTCTTCTTCATCTGGTAAGAACGAATAGTCATGACTAAGAGGTGGTGGAACTTCATTGAAACCCTGGAAGCCCACGCACGTCTTGTCACTACTTTCCTTCAAGCCACCCAGCATGTGTTTCATTACAAAAGTAGAATCTCTAATTGATTTAATTTATTTTCAAGTTCAAAAAATTTTTAGTTGTGCTTTTAACAACTCTTTGCATTTTTCAGAAATCTGTTTTGTTTTCTCACTCATTGTATCATGAGCTAAGTCTATAACTTGAAGTTTTTAATTTAATATGCAGGTTAAAATGTCAATTTCGTTTTAATAACCTTTAATGTTTTTCAAGTATCAAGACTCGTTTCTTTTTACGAAAAAGTTTGACTCTTTTACGCTTGAGTGCTCATTCACCAGACTTTGATTTTGCTTTGTCAACCTGTCAACCTCACCTTGCAATTCATGACTTTTTACTGTAGTTCCCTAATCCGTATGGATCTTCACAGAATTGTCTATCCAATCGTTTGGTATCACCAAACCTGGTTTCAACACCAAAGCATCAGACATAGTAACATGGACCGAGTGACCCTTGTCACAAACTTGTGACACGCTCATCATATTGTGCTTAAGCTGCTCGACATAGTTCACTTTGTCCAATGTGATATTCCCGTTGGTCACTTTTCCTCGACCTGTATGTGTCCTCCGTTAGCACCTGCAAAATTCACATATCCTCCATCTATATTTTTAACTCAGTCAACAATCTCGCTTCCCCTGTCATGTGCCTCGAGCAGCCACTATCAAGATACCACAAGTTGATAATCCTCATTAGCAGCTCCTGCACAAACAAACGAAAATTAGATAGATTGGGGGACCCAAGCCTTAATGGTCTTGGGTCTTCCAAATTCATCAACTACTTGAACATCCATCCAATATCCATCACTCCTAACTGGGGTCTTGGATCTAAGACTTGTTGATGGAAATGGGATTTGAGTTCCACGAGTTCTTTGGTCCTGTGGTTTCCTATACACGTTTGGACTCTATGACCTATGGAAATTTTGATTTAGAGACCTTGAGTTTTGACTCACATAACCTGATTGATTCCAAGAATTTTGACTATTGTAATTTCTAAAGCCATTGTTATAAAAACTTCGACTACCATTATTCTTGTATCGATTTTGATATTGACCTTGACTTCTGAAATACTAGAATGACTATTAAAGTTATTCAATCTTGGCGAACTACTTCTAGGTCTTTCATATCTGCCTGATGTAGATTCAGGCTGAAACCTTTGTTGATTTAGTTGAAAATGAAGAACTTGCTGAGTTCCTGTTTCACCCTTACCTTCACCCACAACAACACCCTCTTGTTGCTTAAGAAGAGATATCCTCTATCACCAACCTTCTTTGGTGAATTTTCCCTCTTTCTCTCACCCACCTGTGCTTCACCCTTTTTTTGGACAGCATCTTGCTACATGTCCCTTAGTGTGACATTTGAAGCACGATCTTTTTGCCGAAGACTTCTTAACTGAAGTCTCTGGTTTAGATCCATCAGGTGATGATGATGCCTTAGAAGGACCTAATTCAGTGTTCTGAATTTCACATTTTCTTTTTTTTTATTTTTAGCAAACTTCACATTCGATTCATTTTCAATAACATTTGTTTCATTTTTCGTGTCACTTCTTTAAACAAAATGAACTTCTTGAAAAAAGTTTGTTTTTTTAATTTTTGGTAGGTGCATTCTTTGTTTCAAAACATATTCACTGTTACTTTCCTTCTGGACACTAACATCTTCATACTCAGACATATCACCCTTTTCTGATGTGGAACTACTAGGTGTAGTTGAGCCAAAGTCTGTTAACTCTTCTTCATCTGGTAAGAACGAATAGTCATGACTAAGAGGTGGTGGAACTTCATTGAAACCCTGGAAGCCCACGCACGTCTTGTCACTACTTTCCTTCAAGCCACCCAGCATGTGTTTCATTACATAAGTAGAATCTCTAATTGATTTAATTTCTTTTCAAGTTCAAAAAATTTTTAGTTGTGCTTTTAACAACTCTTTGCATTTTTCAGAAATCTGTTTTGTTTTCTCACTCATTGTATCATGAGATAAGTCTATAACTTGAAGTTTTTAATTTAATATGCAGGTTAAAATGTCAATTTCGTTTTAATAACCTTTAATGTTTTTCAAGTATCAAGACTCGTTTTTTTTTACGAAAAAGTTTGACTCTTTTACGCTTGAGTGCTCATTCACCAGACTTTGATTTTGCTTTGTCAGCCTGTCAACCTCACCTTGCAATTCATGACTTTTTACTGTAGTTCCCCTAATCCGTATGGATCTTCACAGAATTATCTATCCAATCGTTTGGTATCACCAAACCTGGTTTCAACACCAAAGCATCAGACATAGTAACATGGACCGAGTGACCCTTGTCACAAACTTGTGACACGCTCATCATATTGTGCTTAAGCTGCTCGACATAGTTCACTTTGTCCAATGTGATATTCCCGTTGGTCACTTTTCCTCGACCTGTATGTGTCCTCCGTTAGCACCTGCAAAATTCACATATCCTCCATCTATATTTTTAACTCAGTCAACAATCTCGCTTCCCCTGTCATGTGCCTTGAGCAGCCACTATCAAGATACCACAAGTTGATAATCCTCATTAGCAGCTCCTGCACAAACAAACGAAAATTAGTTAGATTGGGGGACCCAAGCCTTAATGGTCTTGGGTCTTCCAAATTCATCAACTACTTGAACATCCATCAAATATCCATCACTCCTAACTGGGGTCTTGGATCTAAGACTTGTTGATGGAAATGGGATTTGAGTTCCACGAGTTCTTTGGTCCTGTGGTTTCCTATACACGTTTGGACTCTATGACCTATGGAAATTTTGATTTAGAGACCTTGAGTTTTGACTCACATAACCTGATTGATTCCAAGAATTTTGACTATTGTAATTTCTAAAGCCATTGTTATAAAAACTTCGACTACCATTATTCTTGTATCGATTTTGATATTGACCTTGACTTCTGAAATACTAGAATGACTATTAAAGTTATTCAATCTTGGCGAACTACTTCTAGGTCTTTCATATCTGCCTGATGTAGATTCAGGCTGAAACCTTTGTTGATTTAGTTGAAAATGAAGAACTTGCTGAGTTCCTGTTTCACCCTTACCTTCACCCACAACAACACCCTCTTGTTGCTTAAGAAGAGATATCCTCTATCACCAACCTTCTTTGGTGAATTTTCCCTCTTTCTCTCACCCACCTGTGCTTCACCCTTTTTTTGGACAGCATCTTGCTACATGTCCCTTAGTGTGACATTTGAAGCACGATCTTTTTGCCGAAGACTTCTTAACTGAAGTCTCTGGTTTAGATCCATCAGGTGATGATGATGCCTTAGAAGGACCTAATTCAGTGTTCTGAATTTCACATTTTTCTTTTTTTTATTTTTAGCAAACTTCACATTCGATTCATTTTCAATAACATTTGTTTCATTTTTCGTGTCACTTCTTTAAACAAAATGAACTTCTTGAAAAAAGTTTGTTTTTTTAATTTTTGGTAGGTGCATTCTTTGTTTCAAAACATATTCACTGTTACTTTCCTTCTGGACACTAACATCTTCATACTCAGACATATCACCCTTTTCTGATGTGGAACTACTAGGTGTAGTTGAGCCAAAGTCTGTTAACTCTTCTTCATCTGGTAAGAACGAATAGTCATGACTAAGAGGTGGTGGAACTTCATTGAAACCCTGGAAGCCCACGCACGTCTTGTCACTACTTTCCTTCAAGCCACCCAGCATGTGTTTCATTACATAAGTAGAATCTCTAATTGATTTAATTTCTTTTCAAGTTCAAAAATTTTTAGTTGTGCTTTTAACAACTCTTTGCATTTTTCAGAAATCTGTTTTGTTTTCTCACTCATTGTATCATGAGATAAGTCTATAACTTGAAGTTTTTAATTTAATATGCAGGTAAAATGTCAATTTCGTTTTAATAACCTTTAATGTTTTTCAAGTATCAAGACTCGTTTTTTTTTTACGAAAAAGTTTGACTCTTTTACGCTTGAGTGCTCATTCACCAGACTTTGATTTTGCTTTGTCAGCCTGTCAACCTCACCTTGCAATTCATGACTTTTTACTGTAGTTCCCCTAATCCGTATGGATCTTCACAGAATTATCTATCCAATCGTTTGGTATCACCAAACCTGGTTTCAACACCAAAGCATCAGACATAGTAACATGGACCGAGTGACCCTTGTCACAAACTTGTGACACGCTCATCATATTGTGCTTAAGCTGCTCGACATAGTTCACTTTGTCCAATGTGATATTCCCGTTGGTCACTTTTCCTCGACCTGTATGTGTCCTCCGTTAGCACCTGCAAAATTCACATATCCTCCATCTATATTTTTAACTCAGTCAACAATCTCGCTTCCCCTGTCATGTGCCTCGAGCAGCCACTATCAAGATACCACAAGTTGATAATCCTCATTAGCAGCTCCTGCACAAACAAACGAAAATTAGATAGATTGGGGGACCCAAGCCTTAATGGTCTTGGGTCTTCCAAATTCATCAACTACTTGAACATCCATCCAATATCCATCACTCCTAACTGGGGTCTTGGATCTAAGACTTGTTGATGGAAATGGGATTTGAGTTCCACGAGTTCTTTGGTCCTGTGGTTTCCTATACACGTTTGGACTCTATGACCTATGGAAATTTTGATTTAGAGACCTTGAGTTTTGACTCACATAACCTGATTGATTCCAAGAATTTTGACTATTGTAATTTCTAAAGCCATTGTTATAAAAACTTCGACTACCATTATTCTTGTATCGATTTTGATATTGACCTTGACTTCTGAAATACTAGAATGACTATTAAAGTTATTCAATCTTGGCGAACTACTTCTAGGTCTTTCATATCTGCCTGATGTAGATTCAGGCTGAAACCTTTGTTGATTTAGTTGAAAATGAAGAACTTGCTGAGTTCCTGTTTCACCCTTACCTTCACCCACAACAACACCCTCTTGTTGCTTAAGAAGAGATATCCTCTATCACCAACCTTCTTTGGTGAATTTTCCCTCTTTCTCTCACCCACCTGTGCTTCACCCTTTTTTTGGACAGCATCTTGCTACATGTCCCTTAGTGTGACATTTGAAGCACGATCTTTTTGCCGAAGACTTCTTAACTGAAGTCTCTGGTTTAGATCCATCAGGTGATGATGATGCCTTAGAAGGACCTAATTCAGTGTTCTGAATTTCACATTTTTCTTTTTTTTTATTTTTAGCAAACTTCACATTCGATTCATTTTCAATAACATTTGTTTCATTTTTCGTGTCACTTCTTTAAACAAAATGAACTTCTTGAAAAAAGTTTGTTTTTTTAATTTTTGGTAGGTGCATTCTTTGTTTCAAAACATATTCACTGTTACTTTCCTTCTGGACACTAACATCTTCATACTCAGACATATCACCCTTTTCTGATGTGGAACTACTAGGTGTAGTTGAGCCAAAGTCTGTTAACTCTTCTTCATCTGGTAAGAACGAATAGTCATGACTAAGAGGTGGTGGAACTTCATTGAAACCCTGGAAGCCCACGCACGTCTTGTCACTACTTTCCTTCAAGCCACCCAGCATGTGTTTCATTACATAAGTAGAATCTCTAATTGATTTAATTTCTTTTCAAGTTCAAAAAATTTTTAGTTGTGCTTTTAACAACTCTTTGCATTTTTCAGAAATCTGTTTTGTTTTCTCACTCATTGTATCATGAGATAAGTCTATAACTTGAAGTTTTTAATTTAATATGCAGGTTAAAATGTCAATTTCGTTTTAATAACCTTTAATGTTTTTCAAGTATCAAGACTCGTTTTTTTTTACGAAAAAGTTGACTCTTTTACGCTTGAGTGCTCATTCACCAGACTTTGATTTTGCTTTGTCAGCCTGTCAACCTCACCTTGCAATTCATGACTTTTTACTGTAGTTCCCCTAATCCGTATGGATCTTCACAGAATTATCTATCCAATCGTTTGGTATCACCAAACCTGGTTTTCAAACACCAAAGCATCAGACATAGTAACATGGACCGAGTGACCCTTGTCACAAACTTGTGACACGCTCATCATATTGTGCTTAAGCTGCTCGACATAGTTCACTTTGTCCAATGTGATATTCCCGTTGGTCACTTTTCCTCGACCTGTATGTGTCCTCCGTTAGCACCTGCAAAATTCACATATCCTCCATCTATATTTTTAACTCAGTCAACAATCTCGCTTCCCCTGTCATGTGCCTTGAGCAGCCACTATCAAGATACCACAAGTTGATAATCCTCATTAGCAGCTCCTGCACAAACAAAACGAAAATTAGTTAGATTGGGGACCCAAGCCTTAATGGTCTTGGGTCTTCCAAATTCATCAACTACTTGAACATCCATCAAATATCCATCACTCCTAACTGGGGTCTTGGATCTAAGACTTGTTGATGGAAATGGGATTTGAGTTCCACGAGTTCTTTGGTCCTGTGGTTTCCTATACACGTTTGGACTCTATGACCTATGGAAATTTTGATTTAGAGACCTTGAGTTTTTGACTCACATAACCTGATTGATTCCAAGAATTTTGACTATTGTAATTTCTAAAGCCATTGTTATAAAAACTTCGACTACCATTATTCTTGTATCGATTTTGATATTGACCTTGACTTCTGAAATACTAGAATGACTATTAAAGTTATTCAATCTTGGCGAACTACTTCTAGGTCTTTCATATCTGCCTGATGTAGATTCAGGCTGAAACCTTTGTTGATTTAGTTGAAAATGAAGAACTTGCTGAGTTCCTGTTTCACCCTTACCTTCACCCACAACAACACCCTCTTGTTGCTTAAGAAGAGATATCCTCTATCACCAACCTTCTTTGGTGATTTTTCCCTCTTTCTCTCACCCACCTGTGCTTCACCCTTTTTTTGGACAGCATCTTGCTACATGTCCCTTAGTGTGACATTTGAAGCACGATCTTTTTGCCGAAGACTTCTTAACTGAAGTCTCTGGTTTAGATCCATCAGGTGATGATGATGCCTTAGAAGGACCTAATTCAGTGTTCTGAATTTCACATTTTTCTTTTTTTTATTTTTAGCAAACTTCACATTCGATTCATTTTCAATAACATTTGTTTCATTTTTCGTGTCACTTCTTTAAACAAAATGAACTTCTTGAAAAAAGTTTGTTTTTTTAATTTTTGGTAGGTGCATTCTTTGTTTCAAAACATATTCACTGTTACTTTCCTTCTGGACACTAACATCTTCATACTCAGACATATCACCCTTTTCTGATGTGGAACTACTAGGTGTAGTTGAGCCAAAGTCTGTTAACTCTTCTTCATCTGGTAAGAACGAATAGTCATGACTAAGAGGTGGTGGAACTTCATTGAAACCCTGGAAGCCCACGCACGTCTTGTCACTACTTTCCTTCAAGCCACCCAGCATGTGTTTCATTACATAAGTAGAATCTCTAATTGATTTAATTTCTTTTCAAGTTCAAAAAATTTTTAGTTGTGCTTTTAACAACTCTTTGCATTTTTCAGAAATCTGTTTTGTTTTCTCACTCATTGTATCATGAGCTAAGTCTATAACTTGAAGTTTTTAATTTAATATGCAGGTTAAAATGTCAATTTCGTTTTAATAACCTTTAATGTTTTTCAAGTATCAAGACTCGTTTCTTTTTACGAAAAAGTTTGACTCTTTTACGCTTGAGTGCTCATTCACCAGACTTTGATTTTGCTTTGTCAGCCTGTCAACCTCACCTTGCAATTCATGACTTTTTACTGTAGTTCCCCTAATCCGTATGGATCTTCACAGAATTGTCTATCCAATCGTTTGGTATCACCAAACCTGGTTTCAACACCAAAGCATCAGACATAGTAACATGGACCGAGTGACCCTTGTCACAAACTTGTGACACGCTCATCATATTGTGCTTAAGCTGCTCGACATAGTTCACTTTGTCCAATGTGATATTCCCGTTGGTCACTTTTCCTCGACCTGTATATGTCCTCCGTTAGCACCTGCAAAATTCACATATCCTCCATCTATATTTTTAACTCAGTCAACAATCTCGCTTCCCCTGTCATGTGCCTCGAGCAGCCACTATCAAGATACCACAAGTTGATAATCCTCATTAGCAGCTCCTGCACAAACAAACGAAAATTAGTTAGATTGGGGGACCTAAGCCTTAATGGTCTTGGGTCTTCCAAATTCATCAACTACTTGAACATCCATCAAATATCCATCACTCCTAACTGGGGTCTTGGATCTAAGACTTGTTGATGGAAATGGGATTTGAGTTCCACGAGTTCTTTGGTCCTGTGGTTTCCATACACGTTTGGACTCTATGACCTATGGAAATTTTAATTTAGAGACCTTGAGTTTTGACTCACATAACCTGATTGATTCCAAGAATTTTGAATATTGTAATTTCTAAAGCCATTGTTATAAAAACTTCGACTACCATTATTCTTGTATCGATTTTGATATTGACCTTGACTTCTGAATTACTAGAATGACTATTAAAGTTATTCAATCTTGGCGAACTACTTCTAGGTCTTTTATATCTGCCTGATGTAGATTCAGGCTGAAACCTTTGTTGATTTAGTTGAAAATGAAGAACTTGCTGAGTTCCTGTTTCAGCCTTACCTTCACCCACAACAACACCCTCTTGTTGCTTAAGAATAGATATCCTTGGTGAGCAAGTCACTTTCTGCTCACTATCACCAACCTTCTTTGGTGATTTTTCCCTCTTTCTCTCACCCACCTGTGCTTCACCCTTTTTTTGGACAGCATCTTGCTACACGTCCCTTAGTGTGACATTTGAAGCACGATCTTTTTGCCGAAGACTTCTTAACTGAAGTCTCTGGTTTAGATCCATCAGGTGATGATGATGCCTTAGAAGGAGCTAATTCAGTGTTCTGAATTTCACATTTTTCTTTTTTTTATTTTTAGCAAACTTCACATTCGATTCATTTTCAATAACATTTGTTTCATTTTTCGTGTCACTTCTTTAAACAAAATGAACTTCTTGAAAAAAGTTTGTTTTTTTAACTTTTGGTAGGTGCATTCTTTGTTTCAAAACATATTCACTGTTACTTTCCTTCTGGACACTAACATCTTCATACTCAGACATATCACCCTTTTCTGATGTGGAACTACTAGGTGTAGTTGAGCCAAAGTCTGGTAACTCTTCTTCATCTGGTAAGAACGAATAGTCATGACTAAGAGGTGGTGGAACTTCATTGAAACCCTGGAAGCCCACGCACGTCTTGTCACTACTTTCCTTCAAGCCACCCAGCATGTGTTTCATTACAAAAGTAGAATCTCTAATTGATTTAATTTCTTTTAAAGTTCAAAAAAATTTTAGTTGTGCTTCTAACAACTCTTTGCATTTTTCAGAAATCTGTTTTGTTTTCTCACTCATTGTATCATGAGCTAAGTCTATAACTTGAAGTTTTTCATTTAATATGCAGGTTAAAATGTCAATTTCGTTTTAATAACCTTTAATGTTTTTCAAGTATCAAGACTCGTTTCTTTTTACGAAATAGTTTGACTCTTTTACGCTTGAGTGCTCATTCACCAGACTTTGATTTTGCTTTGTCAGCCTGTCAACCTCACCTTGCAATTCATGACTTTTTACTGTAGTTCCCCTATCCGTATGGATCTTCACAGAATTGTCTATCCAATCGTTTGGTATCACCAAACCGGGTTTCAACACCAAAGCGTCAGACTTGGTAAAATGGACCGATTGACCTTTGTCACAAACTTGTGACATGCTCATCAGATTGTGCTTAAGCAGCACGACATAGTTCACTTTGTCCAATGTGATATTCCCGTTGGTCACTTTTCCTCGACCTGTATGTGCCCTCCGTTAGCACCTGCAGAATTCACATATCCTCCATCGATATTTTTAACTCAGTCAACAATCTCACATCCCCTGTCATGTGCCTCGAGCAGCCACTATCAAGATACCATAAGTTGATAATCCTCCTTAGCAGCTACTGCACAAACCAACAGAAATTAGTTAGATTGGGGGACCCAAGCCTTAATTGTCTTGGGTCTTCCAAATTCATCAACTACTTGAACATCCATCCAATATCCATCACTCTTAACTTGAGTCTTGGATCTAAGACCTGTTGATGGAAATAGGATTAGAGTTCCACGAGGTCTTTGGTCCTGAGGTTTCCTATACACGATTGGACTCTGTGACCGTTGGAGATTTTGATTTTGAGACCTTGAGTTTTGACACACATAACCTGATTGATTCCAAGAATTATGACTATTATAATTTCTAAATCCATTGTTATAAAACTTCGACCACCATTATTTTGGTATCGATTTTTATATTGACCTTGACTTCTGAAATTACTAGAATGACTATTAAAGTTATTCAATCTTTGCGAACTACTTCTAGGTCTCTCATATCTGCCTGATGTAGATTCAAGCTGAAAACTTTGTTGATTTATTTGAAAACGAGGAACTTGCTGAGTTCCTGTTTCAGCCTTACCTTCACCAACAACACCACCCTCTTATTGCTTAGGAACCGATATCTTTGGTGAGCCAAACACTTTCTGATCACCATCACCAACCTTCTTTGGTGATTTTCCCCTCTTTCTCTCACTCACCTGTGCTTCAACCTTTTTTCTTGGACAACAGCTTGGTATATGTCCCTTTGTGTGACATTTGAAGCACGATCTTTTTGCCGAAGACTTCTTAACTGAATTCTCTAGTTTAGATCCATCAGGTGATGATGATGATGGCTTAGAAGGAGCTAATTTAGTTTGCTGAATTTCAAATTTTTCTTTTTTTTTATTTATAGCAAACTTCACATTCGATTCATTTTCAATAACAGTTATTTCATTTTTCATTTCACTTCCCTAAACAAAATCAACCTTTTGACAAAGGTTTGTTTTTTATAATTTTTGGTAGGTGCATTCTTTGTTTTCAAAACATATTCATTGTTACTTTCCTTCTTGACACTAACATCATCATACTCAGACACATCACCCTTTTCTAATGTGGAACTACTAGGTGTAGTTGAACAAAGTCTGTTAACTCTTCTTTATCTTGCAAGAACGAATAGTCATGACTAAGAGGTGGAGGAACTTCATTGAAACCCTGGAAGCCCACGCACGTCTTGTCACTACTTTTCTTCAAACCATCCAACATGTGTTTCATTACAAAAGTAGAATCTCTGAATTGATTTAGTTTCTTTTCAAGTTCAAAAAATTTTCAGTTGTGCTTCTAACAACTCTTTGCATTTTTCAGAAATCTCTTTTGTTTTCTCACTCATTGTATCATGAGCTAAGTATATAACTTGAAGTTTTTCATTTAATTTGCAGGTTAAAATGTCAATTTCGTTTTAATAACCTTAATTTTCTTCAAGTATAAAGACTCATTTCTTTTTACGAAAAAGTTTGACTCTTTTACGCTTGAGTGCTCATTTACCAGACTTTGATTTTGCTTTGTCAGCCTGTCAACCTCACTTTGCAATTCACGACAATTTAAACAAACAGAACTAACAGGATTAGAATTTACCTTTCCTATAGATTTGCTCAAGTCGGCCATGAAAGCAGCAAAATCAGCAGCCATCTTCTTATTTGCATCATCATTCTCATCATCAGACTTAACCTTTTCTTCTTGAACTTATGTCTGATCAACTTCAACTTTTTCAGCTTCCGTTTCCTTCTCTATCTCTGCATCTTCCTATACGTGTGTATCATCAATCATAGCAATCTCTGCCATGAAAGCCTGTGTGATGTTTCCATCACTTTCCAGAGGAATGCTCCAATCATAAGAAGTATCAGTAGAAGTAGTGGAAACAAGCACTCGTGATGCACTATTGGATGAATTTTGACTAGATGAATTATGAAATGTGGAAGATTGTTGTAATTCTCCTATTTGTCTTTGACATTCTCTAGCAAAATGTCCAAGATTTTGACACTTAAAGCATCGAACTTTTGATTTATCGAATCCAACCTTCTTCCCAATGAACTTTCTTCCTGTTTTGTTCATGAACCTTTTTGCCCTGAGGGTTATCATGGCCATCTGCACTGAATATCAATCTATTCCAAATCATCTAGATCAATTTGTTCATAATCTTCGTCTAGTGTTGCTGGATCAGTTATCTTGCTCTGTATATAATTTTGATATGAAGCCACAAATGAGGCAAGTAGAGCCAGTTGATTCTCAGCCGATTTTACACTCATGGACATCGAATTGGGAATTTTGCCATTCGATCCAGTCAGCTGTTCTTGTTGTTTCTTTACTCCTAATGATCCTCCTGAAGCTGCAACAAAGCACGCATCACCCTCAGTATTAGTCATAACCTGCTCATTTTCACATGAGAAAAACGCAGTTGCTGAATCACTCAAAGCATTGTTGAAAGAAGAAGATGGAATGCCTTTGTAAGCTCCCGGATCCTGAACCTGGTCATATCATGTT
The DNA here is from genome assembly GCA_947069175.1 of Scalesia atractyloides. NCBI lineage: Eukaryota > Viridiplantae > Streptophyta > Magnoliopsida > Asterales > Asteraceae > Scalesia > Scalesia atractyloides. Next base: position 76,351,532 of record CAMTDV010000008.1, read on the forward strand.
TCCTTCTTCATGTTAAGCTCAAAGGCTCTCAGCTTCCCAACAAACTCTTCTAAATCCTTAGTCTCGTAATCAGCTTCACCCTTAATCATGAAATATCCCACTTTGCTAGCAAAACATCAAGCAACTTGTCATTTATCTCAACGTCGGTGTATCCCTCTATGTCATAGTTATCAATTTCAGACATTAGATGATAAAATCTCGTGATGATATCTTCTAGGGACTCATTTCTCATGTATTTGAAAACATCAAATTGCTTTTCAGTAGGTCAACCTTGTTCTTCTTCACATTATTATTTCCTTTATACCTCTTTTCTATAGCATCCCACATTCCTTAGAGGTTGTATATCGGCTTGAAGGTATGTTTGATGCCATCAGGTAAAGACAGCTTGATTGCAGCTAAGGCTTTCTTTTCAGATTCATATATTCTCTTTTCTGTCTCTGACATGTTAACATAGGCAGTGACCCGTTGTCTGCCTTCAAAATCATGAGTTGGGTTTACGTACCCATTTTGAATACAAATCCACATTCGTGTGTCCTGATATTCAATGAACGTCTGACCTATCCTTTCACGTAAGGTAATTCTCTACCTTCATCATCTTTGGTTGTTTGTTAGTCGTTCCAACCTCATGCTCCATCCTTAACAACTCATAAGTTTGACACGACATTTTTACCGAAACGGCTCGCTAAAATGTTTAATAATTATCCGAAATGTGTGTTTACGAAATTGTACTATTAGACTCGTCTCGAAAATATGAATCCAATGATATATAATGTCCGAGATCTTTTGTCACACCCCGACCCGCAGCGGAAATGGTGATCGGGGTATGATTGGGTTTTCATCAAAGCTCATGACATTTACTATAAAGTTTCATATTTACTATTTCTTTTTAAAGAAGAACATTACAATAAACATACAAGTACAACATGTTCAAATACATATTTCATGACTTCATTATTTTTCTTCTAAGGCAATTTCCTATGTGTTCCTTGCTTCAACTTGTCCACCTGTATCATGTGTAAAATAGGGTTTTGGGTCAACAAAAAGTTGACGAGTGAATCTTATTTAAACAATTGAAAGAAATAGTTATGTTGGTTATTTGAATAAAATTGTGCATAACCAATATGAGTAAACGTAAATGTAAAGTTAATCACAAAACACATAATATCAAATAATACACACGCACACAACAAATGAATGATTTTGACGCACGCGATATTCAACTCGTCTCCCACGAGGAACTGATGGGCCTAATGAATGATTTTGAGGTACGCGATGTTCAACCCGTCTCCAACGAGGAACTGATGGGCCTAATGAATTGATTTGCACGTAACTTGACTAATGTAAACACACATTACAACGAACAATATTTACATTATAAGTTTAGATCATATAATGGTAATAGCACGAGTTTGAATAAGCGAATTAATTAAAGCGACACATGATACACCCCAAAACATGAATAAAAAGGGGAATTTGTAAGAATTCACTCACAGCGGGTGCGTTTCCTTGGATTGATGATGAATGCGCACGAATTTAGATTTAACCACGAGAGAAACTAACCTAAATAATAACATAATAATTAGGTAAATAAATAAACTTTTAATTGAGATTAATATTTTAATTAGTGTTCTTAATGGGATTGTTAGATTTATTTTTTGTGAGTTTAAGGATATTTTCTAACTTTAAAAATATTATTTTTAAGTATTTTTAAATAATTTTCTGGTTAAAAAAATATAAAATAAAATAAAAAATGTTGACTTTTTGACTTTGACCGTTGACCGTTGACCGGTCGGACCGTGTTTATTCTATGCGCTGAGTGAGGTTCGAACCCGAGACCTCTCGTACGCGTGCACGCAGTTCTACCAACTAAGCTACGTGTCTAACCCGAAATATTCTCTGTTTTAATTATATTTATATACTAATTAGATTAATTTATTTCTGTTTCTATTTAAAAAGCGTTGATAATTGCCAGACCCGGTTACAGAAGCAGGATTCGAACTTGGGACCTACGGTTCGTGTGCACACAGCCCAACCAGTTGGGCTGTGTGTCTAACCTGTTAGATATAATATTTTTATTTCTTTTATATACTTACTGTCAAGTTTCATATTTGAGTTTTATAAAAAAAAGTTTGAATATTGCGACGAATCGAAACAAGAACAGAATCGAACCCGAGACGTGCTTATTGTTTTTGCACACAGTCCACCACTGGACTGTGTGTCTAACCCGGTTATTATTCCGGTTTTAATTGTACATATAAACTGTTTAAATCTTCATTTTCTTCATCATAATAACAGAATGATGTTAAACCCAAATGTTTTGATTTATTTAACAATTCTCTTGTTAATTCCTAAATGACTACACATGAGATTAATAAGAATGAAAGAATATAGAGGAAAGGTATACCGAACAGAGACACTCTGGTTCTCCGGCGGACTTCCGATTTGTCGCAGTTTTTCCGGCGAGAGTTTCCGGCTGGCGCAGCAGCTTTCCGGCGGTCAAGACTTCGTTCAGAGAGAAAGGATTGAGCGAGTCTTTTTGTGGTGTGTGCATCGGTATTTTATAGTGAATCCTAATCATAGGATTTCTGTTTCGAAGCTTGATTCACGGGTTGATGATTTAAACGGTTTGGAGTTTCAATTCGGTTTTAATTTCAGAATCGTAACTGTTTTCCGTTAACCGGATTTTGAGCTTGACTGAGATGGCGGTTTCAGTCAAGATTCAAATAGGTGATATGCGAGTTTTAATATAAAACTAATTTGGTTTCAATTTTATTCACGAATGTGTGTGTAGTGTAGTGGTGAAGTCTGTGTGTGTATAACTGGGAGACCCGGGTTCGAGTCCGGGCGCTGCCCGTTTTTGATTCTTTTTGTAGAGTTCAAATTTTCTTTGAAAATAGCATAAAAGCCCCTGAACTTAGTTTAGTTGAAATACATATTTAGTCCCTTGAATTATTAACTAAGTTAAAATTCATTTATTTATTAAATCTAAATTACTTGGTTAATTATTATTGTTGTTATTATTATAATTATTATCATTATTATTATTTTTATCATTTATTAATTACAGTTTTTAAATTCTAAAATGTTTATTAATTATGTATTGTTTAAAATTAAAATGGACAATATTTACGCAACGAAATTTATAACTGACTATTCGATTAATAAACGAATCGGGTTTTGAAAACCCGTTTTTCGACAGATGTTACATCTTTTTAGGAATTTTTGTGCCTTTTTTTACACACAAATCTAACCATGCAGTCGGTTTGTTGAAATTGTTTACGGATCAATTTATGTGTACGAAAATGTTTGTTACTGATTACGTCAGCTGGTTAACTTTCCACCTTTTCGAGTTCAACTTGGAACAGTACCCAATTTGAAACAATAGTCTGAGATGGTAATCCAAATTGCTATATGAGATGGTGATTCGAGATGGTATCCAAATTCATCCGAAATGAGGTACCGAGATGTAATTCGGAACAGTAATCCGAGATGGTCCGAAATGATCCGAAATAGTGGTTATCCGAGATGATAATTTTCTGAGATGATCCGTAATCAATACCAAAGATCCGAGATGCATGGTTTTGATCCGAGATGCTTGCTAGTTTTTTTCCTAGATGCTTCCCAGTTTATCCGAAATACATTGTTTTAATCCAAGATGTTGTCCAAGATGCAATTCTGATGATCCAAAATGCAAGACGTCTATCCGAGATGCCTTACTAATGATCCGAATGCTTGTTGTTTATCCGAAAACAGCAGCAAAACCCTAGAACAGCCGTCAAAACGTCCAAGAACCCAACCTTTTCCACAGTAACGATTATGAACCGAGCAAATCAAGAGCCTAATGCTCTGATACTGAGAGTATTAAATTTACTTGAATGTTAATACTGAATAGTTGTCTTAATAGTTTGACAATAATATATATGTAGCCATGGTTGCATTTGACCACAAGGCTTATGAGGCTTGAACATAGTTCACCACCTCTGGACAGAAGGGCTAGTCATCCTTAACTGGCGTTTATAGTTGCCAAATATCATGGACTTTGCTAGTTGGCTGGTCAAAAACTATTAAGATGATATTTTTGCAATATACAACGGATCAATAAAATTTTGATTAAAATCAAGATGATCGCTTGAAGAGGATGTAATGAAATAATACATATATTATAAATAATTCCAAAATTCTCATTAAATGATGAAAAGATTACAATACTTCGCCTTAAACGGGACTTTTTGAAATCAAATAGGATACTTGTCCACATAGGGACTAAAAGAAATACTTGTCCACGCAGGGACTTTTGGAAAAATTAATACATGATAATTAGAAGAAAGCTTTCACTCGTCTTTCTTTCCCCTGACTAGTTTGCAGAGCTTTTTAAAGAATTTTTTTGTCTTCCTCTCAGTCCTTCAGCCTGACACTGAATTTGTTCCACTCTTTCCAAGGCATGATTAATGGCCTGTAGTTGTGGCGGTGGCAGTGGTTGTGGTTGTGGCACCGCAGGATACGGGTACCCATAACTTGGATATCTCGTAGTTGGATATGTGGAAGGAAAGGAGATGGGTATAAAGTATTATGTACAACTGCTTGCATATAAGGGTCATATGTGGTAGTCGTAATCCATTGGTGTAGATGAGTTTAAAGGATTGTACCCAGACATATCTGGATACGTAGGGATTGGATTATCAAAACCTGATGGTGGTAGTTGAACAGAAGTTTGTGGTGTTGGGTCAACTACTGGTATAGTATTCGAGGTCCACCCATTTGTGGGTCCTCGAGAATAGTGGGGTATGTTTGGGGCAATGGTGATAGCGATCCCGACCGTCGTCCCGTGCGCACATACATGCGTGCTCCATGTTTCTTCCTTGGTGGTTCTGGAGGTGGCTGTGGTTACTCCACTAGTTCCATTTGCAAATCTTCTTGAGGCAGCAGGAGCGCTATTGGAGAATGATGGGGAGGTGTATTTACAAAGGTAAATTGGTTAAAATAATGGTCGCATTTATCGGGACCTTGATAAGGAGATCCTGCATAAGATGTAGTTCCGCTTGATATCTCAATCGGATGCATGTTGGATCCTGATGTGGCATTTCTGGACCAGAGTCATCATCCTGCTGATCTTGACCAACGGGTGGTGTGTTTATACATTGGTTAGGGTTAAAGAGTCGTGATATGAATGTGAATGATAATGATGTGAATGATGTGAGTGATGTGAGTGGGAAGAATGGTGCGAATGATGAGAAGAATGATACGAAATAGAATGTCTTGCAGGTTGAGATGTGTAAGAATTTCTCGAATCTTGGTAAGGATCCGAGCTGTGAGAATGAGAGGGTATCTGTCTATATGGTCCTCCCTTCATAGGGCCTTTTCCTTTAAATCTTAGCGGCATAGTATCTGTTAAATATCAAAAGCAAAGACAATAATGATAACTTAATAAGGATATGAGTGATCCTAGGCCAATGCCTAGACTCGGAAAGTCTAAGGAATGTTCTATTGTGTTGTTTGAGATTAAACATAAAATGCTAGTTTTTAATTCTCTCAAACATTGGCTCTAATACCAACCTTGTAACATTTGTCAAAAACGGGTTTCCAAAACACGCTCCGTTTTGAAATCGAATACCAAGTTATAAATGTCACGTTGTATATTTATGGTTATTTTGATTTTTAATGAGGCATAATTAATAAACAAACTAAACTATAAAAATTATATTTGATAAAAGGTGAAAACAAAATAAATAAAAATAAAAAGTTGCTGCCGGGACTCGAACTTGGGTCAGCCGGTTCACAGTTTCAATGACTTAACACACACACACACATCACCACTCCGCCACTTGTTGTTTTCTGTCATCTCTAGGAAACAAATAACCTTTATACTCAAACTCGGTTAAACCGGTTGCGCCAATTGAGAAACGGAAATCGGCAATTCAATCGTCAAATCATTTGTTTACTCGCACATTCAGGTTATAACCGATGCACTGACGTTTTCTCATCAATTCAGATTGAATGAACGTTAATTGTCATCATCATCGGTTTTTATAACCGAAAATAATCAAGTCCCAATTACTTCAACTCAAGACCCCTCTCGCGACTCAGAAACATCATACCAACATTCCATTCACTTTCGTCACACTTTCAGTCCGTCTGAGCGCTTAAAACAACTCGTCGGAAATTTCTGCAAGATTCGCCGGAAAACCGTATTCATCCTCAAAACGGTAAATCTTGCAATAACGTTGTAGTTCAACAATTGTTAGGCTATTTCTAACTTAAACCTTTCAATTGAAATCGAATTCAGGCACTGTATTCATCTAATTTCAGTTCGCCGGAAAAATTCTGAAAATCTCTATATTCATCTGAGAATCAGTAACGGCATTCAAACCCTCTGTTAACATTTGCTGATCACTTCAATTTCACGATGAGCTAATAAAAACGGTTAATTGTCTTGTTCAGTTGAAGAGCATAAAAACAGGGACCAACACATTGCCGGAATTCTGAAATAAACCGTTCATCGGTATGTTCACCCTAATTACCGTCTCTGCCATTTCATTTTAGCCTTAATGTTTGTTAATCGTAAAAACAAGGAACGGATTAGTGAATCAGTTAACTGTAATCTGAATGTAGAAGACGAAGTTAGTTAAGTTATAAGTTTAATTAAAATCAGATGAACGGGTTAGACACACAATCCAGCGGTGGACTGTGTGCAAAATATATACGCATGTCCCGAGTTCGATCCCTGATACACGCACTCCTTATGAAATAAAATGCCTTTTTGTTTAAAAACTAAACCGGGTTAATCCCGTTAGTTGTTAAGTATAATAAAAACCGAGATATTAATCAGGTTAGACACACAGTCCAGCGGTGGACTGTGTGCAACACTGAATCGCACGTCATGAGTTCGAAACCTGATAATCGCACCGGTTCGTTGAATTAAAATGTTTATGGAATTAAAGAATTTTGGTTAAACCGAATTAGTATATAAATATAATTAAAAACAATATTATTTCGGGTTAGACACGTAGCTCAGTTGGTAGAGCTGCGTGCACGCGTACGGGAGGTCTCGGGTTCGAGCCTCACCCGGCGCAAACAATTCCACTGACCGAACCGGTCAACAAGTCAACAAGTCAACGGTCAACGGTCAACGCAAAATAAACAATTTTTTTATATTTTTATTTATTTAATTTAATTTAAAAATCAATTAAAAATACTTAAAAATAACATTTTTAAAGATAGAAAATAGCCTTAAACTCACAAAAATATATCTAAAAATTTCATTAAAATCCTTAATAAAATCCACACATTTAATATATTTTTCCGTTATTATTTAGGTTAGTATTTCTCGTTGTTCCGCTCATCTAATTCGTGCGCATCTCACCATCTCCAATCCAACGCACCCAATGTGAGTGAATCTTTACAAATTCCCCGTTTATTCACGTTTTGGGGTGTATCATGTGTCTTGATATATATATATATATTATATTTAAACCATTGTGCATACATCATATCATGAACATGTGTATTCAGTATGTCTCAATTGTTGTGTGGTTATTGCTGGATGCAATTTATTATTTTCAGTACATGCAAATTTCATAGGCCGCCGCTCCCCATTACATTATGAGCGTTGAGCATGTTCCCCATTTCATTATGAGCGTGAACCTGGCGTGCCCACATACGATCGGCTCCGTTTGATTGAGCCTTGATCGCACAGACATTTTCATTTTCAGTACATGCAGTACGATCGGCTCCGTTTGATTGAGCCTTGATCGCACAGTTTCATTTATGTTACTTATCGTATGATGTTGGTATGTTTATGTATGCTATCATATGTTATTGATTTTTATAGTTGTGATTGTTATTTGCCACTGTCTGATTATTTACATTTGCTCATTTATGATTATGCATAATTTTTCATTGATAAACTAACAAGTAAATCAATAATAAATGTTTATCTAACAAGGTTCACTCGCCAACTTATGTTGACCCAAAAACCCCCATTTTTACACATGATACAGGTGAACCAGCAGCAGCCAGAAACACATAGGATTGGACTAGAAGAATAAAATGATTTAGAGTTTGGGATTGTTATGTTTGGTTTATTTTCTTTGTATTGTATGAACATGTTTGGATATTTGGAAATGTAACTTTGACTTTAATAAATATGAAACATATTAGTAAATGTCATGAGCTTTGGTGATAACCCAATTATGCCCTGACTCTTATTCCGCTGCGGGTCGGGGTGTGACAGATTGGTATCAGAGCCATGACTATAGGGATATAGGATAGGTTATTAGACCCTTAGAGCCTATACTATAGTTGATTAGAAACTTATAAGATTTTTGTGTGTTACATGCCAAATTTCATGATGTTTATATGTTTTATGTTAAATGTTACATTCAGTATTATGCAAGCATGTTCATAAGTATGTATTATCATATAATGCCTATCATGAATCATATATTCATAACATATCACATCCATGAAAGCACACACCACATCATGATTGCTTTTACAATGATTTTTGTGTTTTCAAATCTCATCAAAGTGAGTTCTCATGACGGGCATGTAGTAACTGGAAGGGTACCAGTACCGGTAGTCGGAACGTCCTGTCTAGGCTGGCATTCGTATAAATCCAAAATAAAGGACCAGTTTGCCTACCTGGGGACTAACGATGAGAGTACGAAGTACCTATTAGGCCAAAGCATGCTATACCAAACGTCGTGTGAGCTAACCCCACTTTGAGTTGTCATTGTGTCTACACCTGGACACGTTCCGACCAAACATCTCATGAACATATTTTGTGGTTTGCATTCGGGTGATGCGAGTGTTAAATTGCCAATACTAATGTGAATCCTACCAAGCAAATAGCCATGGGGGCCCACATGACTATATAGGTGAAGGTATGGGGGACATTTGAGGCCCAACATGAACAAACCCAAGACATCCTATGGATGTAGTTGCATTATTGATATTTATGTTATTTTCATTTTCTTAAAGACACATGACACCTAAAAAGACACCATAAACTCACAATCTTCTCATGTATGTTCCTGTACATGTCGTCCAGACAACAATGAAGGGGTAAAAGATCAGGAAGGTCTCAGGAACGCTTGGCCACACAAATCGCGAAACAAATGGCCACGATACTGCCTGACATTGTGGTCCAAGTACAACAAGCCCTTGCTACAAATCCTACTAACCCTCCCCAACAACATGACCAGAACATCGACGACCCTCCTACCAGCAAGTGTTCATACAAACATTTCAAGTCTTGTGATCCTCCTAAATTTGAAGGGACTGAGGGTGTCACTGCTCTCCTACATTGGTTTGAGGAGATGGAAAACACCTTCCTCAATTGCGATTGTCCTGAGGATCGCAAGGTTCGATACGCCACCGGGAGACTATTTGGGGTAGCTCTCACTTGGTGGAATACTGAGAAAGGGAAGAGGGGAACTGAAGATGCAATGGCCTTAACTTGGGAGGAGTTAAGGGAAATCATGACTAGGCGTTTCTGTCCTAGGAGTGAAATTAAAAAGTTGGAGGATGAATTGCATGCTCTAAAGTAGAAGGAGGGAGACCATACCACTTATAACAAGAGGTTCCTGGAGTTGAACCAAATGGTTCCAAATTTGTTCACCCCAACTTATCGTCTAATTGAGCATTATATTCGAGGACTTCCCTCGAAAATTCAAGATTCAGTCCTCAGCACTTCACCGGTAACACTTGAAGCTGCTATGGAGTTAGCAACTGAACTGACCGAGAACCGAATTCGCAACGGGAAGTTCAAAGAAGAGAAAAAGAAAGCCCCTGTTGAGGGTCAAACTTCAAACCATCCCATCTCTTCCTCTAAGTTTGCTAACAAGAGGAAGCGCAACACCAGAAATTTTGCAGTTACTCAAACCAACTCCCCTATTCCTGCTGCACCCATTACCCAAGTCGCTCCTTCACCCGCACCATACAGAAGACCTTACATTGGCCCGTTACCAAAATGTAACCGTTGCCAATATCACCATTCTCCTGATTATCCTTGCCAGCATTGCACCGGCTGTGGCCGCGCGGGTCATACGATTCAAACCTGCCGCATGCCCCAGCGAACGAACCGCCACCAACCTTTAACCCAAACCCACCAACAATTAATGGGTCAAGCCCAACAACCCCTACTATTACCACCCACCCAACACCTAGCCCAAACATATTACCAACCCAATTATCCTATGGGCCAACCTATGCGGGCTTGCTACAATTGCGGAGACCCAAGCCATTTCAAAAACACTTGTCCAAGGTTGGTAAACATTATTCATGCTCAGGCTCAAGCCAACCCAGTGAATCAAGCGAACCAAGCTCCTCCACCTGCAAGAGGAAGAGCTTTCAATATCAACGCTAATCAGGCTAGGGCCGACGGCAATGTGGTTAACGGTACGTTCCTTATAAATGGTAGATATGCGTCTATGTTATTTGATACTGGTGCGGATAGAAGTTTTGTGTCTTTAGAATTTGAACCTATCTTAAACCAAAATCGGGATAAGCTCATGGAATCCATAACGGTAGAAGTTGCTGACGGGAAACCAGTTTCATTAAGCACTATTATACGCAACTGTACACTCACCCTAAACGATCACGATTTCTCAGTCGACCTTATTCCTATGAAGCTGGGAAGTTTTGATATCATAATTGGTATGAACTGGCTCAGTCAACATCAGGCAGAAGTTGTATGTCGCGAAAAATTTATACGTATTCCTCTTTCAAACGGTCAGACTCTTCGAATCTTTGGAGAAACCTCGTTAAAAGGGCTCAGCGTAATGTCTTGTCTTCAAGCTCAAAATTACCTTCGCAAAAATTATGTCGCGTTTTTAGCTCATATCATCAAAAAGGGGACCATGGAGAAGAAACTCGAAGATATTCCAGTAGTAAAAGATTTCCCACAAGTTTTTCCTGATGACCTTTCAGGACTTCCTCCAGTTAGAGACGTCGAATTCCGTATTGATCTTATACCTGGTGCTACACCAGTTGCAAAGTCTCCTTATAGGTTAGCCCCCTCTGAAATGCAAGAGTTAGCAAGTCAATTACAAGAGTTGACCGACAAGGGATTCATACGTCCTAGCTCATCGCCTTGGGGTGCACCTGTCCTTTTTGTAAAGAAGAAAGATGGATCGTTTCGTATGTGCATCGACTACAGAGAGCTCAACAAATTAACAATCAAGAATGGCTATCCATTACCTCGCATTGATGATCTTCTTGACCAACTACAAGGTGCCAGCTGCTTTTCAAAAATCGACCTTCGATCTGGCTATCATCAACTTAGAGTGCATGAAGAAGACGTCCCTAAGACTGCTTTTCGAACTCGTTATGGCCATTATGAATTCATGGTCATCCCATTTGGTCTAACCAACGCACCAACTGTCTTCATGGATTTAATGAACAGAATCTGCAACCATATCTGGATCGATTTATCATAGTTTTCATCGACGATATTCTCATTTATTCAAAATCTAAATCTGATCATGAGCGTCATCTTCGACTCATCCTTGTACTTCTAGAGAAGGAAAAGCTTTACGCCAAATTCTCCAAATGTGAATTCTGGTTAAAAGAGGTGCAATTCCTCGGACATGTAGTCAATGACAAGGGAATACATGTCGACCCCTCAAAGATCAAAGCGGTACAGGAATGGCAAGCTCCACGTACACCAACTGAAGTAAGATCTTTTCTTGGTCTAGCTGGCTATTATCGTCGGTTCATTTCAAACTTCTCTCGCATTGCTGTACCACTCACGGCTTTAACCCATAAAGGAAAACCTTTCATATGGGGACCCAAGCAAGAAGAAGCCTTTCAAACTCTTAAACAAAAACTTTGTGATGCACCAATCCTCACTCTTCCTGAAGGTTGTGATGACTTTGTGGTCTATTGCGACGCGTCAGGGCAAGGATTAGGCTGCGTTCTAATGCAAAGAGGAAAAGTTATAGCTTATGCATCGAGACAACTCAAGACGCATGAGAAGAACTACACCACTCATGACCTAGAACTTGGAGCCGTTGTGTTCGCTCTTAAGATATGGAGACATTATCTCTATGGTACTAAGTGTGAAATATACACTGACCACAAGAGTCTTCAACATATCTTCAATCAAAAGGAGTTAAACATGAGGCAACGAAGATGGATCGAACTTCTAAATGACTACGACTGTGAAATTAGATACCACCCTGGTAAAGCAAATGTGGTGGCTGATGCACTTAGTCGAAAGGGTTATGCGAACTCCATTCGTCTTCTATGTTCGCAAATTCTAACCGACATTAAAGATCAAATACGAGAAACCCAACACGTTTCAATAACGGAAGAAGATGTACGAAAGGAGATGTCCTGTGGAGCTGAGCTAAAAATTGAAACTAAATCGGACGGTATTCTGTACTACCTAGATCGTATCTGGATTCCTAACCACAACAATCTTCATGAAATTCTTATGAATGAAGCTCACAAAACGCGATATTCTATACACCCAGGAGCCGATAAGATGTATCAAGACCTACGATATACCTATTGGTGGCCTGGAATGAAGAAGGATATTGCCGTTTTTGTTTCCAAGTGCCTTACATGTTCCAAGGTGAAGGCTGAACACCAAAGACCCTAAGGACTTCTGGTCCAACCGGAAATACCTGTATGGAAGTGGGAAAATATAACCATGGATTTCATTACCGGGTTACCTCGCACTTCTGGTGGGTATGACACTATATGGGTAATTATAGACCGACTTACAAAATCAGCTCACTTTATTCCTATCCGCGAAGATTTCAAGAACGAAAAGCTTGCTCGTATTTATATCAGCGAAATCGTAAGCCGACATGGGGTACCGTTAAGCATTATTTCTGATCGTGATGGTCGTTTCACTTCACGAACATGGCAAGCAGTACAATCCGCTATGGGTACGCGATTAGATCTCAGTACCGCCTATCATCCTCAAACTGATGGACAATCTGAGCTCACCATTCAAACTCTTGAAGATATGCTTCGAGCATGTGTCATAGACTTCAAGGGAAATTGGGACGTCCACCTACCATTAGTTGAATTTTCATACAACAACAGCTATCATTCAAGCATCGGCATGGCACCTTTTGAAGCCTTATATGGTCGTAAGTGCCGATCTCCTGTATGTTGGCACGAAATTGGGGAAGCTCAAATCACTGGTCCAGAATTGATCCAAGAAACCACAGACAAGATCCATCAAATCCGAAACAATCTTCTAGCGGCTCAGAGTCGTCAAAAGAGTTATGCAGATAAACGACGGAAGCCTTTAGAGTTTAACATTGGTGATCATGTACTTTTAAAAGTGTCACCGTGGAAGGGAGTAGTTCGTTTTGGTCAAAAAGGCAAGCTAGCACCACGCTACGTAGGACCTTTCAAGATACTCGAAAGAGTAGGACCTGTAGCATACAAGCTTGACCTACCAGAAGAACTCAACAGGATTCATCCCACATTCCACGTGTCGAACTTGAAGAAGTGCCTCGCTGATGAGAACCTCCACATTCCGCAGGAAGATATTCAGATTGATGAATCTATGCATTTTATTGAAAGACCTGTAGAGATCATGGACTTCGGAGAGAAACGTCTACGACGAAGTCGCATTCCAATTGTTAGGGTACGCTGGGAGTCGAAACGGGGACCTGAGTTTACTTGGGAACGTGAAGACTCAATGCGCGAAAAATACCCGCATCTTTTTCCTACTACTTCTACTACTTAAATTTCGGACGAAATTCCTAAAAGTAGGGGATACTGTAACATTTGTCAAAAACGGGTTTCCAAAACCCGCTCCGTTTTGAAATCGAAAATCAAGTTATAAATGTCACGTTGTATATTTATGGTTATTTTGATTTTTAATGAGGCATAATTAATAAACAAACTAAACTATAAAAATTATATTTGATAAAAATTGAAAACAAAATAAATAAAAATAAAAAGTTGCTACCGGGACTCGAACCCGGGTCAGCCGGTTCACAGTTTCAATGACTTAACACACACACACACATCACCACTCCGCCACTTGTTGTTTTCTGTCATCTCTAGGAAACAAATAACCTTTATACTCAAACTCGGTTAAACCGGTTGCGCCAATTGAGAAACGGAAATCGACAATTCAATCGTCAAATCGTTTGTTTACTCGCACATTCAGGTTATAACCGATGCACCGACGTTTTCTCATCAATTCAGATTGAATGAACGTTAATTGTCATTATCATCGGTTTTTATAACCGAAAATAATCAAGTCCCAATTACTTCAACTCAAGACCCCTCTCGCGACTCAGAAACATCATACCAACATTCCATTTCACTTTCGTCACACTTTCAGTCCGTCTGAGCGCTTAAAACAACTCGCCGGAAATTTCTGCAAGATTCGCCGGAAAACCGTATTCATCCTCAAAACGGTAAATCTTTCAATAACGTTGTAGTTCAACAATTGTTAGGCTATTTCTAACTTAAACCTTTCAATTGAAATCGAATTCAGGCACTGTATTCAACTAATTTCAGTTCGCCGAAAAAATTCTGAAAATCTCTATATTCATCTGAGAATCGGTTACGGCATTCAAACCCTCTGTTAACATTTGCTGATCACTTCAATTTCACGATTAGCTAATAAAAACGGCTAATTGTCTTGTTCAGTTGAAGAGCATAAAAACAGGGACCGACACATTGCCGGAATTCTGAAATAAACCGTTCATCGGTATGTTCACCTCTAATTACCGTCTCTGCCATTTCATTTTAGCCTTAAGAATGTTTGTTAATCGTAAAAACAAGGAACGGATTAGTGAATCAGTTGACTGTAATCTGAATGTAGAAGACGAAGTTAGTTAAGTTATAAGTTTAATTAAAATCAGTAATATGAACGGGTTAGACACACAGTCCAGCGGTGGACTGTGTGCAAAATATATACGCATGTCCCGAGTTCGATCCCTGATACACGCACTCCTTATGAAATAAAATGCCTTTTTGTTTAAAAACTAAACCGGGTTAATCCCGTTAGTTGTTAAGTATAATAAAAACCGAGATATTAATCAGGTTAGACACACAGTCCAGCGGTCGACTGTGTGCAACACTGAATCGCACGTCACGAGTTCGAAACCTGATACTGGCACCGGTTCGTTGAATTAAAATGTTTTTGGAATTAAAAGAATTTTGGTTAAACCGAATTAGTATATAAATATAATTAAAAACAAGATTATTTCGGGTTAGACACGTAGCTCAGTTGTTAGAGCTGCGTGCACGCGTACGGGAGGTCTCGGGTTCGAGCCTCACCCGGCGCAAACAATTCCACTGACCGAACCGGTCAACAAGTCAACGGTCAACGGTCAACGGTCAACGCAAAATAAACAATTTTTTTATATTTTTATTTATTTAATTTAATTTAAAAATCAATTAAAAATACTTAAAAATAACATTTTTAAAGATAGAAAAAGCCTTAAACTCACAAAAATATATCTAAAAATTTCATTAAAATCCTTAATAAAATCCACACATTTAATATATTTTTCCGTTATTATTTAGGTTATTATTTCTCGTTGTTCCGCTCATCTAATTCGTGCGCATCTCACCATCTCCAATCCAACGCACCCAATGTGAGTGAATCTTTACAAATTCCCCGTTTATTCACGTTTTAGGGTGTAGCATGTGTCTTGATATATATATATTATATTTAAACCATTGTGCATACATCATATCATGAACATGTGTATTCAGTATGTTTCAATTGTTGTGTGGTTATTGTTGGATGCAATTTATTATTTTCAGTACATGCAAATTTCATAGGCCGCCGCTCCCCATTACATTATGAGCGTTGAGCATGTTCCCCATTTCATTATGAGCGTGAACCTGGCGTGCCCACATACGATCGGCTCCGTTTGATTGAGCCTTGATCGCACAGACATTTTCATTTTCAGTACATGCAATACGATCGGCTCCGTTTGATTGAGCCTTGATCGCACAGTTTCATTTATGTTACTTATCGTATGATGTTGATATGTTTATGTATGCTATCATATGTTATTGATTGTTATAGTTGTGATTGCTATTTGCCACTGTCTGATTATTTACATTTGCTCATTTATGATTATGCACAATTTTTCATTGATAAACTAACAAGTAAATCAATAATAAATGTTTATCTAACAAGGTTCACTCGCCAACTTATGTTGCCCAAAAACCCCCCATTTTTACACATGATACAGGTGAACCAGCAGCAGCCAGAAACACATAGGATTGGACTAGAAGAATAAAATGATTTAGAGTTTGGGATTGTTATGTTTGGTTTATTTTCTTTGTATTGTATGAACATGTTTGGATATTTGGAAATGTAACTTTGACTTTAATAAATATGAAACATATTAGTAAATGTCATGAGCTTTGGTGATAACCCAATTATGCCCCGACTCTTATTCCGCTGCGGGTCGGGTGTGACAAACCTGTCACACCCCGAATTTCACACAAATCCCGGTGGGCCCGGATGGGGAGTATCGTCACGTAAGATTGATATTGTCATAGTCATACAATCACAGATAACATAGCAGAGTTCTTGGATTTAAATTATTACAATATGAATGTTTGAATGTTTGAATGTTTAAAATAATATACAAACGGATAGTATATGAAAAGATCCACAGGCGGATCAAAAAGTTACAAAATGAAATAACAGACTATAGGCTTCTACGCAATGGAGTTGCAAATCACACTTAAGCATTTACCGGGCAACTTCCAGCCTATTTACGTTCTTTGTAACCTGTCACTTAGTCTTTTGAGGATACATTAGTTTACACTGATAAATACAAATAACCGACACATTTTGAAAATATTTCAAAATTGGTTAAAGTGCATAAGGCACATGTATTTTCATAAATAACTTGGGACAATTATAATAATCTTGTATACAGTTTACATGTCAATACATATGGGGTCTGGTGCAGAAACCGAATAACATGATTAACCAACACACCACTTTAACCCACAAAGTGGTATCCCCCAATATGGGTAAGAAATTATTCTAAATTAGCAATAGCATCTTTTAGGTGTAGGCCTACACCTCGTGCTAAGTCGTGGCCATTAGCAAATTACATGAGCCAAGGATATCCAGGACACGGTCATGTTAACCCCCAATGTTTAAGTTATCAGATAAAACAAATTAAAATGGGTTATGTAGATTTTCTAGTCACAATCCAACATATGATCACATACCCGACCAAGCGGTAATAATTTACCGTATCCCAAGCCCGTATAGAGAAAACAGGTTAAGAGTATTTACATGGGCTAAAACTCGTCTTAATATGCAAGAATTATAAATAGCTCAGCCGTAATCAATTAACTAAGGTTGGTTGCAATTTATCAGAAGTCCCTAGTTAAATGGTTTAAATACCCAATTAGAATGTCAACGAGTCCTTTTTAAGTCATAGACTTGGACCCGTTAACTTAAATTAATGAAAACGGTATGATACGCTTGATTAAGCGATGACCGGAATAGAATGTGTTTTAAACCCGACAAGTACTAAGACTTGTATAATATGGGTAAGTAATATACATTATGGAATTTGAAGTAAAAATGATAAGATTTGACCCATTTCGGTAAACTTATGTAAATTAGTTACATAAGCTTAACCGTACGCATATAAGCGATACCGGGTAGTCGGATGAGTTACAAACAAGTTATATATGCTAATATACTTCAAATAAGTTGTAACACCAGTAGGTTATCAACTTATATGACCATTAAGGTTTAAAATCAAAATAGGTGCTACAAGGGCATTTTAATCATTAAGTGACATAGTTTACAATCTTATATGAAAACTCAGTTTATGATCAGTTTAATAACATAAAAATATGTTAATTATATTAACATATTAATACATAAGTCATTTGCATGTTCGTTATTGATTAAAACTTTATTTCTTGCAAAAAGGGTATTTTGGTCAAAGTATGGCATAATATCGATACTTGTACAAAAACTTAGAATATGATTATGTTCACATATTATAACCTCAGAGGGTTATGAGACATTAAATTACGATCATAATGCAACCTTAAATCAGTGGCAAACTAATCTCAACCGGGTCTAACCCGAAAGTCAAAGCAATTATCAAAATTATTTGACTTTTGGCTTTAAAAGCCTAATAAACAAAAATGTAGCTGAAAGGAGCACTTACAAGTGATCCTTAGATAAAAATAGACTTGAATCGGAAACTCTTTATAGATCAGGGATCTTCAGAAGTTATAAGAAGGGTACTTTAAAAAGGTGCAAGTTTAAAGTGTTGCAAACACATCTATTTATAATGTTCGAGATTGAAGAGGTGG
Source organism: Scalesia atractyloides (assembly GCA_947069175.1). Lineage (NCBI taxonomy): Eukaryota > Viridiplantae > Streptophyta > Magnoliopsida > Asterales > Asteraceae > Scalesia > Scalesia atractyloides. Next base: position 76,369,832 of record CAMTDV010000008.1, read on the forward strand.
TTCGAGGTGTTAGCAGATGTTAGAAAATGAGGACAAGCATCCTAGAACGTGGCATAGGAGTTTTGAAGCCCCTGGTTTTGAGTTAATGGTTTCTGACAACTTTGTGTGGGTAACAAGCCAAAATATACCAGAACCTCTGATGAAAATGTAAGATCTGTTATAGCAAAGCTCTGCTATAGCATGCTCTGTTGAAGTCAAAGCTCTGCTGAAGACAAAGCTCTGCTATATCAAGCTCTATTGGAGACAAAGCTCTGCTGAAGGCAAAGCTCTACTATAGCTAAGCTCCGTTGAAGATCGACAGAGGATGTATTATCAGTGTTTTCTATCAGAAGTGATTAGCTTAGCAGTGGTTATCATCAGTATTTTCTATCAGCAGTGTTTAGCTTAGTAGTGGTTATCATCAGTGTTTTCTATCAGTAGTGTTTAGCTTAGCAGTGGTTGTCATCAGTGTATCTATCAGCAGAGTCTAAATGTCCAAGGACTGCTAAGCTCTGTTGAATACAAAGCTTTGATGAAGTCTAACAACGGATGTATCATCAAGCCTTGTAAAGTTTAACTTATATATAAATTCACAAATGGTCCCTCTCATCCAACAAATGGTTCATAGGAGAGTGTGGACACTGCAAAGGGTCACTCAGAGGCATAGTTTTAGCATGTTGACACCTTTAGTCCCTCCACATTCATCTTTTCATAAATTCACAAAAATAGCCCCTCTCGACCAATATTAGGCACAATTGAGAGTATGGATACGTGTCAGTGTTTAACTTGACATAAATTTACGAGGTGTTACAAAAGAAATCTCCCAGCCACTCTCTGTAGATTTCTCACACCTCTCTCTAAAGTGATTAACTGAGCAGCCTCAACCCTAATGCAAAACTTTGTTTATATAGAGACAGATTTGCAACTGGGCTAGGGTTTAACCACATGGGCTTTGAATTGGACTAGGCCCAATTCGCCTACCACTCCCTATAATGTGGGTCTAGTTTGGCCCAATCACTCCTAATTAACTACTACAATGCTAAACCCATTAACCGTTTATTGTTCTACCAATCACAAGATATCCAAAGACTAAATCTAAAAGTTGTCAAAAATATGCACCAACACTACTAGTGTAATGGTTATTGTGTCTGGGATGGTCCCGCGGACCTAGCAGTTGCCCACGACCAACCCTGATATGGATGGCGATCGCCTATCACTGGAGCATCCTCCAGTGCCACCCCTTCTAATACCGGGATTGGCTGCATCTCTTGCGGCTCCTCAAACTGGGTGAGTAAGTAGCTTTAACAAGCTGCATATACCACATATCACTGGGCTGATAATTTGTCCTTGTAGGGATCTCCCTCATATACGTTGTCTCACCTAAACTCTCGGCCAACACTAACATATGCTCCCATACCAATTCGAGAGTCCTCACCTCGCCCGCGATATCAGTCGAATAAGTGGAGTAAAAATATGGCCAAGTTGGCCTCTCGACCCTAACACATGTCGTACAGAGCAAAAACAATCATGATATATCACCTTCTAGATCCCCATGTATCGAGCAAAGGCTATGCAAGCTAAGATCCCGTGGATGAAATGAATAATCGGATCCTTAATCTATGACGGCGAAATGCCGGGTATTTATGCCCCATCACTAATAGTAGTCCAAAATGTAGAAAGCATTGTGAAGTGACGTACTGAGTATCTCAGTATCTGTCCATCCCATCAAACTATCCGTAAATATTGGTTGCGTTGTCTCTTGCAATTAGGGGTGTGCATGTGTCGGTTGGGTCAGTTTTGACCTAAAATCATAATCATAATCATAACCACGATGTCGGTTAATGGAAAATCATAACTATAACCAACCGGTTATGGCGGTAATGGTTAACTGGTTTTGATGATTATAGCGGGACAGTTGTGGGTGGTTAATCGTGTATTTAGCCTAGCTAAAAATAGCTTAATTTTCTTAACATGGAATAAATTGTTATTGCATATTTGTATATATTAGTATATTACATAATATTAATACTAATTATTACAAAATATTCAAATAAAGTGATATGATATATTCCATAAATTAAAATAAACATTCAACCAAAATCGCAAAACAATATGAAATAACCTATAAAGACAAAATCCTAAATCGAAAAAAACGAGTGGTCCTCCAACGGTGGAAGATCCTCTAGTTGTGGTGGAGGATCTAACTGATCCGACTAAACCTCGTCTAGCCAATAACGAATAATCCTACCCTGTTGGTCATGGACCCCTGGAGCCGGTGGTGCTTGTGCAACAGGACCTCGTAAATGACGACCCCGCTTGCAGGAACCCTATGACGATTAGATTCCATACATGCACTCAATTTAAACAATTAGGAACCACATTAGTAAACAAACCCACCCCCAACATGTTTTTCGATGTACCTTTTTTTAATTCTTATTTTCATTTTAGTTTTAATTTGAAATAAAAACGTGTTTTTGGTGTGTTGGGGATGGTGGTTATACCCGTGTAACATTTCGGTCCGATTGCAACCAAGAAATACAAAAATAAATAAAAATAAAAAATTCGAGGAGACCCTCTACGTTAACCAGATCGTCCTTGCCCGAATGGAGATTGAGTACGGGAAAAGAGATCACAACTTGCAAGCAAACCACACACAACGAATCTCGACAAAAATATATATTTTCTAATAAAAGCACAATGTCAAGACTGTGTCACTGACTGACCCAAATTTGACTCGACTAAAGATACATTCTACAACAACAACAACATAAACCTAAACAACGACTAGACTAAAAACAACCAATTCTATCTAGGCATGACCCTACCAAACTAAACATGAAACCATTCGTTTTCAATAACAGTATTAACTTCAAACTCATGATCACAGGTCGACCGTCTACGCAACACTCTAACCTCACGACACGAAGTACAAGATCCCATTCTAAATTATAAAAATAACCCACGCAGTGATTCGACCAAAACTAGAACAAACTGAAACTAGACAACCTAAGAAACTCTAAACCATTGCAAATGACAATAGTACCAGGACTCGACCAACCTAATAAACAAGACACTAGTCAAAATCGCATATTTTAAATCACAAAACAATACCACAAAATGACTCCACCGTAACCATAAATGAAGACTTGACCTAAACGACAAGATACAAAGAAACTTAAAAAGTGCAAGACGTACCAAAATGCCGGCACGCACTGATGCGAGAAACGAGGTGAAAATAAATCAAGCCTAGTGGGACCCTCCTAAATGGACAATGATGACAGTGGTGTAGTGGCTATCATGATGAACGATGGGGGTGAAGATGGTGGTGGTGGATCTGTTTTGGTGAAGGACGGGAAACAGTGGTTGAAGGTTGTTGTGGTGGTGATGAGGGTAGCGGTGATCAAAGATTATGATGGTGGTGTGAGTTTGTGGTGGGTCGGATGGGGGTTTAGAGAGGTGGAGAGTGGTGGAGGAGATGGTGGGAATTGAGGTGGTGGATGATGTCGGCAGTTTGGTGGATGGCGATGATTAAGGAGGAGGACGGTAGTGGTTTTGAAATGGGGAAGACAACCCCCATCTGGGGGTTTTTATTTTTCTGCTCTAACACATCCTCGCGGACCATATAAGATGGTACCTGGTCCGCAAGGCTTATTATTTTTGAAGATTTTTAGGTCGTGGGGACCGTAAGGGTTTATGCCTTGTGGCCCGTAAGACCTTTAATTTTAGTTTTTAATAGGTTATAATAATAATAATAATAATAATAATTATAATAATAATAATAATAATAATAATTATTATTATTATTATTATTATTATTATTATTATTATTATTATTATAACCAAACTCACCTTGTTTCCTTGGTTCGATCCTTTCACCTTTAAAGTGCGCATCTCCACAAACAGATCAGTACGTACAACGCAAAACGATCCATACTGAGAAAATACACATAAAAATACACCAAAAACTTATACAAACTGTATAGCTCGGGTAAACCCGAGTGTGCTAACCTAATCCTCATGTGTTAACTACTAGGATGTCAACCCACTCCTCCTCTCTTTCCTCAGTCGGTCCCTCGACATAATGATTTAATCTATGACCGTTATCCTTAAATCTTTGACCATCTTCGCTCTCAATCTCTATTGTACCTTACGGAAAAACCTTTGTAACCACATACAGACATGACCAACGCGACCTAACCTTTCCTGGGAACAACTTCAACCGGGAATTATACACCAACACCTTCTCCCCACACTTGAACTCTTTCACCTACTTCAAGTGTCTGTCGTGTAACTCCTTGGAACGCTCTTTATATGCCCACGACTTCTTGTATGCCTCATTGCATAACTCCTCAAACTCGTGAATTTGAAGAAACCGGTCTTCGTGCAGCTGGGAGATCAATATTGACTACCTTTAGTGCCCAATACGCATGATGCTCTAACACAACCGACAGATCACCTGTGTTTCCATAAATTAATCTAAAGGGTGTAGTCCTAATAGTCGTCCTATAAGCAGTCCGGAAAGCCCACAGAGCATCATCTAACTTATCGGACCAATCAATACCATTGTTTCGACATTTTTCTCCAAGATCCTCTTAATACTTGTATTTTAGTTTTCTGCCTAACCACTCGTCTGTGGATGATTATAAGCCATTGAAAGCTCAAGGGTAACCCCACAACATTTCAAGATTTTCTCTATCTATAAATTGCAAAAGTGGGTGCCTCGATCAGAAATTTAGGCCTTAAGTGCCCCGAACCTAGCAAATAATTTCCTAAGGAATCCTACAACAACCCTCGCATCATTCTTAGGCAAGGCTTCCGCTTCCACTAACTTAGAGACATAGTCAATCACGACAAGTATGTATCGGTTCCCACGAGACATGGGGAACAAACCCATGAAATCAATGCCCCAAATATCAAAGATCTTAACCACCTGCATGGGGTTTTGAGACATCTCATTCGGGATGAGATATTACTCGTCCACTGATATGCGTCACAACTATGCATGGACTCGTATGTGTACCTGAAAATGGCTGGCTAGTAGAAGCTCGCATCAAACACAGGCTTGGTGGTGTAAGTCGCTATGTAATGCCACCCCTCATGACAATGCCACAAAATACTATAGGACTCAGCTCCAAACACACATCTCCTCACAACCCGGTCCGCTTCGATCCTAAACAAGTAAGGGTCCTCTCAAATGTAGTGTTTGACATCCGCAAAGAATTTATTGTTTTGCTGATATATCATGCTCTCCACATGGTCAACAGCAGACAAGTAACTCACCAAATCGGCAAACAAGGGAAAGGCTTCCTCATGGACTTTCATAAACATCAACACCACATGGGGGAACTCATCCCATATCCTATCCTCCCAAGTCTTATCCATCATAGGGTTCTCTAATCGGGACAGATGGTTCGCAACAATGTTCTTAGCACCCTTCTTATCCCTAATCTCTAAGTCGAATTCCTGAAGCAATAGGATCCAACGGATCAGCCTAGGCTTTGCATCCTTCTACGCAAACAAGTACCTAAGGGTCGGGTGATCAGTGAAAATGATGGTCTTACAAAGCAGAAGATATAATTGGAATTTATCACACGCGAAAACAACTGCCAACAGCTCCTTCTCTGTCATGGTGTAGTTCTCCTGGGCACCATTAATGGTTTTGCGCGCATAGTAAATATGATGGAAATGCTTTTCTCTATGTTGCCCTAGCACGGCCCTAACCATGAAGTCACTCACATCGCGCAATAATCTCGAATGAGAGGCTTCAATCAAGAGCAATCAGAATGGGAGCACACAGTAACCTCTCCTTAAGCAACTCAAAGGCCCTAAAACACTCGTCAGAAAATACGAATGGCCTATACTTCTCAAGAAGCTAGGTCATCGGGCGAGCGATCTTAGAAAATCACAGATGAAACAATGATAGAACCCCGCATAACCGAGAAAACTCGTAATAGATTTCACTAAAGCAGGCGGCAGGAACATGGAAATGGTGTCAATCTTGGCTTTATCAACCTTAAGCACTAACTATGAAATCTTGTGCCCCAGCACAATTCCCTCACGTACCATAAAATAACACTTCTCCCAGTTAAGCATCAGGTTCCTCTCCTCATAACAAGTAAGCACACGATCTAGATTACGCAAACAAAGATCAAAGGAACTCCCCAAAACAAAAAAAAATAGTCCATAAAGACCTCCATGGAGTCCTCGATCATATCGTGAAAATTGGCCACCAAACAACGCTAAAAAGTGGCAGAAGCGTTACATAACCCAAACGACATGCGACGATATGCAAACGTGCCATAGGGGCATGTAAAGGTGGTCTTTTCATGATCTTCCAGTGCAATGGGGATCTGAAAATAACCAGAAAAGCCATCAATAAAGCAATAGAATTATTGTCCCGACAGTCGCTCCAACATCTGGTCAATGAACGGTAAAGGAAAGTGATCATTTCGGGTGGTATCATTGAGTCTACGATAGTCTATGCAAACACTCTAGCGGTGAGTCCAGGTGGGTAACAACTCATTTTTCTCGATGACGACCATAATCATTCCCCCCTTCTTGGGGACCACCTGAACGGGACTCACCTATGCAGAGTCCAATATCGGGTAAATCAGCCATGCATCCAACACCTTAATCACCTTCTTCTTCTTCACTACCTCTTGCGTGTTCGGGTTAAGCCTTTTTTGAGGCTAAACCACCTGCTTAAACTCCTCTTACATCAAGATTTTATTCATGCAAAATGAAGGGTTAATACGCTTGATGTCCATGAGCTTCCACGTAATAGCGTGCCTATGCACCCTCAAAACAACTATTTATCTTTTTCTTCTCATCCTCTGTCAATCTCGGAGAAACGATGACGGGCAACTAAGATCCCTCGCCCAAAAATCTGACTCTAGATGAGACGACAACTCCTTAAGCTCTAGGGGCAAGGATACCTTAACCGATGGCTTCTCCTCCGGAATCTCCCTCTCAGCCACTTCGAAGACCTCAGAACACTCAATCCTTGGGGAAGGCTCACTAGCTTGTGGCGGTAGGTCCTGCTTAGGATTGAAAATAGTGACTCCACTCCCCTGATCATTGATGCTCAACAATTGCATGTCAGACGTGTCTCTCCCACATATTTCACCGAGGAGGCTATCCACATGTAACATGAAAGTATCGACGAAATAAAGAGTTTCATCATGTTGTTGGGTATGCCTCATAGAACGCTTAATATCGAACGTGACCTCATTGACAAGAAGAGTCAACTTTCCAACATACACATCAATGATTGCACGTGCGGTGGCAAGGAATGGACGACCCCAAAATCAATGGAACCTCAGAGTCCTCATCCATGTCGAGAATGACAAAATCAACCGGGAAAACGGACTTGTCGACTTTCACCAACGTGTTCTCCATAATGCGTCTTGGGAACTTCACCAAACGATTGGCGAGCTGGATAATCGTGCGCGTAGGGGAAAACTCTTCTAGGTTAAGCTTAGCAAAGATACAATAGGGCATGAGATTTATGCTATCACTTAGATCAGCCAAAGCATTGTTGACAGTCAAACTCCCTATATGGAAAGGAACGGTAAAGCCGCCTGGATCAGTCATCTTCTTCGGGAGCTTTTTCAACAAGACAGTAGAATACTCCTCGCTCAGCGTGACAGTCGAGAGGTCCCCTAACTTCTTCTTAGTCGTAAGAAGATCTTTCAGGAATTTCGCATACTTTGGTATCTTGGCCAAGGCCTCAACGGACGGGATGTTCATGTGGAGCTTCTTCAACATCTCCATAAATCGACCATACTACTCTGTATCCTTACCCTTCAACAACCTACTTGGGTAAGGTGGTATTGGCTTATACACCCTCGTCAGCTCTTTCTCCTTCTCGCCCAAAGACCTACTTGATTGTATTGTACTTGCTGGGCCTAGCCTCGCATGCACCTTGCTAGATGGTATCTCCATCTCGATCTCCTTGTTGACCGACTCCTCATCAATTGTCGGTTCGACCTCGACAACTCCTCATCTTTTCCTTGTGGTCACAACCTTTGTAGTGGCATTTGGATTAAGAGTGGTGTTATTTGGAAAATCACCTTAAGGTCTCTGGCTTAGTTGATTCGGCAACATTCCCACAGTCCTCTCAAGATTTTGCAATGTTGTTCCCAGACTCTTCATGAAAGCCTCGTGCTCCATGAACTTTTGACTAAGTCTCCTAGTTTTGAGTTTCCTCTCGGGTCATAAACTGAGTCAGCAATTGTGCCAGCTTTACCGGTGTCTCCCGGTTCTACCCCATCATCTCCTGGTTCTGTCTTAGTATCTCCTCCAACGTGGGGTTCTTCTTCCCACCACTTGATCCTACTCCTAAATCCTAGAACAAATTCTGACGGGGCTGAAACCCCGATGGTTGTTGTTCTTCCAGCAAAGTTTGCGTGATTCCTCCAACCAGAATTATAGTTATTACCAAAGTTGTTCTGATTCCAGTTGGGGTTACCAGCAAACTCTACCTTTTCCTAGAAATCATTAGGGACAATAGGACAGTCAATAGTGTCATGACTTCCCTTACAGGTCTCACACACCTACTCCTTCTTTGTCTGTATATCCTTGAATGCCTCCGTCAAGAAGTCAACCTGGGCCCGTAGAGCCGTGCTAGAATCAACTTTGTGCACTCCTCTCTGCGTAGTAGATGAAACAAGATCTTTAGAATCAAGATACTCGTTGCTGCTCATCGCCAAATCCTCGAATAGCTGATTACTCACATCCAGTGTCTTGTTGGTCGTAAGATTTCCACCCATAATTGTGTTCAGCATGTTCCTGGTGGCCGGTGTGACTCCATTGTAGAAATTCTTGATCAAAGTCCAATCCTCATAGCCATGATGCAGACATTTGTTCAGCAACTCCTTGAACCGCTCCCAGGTCTCATAGAAGGACTCCCCTCATGCTAGCCATAAGACTGAATCATGTTCATGAAACGAACAGTTTTTTATGGAGGGAAGTATTTACTCAGAAATTTATCTTGCATCCCGACCCAAGCGGTGATTCACGTCGCTAGAGGGACTCTAGAAAATTTCCAGCTCAGTTAGCAAGAGAGAATGGGAAGAAATGCAATTTGCATGCATCTTTAGTGACATGCTAAACCTTGAAGGTATTGTAGATTTGCAAGAAGTGAGAGAGATGAACATTTGGGTCCTCAGAAGGCATCTCGAGGAACTGAATGGTGTTAGTAACCATAAAAATTATATGCAGGTCAATTTGCTAACTATTGGAAGTGACAACGGGTCGAGTAATGCTAGACCGAGCATTAGCCGCATTCGGCTTGGTGTAAGCAGCAACAACTCTCCTAGCTAGGGGATCCTGACCATCCATAATGAAAGTAGGAAGAGGAATGTCTACCTTACTAGCTTGGATGACGTGAAGAAGCAACAAATGTAGGCGGTCCCTGTGAATGAGTAGGTAGCACATAAGAAGGAAAACTACTAATCTAAAAATTCAAAAATAACCTAAACCTAAAGGCACCAACATTATAATACTTGCAAGTGTGGTTTCTCTATGGTACACTTTACAAAAAAGAAAATTAAATTTTAATAATCTCAGCTTTAATATATTGGCAGACAATAGTTCTAATTAAAAATGTTTTGTGATAACCACAACTATTAACCTATTTTTACCACATAAGCAGTTCACGTCATCGAACTTTTGCATATAAGCAATCAACGTTATCAAAACTTTGACTTATTTGCCACATAAACAATCCGTGTCAGCAAAACTTTGAGTTTTTGCCACATAAGCAGTCAACAAAACTAACTGGTCAACGTTTAGTTAGTATGAGATTACTAATTGAAAATAGGTTAAAAGTTAGGACAATCACAAAAAAAATTAGTTGGGAGTGTTGCTTATCAGCATGCCAAAGTTGAGATTATGAAAATCCAAATTTTCATATTCAAAAGTTTTCCTAAATATCATCGTGAATTTCTCATGTTCAATAATGTACTAATTGGTACAATGGTTACTCACTTGGTTTCTCTCCTTGAGGTCTCAAGTTCAACTCCTACTAGCATTATTTTGAAGGACATTGGTGGTGGCAATGAAGTTCTTGGCCTTTCTGGAGGTCGTCAGTTCGAAACCGAGCCCAATCGGGTTTTACTGTACTGGGCCTTCAGGTAGGCGGGTTTTCCTCGAAGTTGGTGGCTTGGTAGCTCGGGTATGCATCCAACTCTGACCATTATGGAGGAGGCGATGCATTTGCTCGATTGAGGGCATCCAAAGATGCTTATTTGTGATTTAGTTGGCCACTCAAAAAAATATATATAATTTGTGAAACAATAATGAATTAAATGACTTTTTCAACGGTAAAATAGCCTCCTCTTTAATACTCCATACATGTACCGCTAGGATAGAAAGGAGACACTTTACCACCAAGTTATGAGCAAATGGTACCCAGTATCGAAATCGAACTATTACAAGTACCGAACTGTACAATACCGGGCCATTTCCGGTACCTATTTTTTTCCATTTTCGGAATCGGTACTTTCGGCTTGGTACCGGTTTTGTGTTCATACCTTCAATTACTATACCATAAGGAGCACTTTCCGTACAAGTATAGATACCCATTTTTTTGCAAATCCATACTTTTGGTATAGGTATGATATTACTTCGAGCTCGTCCCTACAACCACACCATACCCCTTGGGGTGATTATTATTTAACCTTAGACTACATGTTGTGGAAGGGGTGAACGACCCGTCGCGAGCCACATAGGTTGCCACTCGCGCACGAACACCGCAACGTAGTTAAGCCAGCGCCAATGTGAGTGGCCAGCGTGAGGGTGGTAGCCTGGGTGAGCGAGCGTTTTGAGGTATGGTAGCTTGGGCGAGCAGGGGTTAACCACAACAGGCTCAAGTGAGGGGAGACATGAGTGAGCAAGGTGATAAGTAGGCGTCTAGTTAGCGTCATGTATCACAATATTAGAGCATAAATCCGAGTTGTTAAGTAAGCAACAACGGGTAGTCTTACAAATTCCCTGCTTGCTAATTGTGAATATATTGTTTGTTGCAATGATATTTGTCAAGGCTATAATCACTAAAGAAAAATAATTAAAGAGGCAAAAAAAGTTTGGTTAATTGCATATTTCTCCTTAAAAAACTTTTAATTACATATTTACTTAAGACTAAACAAATATTGCATATATCCTTTTCATTCACAAATAAAATTTCAAATTTAGCCATTTTGATTTATTTTATAAAAATTAAATTATATAATGGTTGTTTTACCCTTAATTTTACTAAACCTTATAAATTGCATATATACCCATATTTTTACTAGAGTGACAATCATCTAAACGAAAGCAAATGCCTAAATTTTAAATCATTACGGTATCAAAAACCATCCCAAAACTATTATCTTCCATCTCGAATCAGTATGAGCCATGATCTCCCATGTTGATGCTAACAATTGATTTTCCATAACATCTACATTATTATATTCCTTCTCCAATCACTTAAGAATGTGTTAACAAGTATCAAATCATTCAGGTGAACCAAAAAGGAAACTTAAACAAAACAATCAATAATTGATATACAACAAACATATATGTATATCAAACTGTATTAGTTAATTCCAGTTTAAACATTTCTAATGTGTTTGAAACTCTAGACTAGTTCAGCAAGAGTTGTGATCTCATTTGGAGACTTTTGATATATTAATCCATTTGTTTTTAGTTCCTCGTTTCTCTCTCACTTTTAAGACTCTCACCGAATAAATTTATCCAATTTGCTAGTTATTAATCATCTAACCCTCTATACTTGTTACTAATGGCATGTTATTTAATCGATTTCGCATGCCAAACACCTTTTTCCCAACAGTAAACAATTGATCGTAGATTGTTTAATTTTGTAGACAAATTCTAATTCATGTTGATCTTAAAAATTAAACAAAACAATCTACAATTAACTATAAACAATTGACCAAAATAATTAATAAGCAACTGTAACGTGGAACAACCTTGTCGACGGCTAAGAGAAACACCAGCACGGAACTGAACTGAAACGTCGCCGGCTGAGAGAGACACGGGCGTGGAAACTGAAACGTCGCACCGCCGTGTGTCGTAGGCACCATCGTTAAACGTCGGCCCGTGGGATTTTTGAGGGAACAAACTGATGAGTTGTGATTCGTGGTTTGTTTGATTTTAAAGTTTTTTTATCTTTTTATTTTAAAAATGGTAAATTAGTCAATTTAATTAAAAAAAGAAAATATGCAATATTTGTTTAGATTTGGGTAAATATGCAATTGAAAGTTTTTTAGGAAGAAATATACAATTAACCCAAAAAAAGTTCATTACTTATAAATTCTTTACATCTTAATTGGTCAATAATATCTCAATAGTAAATCAAGCTCATGAGTTCTTAATGTTAACTTTTTTTTTCTTTCTAGATTTGAGAATCTTTTTGGTAGGGCAATCAATACTAAATTTGCCTCCCACCTATCATGACACAATTACAAGAAGAAGCATGGGTGGATTTATTAAGTCGTGAGTGGGGAACCATACAATTTAATCAAACCATTTATAAAAAGAAATAATTAACTAGCCTCATATCTAAATTTTATATGTTGCTTCTGAATTAAAATGAAGGCCATAACTCAATCCAGCATTAGCAGGTCTTTAATTTCTTCAAAAATTCAAAAGTAAAATGAAACCCATTGATCACTCAATCATAATTTCTAATATGCTCTTTAATCACATCTAATTTCCAAATTTGTAGTACTCTTTATCTAACTATTTTAGTTAGACAAAATAAACTCATAAAAAGTAGTAAGATTTGTGTATCATTATTATCCTTGAGAACTAGGTTTTGTTGTTTGTCAATTCAAAGTCTAATAATTTATCTAATTATAGTAAATTATTGTCCATGTTTAAAAAGTATGAAATTTGTTAGGTTAAACTAATAATCAAGTCAGACATTTGATTCGTTGTTGCCTGGCAAATCAAAATAAGTTCATTTGTCTAGTTTTGAGTGACTTGTGATGATTTTTTGAGAGGCTTTACAATTTGTAAGGTATCTTTACTAACTTTTTCATAATTTTATATTCTTCCTCCTTTTTTTATTATGGTTTAATGTGATTTTTATCCGTTTTTCAATCCGTCCATTTTCCATTCCCACTCAAAGAAAACTCTTGGGTCCAGTCCGTGAATGGATGTATAGTTCCAAAGTTTTTGCTTGGATCCAGTGATGAAGTTTGAGATTTCTGATCGGAGGCGTAAGTGACAGGATTTAAAATTTCTATAAAACCAAGTTGTTGAAAACGTATATACCTAAAAATTTCTATATGAAAACTAAATACTCTCCACTACTGAGCAAAAAATTCAGGGGGTCGGCCGCCCCCTCCCACCCCTTAAAAGCTTCATCAATGCTTAGATCAACTGAAAAAAATTAACATAGTAAAGAACAAAGTTTAGTGAAAAATATTCTTATTGGTGCATCAACTTGAATGATGAATTATGTTGATTCAACGAAAAAAATAAACACAAATTCTAGAGGAAGAAGATTGTTTGGCATGCTGCCATCCCCTAAACACGAACGCACAAAAGAAGGGCAAGAAAATCCTTTTTTATCCAAAAACGTTGTCTATTTTAAAATGTGATGTTAAAGGCTGCATCGAGTGAGTTCTCAAATCTAAAGAAGAAAGCATTTTCAAGTGATCGAACAACACAAGAATCACGAGAATAAGAAAACTGGAAGCGGAAATGTATAAAGTCGAGCATATGGACAATCATGAAAAGTTAGTCATGCATTGTCTTTAAGTTAAACTGGTATGATTCGAGATATTTATACGTGTAAGTATAACCAACCAACGGTAGTAAGACTGTCATGCTATATTACGAGTGTTATGTTTTTGCATGTGTAATTACAACTAAAAATGATTATGCCACTATACAAATTTTATGCATAAGCGTGTGGAGGGCTAACTTTTAAGGTCTTTACTCTTCATATATAGGCGTTATTACCAGTTAGTTCACTTCAAGATAACTTTAAAAGAGCAACACTTTTGGTGTTGGGTTATTATACCACAAGTATGTATCCTACATATATAAGAGGTTTTTTCTTTTCTTTTCTCTAAGAACGGCCTCTCTATGTGTGTATTCTTATTAGGGCATTGCGATTGGTGCTATCACGTTGAAGTTTCAACATTGACTAATTCAGGAGCAAGTTATTACATGGAAAACAAAAAATTGTGTGGTTAGATAGTCGCCACTCTCTCAGTCTCTCTCATCAAACCTCTTGATTAGGAACCTTTTAGGCTTCCACTATAATCTTTTTTTTATCTACGTATAACGTCGGTCACAAAAAACACCATTTCCAAGAAATGGCCGTACAATTGTTTTTGCGACTACGGTATGAGTGATCACGAAAAGAAGTCGCCAAAAGTCTTCAAATGATCATTCACTACAAGAAATACCCCCCTTTAGCGGCGACACCTTTAGCCGCGACAGCCAAAGTGTCGCCGCTATTGGTCGATCCGTGTCCCGAGCTCTCAGTCCAAACCCCAGCCGTTGATCATTTTCAAGATCTGACGGTTGGGGATTTAACAAGCAATAGCGGCGACATATATATGGCCATTAGCGGCGACGGCGTCTCCGCTAAAGGTCCCTTAACCACAATAAACCCTAGCCACATAAATCTTATCCAAGTTAACCCAATAGCGGCGACAGGTCGAAATAAGGCATTAGCGGCGACATATACCTTGGCGACAGCCGGACCAATAGCGGCCCAGTAATAGCGGCGACGATTTAGCGGCCATGTGTCGCCACTAAAGGTCAATAGCGGCGACAGGAGGGACCAATAGCGGCGACAGCCGTCGCCATTAAACCTACCCTTTTCTTGTAGTGATTTTTGACCATTTTGTTGTAGCGAAAACTACTTACAAAGTTCTAAAGCTAATAGTTGGTATTAAGTGAAACACGATTCTTTTGGATGGGAGTGGAAAAATATATTGCATGTGGTAAGCCTGAATCTCGAGACCTTCAGAATGAGTATTCAGGTGTGAGATTAGTTTAAAAATATTGACTGGGATGACATTAAATGAATCCTGACCCAGTTAACCGAAACATACAAATCTGTTTACCTAAACCATACCAGCAACCATTTTGTTTTTCTTTATCTTTGGCCAATAGAATAATCTACTAATTGGTTTTCATATTTTAATTTTCCTTAGGTAATAAAAGTATATAAAAATTAGAATAGTAAGAAATGTATTCAGAAAAATTCCAATAAATGACTTCTAACAAACTAACGAGTATATATGATACATTCGGATATCAGTAGAAATTGCATGTTTAACATACTGTCAGAAACAACTAGGCGATCACGATTAGTAGTGGCTATGTCACTATTTATAGAAGCCAATCAATAGCAGTAGCTAGGTTACTGCTCAAAGAGTTCTTGTGACAATTCTGAATCAGATACAAATTAGGGAGACATTCATCCTCGTTCTTAATTCTTTTTGAAATACTAAATTGAGATTTTGATAGTGCCATCAAAATACTTTTAATAATTTGGTAGTGATAAAGCATGACTCGGAAAAGATTATTCAAGCCATTACCAACTATGATTGCTACACTTCGAAAAAGTTAATGTGCCATACATGATTTGTGTTTTACCAATAAAGTAGAGATCAATAATATCATAACTTTTAGGGGTTGCTTGATAACTTATTAATTGTTAAATGCTAAGTAAAAGGTATGAACCATTAAGTGTTAAACAAGTAAGATGTCTGAACTAGTATAATGCTTAACCGTTCAGAGTCAAATGTCTCACCAATTCAGACTTAATACTTAACCATTCAGATGCAAATGTCTGAACCATTCAGACATACATCTGCTCGCAAAACAAACAATCTAAACCATTAAATGTTGAATCAGTAAGAGATCTGAATTATTAAGAGTCTCATTAAGAGGTAAGCAAACAGCCAATTAGTCTGAGTGTTGTTAGCTATTGTCAAGATTGGTATGATTTTTTAGCCTTAATACTCATTTGTTTATCAAAGTATCGGAGTTTGTTTCACTTGAATCTAAAGAGTCTAGACATAGGTTTGTTTTGTTATGTTTATTGCTTATTTGATTAAAATTTGTTTGGTTTCCTAATCAAACTCAAAATAGGTGTCGTGGTGATTAAGTTAAAGAGCTTTATTATAAATAGGGGTAGAGTGTTTATTTGTAATGTGTGGTTTTTTATTTGATAAAAGTAGGTTATAATATTGTGTATTATACGGGTTGAATAATTAAAACGGTTTGTTTGTATTTTAAAAGTATTTATAATTAAAAACTTAAAATTAGATTATAGTTAAAGTAAGGCCATATTTTTTTTAGTGTAATTTAAAATATCATTATCATTATAAAGCTATTAAAAAATCATAAAAAATTACTTTTAGTAAGATTTAATTCAAAAATATCATTATATTTATTACAAATTAAAGATATATTTGAAGTAAGAGTATGAATATGTATACCAAATCTAATCTAACAAAAAAATGATTCAATTTAAAGATATATTTAAATGTAAGGGTGGATATTAAGGTACGAATGTTTATTATAAAATAAACATTGTTGTTATTATATTATATTAACCTGATTTAATTCAAAAAAATAATAAAAAATCAATTTTGATCAAAAACGACTTTTTAAGGAAAATATGGTATTGACAAGTGTCATTTTTGTAATCATTTATTTATTAGTAGTATTAGAAAGAGTTATGTTTTCCTCCAAAACCACTTATGTTTTAAGTATTACTAGTGATGACAAAGTGGTCAAGTTGGATGGGTTTGGGTAATAGGTTAAGATGGGTATAGGTTAGGATGGTTATTTAAAAAGAAAGGTTCAATGGGTAATGGGTCAAGATGAGTTTGGATTAGGATACGCTTAGGTTAATATAGGTTTGGGTAAAGATGAGATAAAAAAATAATTAAGAAATTAAAAAAACCTAAAATAAAAAATATAAAAATATAATAAAAATACTACAAAATATCAAAAAATGGTAAAGAATTAAAAAAATTCTACACAATCTTAAAAATTCTAAGAAATCCTAAAAAATCAAAAATAATCAAAAAAGTTGTAAAAAATCTAAAATAAAAAAAACCAAAAAAATTTTAAAAAATTAAAAAAAGTTTAAAAACAAATTAAAAACCAAAAAATCAAAAAACTTCTAAAAGCTTCGAAAAACTTCGAAAAAGTAAAAAAAAATTCTAAAAATAAAAAATTAACAACTAAAAAAATTGTAAAAATTTCAAAAAATTAAAAAAAATTAAAAAAAATCTAAAAAATAAAAAACTTGTAATAAAATTCAAAATTTTCTAAAAGTCAAAAAGATCCAAAGATTTCAAAAAAATCATAAAATTTTAAAATAACAAAAAAATTCTAAAAATCATAAAAATTCTAAAAATCATAAAAATTCTAAAAAATTTCAAAAAATTAATTTTAGATATTTATTTTTTACAATTTTTATTTCTTATTTTTTATTTTTTACAAATTTTTAGGGTCTTTTGAGTTTTTTAGATTTTTTTTATTTTTACAACCTTTTGATTTTTTAGCTAATTTTTATTTTTTAGATATTTTTATTTTTTAAAATTTTTATATTTTTTTCAATTTTTTGATTTTTTGGAATTTTTTGATTATTTAGATGTTTTTGATTTTTTATTTATTTAAAACTTTTTACAATTTATTTATTTTATTGGAATTTATATTTTTTTACAATTTTTTTTATTTTTTAGATTTTTTATTATTTTTTAAATTTTTCATTAGTTTTAAACGAAGAACGACGGGATAATAGTACGGCGACGATTGATGAAATCAAAGTTTTGAAGAGATATTTACGAGTACTAATTAGTATAGTGATTTTATTTCATACCGATACTGACCCGTTTGAGTTTTATGATATATCCATTCTGAGCTACTCTTTTTTATCCACTACTTCATAACTCATTCTAATCTAGTAATTAATTTTGTTTGGCTCATCTTAACCCATCTTAAATTTAAAATATGCATATCAACTCAAAGTGAAATGGATATGCTTGTTTTGAAAGGTCTAAGTATTACTATCTAGTTGTCAAACAGAATGGTTAACTGTAATTAAACCATTCCAATACAAGTTAATATAATATATATGTTCGTTAATGCCCCCTCCATTCTATGCCCTTTTTTCTGAATAACATGTATGCCAAATTAAAACCAACATATTGTTTTAGTGTTGATTTGTTTCACAATTGTGAGATTGATCCTTTCTTGGATGGGACCTTGACCAAAGTTGTATATATTGACATGGTTAGGCCCGAAGCGATAGTTTTGGGGTGAGCAAGGGCCAAAGCCTAAAAATGAGTTCTCTTAGCTTACGGTTCACTATTGGCTATATTAGTGTATTTCATTGTTAGCTAGATGTATTTGCAATATTTCATTGTTAGCTAGATGTATTTGCAATATTTCATTGTTAGCTAGATGTATTTCATTCTTAAACAAAAAACTATTACTAGTTTGATTTTCATTGTTAGCTAAACGTATTTGCAATTTTTCTATGCAGTCTTTACAATATTCAAATAATTAGCGAGATATACGGACAACAAAATCAACACATATTTTATTATGTTATGCTAAATGTATTGCTATGATAGGTTGCGGTTAGTTTTCCCCAAGGAAAATTTGCCAACCTTTGTTTTGTCTTATCTAACAGCATTTAGTGTTTTCTTGTCATTTTTGTTATTGTCAAATAGTTTCTACCAATATTTAACTTTCTGTGTCCCAATAAATTCTTTTTCAAAGTTTCAATTCAACTTTATCGAATAAACATAATATTAATTGTAGTATTTTCGGTAAAAAGTTATCCAATATGATGTATTTTAGCTCCAACGTACAAACACGCGATAACATGTAAACCAAACTATAGTTTAAATTTATTTAAACTAGTGGGTTATATGATCCACACTCTGCAGCAGGACGATCCATTTTTTTATGAAAACATAGATCTAATAGTAAAAATAACGTTAATGGCAGAAGTTCGTTTGATATTGGTTCGGTTAAGTAATTAAGATACCGACAATTGTCGAAAAAGTCATGATACGACCAAAAAAATACCGAGATGTGTTTACGTCGATCGAACAATAAAGTGAATAGCAATAATGGTACTGACGTTGTTCGATCAGTATTAACACTTTTACAATACAAAATCAGGTTCAATTTGAAAACATTAAAAATTAAAAATACAAAAAATAGGAAAAGAAACAAAAAAATATATAAAATTACATAAACGAGAAAAGTTCATTTGTCGCTCGAAATTTCACATATTTACATATATAAACTGATATTTTAGTTAAACTAGAAAACTCATTTTATATAAATTTTTGACGTTAAATAGATAATATAGTACCTAGTGGACTAATGGAATACAGTTTACCAAAACCTTATGCTTCTGGGTACAAAAAGTTTACCATTTTTTAAGTCACTTGTTAACTTCGTCCTTAAAGTTCAAAAGGGTAATCATATCAATCTGATATAAACCAAAGCACTTCAGTTAACATAAAATAGGATAAGTTAACCTATGTCGGATTTAAAATGCAATGTGAAACATCTTTGGACCTCACATACGAAAATGAAAATAACCTACCAGTTGCTACTCTTTTTTACCATTAGTGCCACGGGTAAATATTAACTAAGAAATTAATACAAAAATAACCCTTATTGTTTACTTTTCTTCACCCTATACTTTTAAGAAGACATTTCTATTTTTTAAGAAATTTTGATTTAATAACCGTGAAAAAACAGTTTTTTTTTCACTCACTCAATATGTTTTATGGATGTGAAAAGTTATAATCATAGATCACAGTTATACAAACAAGAAACATGCAATGAGAAGCATTGTAACCCAAATTTATTTCTAATGCATAGAGTAAAACTAGGAAAAGTCGATTGTAGGTATCTCACTAAGGAGATATAGGTTTGTTAATGAACTTGTGGTGGGTAGTAAGAGAGGGACCTTAGTTTTCAAAAGAATCAGGTTCGATTTCTGTTTTCCTCCAATAGTTTTAGCGGCACAGGGTGATGATTGGAGGCTAGACTGTCACACCCCAACCGATGGCGGAAACATCGGAGTGAGATGAAATAGATTGCTCAAGGCATCATAAC
The DNA here is from genome assembly GCA_947069175.1 of Scalesia atractyloides. Taxonomy (NCBI): domain Eukaryota; kingdom Viridiplantae; phylum Streptophyta; class Magnoliopsida; order Asterales; family Asteraceae; genus Scalesia; species Scalesia atractyloides. The sequence goes on from CAMTDV010000008.1 coordinate 76,389,947, forward strand.
ACTATTTGCGACAATATTTAAATCAAAACTCGTTCATTTCATATATCAAATTGTCAATTACAACATAAATCAAAATACAACAACTTCAACAAAGTTACAACATGAAATCCTAACATTCTAGGTGCGTTTCTATGTCGTCCCTACTAGATTCGTCATAAGCATCATCATCAACCTTTAACATGTTAAAAATATAGTTCAACGCAAAAGCATTGGCGAGTACACAAGTTTAAGTATATAGCATAAGTATGAAAGAGTTTACTCAAATCCACCTGGTAATTGTATACAAGGTAAGCTAGCATGCAATACTAATTGTCAAACCCAAGTGTCCACAAGAATTAAGTATACCTCGTCACACAAAGTAACGAGACTAAAGTATGAATAAGAATAAGAACCAGCTTAAGCTTAACAATACCCCGACGGGCGGTGTGTTACTCCTATAGCACTATATATGTTAAGTTGGGGCTATCCAAGTTAATGACAAGAAGCATGTATGAATCTAGCATGAACCTAAGCATAACAATAAGCATGTATAACGGATGTGCATTCGTGTATTCTATAAGTTAACATGTCACAACCCAAATTGCGTAAAAAGGGAAATGGATCAAATGTGTTCACGGTTTTACAAGCTTTCACTTGGTAATTTCCATGAAGAGTTTGGAGAGTTGGAGGAACACCGAGTTATCCTACAAGAGGAAAATGTGGGTTGGTAAGCATGCGAATGATAACGGAGGATTTAGGAATTTAAATACACCAACGTATGTAAACGTGAAAATAACCACCTAGACTTAATACTCGTTTTGACACTATGATACCCGTTCGTTTTGATGTGTTTTCATGGGTTAAGATACCCATTAGAATCGTAGCGAGAAGTTAAGTACTTAGGTGATGTAACCTAGTACCATGACGGACAATCATTCGATTATCATCAAGGTTTCGGTTAATGTATATATACATATATATAGTATACGTAATAAGTAGATCATAAACATCATGGAAGTTCATAGAAGTCATGCATGGAGGTAGGAGGATAACCTTCCTTTAACCTTTTTCCTATAGTTCACCAATGCACAAGTTGCTACAAGGAAAACAAGGATGGTCATGAATAAGTTAAAATGAAAATAAAAGTTGTAAAATAATCAAAATCATCATGTGAGGTGATGGATTGAAGGTAGGATAGCCAAGGCTTCCAAGTAATCACACACAACCAACTCAAGTCTTGTTTCAAGAACAAGCTTGGAAGGATACAACACTTATGGGTTAAAACCCTATTAAAACGGAAAGTTTCTTACACTTGTGACCTCAAATATGATGATATTACATGTTGGTTTTCCATGGAAAACCTATAGGAACACTCCTAGAGGTGTTTCAAGTGTTACGAAGGAAGAAAGAGTAAAGAAGAGAGGTGAATGTGAGTTAGAACTCACTTGAAAGTCTTGAACTTTTAGAATTGAGAGAGAGCTATAGAGAGAGATTAGTGTTTGAGGTGTGAGAGCGTGGGAGAAGGTGGATTTTTATAGTTGAGGTTAGGGAGGTGAGTTAGGTGAGCATTTAAAGCAAAAAACACACTTAATCAACCACACTTTTGCCCAATCCATGAGCTAGTAACAAGAATCTGCGGATTATGCCCCTTCGCGGGCCGCGAGAGACACAAGAGAAGACGGTCGCGGGCGTGAGAAGTGATATTCAAGAAACTACTTTGATTTTTGTCACTTTTAGTCCCTGAACTCAGTTTTTCCTTCATTTCATGCTAAAACTTGATATTTTCGCATGTTTTCAAGTGTATAACGTATATGTAAGTATATTTTAGGTATCAAGTATGAATGTATGAGTATTTGCACGTATAACAAGTATCGGTTTGTATGTAAACACGTATTTAACAATTGAATGCATGTAAGACAAGTATGTATCATGTATGAATTTTATTACGATCAAAGTCTCAGATTATAAGATTGGGAAATGAAATACGAATGCGATATGAATACAAGTTTCCATAAATAGAAATACGATTACACTTTCTAATTAAGGAAAGTACGAAAAAGCGAGGCATTACATAAACGAGTAGACCGCAATTGTTAGTTTGATTTTTGAACTGAACGAGTTTTACTCACCTCATTCTCATGCTTTCGAGCGAGTGTTCACGGGCTTTAGCCCTAAATGAGGGTCTTGCCCATTAAAAGACGAGTGTATAACAATATGATAAATTTTGCTAGTAGCACATTTAAAGAATTTATTTAACGTTAAAAAAACAATCAAAATTAAAATGATTTTAATATATTTCCTATGACCACCCTTAAAAGAATGGGGGCACGCCCGACAGTCATAAAAATGCATATAAAATATGTAGCATACTCTAGGTTTATAATAACCTATAAACTAAGAAAAAGAAAATTAAACAAAACCAAAATAAAATATATATTCTAGTGGAAGATCCACTTTTCTTTTAACATCCACTCTAAAATGAGTTCATGGTTTCAAACCTTATTTCATGCTTTCCATTACCAATATGTTTTGAAATGTTATGTTTTTATTCTTTCAAATTGAAATTTTATTCTTTCTAAACATAATCTATAACATCATTACTTATTATTTTATTTAAAATCACTAATAGAAATCAAATTATTTTCTTTTTGTATCATTACTTATTATTTTATTTTAACTCACTAATTTAAATCGACTTATTTTCTTTTTTTTTATACACTCATATTTTATTTTAACTCATTTACAATTTAACTAGATTATTACGGATTGTTCTTATTAATAATATAACAAAGTTATTAACGTTCAAATCTCAAAACTAGTTAATACTGTTTACGTGTGTTAATATTTTTTTTATTTATGCTTTTACAAATTCATGTTAAAAAACACCATGTTTTTCATACTTTTAAAGATGACATCCTATTACAAAAAGAAAAATACAAAAATACAAAACAATGATACAAGAAGTTATAAACATGAATTTGAATAAATCTAGGTCCTTGGTTCCAAAATGGCCAAACTAACCAGAGCGATTTAAGATTAAATATATTTTTATAATATTTAATTATAAATATATTTTAATCATTTATATTATATTAGATTAAAATATATTAATCTTATTATATATTAGTTGAGAATTGTTGATGGACCGAATTATCCTTATTAACTAATTAGGATTTCTTTCAGAGTGTATATATAAGGAGATGATTAGAGAGGTTAAGGTTAGACAATTACAATAACATCATTATCATCAAAGTCGCCACCTCCACCTCTCTCTCCATAACCTAAACCGAATTCATCCCTAGTTCGGTTATTACCATTATAATCTTACACCCTAAAGAGGAACCAGATCACACTGACAAAGATGTCGAACTCCATGGCTGCGTCTCTGACTGGATTCTCTGCTGGCCTGTCTGCCGTCACATGTATTTCATATATGTTTTCCATTATGTTTAAACAGAACTGATCAACATGTGATATCAGGGCATATGTTGATAAATCAGTTTCTGTTTCTTGAATCCATTATTCTAGAACTAAAAATCTGGAAAACAAATTTTTTTGAAAACCTTATAATAATTCGAAATCACATAACTTGTGAGTTAAAAAATTCGGATTTTTTATGTTTTAAACGGATGTTTAATCACATCCTAAATACCATTGTTCCGAAATCTGCATAGTATAATAGAGTTTCAGTTTTGGATTCCGCAATTTGGTTTTAAATTTTTAGGGTTCATCATTATGTTCTTATGAAATTCGAAGAAATTCCTATATTTTGGAATGTAATTCGGATTATGGGGTGTTTTCTTGGTTTTGATCTATTTTATATAATTAAAACTTTTCGAAATCTATTATTTATAAAAGGATATAATTTTTGAAATAATTCGATATACTTAATTGACATTAAAAAGGAAAAAAAAAATATCCCATAATCCCTTAATTTTCGAATTTCAAAGTTATCACAACTGACTGCCATGATTAGAGATTTCGAAATCTTGGAGGATAAGTTTCAGATGGATCCGAGATCTATTCGAGATGCCCATCTCAAACTAACTCGAGTCTCATTAGAGATTCATTCGAGATGAACATCTCGAACTAATTCAAGTCTGTCTCATCAGAGATCCATCTGAGATGCCCATCTCGGACTAACTTGAGTCTCATCTGAGATGCCCATCTCGGACTAACTTGAGTCTCATCCGAGATGCACATCTCGAACTAATCCGAAACTCATCCGAGATGCCCATCTCGGACTAATCCGAGTCTCATCCGAGATGCCTATTTCGGACTAATTCGAGTCTCATCCGAGATGCCCATCTCAGACTAATTCGAGTTTCATCCAAAATCCAATATTTTATTCGATATCTCATTACTACATTAGACTATTATTGTGAACTAAATTTCAGCTCGGGGCTCCGCCCCGAACCCCGTGCGGGGATACACTGTTCCCCTGCACCCCTCAGGGAACTCACCGTGGAATTCGATTCGCAAAAGGAATGCCCTGACTTTAAGGAGTAGCTGGCAAAGAAAGGTAACGATTTTTTTATGATACTTGATTCCTATAATATTAACGTTCCTGCTAATTCTTGGTGGCTTGATTCTGGTGCTTTAACTCATGTCACTAACTCTACTCAGGGATTCCTTACAATCTGGAGGCTGGGAAGAAACCAAAGAACACTTAAAGTGGGGGATGATATAGAATTAGAAGTGAGGGTCACAGGAACTTTACAATTATTTATGAAAACTGGTTTATGCATTAAACTTTATGATACCTTATATGTTCCTAAGGTAACTCGGAACCTTGTATCAGGATCAAAGTTAGACATAGACGAATAGGATATTACTCATGGTCATCGCAAACTCTCTATTCTTTATGATAACGTGGTTTATGGTACCGGCATTCTGGATGGTCGTCTCTATAGATTAGAACTAGATGATGACTTTTCCAAATATTTGTTGTCATTTAATATTAATAAATGACTCACAAAGATGAAACAGAATCGAGACTTAGAGACTTCATCCATGTTGTGGCATCAACGTTTACGCCACATCTCAAGAGAACGATTAAATTGACTCGTAAAGGATGAAGTCTTACCTCCTCTCTATTTCATTGATTTTGGAACATGTGTCAAATGTCTTAAAGGTAAAATGACATTAGCGAATAAGAAAGGTGCCACTAGGAACTCTAATTTATTAGAACTCGTTCATATTGACATTAGTGGTCCTTACCAAATGCTGGCATAACAGGACATACTTCATTTATCACTTTCATTGATGATTATTCTCGTTACATGTACTTGTATCTCATTAAGGAAAAATCAAAATCTCTTACAACTTTTAAAGATTATAAAACTGAAGTTGAAAAACAACTAGATCGTAAAATTAAAGTTGTGAGATCAGATAGAGGCGGTGAATATTATGGAAGACATACTAATGTGGGTCAAGCTCCTAGTCCATTTTATGAGTTTTTTAAGGGCCAGGGGATTGTGAACCAATACACCATGCCAGGTACACCTCAGCAGAATGGTGTCGCTGAACGAAGAAATCGTACCCTTATGAACATGGTGCGCATTATGTTAGCCAACACTAATTAACCATTATGCCTCTGGACTGAAGCGTTAAAAGCAGCTGTTCATATACTCAATAGAGTTCCTTCTAAGTTTGTCCCTAAAACTCCTTATGAACTTTGGACAGGAAGGAAACCGAGTCTTAAATATATGAAAGTATGGGGCTACATTGCTGAAGCGAAACTTTACAATCCTTTCCTAAGGAAACTTGACCCTAAAATAGTTACCTGCTTCTTTATCGGGTATCCTGATCACTCAAAGGGTTATCGTTTCTATTGTCCTTCCCATGTCACCCGTATTGTTGAAACCAAGCGTGTCGCGTTCCTGGAGTATTTTAAGGTCAGTGGGAGCAGTACCAACCCTTACAAAGAATTGCAAGAAGTACAAGATGCGGGGGGAGAGACTCGTCGCTTACCATAACTCCGTTTACTCCTCTTGTATCCAATGCAATAACTGCACCTGAAGCTACTGTACCAACTTCAAATTTACCTCTACAACCAAAACCCATTATACCTCATAACGAAGGCACATCAAATGCTCAAAACCAAGACACCGCTGAACCCAATAATCAACTCAGGAGGTCATCCAGGCACATAAGGCCTACTAATTGGGATGATTATGTTACCTACCTGACTGAAATGGATGCCGGAAAGCTCAATAATCCTATCTCTTATAATGAAGCCATTAGCAGTGATTAGTCTTCTAAATGGAATAAACCAATGATTGATGAGCTTGAATCCATGAAGAAAAATGACATTTGGGATTTGGTAGAATTATCCAACGATGTCAAACCCGTAGGATGTAAATGGGTATTCAAAACAAAACTATATCCGAATGGGAACGTTGAACGCTATAAAGCGAGATTGGTTGCAAAGGGCTACACTCAGAAAGAGGGAATTGATTATCAAGAGACATTTTCACCTGTCTCTCGTAAAGATTCATTAAGGATCGTTATGGCCCTAGTAGCTCATTTTGACTTAGAGCTGTATCAGATGGACGTTAAAACCGCTTTCCTTAACGGAGACTTAGACGAAGATGTTTACATGTAACAACCTGAAGACTTTAAACCTGAAGGTTAGGAGCATCTAGTTTGTAAGTTGAAGAAATCCATTTACTGGTTAAAACAAGCATCACGTCAGTGGTACCCTCAAGTTTGATGAAGTCATGAAGAAACAAGGTTTTATAAAGAATCAAGTGGATCAATGCACCTACCTCAAGATGAGTGGGAGCAACTTTACTATAGTTTTCCTTTATGTAGATGATATTATATTGGCAAGTAATATTTTAGACATGTTGCATGAGTCGAAGCAGTTACTCTCGCATAACTTCGACATGAAGGATCTCGAAGATGCTTCTTACGTCATTGGCATCGAAATTCACCGAGACAGACACAAAGGGATCTTAGGATTGTCCCAAAAGGCTTACATAGATCGTGTCCTTACAGTTATAACATGCAACAGTGTAAACCCTCAGTCGCTCCAGTAGTTAAGGGAGATGTTTTTGGTTCATTCCAATGTTTGACAACAGAGGTTGAAAAAGAGCAGATGAGCCAGATACCTTACGCGTCAGTAGTTGGGAGCCTGATGTATGCTCAAGTCTGTACTTGCCTAGATATCGCTTATATTGTTGGAATGCTAGGCCGTTATTAGACTAATCCTTACCTAGATCACTGGAAAGCAGCTAAGAAAGTACTTATATATCTACAAGGGATGAAAGACTATAAACTGACTTATAGAAGAAGTGATCATTTAGAAGTGGTAGGCTATTCTGATTCTGACTTTGCCAAATGCAAAGATGACAAGAAATCCACTTCGGGCAATATCTTTATGTTAGCAGGCGGACCTATCTCATGGAAGAGTCATAAACAACAATTAACCACAACTTTCACAATGATGGCAGAATACATTGCTGTTTATAACGCAACCTGTCATGGAATGTTGCTTAGAAATCTAATCACTGGACTCAAAATTATTAATTCCATTTCTAGACCATTGAAGCTTTACTCTGATAACTCAGCTGCCGTTAGTTTCTCGAACAGTAACAATTCAACTGGAGTTGGTTTATATCTCGATACAAAGTACTTATTCGTACGTGAACTAGTTGAGGAAATAATCTTTGTATTGAGTATATTAGTACTAAAAATATGCTTGCGGATCCGATGGCTAAAGGTGTCCCACCTAAAGTTTTCGAAGAACATGTTTCGAATAAGGGATTTACTAAAGACCTTATTTAATAGCATATTGTACTTACTTATGTTTTAATTAATGAAATTTCCTTAATTTGATTTTGTATGTCTCTAACATATGTTCTGCCGGTATAATGACATATAGACAAATACAACTCAAACGCTAAAGGGCTTATTTCCATATTTTGATCATAACTGTTAGGTTTTTTAAATTGAGGCTGTTAGTATGACTAATGGGGGTCCTCAGTCGAATGATGATACAACAGTTGTATTTCTCTGCTACGGTTCTTGGTTTCAAAGTTAAAATGAGTGTTAACTTCTAATCAGGCTTATCTAATACTCATGATAAATGGTTACTCGGCTAAGTGGGAGAATGTAAGATTAAATATATTATTTATAATATTTAATCATGTAGCCATTATAATCCCTTTTATTATATTAAATCAAAATATATTAATCCTATTATATATTAGTTGAGAATTGTTGATGAACCGAATTACTCTTATTAACTAATTAGGGTTTCCTTCTGGGTGTATATATAAGAAGATGATTAGAGAGGTTTAGGGTTAGACAATTACAATAACATCATTATCATCAAAGTCGCCACCTCCACCTCTCTCTCCATAACCTAAACCGAATTCATCCCTAGTTCGGTTATTACCATCATAATCTTACACCCTAAGGAGGAACCAGATCACACTGACAAAGATGTCGAACTCCATGGCTGCGTCTCTGACTCGATTCTCTGCTGGTCTGTCTGCCGTCACAGGTATTTCATATATGTTTTCCATCATGTTTAAACAGAACTGATCAATAACCGAACCCAAAAAAATAAGTAATAAATTTAATAGATATCTAAACACCTAAAATCAGTGACACCAATAAAGAAAAATCTTAAGCATGTCATTAAAGCTAGGTGTATGACAAAATCATATTTATTGTCCTCGTGTGTGTATATATAATAACGATAAATACATGATTATATATTAAAAAAAACAGTTCAAAAGATACTATATACATTATTATTATTATTATTATTATTGTTATTATTATTATTATTATTATTATTATTATTATTGTTTTGAAATTTGATTGTGCATTTAGGCATTGTGCATTGTGCTTTTTTACGCTAATTATGGTTGTATGTTGGTTTGTGGTGTTACACATTGGATTACTTAGAAGACCTACAGATCTCCCTAATTTCTACTTTTGACCTCCACCGCTTGGCCGCTACACAGTTCCGCCGTTCCACTGCTCTTTGATGTAGTCGTCTTCGACAACCAGTTGTCAGGGTGAGGTCATTTTCTTTTTTACTCCGGTTAACCCTTTAGAAGTATGGTTTTATCTTGGTTTCCGATTGAATTCGGGTAAGACGATGGTTAACCCTTTGGGGTGCGATTGTTTTTGGTGTTGTCTTTGGTTGAACTTCATTGAGACGTCGAGTAATCCTTGAGGTTTTTCTTATCGGTTTGGGTATTGTCTCCGGTTAAATGTCATTTGACATGCCAGTTAACCCTTTGGGGTTTTCTTGAAACCCTTGTGCGACATGCTTATGTTTTTAGGGTTTTCGCTTTTATGGCTTTGGTGAATATGAGGATCATCTCATCTAAGAGCTACGTTGCATCTCGTTATGCTTGATTTTCTGTAATCCTTTAATTTGATATCGTTTTTTTTGACGTTTGAAAGTTTGGTGGTTTGGCATTTCTGGCTTTAATGATGATGATACTGTAACCCTTTAGGGTCTTGATGAAGATAACTATGGGTTCACTCGATGAAGATTATCATGGGCTTATCCGAGAGATTTGGCGACGTATGTCTATGGCGGCTATGATGATGCGTCGTCGTTGGGCGTAGCAACCTTTGTTGCAGCCATGGCGGAGATCTGAACATTTGATCTTGGAACTGTAATGTGTCTCGGTTTCTTTAAGTGTTGGCGACTGTCAAGACATGCATTGATCGGTTCAATGAGAATAACATGTAGTTTGGAACCTTATGGTCGCTGTATTGAGGAGGTTGTGATGATGATTATTCTAAGCCTATAATTCACTTATGTGAACCGCACCAGGTTGTAACAACTTTCTGTACATTATTAATTTGCACCAGGTTGGTGTTGTGCTTCATGCGTAGTGGTTTTTTTGCTTATTGTTGTTGAATGTTGTTTTGTGGTGTTGTACATTGGTTTGTTTATATAACCTACAAGTCTCCCTCATTTCTGCTTTCCACTACCTTTGTGATTGCAATACATTTATATTGGCACTGATGATGTCTTATAGTTGGCGTGCCAACTGATCAGGTGGATTGAAATAAGCAACCAATTACAGCCAATTTTCTATGCCATTTGTTGTTGGCTTATGCACATTTAAATTTTAAGTTAATACCATATAGATTGGGTTTGTTTTGTTTTTTGTGGTTTCTTATTTAAATGCATACTTTAAGCTCATTAGCGATAATGAATGAGTTGTTATTGTTGTTGATCACTAAGGCGACTTGAAATAAGCCACCAGTTGTACTCATGTTTCTGTTTCCGAGCCTCTAAACTGAAATTTGATGATTAGTTGTCTTTATCTTGCAAGATGGTTTTCACCTTGGTATGTACTTGAACTACATGTTTATTAACAGGTCGTCTAGTATGTATTTGATTTGCATCTTTATTTACACGGTCGTCCATGAGAACTTTTGAGAATTCGGGGGCCTTGGGCACGTAAAAAAATTGGGCCCTTAGATAATCGACAATCGACGTTTTATTTATTTTCTTATCACGAGTTCGTCATTTTATTTTATTTATTTAATTTCAATGATTATTGGCTTATTTTGCTAATAGGTTTAGTTGCGCTATTGGGTACTTGGTTCTAATTAAAAAGGGTTTAGTTAATTTAAAAAAAATTAATTTTGTCGGAATCGAAGTTTACTGTATAAAATTTGTAATTTTCATCAATATATATATATTTTTATGCATTGTATATAGTAGTATAAAAGGGTCTATCGACAAAAAGTAAATGTTTGGCCTCCAACTAGTACAGAAAGTTTAAAAAAGCACACTTTAACTAGTTGGGCTTCAACATTTTTTGTAATTTTATTCTGTTTACTAAATATATATATATAGGTTCAGATTCCTATAAAAAAGATGAAATTTGTAAGAAGTGTAAAAAATATTATGGAGACGAAACATGACATTATTTAATTTTATGGATCCAAGGTAATAAGGTAATTAACTTAAAAAACCAATTTAATTACAAAATAGATTGTAATTTGTTTAGGATATATTTTCGGAGATAATTCTTTTTTTACTTATCGATAACTGATCATGGTGTTTTAACATTTAGATTTTTTTTCTATTATTTTACAGGTATAAAACACCATAAAGATTCCAAAAACACCACGACTTCAATCAAAATACAGTTATGGTGTTTTGATATCTGAAATGATTGTATTGTTATTAAAGCCATGGTGTTTCAACACCATATGTAGGGCTGTAAACAAACCAAACGTTCGGCGAACAGTTCGTTAACCGTTCGGCGGGAAGTTCGTTTGTGTTCGTTCGTTTAACAATTGAACGAACACGAACAAGAATTTTTAGTTCGATTAGTTAAATGAACGAACACGAACAAAGCCTCTGTTCATTCATTTGTGTTCGTGAACGTTCGGTAAGATGTTCGTTTAAGTTGGTCCGTTTATGTTCGTTCGTTTATGTTCGTTTAAGTCCGTTTGTGTCTGTTTGTTCGCTTGTTTATAAAATTTTATTACTTTTCATTTTATAAATATAAATATAGTTGAAGTTTTAAAATAGATAATTCAAAACCCTAGCATATAAATGAAAAGCGTCCAACACTCCAGCCCATTTTTTAACTTGTTCTCTTTCAAAATTAGGGCTTCCTCCTTTCCACAGCCACCACCTATCTTGCGACCCCCTGCTTTGTCACCTGATTTTAGGGCTTCATCCTTTCACGTAAGCTTCTTCCTCTCTATTTTTGTGGTATTAAAGCTTCCTCTTGTTTTTGTAAGCTTCCTCCTTGTTTTTATTTTCCAGTCAAGGGTCGAATCTGAATCTATAAACGATGTTTTTATTTTTCAGATCTCCGTAGGTGTGTATACCGATGATTTGCTTTGGTAATTTGAGCTATTTTAGTTAACTAAATAAATACAAGATATACAAAACCCATCATCCTAAAAGCTATATCATATAATCTCAATTGGTTATTCAGGTTTTTTTGCTAAACGAGATAACATACTTGTTATTTGTAATTTAAGTTTATGTTTAAAAATTTGATTAAATAATCACCAAACTCCAAACTACAGAGACGAACAAAATCAGAAAGTGCCTAATTTCCTACCAAACATTGTAGAACCTTTAAAAATGCTTAATTCCCTACCAAATATTTTTCTTGAGCAACAGATGTTTGATTGATGATAATTTATCATAATGATATTTGCTTTATGACGTTTTATCATAATGAATTAATGCTCTAGGTTTATCATAAAGATGTTTGATTTGTGATGTTTTGATTTGCAGATGTCAAATGACTCTTGTAGTGGCCCACTCCTATTTAATGAAGATCACTATATAGACATACATTCCCCATTTGTATCTTCAGAATTTCAGTCCAGTGCTGACATTCCACTAATGGAGGATAATCCAAATGTTGTTGTTATAGATGAAGAAGCCAATGAAGCTGGTGTAGAACAAGCTAATGTTGCAAATGATGAACAACAACAGCCGTTTACTAAAAAGAGAAGAAAGAAAACTTCACTCATATGGGACCATTTTCGTGAGTTAACTTTGAATGATAAAACTATAGTGGTAGAATGCATTCATTGTGGGGAGAAGATGAAGAAACCTAAAGATGGTGGAACCACACCTATGCATAGGCACATTGCTAAGGATTGCCCAAAAATACCACGTCCGAAAAAAAGGTCAGTTAAAGTTGAATATTTTACCTGGAGATGCAGATTCTTCATCAATGGTTAAAAATTGGAAGTTTGATCATGCTAGAATAAGAGAGGTTATTTCTCATATGATAATGGTTCATGAGTTGCTATTCAACTTGATCGAGTATGATCTTTTTAATGTAGTGATGAAGGAAGCTAATCCGGCATTTACCAAGATCTCACGTGCAACAGTTAAGCAAGATTGTATTTCTAGTTATGAAATTGGAAGGACAAGAATTCAAAAACAGTTGAATCAAGTTAACCGTGTTAGCATCACAACTGATTTGTGGACATTAGTTCAAAATATTCATTACATGGTGGTTACATGCCACTTTGTAGACTCAGACTTCAAGCTACATAAATGCATCCTGAATTTTGTTGATATACCTCCACCATATTCTGGTGTTCGAATCTATGATTGTCTCTTTAAGTGCTTGAAAGAGTGGAAAATTGAAACGAAGGTGGCTTCTTTGACAGATGACAATGCTAGAACTAATGACGTGGTGGCTGAAAAGCTAAAGGAGTACTTGAATCTTGAAAAGAAGCTTCCTCTTGATGGAAAGTTGTTGCATGTGCAGTGTTGTGCACATATTCTTAATTTGTTAGTACAGGATGGCTTATTAGAAATTAAAGAAATAATTCACAATGTGCGTGAGAGTGTGAAACATGTGGCTGCATCTCCGGGTCGATTAAATCTGTTTAGTGAGCTTTCAAAGCAGTTAAAAAAGTCAAAAAAGCATTTGATCTTAGACGTTACTACTCGTTGGAATGCCACATACGCTATGTGTCACACCCCGACCCATAGCGGAATAAGAGTCGGGGCATAATTGGGTTATCATCAAAGCTCATGATGTTTACTAAAATGTTTCATATTTATTAAATTCAAATTACAACTTAAATATTCAAATCAAATCCATACAATTACAAAGAAATGAAACTAAGTAAAACAATCCCAAGCTTAAATTGATTTATTCTTCTAGGCCTTCCTATGTGTTTCTTGCCTCAGCTGGATCACCTGTATCATGTGTAAAACGGGAGGTATTTTGGGTCAACAAAAGTTGGCGAGTGAACCTTGAGAAAAACATTGTTATCAATTTCTTGTTGTATTTAATATTGAAAATTTGTGCAATAATCACATGTGAGCAAACATATATATATAACAAAAACACAAACCACATTGGATGAGTAAATGACATGAATGATGATGTATATGAGATCAAGGCTCAATCAAACGGAGCCGATCGAGTGACATGAATGATGATGTATGTGAGATCAAGGCTCAATCAAACGGAGCCGATCGAATGAGGCACCTGATACTCAACCCGTATCCCACGGGGAGCTGATGGGCCTAATGAAATGCATGTACTGAAAATGATAACTTCAATCTAAACGTAATTCACACAACAATTGCTACATAATTGATACACATTTGATCAAGGATATGATGGATGCACAAGTGTTTAAATATAATAAGGATTTAAAACGACACATGATACACCCCAAAATGTGATTAAAACGGGGAATTGGTAGAGATTCACTCACATTGGGTGCGTTCTTTGATGACGTTGGATGCGCACGAGTTTTGGGATTTGATCGACGAGGAAAACTAACCTAAAACAATAACGAAATGGTTCGGTAAATAATGGATTTTATTTGAGATTAATACTTTTAATTCATAATCTTAATAGGTTTTTTAGATTTATTTTTGTGAGTTTAAGGACATTTTCTAACTTTAAAAATATTATTTTTAAGTATTTTTAAATATTTTTCTGATTAAATAAATAAAATAAAAAAAACTAAATAAAAATAATAAAAAAATGTTGACTTTTTGACTCTGACCGTTGACCGGTCGGATTGTGTTAATTATATGCGCTGAGTGAGGTTCGAACTCGGGACCTCTCGTATGCGTGCACGCAGCTCTACCAACTGAGCTACGTGTCTAACCCGAAATATTCTCTGTTTTAATTATATTTATACACTAATTAACTTTTAACTTATTTGGGTTTTTATTAAAAACGATTTATATGGCCGAACCGGTTGCAGGGACCCAGAGTCGAACTCGGGTCCTTCGGTTCGAATGCGCACAGTTGGGCTGTGTGTCATATCTGTTTAACTTATGGATTAAATTATACTTATTAACATTCAGTGACCTGATCCGATTCAGTTGTAAAAATGTTGGTTTTAATTCTGAAATCCGGTAACGTATGCGATTCAAACAAGGGACGTGTGCATTGTTTGTGCACACAGTCCACCGCTGGACTGTGTGTCTAACCCGGTTAAATATTCAGTTTTAATTAAACTTATACACATGTTCGACTTCGTCTTCTTCGTTTACCAAGACACAGAACAATGATGTCCAACAAATCCTGTTTAAATCGGTCATCGAAAATATAATTGATTGGAATGAAATGGATAAAGAGGGTTACGGAGTAAAATGTACCGAACAGAATGTTTTTCTCAGATTTCCAGCAAGAGTCGTCGGCTCTGATTGGTGACTTCCGTCTGAGTGAATCAATTAACAGTTTTGATCAATGAGTTGTGTAATTAAGTTATTAAACAAGGGATATCAGGGGGTTTAGATGATTGTACTGATTGACAGTGAGACTTCGGAATTTCCAGCGATTTTCCAGCGAGTGCAGGAATTCCCGGCAACGTTGTCTGAGACAGATTCTGGTTGAAAGATTTATGTTAATACTTGCTTAATAATGGATTGCAAACAAAAGAGTCGAGAATTTTACCGATTTGATGTAAGTCTCGGTTTTCCGGTGAAAGTCCGACGAATGCAGAATATCTCCGGCGAGTGCTAAAGCTTCGAGAGATTGTGCGATTTTGAGCGAAAAGGTTACCAGAGGTTTGGGTGGGTATTTATAGAGAAGAACAGGATGTATTGAGTCCGAATTTTGGTCTTGATTCGCGGTTAAAAATTTTCCGGCGGTTATGACTAAAATCAAGGGTCAGACATCAGTTATAACCGATGTCTTAGTCGGTTAGCGTGTTTTGGTCAAAAGGGAATTGGCCAAAGTCGCGGATTGCCGGATTTCCCGGTGACTGCGAGTTCTGAGCGCGGTGATCTCCGGTTTTGAATTCAGGTTTCATTTTAAGTATTATTTGTTTCATTATATTCACAAAGAAGGAAAGTGGCGGAGCGGTGTGTTGTGTGTTTGAGTTTGTGGGCGACCCGGGTTCGAAACCCGGCGTCCCCATTTTATTTTTTTCTCATTATTTAAGATTATTTATAAATTATGGTTTTTAAATTCTAATATAGTTATTAATTATGTATCGTTTAAAATTAGTTAGAACAATAAATATGCAACGAAATTTTAACTGGATATTCGATTAATAAACGAAGCGGGTTTTGGAAACCCGTTTTTTGACGGATGTTACAGTATCCCCTACTTTTAGAAATTTCGTCCCGAAATTTAAGTAGTAGTGGTAACAGGAAAAAGATGCGGGTATTTCTCGCGCATTGAGTTTTCACCTTCCCAAGTAAAATCAGGTCCTCGTTTCGACTCCCAACGTACCCTAACAATTGGAATACGACTCCGTCTTAAATGCTTCTCTCCGAAGTCCATGATTTCTACTGGTCTTTCAATGAAGTGCATAGATTCATTGATCTGAATATCTTCTAGAGGAATATGGAGGTTTTCATCGGCGAGACACTTCTTCAAGTTTGATACGTGGAATGTGGGATGAAATCTATTGAGCTCTTCTGGTAGTTCAAGCTTGTATGCTACAGGACCTACTCTTTCGAGTATCTTGAAATGTCCTACGTAGCGTGGTGCTAGCTTGCCCTTCTGGCCAAAACGAATCACTCCCTTCCACAGTGATACTTTTAAAAGTACTTGATCCCCAATGTCAAACTCCAAGGGCTTTCGTCGTTTGTTTGCATAACTCTTTTGTCGACTTTGAGCCGCTAGAAGATTGTTTCGAATTTGGATGACTTTGTCGGTTGTTTCTTGAATTAACTCTGGACCGGTGATTTGTGATTCCCCAATTTCGTGCCAACATACTGGAGATCGGCACTTACGACCATATAAAGCTTCGAAAGGAGCCATGCCGATACTTGAATGATAGCTATTGTTGTACGAAAATTCAACTAATGGTAGATGAGCGTCCCAATTCCCTTTGAAGTCTATGACACATGCTCGAAGCATGTCTTCAAGAGTTTGGATGGTACGTTCAGATTGTCCATCAGTTTGAGGATGAAAAGCGGTACTGAGGTCTAATCGTGTACCCAAGGCGGTTTGTACGGCTCGCCTTGTTCGTGAAGTGAAACGACCATCACGGTCTGAAATGATGCTTAAAGGTACACCATGACGGCTTACGATCTCGCTGATGTAGATACGAGCTAACTTCTCGTTCTTGAAGTCCTCGCGAATCGGAATGAAGTGAGCTGATTTTGTAAGACGATCAATGATTACCCATATGGTGTCATACCCACTGGAGGTGCGAGGTAACCCGGTAATGAAGTCCATGGTTATGTTTTCCCACTTCCATACAGGTATTTCAGGTTGGGTTAGAAGTCCTGAAGGTCTTTGATGTTCAGCTTTTACTTTGGAACAGGTAAGGCACTTTGAAACAAAAACAGCGATATCCTTCTTCATGCCCGGCCACCAGTAGGTGTATCGTAGGTCTTGATACATCTTGTCGGCTCCGGGGTGTACAGAGTACCGTGTTTTGTGTGCCTCATTCATAAGGAAATCATGAAGGTTATCGCGATCGGGAATCCATATGCGATTTAGATAGTATAGAATACCGTCGGATTTGGTTTCGATTTTGAGGGCTGCTCCACTTGATAGCTCATCTCGTACGTCGTTTTCTGTTACAGAAACATGTTGAGCTGCTCGGATTCGATCTTTGATGTCGGTTATGATTTGCGAACATAGAAGACGAATGGAGTTCGCATAACCTTTTCGACTGAGTGCATCAGCCACCACATTTGCCTTTCCAGGATGATACCGAATTTCACAGTCGTAGTAGTTAAGAAGTTCGACCCATCTTCGTTGCCTCATATTCAACTCCTTTTGATTGAAGATATGTTGGAGACTCTTGTGGTCAGTGTATATTTCACACTTGGTACCGTAGAGGTAATGTCTCCATATCTTGAGAGCGAACACAACGGCTCCAAGTTCCAGGTCGTGGGTGGTGTAGTTCTTCTCATGAACCTTGAGTTGCCTAGAAGCATAGGCTATCACTTTTCCTCTTTGCATTAATACACAGCCTAGCCCTTTCCCTGATGCGTCGCAATATACTACAAAGTCATCGCAACCTTCAGGAAGTGTGAGGATAGGTGCGTCACAAAGTTTTTGCTTTAGAGTTTGGAAGGCCTCTTCTTGCATAGGTCCCCATATGAAGGGTTTTCCTTTATGAGTCAAGGCCGTGAGTGGTACAGCAATACGGGAAAAATTGGCAATGAAGCGGCGATAGTAACCAGCCAAACCAAGGAATGACCTTACTTCGGTAGGGGTACGTGGCGCTTGCCATTCCTGTACTGCCTTGATTTTCGAAGGATCGACATGTATTCCCTTGTCATTAACGACATGTCCAAGGAATTGTACTTCTCTTAACCAGAATTCGCATTTTGAGAACTTAGCGTAGAGCTTTTCAGTCCTTAAGAGTGTAAGGATGAGTCGAAGGTGTCGTTCATGATCGGATTTAGACTTGGAGTAGATGAGGATGTCGTCGATAAAGACTATGACAAAGCGGTCGAGGTAGGGTTTGCATACCCTATTCATTAGATCCATGAAGACAGCTGGGGCGTTGGTTAAACCGAATGGCATGACCATGAATTCGTAATGACCATAACGAGTCCGGAAGGCGGTCTTTGGGACGTCTTCTTCATGTACTCTGAGTTGATGATAACCAGAACGAAGGTCGATTTTTGAAAAGCAGGTGGCGCCTTGAAGTTGGTCTAGGAGGTCATCGATGCGAGGTAGTGGGTAGCGATTCTTAACCGTTAACTTGTTGAGTTCTCTGTAGTCGATACACATGCGAAACGTTCCATCTTTTTTCTTCACAAAAAGAACAGGTGCACCCCAAGGCGAGGAGCTAGGACGTATGAATCCTTTATCAGTCAGTTCTTGCAGTTGACTGGCCAGCTCTTTCATTTCGGATGGGGCTAGCCTATAAGGAGATTTTGCGACTGGTGTAGCGCCAGGTACAAGATCGATGCGGAATTCGACTTCTCTCACAGGAGGGAGTCCTGAGATGTCGTCGGGAAAGACTTGTGGGAATTCCTTCACCACTGGTATATCTTCGAGTTTCTTCTCCTTGTTTCCCTTTTTGACGACGTGAGTTAGGAACGACATAGTTCTTGCGGAGGTATTTTCGGGCTTGAAGGCAGGACATTAATTTGAGTCATTTCGAAGGGGTTTCTCCAAAGATACGTAGGGTCTGACCGTCTGCAAGAGGAATGCGAATGAATTTCTCACGGCATACTACTTCAGCGTGATGCTGGCTGAGCCAGTCCATACCGATTATAATATCGAAACTTCCCAACTTCATAGGAATGAGGTCAACTGGAAAATCGTGATCGTTTAGAGTGAGGGTACAATTTCGTATAATAGAATTTAATGTAACGGGCTTTCCGTCAGCAACTTCCACCGTTAAAGATTCCATGAGATTATCACGAGTTTGGTTGAGTATAGGTTCAAATTCTAAGGACACAAAACTCTTATCCGCGCCAGTATCGAATAACACTAATGCATAACTACCATTGATGAGAAACGTACCGTTAACCACGTTGTTGTCAGCCCTAGCTTGGTTGCCATTGATGTTGAAAGCTCTTCCTCTAGCAGGTGGAGGAGTTTGGTTAGCTTGGTTTACCAGATTTGCTTGAGCTTGGGCATGGATGATGTTCACCAAGCGTGGACACGTGTTCCTGAAGTGGTTTGGGTCTCCACAGTTGTAACATGCTCGCATGGGTTGCATCATGGGGTAGCTGGGTTGGTAGTAGGATTAGGCTATATGTTGTGCAGGTGGTAGAAGTAAAGGTTGTTGGGCTTGACCCACTATCTGATGGTGGGTTTGGGTTGAGGGTTGATTGCGGTTCATCGCTGAAGTGTGCGACAAGTTTGGATGGTGTGACCCGCACGGCCACAGCTGGTGCAATGTTGGCAAGGAGTTTCTGGGAGGTGATGGTATTGACAACGGTTGCATTTTGGGTATGGGCCGGTGTATGGCTTTTTAAATGGTGCAGCTGAGGGAGCAATTTGGGTAATTGGTGCGGCAGTGATAGGAGGGTTTGTACGTGTGACTGCAAAATTTCTGCTGTTTCGTTTCCTCTTACCAGCAAACTTTGAAGAGGAGATGGAATGGTTTGGAGTTTGGGCCTCAATGGGGGCTTTCTTTTTCTCATCCTTGAATTTGCCGTTTCGGATGCGATTCTCAGTAAGTTCGGTAGCTAGTTCCATTGCGGCTTCAAGTGTTGCAGGCGAAGTGCTTAGAACCGAGTCTTGAATTTTCGAGGGGAGGCCTCGAATGTAGTGTTCAACCAAGCGGTACACGGAGGTGAACAGATTTGGGATCATTTGGTTCAGTTCGAGAAATCTTTTGTTGTAGGAAGTGTGATCTCCTTCCTTTTGTTTCAACGAGTGGAATTCATCTTCCAACTTTTTGATTTCGCTTCTTGGACAGAAGCGCCTTGTCATGAGTTCCCTTAACTCTTCCCATGATAAGGCCATGGCATCCTCGACTCCTCGCTTACCCTTTTCTGTGTTCCACCAGGTAAGGGCTACTCCAAACAGTCTCCCTGATGCATAACGTACCTGCGATCCTCGGGACAATCGCAATTGAGGAAGGTGTTTTCCATTTCTTCAAACCAGTGGAGGAGGGCAGTAACACCTTCGGTCCCTTCATACTTTGGGGGATCGCAAGATTTGAAGTGTTTGTAGGAGCACTTTTTGGAGTGAGGGTTGGCGACGCTCTGGTCTTCTTGATTGGGAGGGTTGATAGGATTTGCGGTGAGAGCTTGTTGAACTTGAATCACGATGTCAGGAAGTACCGCGGCCATTTGTTTAGCAATTTGAGTGGCCAAGCGTTCATTGGATCTTCCTGACTTTCTACCTCCACGTAGTTGCCTAGCCGACATCTACAGGAACATACATAGGAAGATTGTGAGTTTAAGAAGTTTTTAAGTGTCATGTGTCGTTAAAAGACTAAAAATAACATAGTTATCAATAATGCAACTACATCCATAGGATGTCTTGGGTTTGCTCATGTTTGGGCCTCCAATGACCCCCAGACCATCGTCTGTATAGTCATGTGGGCCCCCATGACTATTGGCTTAGTAGAATTCACATTGGTGTTGGCGGTTTAACACTCGCATCACCCGAATGAAAACCATGAAATATGATTGCGAGATGTATGGTAGGAGGGTGTCCAGGTGTAGACACAATGACAACTCAAAGTGGGGTTAGCTCACACGACGTTTGGTATAGCATGCTTTGGCCTAATAGGTCCTTCGTACTCTCATCGTTAGTCCCCAGGTAGGCAAACTGGTCCTTTATTTTGGATTTATACGAATGCCAAGCCTAGACAGGACGTTCCGACTACCGGTACTCGTACCCTTCCAGTTACTACATGCCCGTCATGAGAACTCACTTTGATGTGATTTGAAAAATACAAAAATCGTTGCAAAAATCATGGGAATTGTGAGGTGTGTGCTCTCATGGATATGATATGTTATGAGGATATGATTCATGATGAGCATTGTATAATAGTATGTACTTATGAACATGCTTGTATAACATTGAATGTAACAATAGACATAAAGCATATAAACATCATGAATTTTGTATGTAACGCATAAACAATTTAAAATTTTAATCAACTATAGTATAGGCTCTAAGGGTCTAATAACCTATCCTATATCCCTATAGTCATGGCTCTGATACCAATCTGTCACACCCCGACCCGCAGTGGAATAAGAGTCGGGGCATAATTGGGTTATCATCAAAGCTCATGATGTTTACTAAAATGTTTCATATTTATTAAATTAAAATTACAACTTAAATATTCAAATCAAATCCATACAATTACAAAGAAATGAAACTAAGTAAAACAATCCCAAGCTTAAACTGATTTATTCTTCTAGGCCTTCCTATGTGTTTCTTGCCTCAACTGGATCACCTGTATCATGTGTAAAACGGGGGGTATTTTGGGTCAACAAAAGTTGGCGAGTGAACCTTGAGAAAAACATTGTTATCAATTTCTTGTTGTATTTAATATTGAAAATTTGTGCAATAATCACATGTGAGCAAACATATATATATAACAAAAACACAAACCACATTGGATGAGTAAATGACATGAATGATGATGTATATGAGATCAAGGCTCAATCAAACGGAGCCGATCGAGTGACATGAATGATGATGTATGTGAGATCAAGGCTCAATCAAACGGAGCCGATCGAATGAGGCACCTGATACTCAACCCGTATCCCACGGGGAGCTGATGGACCTAATGAAATGCATGTACTGAAAATGATAACTTCAATCTAAACATAATTCACACAACAATTGCTACATAATTGATACACATTTGATCACGGATATGATGGATGCACAAGTGTTTAAATATAATAAGGATTTAAAACGACACATGATACACCCCAAAATGTGATTAAAACGGGGAATTGGTAGAGATTCACTCACATTGGGTGCGTTCTTTGATAACGTTGGATGCGCACGAGTTTTGGGATTTGATCGACGAGGAAAACTAACCTAAAATAATAACGAAATGGTTCGGTAAATAATGTTTTATTATTTGAGATTAATACTTTTAATTCATAATCTTAATAGGATTTTTAGATTTATTTTTGTGAGTTTAAGGACATTTTCTAACTTTAAAAATATTATTTTTAAGTATTTTTAAATAATTTTCTGATTAAATAAATAAATAAAAAAATAAATAAAAATAATAAAAAATGTTGACTTTTTGACTCTGACCGTTGACCGGTCGGATTGTGTTAATTATATGCGCTGAGTGAGGTTCGAACTCGAGACCTCTCGTATGCGTGCACGCAGCTCTACCAACTGAGCTACGTGTCTAACCCGAAATATTCTCTGTTTTAATTATATTTATACACTAATTAACTTTTAACTTATTTGGGTTTTTATTAAAAACGATTTATATGGCCGAACCGGTTGCAGGGACCCAGAGTCGAACTCGGGTCCTTCGGTTCGAATGCGCACAGCCCAACCAGTTGGGCTGTGTGTCATATCTGTTTAACTTATGGATTAAATTATACTTATTAACATTCAGTGACCTGATCCGATTCAGTTGTAAAAATATTGGTTTTAATTCTGAAATTCGGTAACGTATGCGATTCGAACCAGGGACGTGTGCGTTGTTTGTGCACACAGTCCACCGCTGGACTGTGTGTCTAACCCGGTTAAATATTCAGTTTTAATTAAACTTATACACATGTTCGACTTCGTCTTCTTCGTTTACCAAGACACAGAACAATGATGTCCGACTGTTCCTGTTTAAATCGGTCATCGAACATATAATTGATTGGAATGAAATGGATAAAGAGGGTTACGGAGTAAAATGTACCGAACAGAATGTTTTTCTCAGATTTCCGGCAAGAGTCGTCGGCTCTGATTGGTGACTTCCGTCTGAGTGAATCAATTAACAGTTTTGATCAATGAGTTGTGTAATTAAATTATTAAACAAGGGATATCAAGGGGTTTAGATGATTGTACCGATTGACAGTGAGACTTCGGAATTTCCAGCGATTTTCCGGCGAGTGCAGGAATTCCCGACAACGTTGTCTGAGACAGATTCTAGTTGAAAGATTTATCTTAATACTTGCCTAATAATGGATTGCAAACAAAAGAGTCGAGAATTTTACCGATTTGATGTAAGTCTCGGTTTTCCGGTGAAAGTCCGGCGAATGCAGAATATCTCCGGCGAGTGCTAAAGCTTCAAGAGATTGTGCGATTTTGAGCGAAAAGGTTACCAGAGGTTTGGGTGGGTATTTATAGAGAAGAACAGGATGTATTGAGTCCGAATTTTGGTCTTGATTCGTGGTCAAAGATTTTCCGGCGGTTATGACTAAAATCAACGGTCAGACATCGGTTATAACCGATGTCTTAGTCGGTTAGCTTGTTTTGGTCAAAAGGGAATTGGCCAAAGTCGCGGATTGCCGGATTTCCCGGTGACTGCGAGTTCTGAGCACGGTGATCTCCGGTTTTGAATTCGGGTTTCATTTTAAGTATTATTTGTTTCATTATATTCACAAAGAAGGAAAGTGGCGGAGTGGTGTGTTGTGTGTTTGAGTTTGTGGGCGACCCGGATTCGAAACTCGGCGTCCCCATTTTATTTTTTTCTCATTATTTAAGATTATTTATAAATTATGGTTTTTAAATTCTAATATAGTTATTAATTATGTATCGTTTAAAATTAGTTTGAGCAATAAATATGCAACGAAAATTTTAACTGGATATTCTATTAATAAACGAAGCGGGTTTTGGAAACCCGTTTTTTCGACGGATGTTATGTTGTCTACAACCTTGGAGTTTAAAGAAGTTATTGGGAATTATGCCCAACGAGATCCTACATACAAGACTTTGCCGAGTGATGATGATTGGAAAAAAGTTGAAGATGTTTGCTCATTTTTTGTACTTTTCAACGAGGCTACAAAGCTGATTTCAGGTATTACTATCAAAATATTTTGAGTAAATTTTTTTTTATAATTTTGCATACTTCTTTTAACATATTCTGTGTTTTTTTTTGTTTTTATCTTAAAGGGTCTGAGTATCCAACATCCAATTTATTTCTTAGTGAGCTATATGGGATAAAAGAAACATTAGATTCTATAATTCTGGATGCGGATGATTGCATGAAAGATATGGTTGATGCGATGAAAATTAAATTTGACAAGTATTGGGGTTCATGTAACTTATTGATTTCAATTGGTGCTGTTTTGGATCCTAGGTACAAGATGGAATTAATCGATTTTTTTTCAAACTCATTTATTCCAATGAAAGAGCCCTTGAAGAGATTCAATTTGTTCGTGATAGTTTAGATGAATTGTTTAAAGAGTATGTTGAGGATCATAATGATTCTAATGTTGATTCATCTAAGAGTGCAAATCTTTAGAGTGGTTCGAATAGGATGGTCCGAGTGGGATTGAAAGTGGTTCTGCTTTATGGCTTCTCGATTTGGTAAGGGTATTAAGACTGGAAGTGCTAAGTATAATCAACATATTATAAGTATGGATTGTGTTGAAAGTGTGAAGTCGGAATTAGTTACTTACCTGGAAGAAGGAGTGCACATTCAGGAGGCATGTGTGCATTTTGATGCATTAGGATGGTGGAAGGAGAACCAACTCAAATATAGAATTTTATCCAAAATGGCTGCTGATATCTTAGCTATCCCAATAACCACTGTTGCTTCAGAATCAGCTTTTAGCGCTGGCGGGAGGGTTATTGATCCACATCGTGCTTCTTTAGGAACTAAGACAGTGGATATGCTGATTTGTGGAGCTAATTGGTATCGTCATTATTATGGTGTTCTTAAAAAGAAGAACAAGGTAGTCTTGATAAGGATTCAACTTGATATTTTTTTAATCATTTGATTCATATGATTATTTTTTGTTTTCTGTAGGAAAATGAAGATGCTATATATGTTGAAATTCCTTGAAGATTGTTAACTATTTGGGTTGGTTGGAGTTTTGGTAATGTCTTATTACAAGTTAATTTTATATTTTTGAAATTTTTATATGTTTGCATTTTTTATTTAACTTGTTGCTTTGTTTATTAATCAACTCAGGATATGATGAATGGTGATGACAGATTAGGGGTGTTACTTTGTTTATTAGTTTTTGTGTTTAGAACTTAATTTTAGTGTTGAAGGTATTTGGGATAATTATGTAAGGTTTGGATGGTTATGTCTGAGATATTTCTCTATTAGATGTTTGGATTATGAATGTTAGCTTTTATTTTTTCAACTTAATTACTGTGTGCATTTGGTTCATGAGTGTTTGTTTGTGTTTGTTATGTTCATCACAGTTTGTTTGTGTTCATTAGAGTTCGTTTGTGTTTGTTTGTGTTCGTTTGTGAAATTAGCGGACGAACTCAAACGAACATGGACAAGTTATTTTTCTTAACAAACGATCACGAACACTAAATCCTGTTCGGTTATATGTTCACGAACCGTCCGTTAGTCCGTTAAAACCTTAACAAACAAACACGAACATAGCCTTGTTCGGTTCGGTTCGGTTCGTTTACAGCCCTAACCATATGGGGTGATTGTATTGCTACTACAGATGTTAGAACACTATGACTTGAATAACAATACAATCATTCTAGATGTTAAAACACTATAACTTGAATCACAATACAGTGTTTTCAGATTTTAAAACACCATGACTTAAATCACAATACCATGTTTCCAGATGTTTTAAAACATCTGGCTTTGAATCACAACACAATTAAAACACCATTGTATTAACATAGACAAAACACCATGGATTAAAACATCCGATTGAAACGTAATTTATTTTCTCTATATAATTATAGCAATATGGTACTCATATTAAAAATAAAAATGCTTGTTATTATGATGTAATTATTTATTTTTAAAATTTACGTATCAAAAGTTATTGACGTTTAAAAAAGACAGTGGAACTTACATGTGTATTAAGGTTAATTACAATTTCTTTATTTAAACAATAAAATATAAAAAGACACTATTACCCTAAGCTAGCCAAATTTGTCAAAAACTAAAAATAAAACATAATTTATAATTTAAGCCATTTTTTTATCTCAACCATTAATTTAATGATCTAAGAGTTTAAAACACTTTTTACTCTTCTCAAAAACGAAACCCAATTTTTATATTAGTTGGGCTACAACACTTTTGTGAATTTTTTTCTATTTACTAAGCATATATATATATATATATATATATATATATATATATATATAAAAGATGAGAACCACCTTTACTTATAAAAACCATGAGAACGAGGCCTTACAAAATGTTTTTTCCAAAAAAATTCTCAAAAATCTTAAAAAATCACTTGTTTCAGAAAAAAATAAATAAATAAACAAACTTTATAAAAAAAATGCCCCATGCATAAATTTACATGAGGTGTAAAATAAAATTTATCGTCGTAAAAAATTTACATCAACGAATAAACAAAACTTACATCAGGCAAAACTACCGACCCCACAATTTTTTGTTTTTTTACGGATGTATTTATAATATTTTCATCTACCTTTGTGCAAAAATTGTGGCCCAACTTGCGTGGAAAGTAGGAGTTCTCATGTTCTCATAACTCGTGGTGTTTTTAATTGAACCGAAGCCTATATATATGTATATACATATACATGAGACCTCCAACTTTCCATGTTGTATACATGTATATGTGTATATATACATGTATACATACATGTATATGTATATGTGTGTGTATATATATGTATATATATAGGGGAATTATAAAGAGAAAACTCATTTAAGTTACAAAAACCCATATATATACATATACATATATATGTATACATACGTTCATATGTATATGTGTATATATATATATGTATATACATATATATAGGCTTCGGTTCAATTAAAAACCACCACGAGTTGTGAGAACCATGAGAATTCTTACTTCCCACGCTATATACATGTATATATGTATACAAGTATTATATATACATCTATACATCTATACATATACATATATACATGTATACATATATACATGTATATATATGGGAATTATAAAGAGAAAACCCATTTAAGTTACAAAAACTCAAGAAAACTTTATGTAACATTTTTTTTCGTAAAAAAATTAGGAAAGGTAAGTTATATGTTATTGAACGTTATGTAACCACAAAAAAAAAGCGCCAAAATGATTTTTTATAATTTATTTTAAATTCAATATATATATATATATATATATATATGCGAAAAAACTGAATTTTTAAAATTTTTTATTAAAAAAATCTTTTCGGTGCTTTTTGTTTTTGTTACAAAACATTAGATAACATGTTATTTGTATTCCTTATTTTTTTATAAAAAAATTGTTAAATAAGTTTTTTTAAATCAAGTGAGTCTTCTTTCTATCCCCTCTCTCTCTCTCTACAGATATATATATATATATATATATATATATGTGTGTGTGTGTGTGTGTGTGTGTGTGTTAATTAACAATTTTTTTGTGTTTTATGGTGTTATATTCCTTGCAAAGGAGGTTTTCAAAAAAAAAGAGAGAGAAAAAAATGATATTTCATTTCTAACACAAAAGTTTTCATATTATGCATTTTAACCCATTTTTTTACTTTTAATCCAAAGTTTTATATCTTTTGAAATTTTAATTTCATAAAATTTGTTATTTTTTGTTATAACCCAAAACTTTTTATTGTTTACAATTTAACCTCACAACTTTTTTACTTCAACTTTGGTCTCCTACAATTTTCATCTTTCTAAAATTTTCGTTTTACGTTTCGTTTTGAATTTTGCGAGTTAACACGGTGCAACCTGCGTGTGTGGTTCAGCATTTTTATATTTTGTTCTAAATTTTGCGACTTAACGCAACTCAACGTGCATTTGTGGATCAAAGTTTTTACATCCACTTTTTCTCGTTTGACAAGTTTCTCACAACGAACTGGCGCTAGATCGACTTAGTTTTTTCTTCTATATTTTATGTTTCGGCCTCATTTGTTCACTTTAACACGCCACAACTTGTGTGTTAGTGGTCGTTGGTCATTGGTGGTATGGCATTGGTGCTAGTTGGTGGTTGTCACACCCCAACCGATGGCGGAAACGTTGGAGCGAGATGAAAACAAGATTGGAAGAGATTTCATAACGACTATTTGCAACAAGTATCTAATAATCAAAATTTCATTTCATTGCTAAATGGATAATACATCGTTTGGAAATAAATTACAACAACTGAACAAGAAACCAAATACAACAACAAGTACTAAATTTAAAATGGGTTTCTAGTCATCCTACTAGATTCCATTCAACGTCTCATCATCAAGTTCCTACAATACGTATTAAAGTAAATGTCAACACATAAAGTATTGGCGAGCATACAAGTTTGATTACTAGCATAAGTATTAATGTTTTAAACAGATCCAGATGGTATAATCGTATACTAAGACTTAACATAACAATACTAGCATGCAACTTATAATTGTCAACCCAAAGTGTCCTACTAGTGTAATCTTATCGTTGCAACGACAAGACCGTTTTGTATAACTTAACATGACCTCAAGAATACGGGTGGTGTGTTAATACTATAGCGTTATACATGTTAAGAGAGGCTCGTACGAAGTTAATAACAAGTATAAAGCAAATAAGTTTTCTACCATGTATGAGTTCTAGTATCACGTATCAAGCATGTATATTGTATTGTTTGTTTGTGTCAAGCATGTATATTGGATTGTTTGTTTGTGTCAAGCATGTTTGTAAGTTTATGTGTGAGTTTGATAAATTATATGTATTGCACCCAAAAGTGTTAAAAATAAAAAGGGTCATGTACACTCACGGTTTTGCTAAGCTTTTTAATTAAACGCGAGTTTGATGAGTGTTGAGATTGGAGCAACGAAGTTACCCTACATTGGGGAAACGAATGTGTATGAGTATTCGAAGTTTGTAGAGAGTTCGGATTCGGAATTAAGCATAAAAAGTATATGTACACGAAAATATATCTTGTCTAAATACTCATTTGAACACTAATTTTTATATGTTTTCATGGGTCCTAACTTGCATATTAGAATCACAAACGAGAAGTTTAGAACGAAGATAATATAACCTAAGTTAATGTCATTTAAACATAATCCGGTTAATATCAAGAATTCGGTTAAATGTATATTATATATTATGTAGTATAGTCTACAATTTAGTCCGTCATGTAGTATCATATAAATCATGCACGTCAAGCATGGAGGTGAGATGACTCCATCAGTTAAACGTGCTTGTATGATTCAACAAAGCACAAGTTTATTAGCGTAGTTGATAAACTGGTTGGTCATGAATGGAAATAAAAATATAACTAACTAATTCGTCAAGTAGCCAAGTAAGAGTAACCCGGGCATGTCATACCTAACATGGCAAATGTTGGACGTGAGGCGGGGTTATGTTACTTTGATTCTTGGAAGCTACTTGATGTCACTCTAAGTCCTAAAAAACCAAGAGAGCAAGTAGGTGCGTGCGGGTTAGTAAGGAAAGTGTTCGAGAACGTGTTGTAGCCTTGTCTCTTTAGTGGAAGTTGTTTTTGGATTTAGGGTATGAAAAGTGTGAACAAGTGAGATTTTGTGGAACAAATTTGAATACCCAAGCTTCCTTGGTTCACACATAACTCATGCACAAGCCCTTTCAACATGGAAGGTTGAGGCTTGGATGGTTTTTAATCACTTAGAACATAAATGGCAAAATTTAAAGAAGATTTAAGCTTGTGTTCTTGGTGGAATCAACCAAAACACAAACCCACAACTATGAACTTAGTTGGGAGCTTGACGGGTATAAGATTACTCCAAGTATTCTACCAAAATAACCAAGAAATAATAATATAACTTTATAACCGAAAGTTTATAACTTCTTGGACCTGACTGTGGTGAGGTTCCACTTTAGTTTGCCATAGCAAACTTGTAGAAACCTTCCTAGAGGTTATCCAAAGAGTTTAGAGAAAACAAGAAGAAAAGAGAAAAATAGTGAGTAGGAACTCACTGTGAACTCTTGGAAGCTCATTGTGTTGCTTGAATATCCTAAGAGAATATCAGAGCTTTTAGAGCGTTTGAAGTGAATGGAAAGGATTTAATGTGGCAGGAGGCTCTTATTTATAGGGTAATATTAAGGTTTTAGCATATATTATAGGTGGTGGTAGTTTACAGTTGAAAGAAAATAAAACAGAAAATTTTAGAACATTCTGTGTATTTGTGCATTTGGTCCGTGTGCAGATCCACGAGAAGGTTTGGCATCCCACACGAAGGAGGCTCCTTCGTGGGGTTTAATTGTGACACGGAGGCAAAAAAAAAAAGGGAAAGTGCTTTGTGTGTGTTTATATTAAGTGACAAGAAGGCAAATATTGACTTAGTTGTGTATGTGTATGGAGTGACAAGAAGGCAAAAAGTGTCTTCTTCTCTTGTATTTCGCGAGAAAGAGGAGTGAAGGTCCTTCCTACGTGTGGTCTTGAAGGCCACGAAGGTGGCCTTTTGGGCTGCGTCCGTGTGTCTTCAGTCCAAAGGTTATGGGTTGGGTTAGTTTGTGTCAGATTCCCATAATTTAGCATGTTTCAAGTATGTAAAAAACAATATATAATATAACGTATTGTATGAGTATAATGCGAGTATAAATTATAACTATAAGTATTTTAAGTATGGGTTGTGCGTATAAATGCTTATTCAAGTTTGTAGTGTATAACACAAGTATGTATGCAACATGTATATTTATGTAAAAATATAGAATTCCATTATGGTCAAAGCCTCGGATTACAAGATTAGGAATAAAAATACGAATGCGATACGATTACAAATTTCCGAAAATAGAAATACGAATAGACTTTTAAAATAAGGAAAGTATAAAATGCGGAGCGTTACAGTGATATGGTTTGGGGAGGGGGTTGGGCTTAATTCTAGTTAAAAATAAATCTGGGCCCTACCGGAGACATGGCCCTACTTAGTTAAACTTATTTTTTCAAAAGTGGGCGGTTTTTTTTAATTGAGAGATTTTATAATGAATAAATAATACGTCAATGTATGCAATCATGCATATTAGGTTAGCTAATGTTTTTAATTAAAAAGTGGGTCGTTTTTTTAATAGAAAAGTGGTTTTATTTTGCAATTAATTTGTTAATTTGGGCCTTAACACACATACTATATATAGTAACTTACTAAAAACGGAGGCTCTTATTCAGGGCCGGTCCTGATGATTCAAATACCATGTACAAGCTTGAAAAAAAGACCCTTAGACCCTAACGAATTAAATTATATAAACTATTTTTTTAAACGTTGATTAGATTAATGGATTATTATCGTTCTTTTACATGAGAGTTCTTCGTGTTTCAGTTTCTTTAAAATAAGATCGTAAATAAATTAAGGTCTCAACCATGTTGCACTTGTTTTTTAATTAATAAAATCTGGTTAAAAAAATAATTAGTAAAAAGCAACAAACAATAATGAGAGGTTTAATTTGCATAGTGTTCAAAACAAAAGAACAATAAGAAAAACCAAACAGAATGCAAAAAAATGATTCACGGGCATTGAACCTGGCCCTATACCATAGAAAAGCGGCGCAAGAACCACCAATCTAACTTCAAATTTTTGTCTAAATCCAGCTCAAATGCATAAATATAAAATAACTTTTGTTGTTTTCTTTTTAAATTTAGTGCCCTCGCAAAAGACGGGCCTCAGCCGAGAGTGCGGCTCGCCCAACCCTAGAGCTGACCATGCTTTATTCTTTAGTGGCCTTATGCCCGTGCCTAGGGTGGAAAGCCTAACAGACTGCCCTGTTTTAGACAATAACCATAGAAGATTGGACCTAGAATTTGGAACTGATTAGACCTGTTCAGAGATGGGCCTGGGCTGCTAAAGTTACCTTCTATTGTTTTGTAATTTGTGCAACAAGATATAGATATATTCATTGGAATATGGACTTTCATTATGATGAATCTGATACCATATGGTTTCCTTCATACTTAACATCCTATTTTGTTCTAATACATGTGCTTAAACGAATATAAAATTCTAAGAAGTTGCAATCAGTTAGGCCCTACATATAAATTGAATAATCATCTCGGTTTTAACATAAAGTTATTGCCTTTTCTAGATTAGGATGCCACTGGTTGAAATATTGAAGTCAGTAGTTTCATGTGTCCAGGTCTTTTTTTTTTCTACGTACGTAACAAGTCTGTCCGGGTCCATAAATCACTGTTAAATCTATTTGGGATGTATGATCAATGATCTATGCCCTTAGTTTAGACAAATGAAATTAGTTTTAACACTTTTTAAGTCTATCTACATCAAATATCCGTAGTTAGTACTATAAATATTTACTAAACAATACTAGCTTTACAGATGTAGTAACATAATGTAATATGTAAGCTCTCAGGATTTTGTAGTTTCACGTTGAAATTGCATTCTTTCACTGTGGCTGTAAACAACGTTGCCGAACCAACAATCCATGGCCTAATAAACGAAGCAGCACCAACTCTGTTAGGTATGGTTTTGGTTCTTTTTTTTCCTATTTGTATCTCACAAGTCATGATAAGAAAAGACTGCATACTAAAGTGCTAAGGGTAGGAATGTTAGATGATAAAAAGATGATATTACAACTGACTATCTTTGTATTCTAAAGTGCACAGCCAAACACCAAATCTTGAATAAAAGGTCAAAATGCCTCATTTCTTGAACTAAATTGCGAACCTTGCATTTTCCCTCCAAAAATGACTCTTCACATTAAATAAAAGTCGCGATTTTAATGTGAAAAAAATATTTATTTATAGTATTTAGTTTCGAGGTTTAGCTTTAGAGTTTAGTTTTTAGCATTTGGCTTAAGTAGGGGTTTAGATTTTTTTGAGTGGGGAGGGGGTGGGTTAGGTTTGTTTCTAGGTTTTTAGGGGGTGGGGGTTTAGGCTTTTTTTTGGATTGGGGGGGGGGGGGGGGTATTAGGGTATTGTTTTTTTTTTGTGGGGGTTCATTGTTTGTTTTTGGTTTATTTTGTTTGCGTTGACACTAGTTCTTAAGTTCTCTCCTTAAAGATAGTTACCACATGAACCATACCTAGATCACATTCTCTACCTTCCATTTTAAACACAGGGGATACACATCTAGGGTTTCTAGATTCATTTTCAAAGCTCACATTTTCAAAAACCTCGGTCGTCCCTTTCTCTCTCTAGCGATTCAAGAACATGAAGGCGATTTCACCAGATTGATGAAGATTTCACAAGATTGATTGAAGAATACGACCTCTCGGTTCAGATTTAAGGCTTTTTTAATACACATCTGATTAGGGTTTGAGAAGAGTTCAAGATTGAGTTAAAAAATGAACCTTACCATTAGAGGTAATACATCTGGCTTGTTCTCAGTATACAAATCGTATACAAATTGAAACCCTATATTTGTTGTACGGATTCAATTTCTTTTCAGGAATTTGGATTTCGTGTTTTTGTTTACAAAAAAGGTTTTTGATTTTGTGAATTGAAGAACTTTAGTTCTAGAGTTTCGTTAATTGAAATTCTAGGGTTTGACATTTATGATGAATTAGCAGATCGGTTGAAAACTAGCAATCAGTTGTTTTGGTCAAGTTTTTTTTTTCTTTTTGAAAGCTAAGCTAAAAAAACGTTTGGTGTGTAGCTCAAAAGCTTGAAGACAAATAAGCTGAGGTAATTGTGTTGTATTCGAACATTAGAAATTTCATACATGTTGATAGTTATTTTTATTAATTCTCATAGGTTAACTGAAAAGGTCTTACTTTGTTCTCTTCTAGTTTTATTTGTTAATGCAGGTCTCCATTAAGTGGCCAAAGAGCAGGGTGAAGTATGGAAAGCAAAGATACCAAATGAGTATCCTTTTGTTTTAGTTATTGTTAATTAAGTATGTTTTATAGAATTTGACGATTTTTTTTGTTTCAGTTATTGTTAATACAATGTAGAATTTAAGTTAAAAAGGTCAATGTAATAGAACGCCCCAATGTATAACTATAAAACACCATGTTACATGTTTCATACGTTTTTATATAGAGGTGCCCCATGTGTGTGGTGTTATTACATTCAAAATAGCGAAACAAAAACACATAGCATAATTACCTCGAATAATGTTGAGTACGGTTAAGAAAAATCCTTCACAAAAAAAATCACGAAATTATTCTATGCCTTTCCCATCGTCCAATACCACATTTGTGAATAGAAGTTTGTATTTCAAGTTGGACATCGAAAAAATTGTTCGTGTATATATATTTGCCGCTAGTTTCTCTAATATAAAACCTTTTGCCCAAATGTCAGGGTTCGTGTGTCTTGTATCATGATCGTTCTTCCTGTGCTCATGTCTTTGAGCTTCGATTGTAGAGTCGAAATGCCTTATAAATTCTACAATCATATGTTCAGGTTTACAAAATCGACCAACGAAATGGTTCTCACTCTCCGAATGTGACAATGTGCGCATGAGTCCAGAAACGTGCTCGTCACGATAATATGCAAGGATCCATGTTCCCTAATCTAAAAAATTGACTCTAACCAGTCATGATCAGTCAAATTGAAGTCACTCAATATGAAAGCCTATTCGCTTTCAAATTTCTCGGGGAGTAATGGATCAGTCCAAACAATAGCACATAATCTCTTTTAAAATTCAATGTTATTATAGAAGGTGGCGCCAACCTAAGACAACATGGAACGACATTATAAAAATTAAAGGTTAAACAAAAGGATAAATATTACATAAAACACAAACCACACCACTAAACATGTTCATTTTTTGAGATAAAACGACAACTGAAATTTAATGAAAAATACCTTGGTAGTAAGCTTGCCCATTATATGCCACATGTATAACCTGTACCTACTCTCAGGCCAAGTGTCTTCAATTGCCTTCTTCATAGTCTTGACCAGTTACAATCACCGATGGTGCGTGACCAAATGCCTAACGAAACACACTAAGCAACCATCTGTAAGTTCCAGCTGTTTCATTACTAGTAATAGCAGCTCCCAGAGTAACAATACGGTAATAATTGTCAACACTGACGAATTGTACAAACATCATCTTGTATATATAAATTCATAATCAACATAAGACACCCTACTACATCGAAAAAACAAAAATAGAGAATAAACCAATTTGAAAAATAAGTAAGAAACGAACTTGTTGCATCGATAAGTTGCATCAAACAACACAACATCCTCAAACCGATTAAATTCCTCCTTGCATCTTCGTCAGCCCAATACAAAGCCCGTAAAACACCCTCGTCCATGGTTATGTATTCCATAGAAAAATTTGGCATTATTATTTCTTCCTTTTAAATCGTTCGATCACCATATCGGCATCATACTCGGATATGTACCTATTTAAGTCTCTTTTGAAATTTTTAGTTGCCTCTACATTGTTAAAACCTCCGTAAAGTGTCCTTATAATATTAAAGCCTCTGATGGGACCAATGTTCAAAGCACTTAAGGCATTTACGGATTCTTCTTGAACATAATTCATTCCTCTATTAGAAAGAAGTGTCTATCATCTTCAGCAACAAAGGGGTGATTGTGATCCTCCTGGAAGTAATAAACCTCATAATGTTTATCATCATTTAGATTTACACAGATTTGGACTTCACAACCAGTCCTTATAGAAGGAACCTACAGGTAACCTTGCTCCTCGAATCATTATTTGAAGTGTCAACAACCTTAGATGAGTCAAACGCTTTATTGGGTTTGGTACCCTCCTTTGAACAAAGAAAATATTTGTTTATGACGACATCATGAGGCTTGTATTGAGTACCTTTCCTCGAGGTAAAGCCTCCAACCATTGCATATTTTTGGTAGAAAAGAAAGGCAGTATCCAGTGTATCAAATATCATTCCCATCATGGGTTTAAACGAATCATCAACAACAGGTAAAAAAGTCCTCTTTCCAAAGTAAAGTTTGAAGACAGTTGTAAATCACCCACCGACTGGTAAGTAGAAATATCTACAATAAATTAAAATTAACAATGACATTAGAACACCATCGTATTATGATGATTAAAAAAGAGAGCTTATGATATACGATAGATTAAACACTATGTTAAATAAAACACACTTGTATTATGACGAGCAAACAGACAGTTTATCATATTATAAGAAGATAAAACACCATGAGCAAAAACTTGTTTCAAAATAACAATCACATTTTTTAACCTATGCCACTAACACCACAACAAAAAACTTGTTTCATCGCGACTAATAAACATAGGTAGACCTATAAAGTAAAACACCATATACTAAAAAAAGCTTGTTTCAACCCTACAAATACATATTTAACTATGGCATAAAACACCACAAATTTAGAATCTTGTTTCACCACGACAAAAAAACACAGTTTAACCTATAAAAGTAAAACACCACTAACTTAAAAAAATGTTTCACTCATCTGTTCTGTTTTATGATAAACGTAAAACGCACCACCCTATTAACGTTACCATAATACACCACCAAAAAACTAAAACAAAAATAGAATAACCTAACCTCATCATACATTAAACAAACGGCCTAGTCAAATTGTCGAATATATATTCGCCGTACCCGGTAAAAAATTACACCATATAATATTGTTTCACTAAATAAAACACGACATATGTACCTACATCTCCTAATTCCATGGATTTGTTTTCGAAAACTAAAAATGCTTTAGAGTTACAATCAGAAATTTCTTGCGATCATAAAAACAAAGGACGACCATGATATATAATTTAGATGATCTTATATGATCGCGTAAAAAAATATCACTATCCTAAAAT
The DNA here is from genome assembly GCA_947069175.1 of Scalesia atractyloides. NCBI lineage: Eukaryota > Viridiplantae > Streptophyta > Magnoliopsida > Asterales > Asteraceae > Scalesia > Scalesia atractyloides. The sequence goes on from CAMTDV010000008.1 coordinate 76,427,032, forward strand.
AACTCTCAATTTACACAATTATTTTATGGTTTAATTGGTTTTGGGAGTAAATTACATTAACTGATAAACACATGTAAATACAATAATATTATTACATTATTGCCCTTATTCTAACACAATTCTCATACTTTTCAGAGAAAACTTTAATCTATTTTACTATATTATTATCAAACAATTTTATTTTTCATCCGCAGTTGATAACAATATTAAAGTAATTGAAAATAAGTTTTATATTCAGAAAATTTGTATTTCTTTCTTTAACTTTCATGAATTTTTCCCCAGTCAAAAACGATGGTGAAATAACAATACTAATGTATTGAAATTTATTTTTATATTCAGAAAACTTGTATTTCTTTCTTTTAACTTTTAAGAAATTTGCCCCACGATGGTAAAAAAAGTTGACCCGACAACACTTCTTTTTATATTAAATTTATAAAATACAATATCAAATATTATCATAAAATTAGATATACACTATATATTAAAAGTATAATATACTACTGTAATAAATAGACATAAGATATTTATAAGTACTAGAATACCCTTTACTAGTTTCACTTCCAACTATATTTATAACTTCTATCAATTTATATATTAGTATATAGTTTTTAAAACAAATCGACTCATTTTAGGAAAAATGAATCAAGAATATGATTTTTAATCGAAATAGCGATGATGGTGAACATTTATTTGACAAACTCACACAATTTCATGAACATGAAGCCAATAATGTGAAATATTATATTAGTTGTTCTTAATCATTTCTACCACTTTCATTAACATGCATAAGTTTCTCGATTTTGCGGCGTATAAAGTATTTATGTTTAAGAATATAATATTAAAATAATACTTTGATTTAGAACATATCAGTGACGGATCTAGAAAATATTCGTAAGGGTAACATTTTATTAAAAAAAAGGTAACGAAATCGAAAAAACGTCAAAAAAGTCAAATTTTTCTAAAATTTACACTATCACCGGAGCGAAAAGAGGTACTGGAGGCTACCTTTTCGCCTAAGATAGGTCCACCCCTGGAACATATTATTTAAAACATATAGACGAAACTTGCAGAGGTCTTACATTGACCATATACAAGTTAATTATGCATCAAACATAAATATGATACTTTTTGATCGTAGTCATTCTTTAACAAACAAAGAAAAATATTGCAATTTCATTCAGATAAAAATGAATTTGATATACATGTATTTATTTGTAAAATATGATAGTTTAGAATTTCTTTAGAACAAACGTATTCAATGAAAACTATGGCTTGATAACAAAATAAGTTTAAAACTTTGATGCAAATGGAAATGTCATATCTATTAATTAAGTTAAATTAAATTAAAATAATATTAATTTTCCAACTTTCATGCACATGGAAATGTCATATCTATTAAATTAATATATTGTGGCAAGCATACTATCGTTTGCACGTGGGTGGTAACAGAAAGTTAAACTAAATATGTTGTCTTATGGATAACTTAAAAAGGTTATTTTGAAATTTGAATATTCTTAGCAACTAGAAAATTGTTGTCCGTTGCCACGGTACTATGAAAAATATTTTATCTTAAAACGTAAACCAATTGAAAATGTATATAAAAATTGACATTAAAACATATTATATTTGATCCTATTTATTTTTCTAAAAAAATAAATATATATAACCAGACTCATTTTTAGGAAAAATTTACGTCAAACATAAATTAACTTAAATTTATATTTACATGTATATAAAAATAAACACATAAATCTCGAGTAAAAAGCTTTAAAAAGGTAAAAATTAAAAGTGTAAATGCTAAAAGTTGAAGTGTATAAGTAAAAAATAAAAAAAACAAAAAAGAGAAAAAAATAAAAAAATCAAATAACTTTCTTATATATACATAATATATATAATATAATATTAAATATTATAATAAGTATTTTATAATAATGTTAATGTTATTATAATATTAGATTTTAAATATGTAATAATAACATAGCATTATATATATTAACAAACGAAAAACACATATAATAAAATAATTTTGTAATATACGATATAACTGAAATATGTAACTAGTATATATAGTACAACAGTAAATTCACTAATAACTAAAAAGCATAACACATAATAAAACAAAATTGACTTGAAAGTTTAGACGTATAGGAGATGCATTAAGTTTTAGGAATGCAAAGGACGATCTATTTTAGGATGTCCCATCAAAAATCTTTTAACTAAAATATCATTCTTTAATCTATTATTTTTTACGATGCTATTTATTATACGTACACCACATGCTAAGATGGTAGATTGCATGCATGCATACATACCCACCCTAATATATATAGGAAGGGTTCTAAGTCATAGGAAAAAATATATGGGAAAATTACCAAAATGTTGTTTCCTCATGCGTTTTTGGAATGACGTCTTAAGCATGGGATGCGTCGATATATCAGTTATTGCGTCCGTTAAGGTGGTGTTGATACGTGTCAAGAATCATGGATTGAGTCGACGGCTGACGCATCAAAGCCAAAAAGGTGGCTGATGCGTCGGGCTGACTCCTCCTTGTGGCTCGTTTTGGTTGATTTACGTAGCTTGACTGACTGCTCATTTTGGCTTTGTTGACTACTCATTTTGGCTTGGCTAACTCTCGATGTGGCTTGGCTGACTACTTGCTGTGGCTCCGTTGATCCCTCGTTTTGTCTAGGCAAACTCCTCAAATTTTATTTTCTTTTACACATTTCCTTGTAATTTTATTTAATTTAAATATCATATTATTTTGCTGAGTCTATAAATACGCAACCTTGTTGTTTGGTTCTTTAAAAAAACGGTTTGCTTAGATTTTATTATCTTTTCCAATGGTGGTTTGAGATGCATTAGCTTATTTTTATTATTTTTTATCAAAGCTAATTACAAAATTAAGAAATTAGTATCAAAAGTGGTTGTTTTCTTCAAACATTAACGAAAAAATAGACGTTTTGTTTTTCAACGTAAATTAAAAATCACTTATACTTCTATTTCCACTTGACTTTTTCTAAGCTTTAAAATTGCAGGTACCGCTTTTTTCTCTATGTTGTTTAGATCAAGTTCTTTCAATGACTACTTTTGATATTTACTTTTTAATTTTGTAATTAACTTTTAAAAAATTAATAAAAATAAGCTGATGCATCTCAAGCCCTCATTGGAAAACCGCTTTTTAAGAACCAAACAACAAGGTTGCGTATTTATAGGCTCGACAAAATAATATGATATCTAAATTAAATAAAATTAAAAAGAAATGTGGAAAAGAAAATAAATTTGAGGAGTCAGCCTAGCCAAAACGAGGTGTTAGTGGAGCCACAGTTAGTAGTCAACCAAGCCACACCGAGGGTCAGCCAAGCCAAAACGAGGAGTCAGCCAACATGAACCAACCAAAACGAGCCACAAGGAGCAGTCAGCCTGCGCATCAGCCACCTTTTTGCCTTTACTCAATCCATGATTCTTCACACGTGTTAGCACCACCTTAAGGGCCGTAATAACTAACACATCGACGCATCCCATGCTTGAGACACCATTCTAAGGATGCATGAGGGTGACATTTTGGTAAATCATATTGGTCAAACAACATTTCGGTAATTTCCCCAAAATATATTATCAAACTCTTTGTCAAAGTTCATGTAAATCATTGTGCGTCTATAGCATTCAATTCAAGAGTCATTGATTTTTTTTGGCAAACTACTTTATAACTATATGTAAAATGCTAGCAAACTGCTGGAAAGCTTACAAAAGAAAAAGAAACAAACAACGAAGAACTGAACTATAGAAGACTTGAAACATCGAAATCGAGAACTATCCCAAGTGACTCTAGGGAGGTTAGTCCGATGCTTAATCCACAAAAAATGAGTCATCCTTTATTTTCTCGACTAGCTCGATAACCCGAAAATTATAATTGATCCTTGAGTAACCATGCATAGTGTCTTAGAAGTTTTAAGTATCAGCCCATCTACATTTACTGGGCATAGCTTTGGAACTACGATCATAGCCAACTCATCAATTATAATAGTTATTTATTAAGTCAAGGGATTGGAAACCTAAATGATATACTCTCTCATATTTGATTACTTATATGCTTTCATTTAATTCTTTCTATTTCTGCTATTGATAAACATTCACAAAAATGTCCATCCACCATCTACTGATGACGAATTAGTATCACGAGCTGCCAATCTTTGTGCCCTGAGGATGATATATGGTTCTTATCAACACTATACCATATAAGCATATTATTTCAATAATTTTCATTTTTATAAACTTATAATTTGACTATGAGAGTGTTTCGAATTTAACTATCCGGATTTACACACTCCATGACCTTTCATAGATGATCAATAAAAATCTAAACACTTTGTATATTTATTTTTTCCTTTTTATAACTCTTACACATGGTTTACGGTTGGCTTGAGTTGAACTTTTAGTGAGCCAGACTCAAGTGGTAGACAAGGGGCTCAGTTTGTTTACACTCCTACTCAGGAGTGGTGGTGGTTGATCAAAATGAAAATAGGTTGGATGGTTTCTCCTGACAGTTGTTGATGGTGGTTGCACGGTGTACAATGACAATGATGAACCACTTTGACAAAATCGTTTTGCTGGTCATGGGTGGAAGAAACGGTGTAGAGACCCATATGTGAGAGATTGTATCCATTCTTTTATTTCTTCAAGATAGTAGTATTTTGTTTCATCTTTACTATATGGATTCAACGTATTTGATTATAAGAGATTAAAGGGCTAATGTTTATTTTTAAATAAACTTTTATGTTTTTTTATAATTAAATATTAAACCTAATTAAATTATGTTTTTTACATATGTGTATATAGGTCAGTATATACAAGACTGTGTATAATTACATCTTGTTCCCACATGTCGGTATAAACCAGATTTATACACATATGTATTATTAAGTACATATGTGTATAAACTAACAGCTGTGTATCTTGTATAAATTGATAGTTAGCGAGACTGTACACATGTGTATAAACTAACATCTGTGTATATTTTATAAACTAATACTATCGATACTGTATACATGTGTATACAATAACAACTGTGCATCTTGTATACACGGAAACTAACACAATTTTAGGAATTTTGATTATATTGTTTAATAAATGCAATTTACAAAAGACGCAAATACCATTCTGTCAATTAATTTAAAGGGAAGTTACAACATTATAATTACAATATTGCCATTGTTTAAAAATCTCTAAATGATATAATCCAATGGATCAGATTAGTTTACATAGTTCACTCTCAACCTACCTAGTGTTCACTCTAGAACCCTACCCTATATATATATATATATAGAGAGAGAGAGAGAGAGAGAGTTATTGTAAAAAGGATGTGTTTTGTGAGAAGTGTAAGAAAGAATCGACACCCTTTGATCCATAATCTAATGGTTGAGATTATAATGGCAAAATTGTAAATAATGTTTACCCTTAAAATAATTATTTTTCTAAATTAAGGGTATAAAAGAAAATTTAACATTTTTTAATTCAAAAACCCACATGCAATGCATATGCAATTCCCCCCCTTTTTTTAAAGATCAATAACTTCTTATACTTAACTTTTTTTTTTAAAATACACAATAATAACGAGTGTTTTTTTTTATCTTTAATATAGTACCATATTGCTATACTTATACAGAGAAAACATTTTACGTTTTGATCGGATGTTTTACTCCATGGTGTTTTGTCTATTTTTTAGTTATATAGTGATTCAAGGTATTGTGTTTTACAATAAAACTGTAACATTTGCGTAAAACGGATTTCAAAAACCCGCACCGTTTTTTTAATCAAGTATTCGGTTATATTTTATAAGTTTATCTTAAAGTTTTGTAATTAATTAAATATTGCAAGTTTATAATTAATGAATAATAATAATAATAATAAATAAAATTGAAATTTAATAAAGGAATAAAAGAAAATTATTATCAGGAAAAGAATAAAGAATTAAAAAATATATATATAAAACAAAGAGAGCTCAACCGGTATCGAACCCGGGTCTTCTATGTAAACACACACCTCAAACACCATTGCACTACACACACATTAGTGCTAAAAATGAAATCATATAAATATTATGCTAAGAAATTGTTTAAACCTGCAAGTTCAGAAACAGCATGGCTCTAACCGTCTTTGATTCAAAGATCAATCATTGACCAGCCGTTTTGATTATGCGAATAATCAGTCATAACCAGTAACCATCGTCATTAAAATCAGGCAGTTTTGAAGAATCATTGAATGTATTTTTCCGTTTGAAACTGAAATCAAATCATGGAGCTTGATAGCTTGAAATTGAAACTGAACACGGGCAGATCCTTGTCACTCTATAAATACCATGTGTACCCTCTTTCAAACCCCCTCACACTCGCAAAACTTTCACTCTCTCTCTGCTCAAACACCTTTAATTGTCGGAAAAGGGTACCGCATCGCCAGAGATTCAGTTCAACATCGGAAATCAACCAGGGAATTTAACACCCCCTTTTCGACTTGGTACAATCATCTTCCTAATTTGTGTATAATGTTTCAGTTATAAACCTTTTGAGCAAAACAGTTAAAGATTAATTGTCGGGCAGTGGGTTTGGGAAGAAGATGAAGTTTAGGTTGTGTATATATTTAATATAAATCAGGTTATATTCGGGTTAGACACCCAGCCCAACTGGTTGGGCTTGGTGCAAATCAACGTCGAGGTTACAAGATCGAATCATGTCTAGGGTGCCGGTCAGTTTAATTTTAAAACCTTTTTAAATCTAATTAAATCCGGATTTATAAGTAGAATAAAAATCAGAATACTAACGGGTTAGACACGTAGCTCAGTTGGAAGAACTGCGTGCACGCAACCGAGAGGTCACGAGTTCAAGCCTCACCACACGCTGTCTAATATCTCAATTGAACCGGTCAGGTCCCTGTCAGACCTGACAATATCTTTTAAACATTATTTTTATTTTATTTTAATTATTAATATTAACTATATATTATATTTTAGTTAAAAATCAATTAAAAATACTTAAAAATACAACACCGAAGGTCTTAAAATCTCAATAAAAACCACAAAAACAACCTAAAAATTTAACAAAAGTATTAAGTCAAAATATTAATTTGTTTATATTTATCAATTTATCGTGTTACGATTTTAGGTTAGTATTCTTTCGTCGATCCAATTCTCAAATTCGTGCGCATTCATTATCAAACAAGGAACGCACCCATAGTGAGTGAATCTTTACAAACACCCTTTTTAATCACGTTTTGGGTGTATCATGTGTCGTACAAGTTTTCTTTATTTATTTAAACACTTGTGCTAACATCATTAAGTGTTCAAATGTGTATATTTTGTTGATGTGATTATGTGTTGTTACATTTTATCATTTCAGTGCAATCATTCATTTAAGGCCCATCAGTTCCTCGTGAGATACGAGTTGAGCATCAGGTGGCTCATTAAATCGGCTCCGTTTGATTGAGCCTTGATCTCAAGTTTATCATTCATCATATTCATATTGTTCATTGTGGATGTTATATGGTTTGTGATTTGTTTATATATACATATGCTCACTTATGATTCATGCACAATTTTTATTTAAAATATATAACTACTGTTTAAATGTTTTACTAAGATTCACTCGCCAACTTTTGTTGACCCAAACATTTGTTTTACGTATGATACAGGTGGACATGCTGAAGAGAGGAACACATAGGAAAGGCCTTAGAAGAATAATAAATTATTTATTGTTTAGAACAATGTTTATTTGTGCTTGTATGTTCCTTTGTTTTTTTGGATACTTGAAGTTTAATTCCAATTTAATAAATATTAAACCTTTTAGTAAAATATCATGAGCTTTGGTGATAACCCAATTATGCCCCGACTTTTATTTCTGTTACGGGTCTGGGTGTGACAGATTGGTATCAGAGCTTGTGACTCTAGGGATATAGGATAAGTTATTAGACCCTTAGAGCCTATACTATAGTTGATTAGATTTTAATTGTTGATGTGCTATATGCAAAACTCATGATATTTATATGTTTCATGTTTATTTTCACATACAAATACATGCAAGCACTTTCACTACTACATGCTAATATGTGATGTTCATTATAGTTTATATGTCGTTAACATATCATGCCTACGCAAGCACACACATCACGATTTCACAATTTTCATGATTTTTCTCGAATATTTTTCAATGTTTTCATGTTTTTCAATCGCATCAAAGTGAGTTCTACGACGGGCATGTAGTAACTGGAAGGGTACGAGTACCGGTAGTCGGAACGTCTTGTCTATGCTTGGCATTCGTATAAATCCAAAACAATGGACTAGTTTGCCTACCTGGGGACTAACGATGAGAGTACGAAGGACCTATTAGGCCAAAGCATGCCACACCAAACGTTGTGTGAACTAACCCCACTTTGAGTTGTCAACGTGTCTACACCTGGACACCCTCTGACCTTATATCATACAATTATGTTTCACAATTTTCATTCTGGTGATGCAAGCATTAACAAGCCAACACCAATGTGAACCCTACCAAGCCCAGTAGTCATGGGGGCCCACGTGACTACCAAGGCCGAAGTATGGGAGACATTTGGAGGCCCAAGCTTAAGCAAGCCCAAGACATCCTATGGATGTAGTTAATTTCTTGTTTTCATTTATTTTGAATGATGTTTTCACTTTTTACGAACCATGACACCTAAAAACGTTCAATTCATAATCTCGCTACGTATTTACTGTAGATGTCTGCTAGACACTCTCAAGGCGGTAGAAGGTCAGGAAGATCTAGTGAACGTATGGCCACTCAAATCGCTCAACAGATGGCTGCCGTACTTCCTGATATCGTTGTGCAAGTTCAACAAGCCCTTGCCGCCAATCCCATCAACCCCACCAACCAAGAAGGGCAAAATATTGCCAACCCTCCTCCCAACACCATCAAATGTACCTACAAGCATTTCAAATCCTACGATCCCCCAAAATACAAAGGGACTGAAGGTGTCACTGCTCTCCTCCGTTGGTTTGAGGAGATGGAAAGCACTTTTCTCAATTGCGACTGTCCCGATGATCGCAAGGTGCGCTATGCTACTGGTCGGTTGTTTGGAGTAGCACTTACCTGGTGGAACACAGAAAAGGGTAAGCGAGGTGCTTAAGCTGCTATGGCCTGACTTGTGATGAGTTGAGGGAAATCATGATAAGACGCTTCTGTCCAAGAAGCGAAATCAAGAACCTGGAAGATGAGTTTTACTCATTAAAATAAAAAGAGGGGACCACACCACCTGTAACAAGAGGTTCCTCGAGTTGAATTAAATGGTCCCTAATCTGTTCACCCTGTTTTATCGTCTAATCGAGCATTACATTCGAGGTCTTCCCTCGAGAATTCAAGATTCTATGTTAAGTACCACACCTGCAACACTCGAAGCTTCCATGGAGCTGGCTACCGAACTTACGGAAAATCGCATTCGAAATGGCGATTTTAAAGATGAGAAAAAGAAAGATAAGGCACCTGCTGAAACTCCAACCCCAACTACAGCAGGTTCGTCTTTTAAATTTGCTGGCAAAAGGAAGCGCAATGGGAAGAATTTCGCCGTTACCCAAACCAATTCCCCTATCACTGCTGCCCAATAACACAAGTCGCCCCTCAAGCTGCCCCATTCAAGAAACCATACATTGGTCCTCACCCAAAATGCAACTGATGTCAATATCATCATCCTCCTGAGAACCCCTGCCAATACTGCACAAGTTGTGGTCGTGCGGGTTACACGATTCAAACTTGCCGTATCCTCCAAAAGCCAAACCACAACCAGCCTCAAGCCCAAACCAATAATCAAGTGGTAGGCCAAGCCCAAAACCAACAACCTTTACTCTTACCACCTGCTCAACCCATGGCTCAACTCTACTACCAACCCAATTACCCAATGATGCAACCAGTCAGAGCATGTTTCAACTGTGGCGATCCAACCCATTTTCGTAACACCTGCCCATGTCTGGTGAACATCATAAATGCCCAAGCTCAAGCCAATCCGGTGAACCAAGCCAATCAAGCTAATCCACCTGCTAGAGGGAGGGCTTTCAACATCAACGCCAATCAAGCTAGGGTTGATAATAATATGGTCAACAGTACGTTTCTTATTAACGGTAATTATGCATCCATACTTTTTGATACTGGTGCGGATAAGAGTTTTGTGTCGTTAGAATTCGAATCCATTCTTGATCTACCTCGCGTTAGTCTCGCCGAACCATTCACGGTGGAAGTTGCTGATGGTGAACCTATTTCGTTAGACTCGATTGTTCGTGATTGTACTCTTACTCTTAATGATCACGATTTCTCTATTGATCTTATTCCTATGAAGTTGGGTACTTTTGACATTATCATCGGTATGGACTGGCTTAGTCAACATCGCGCCGAAGTTGTTTGCCACGAGAAGTTTATTCGAATTTCTCTCGCTGACGGTCAAACTCTACGTATCTTTGGAGAAACTCCTTTTAAAGGGCTCAAGTTGATATCTTGTCTCCAAGCTCGAAGATATCTTCGCAAAAACTACATCGCGTTTCTATCTTATATCGTCAAGAAAGAAGGCAAGGAAAGGAAGCTCGAATATTCCAATTGTTAAAGAATTTCCTCAAGTTTTTCCCGATGATGTTTCAGGACTTCCTCCTATGCGAGAAGTAGAATTCTGAATCGATCTTGAACCTGGTGCCACACCGGTCGCAAAATCTCCCTATAGGTTATCCCCATCTAAGATGCAAGAATTAGCTAGTCAACTGCAAGAGTTGACTGACAAGGGGTTTATACGCCCTAGCTCATCACCTTGGGGTGCGCCTGTTCTCTTCGTAAAGAACAAAGATGGATCTTTCCGCATGTGTATCGATTATAGAGAACTCAACAAGTTGACTATCAAGAATCGCTACCCATTACCTCATATTGATGATCTTCTAGATCAACTTCAAGGTGCCACCTGCTTTTCAAAGATCGATCTTCGTTCTGGGTATCACCAACTTTGGGTACGTGAAGAAGATATTCCCAAAACTGCTTTTTGAACTCGTTATGGTCATTATGAATTTTTGGTTATGCCTTTTGGGTTGACCAATGCCCCTGCTGTTTTCATGGATTTGATGAATAGGGTGTGCAAACCTTACCTCGATCGTTTAGTCATAGTTTTCATTGATGATATTCTTATCTACTCCAAGACCAAATCCGATCATGAGCGTCATCTTTGACTTATTTTAACACTTTTGAGGACTGAAAAGCTTTATGCTAAGTTCTCAAAATGTGAGTTCTGGTTAACAGAGGTGCAATTCCTTGGACATGTCGTTAATGACAAAGGGATTCATGTCGACCCTGCGAAGATCAAAGCGGTACAAGAATGGTAAGCGCCCCGTACTCCTACCAAAGTTAGATCATTTCTTGGTCTAGCTGATTATTATCGTCGTTTCATTGCAAATTTTTCTCATATCGCTGTTCCACTCACAGCCTTGACTCACAAGGGAAAACCCTTTAATTGGGGACCCAAGCAAGAAGAGGCTTTCCAAACTTTGAAGCAAAAACTTTGTGATGCACCTATCCTCGTGTCACACCCCGGATTTCCTATCCAAATCCATACATCGGTGGGCCCGGGTGGGGAGTATTGTGACGTCAGTTCATAACATCATTGTCAATTAAACATGGCACAACGGAAGTCCTGGAGTAAAATTACTATTAAAAACCAAATGTTCAAAATAAAATTATATACAGGCTCGTAATAGAAGATCCACAGGCGGATCACTAAAATGTACAAGAAAAAAATATAAAACAGACTTTAGGGCAGATCTAAGGATTTACAAGATCCTCTTATTCACTACCGAGCAGCTTCCGGCCTATTGCGTATTGTACCTGCAGTTTAGCCTTTGGATGATACGTCAGCTTACGCTGGTAAATACACCCAACTGACTCATTTTGAAAACTTTAAAATGGTTTTTAAGTGCAAAACGGCACAAAATCTTTTATTAACTTGGGAAAGTTGGCCTTGCAACCTTTTATCAGATTCACATGTTTGTCAATACATACAGGGCCCGGGATAGAAATCAAGACATGATTAAATACACACCACTCAGGACTCATGAAGGAGTCATCCCCAACGTCTTGGGCATATTGCATATGAGTATCAAAGGGTATATGCCTACACCCCGTGCTAAAGTCGTGGCCAATAACTATTGTATTGAGCCGAGGATATCCAGGACACGGTAATTTAACCCCCGATGTTTAAGTTATCAAACAAAACTGATTAAAACGAAATATGTGGCTTTACTAGCCACAAGCGGGCATTCGATTGACCCCATTTTGGACCAAGCGGTAATAATTTACCATATCCCAAGCCCGTATAGGGAAAATAAGTCGAGAGTATTTACCTGAGCTAGTATTCTTCTTTTATTTTTAAATAACTCAGCCGTATACAAAAGTACCAAGTGCATATAGCATTTACCGGCAACGCTCCAGTCTAGGTTATGGCATAAGCTAGCCAATTAAATACTATCTGTCTTATAAACCGAATAGTGTACATGATCATTACGTATAACGCTTGATTAAACGATGATTGGATAGAATGTAGTTTAATCCCGACAAGTACTTGACTTGTGTAATATGGGTAAACTATATACATTCTGGATTTTGAAGCTTAAATGACAAGGTTAAACCCGTTTCGGTTAATTTCCGTAAAATAGTTACATATACGTAACTATGCGCATATTAGTGATATCGGGTAACCGGATAAGTTTGGACAAGTTCTATATGTCATTATACGTTAAATAAGTTAAGATATCAGTAGGATATCAACTTGTATGCCCGTTAAGGTTTTAAAACAAAATTATGCCTCATAAGAGCGTTTTGGTAATTTCATACCATATAAAAGGAACTTGAATATAATTTATTGTTATGATTATAAGTATTCTGGAAAAATACTTTATTTATGATATAATATCAGTAGGATATTAATTATATGTGTAAATTATCTTTTATGACCAAACTATGCATCGAAGGGGCATTTTGGTCATTTTACACATAGTTTATAAATTATTTGGGATTATGAGTTTATAACATGTACCTACTATAAATATGTTTAAAATAAGTTTTAAAATCAGTAGGTAATAAGTCTTGGTCCATTAATATGGTTTAAAATCATACTATGCGCCGAAACGGGCTTGTGTCGTAATGTAACATCTTTAAGTGATGTTTATGAAAACTGATGTTAAAGTCAGATTAAAATGTTTAAAATATGTTATTTAGTATAACATATCAGAAGGTAAATGATTTACCTTGAAAAGATTTGATTAAAACTATTTTATAAGCCAAAGGGGCTAGAATCGTCAATTATCGACATAGTTTAAGGACTTGCTAGAAAACTCAGTTTATAACTTGTTTCAACATCCCAAATAATCCTACTTATAATACTACATCAGTAGAAAACTCATTTTCAAGTTCATTACCATTTAAAACCTTGTTTTATACAAAAAGGGCATTTTGGTCAAAGAGTGGCATAATTATGGAACTTGCGAATAAACTTAGATTCTGATTATGATCATGTAATATAACCTCAAATGGTTATGCTACATTATATTGTGACCATAATGCAACTTTAGATCAGTATCTAACTAATCTAAATCGGGTCAGAATCGAAAGTCAAAGCAGAAGTCAAACTTTACGACTTTCGGTTGCGAACCGACCCTAGAACTGAAATTGACGAGCCGAACATGTTCTTACATGTTCTAATAATAATTACCAATTCGTTTAAGTGTCAAAACAGGTTTCATAACATATATAAGATCATTTTATGATTTTTCCGAAAAATGGCATGTTTGACTTTTTATTATCATAACTTTGACCCGTCAATTGGTCTAGCAAACGTGATCTTCAAGAGGTTCCCTTTATAGGGATTAACACCTACATTATTACGATCACTTAGCCATGTTCGTTACAAACAATGGCGGGACCATAATGGTCTTAACCGAAAGCTAAAGCGTTTTAGGAAAACGCTTGACTTTTGGCTATAAAAGCCTATAAAACGAAAATGCAAGAGCAAGGAACACTTACAAGAGGTTCCTATAAAACAAGAGAACTAAGTTGGATGCTCCTTTCAGCTAGGAACTTCCAGAGGAGGGAGAAGAGTGAATGAGAAAGGTGCAAGTTGAAATGGTGAACTTAAGCACCTATTTATAGTTGGAAAACTCAAAGGAGGTGAAGCCAGGTGTCTAGGAGTGTAAGAAGAAGCTTACAAGTGTCCCAAAACATGGCATAGCAGTTTAGAGAAGCCATGGTTTCGAATTAATGGTTTTGGAGTTTTGCTTGGTCTGCAAACAAAACTTTCTGCAGCAGACATGTTCTCGCGCCCCGCGAGAGACCCAGGCCTGGTCTCTCGCGGCCTGCGACCGCCCCACGGCCAATTTCAAAATTTGACACTTCAGCCCCTTAACTTTAAAAAGCTTCTAAAAACCTTTAAACACCTTTTTGGCACTTTTAGCCCTCCGTAGCCAATACTTGGCATACCCGGGATTATGCCCGGACATTGTCGAGCTCTCGGTTTGATAAAAGGTCACTCAGAGGTTTAAATTAACATGTTGACGCTTTTAATCCCTCCGTTATCCAACTTTCAATTTTTTACAAAATTGAACCCTCTCGTCCAACAAATGAGACGTATGAGAGTTAGGACTTCACAAAGGATCACTCAGAGGCTTATTATAAGCATGTTGATTCCGATGTCACTCAGAGGCTGGGCATGTTGACATATCAATCACTCAGAGGCTATTATTTAAGCTTGTTGACATCGGACCGTAACTCAGAGGCTCAGTTTGAGCATGTTGACGCCTTTAGTCCTTATTGGTCTTTAACAGACTATATTTAAAATACAACATGTGTCACTATACTATTGGACACGATTTTACAGGGTGTTACATCCTCGCCCCCTTAAAAAAAATCTCGACTTCGAGATTTTATTCAAAAAGATGGGGGTATTTTGTCGCATAGTGGACTCAACCTCCCATGTATACTCAGGACCTCTAAAAGCGTCCCACTTAACCTTTACTATAGGTATAATTTTTCTTCGGAGCTTCTTAACCTGTCGATCCTCGATCGAAATTGGTTTCCCAACAAACCACAGGTTTTCATCTATTTGCACATCTTCGTGTGACCTTGCTAGCGACTCATCGGCTAGACATTTCTTAAGGTTAGATATGTGGAATACATCATGAATTCCACTAAGCTCCTCTGGCAACCTGAGCTTATAAGCTACAGTGCCGACACATTCGATTATCTCGAAGGGTCCTATATATCTTGGGCTCAACTTGCCTTTCTTTCCAAAACGCATCATACCTTTCCAGGGTGATACTTTTAGCATGACTTTGTCCCCTACTTGGAACTGAAGAGGTTTACGCCTCTTGTCAGCATAGCTCTTCTGCCTGTCCCTGGCAGCTTTGAGACGATCACGGATTTGCACAATCTTTTCCGTGGTCTCCAGGACAATCTCTGGTCCTGATAGTTGGGCTTCCCCAACTTTTGCCCAGCACCCGGCGTTCTACATTTTCTCCCATACAAGGCCTCAAAAGGAGCAGCCTTGATGCTAGTATGATAGCTGTCATTGTAGGAGAATTCTATTAGGGGTAAGTGGTCATCCCAACTTCCACCTAAATCAATCACACATGCCCTGAGCATGGCTTCTAGAGTTTGAATAGTACGCTCACTTTGACCATCAGTCTACGGATGGTAAGCTGTACTAAAATTCAATCGTGTGCCTAACGATTGTTGGAAACTTTTCCAAAAGTGAGATGTGTATCTAGTATCTCTTCATATACAATAGATACCGGCATACCGTGTAGGGACACAATCTTGTCCACATATAACTTAGCCAATTTGTCTGAATTATACGTTTCCTTTAATGGCAAGAAACGAGCTGACTTAGTCAGCCTATCCACAATGACCCACATAGTGTCATTACCACATTTGGTCTTAGGTAACTTGGTAATCAGATCCATAGTTACCATTTCCCATTTCCAAGTGGGAATCTCAAGCTGTTGTAGAAGTCCTGATGGTTTTTGATGTTCAGCCTTAACTTATGAACACGTCAGACACTTAGCTACATAAGTGGCTATGGATTTCTTCAAATCCATCCACCAATAATTCTTCTTTAGATCTTGATACATCTTGTCACCACCTGGGTGAATTGAGTATCTTGAATTGTGTGCTTCTTGGAGGATTAGATCTCTAAGTCCTCCCAAGATTGGAACCCAAATTCTATCATTAAATCTAAGGATTCCATCTTTCTCAGGCGCTAACTGATCAATAGTTCCGCCTAATCCCTCATTAGGAATATTAGCCTCTAATAGGGCTTGCTTTTGCGCATCTAATAGCTTTTCATTCAAGCTATTTTTTATCTCAATGCTCTTCGCATTAATCCTAATGGGCTTAATTATTTCCTTGCGACTTAAGGCGTCGGCAACGACATTTGCCTTGCCGGGATGGTAGCGAATCTCACAATCATAATCATTAAGTGTTTCCATCCATCGGCGTTGTCGCATGTTCAATTCTTTCTGATTCAACAAATGTTGGAGACTTTTATGGTCTATGTATATAATACACTTCGTGCCATACAAGTAATGTCTCCACAGTTTTAGTGCAAATACAACGGCACCCAGTTCCAAATCATGGGTGGTGTAATTCTTTTCATGCACTTTTAATTGTCGTGATGCGTAGGTAATTACCTTGCCATTCTGCATTAGCACACAGCCCATGCCGGTGTGCGAAGCATCACAATAGACAACAAAATTCTCAATACCCTCGGGTAGAGATAACACAGGAGCATTGCTCAACTTGTGTTTAAGAATCTCAAAAGATTCTTGTTGTTTTGGACCCCAATTATACTTAATATTCTTACAGGTTAAGGAAGTTAAAGGAATGGCTATCCTTGAAAAGTTCACAATGAACCTTCTATAGTAACCAGCCAATCCTAAGAAACTACGAACCTCCGTTGGGGTCTTGGGCACTTCCCAATTCATTATGGCCTCAATTTTGGCGGGATCCACTTAGATACCCTGCTTACTTACCATGTGTCCAAGAAATTGGACCTCTCTAAGCCAAAACTCACACTTCGAGAATTTTGCATAAAGCTTCTCTTGCCTTAACAGTTCTAAAATACACCGGAGATGTTTCTCGTGATCAGCTTGATTACGAGAATAGATAAGTATTCGTCTATGATGACAATGACAAACTTATCCAAATACGGTTTGCAGACTCTATTCATGAGATCCATGAACGCTGCTGGTGCATTTGTGAGCCCAAAAGGCATCACTAAAAACTCAAAATGACCATAGCGGGTCCTGAAGGCAGTTTTAGGAACATCTTCACTTTTAACCTTCAGCTGGTGATATCCAGATCTAAAATCAATCTTAGAGAAGTAACTAGCCCCTTGAAGTTGGTCGAATAAATCATCAATCCTGGGCAGAGGATATCTTCTTGATTATTAATTTGTTTAGCTCCCGGTAGTCGGTGCACATTCGCATCAAACCGTCTTTCTTCTTAACAAACAAAATAGGAGCTCCCCAAGGCGAGGAACTAGGCTGAATAAAGCCTTTCTCCAAGAGTTCGTCAAGTTGCGTCCTTAATTCCTTCATTTCCGTTGGTGCTAACCGATATGGAGCTCTAGCCACTGGTTCTGATCCTGATATGATGTCAATTATGAACTCCACTTGTCTATCCGAAGGTAGGCCTGGTAATTCTTCAGGGAAAACATCGGGATACTCCGAGATAAGTGGTTGATCTTCCAGGTTCAGCTTTGGTTCATTTATGGTGACTTATGCCATGTAGATGACATAACCTTTTCTTAAACACTTGGATGCCTTAAATAATGACACCTTGTCTGGCAGTCCATAGTGTGAGTCTCCAGGGATGGTGATCGTTTCACCAGATGGAGTTTTAATTTCGATGAGCTTTTTATCGTAGGCAATACAGGATTGGTAATGAGATAACCAATCCATGCCCAAGACAACATCGAACCCCACCAATTTCATTAGCAAAAGAGAGATAGGGATGGAATGATTCTTAATGGATATAGAGTATCCATCAAGAATGGAAGAAGCAGTTTCTAAGGTTCCATCGGCAAGTTCTATCTCATAAGTTTTATCTAGAGTTCTTATGGGTAAATTTAACAGTTTACTAAACTTATGATCAACAAATGATTTATCCGCACCTGAATGGAAAAGAACTCTAGCATAGATATTGTTAATGAGGAATGTACCTGTTATGACATTGTCGTCATTAACAGCCTCTCTTGCAGTTATTTGAAAAGCGCGTGCATTCCCCTTCTTGGCCTCTCCAGGCTTTGCGTTATTATTCTTAAGAAGCCTAGGGCAGTTAGTCTTTATATGCCCTTTTTCGTTGCAGATGTAGCAAACGGCATCCTTAAGATCTTTACAATCTAGGGTCTTATACCCTCTCCTTTTATAAATACCACAAGGCCTAGCTTGTGAATCAGGACTATACAGTCCCTAGTGTTTGTGGTTGCAAGTCTTACAAAATGGCATTACAGCCGACTTGCCTTGGTTCCCTTTGAACCTAAATCTCCCTTTATTTTTCTTATTAAACTTATGGGAGTTGTCATCTTCCCTCTTTCTTTTCCAGTCAGTTTCAGACTTAACTGACTTTTGCCTCACTAAATCAAGGGTGAGGGAGAGAGACAGGTCGACAGCAGACCTATAGGTATTAGGCTGAGCAGCCTTTACCATGCCCTTTATCTCAGGCGCTAACCCATTAATAAAACGCGCAATGCGTTTGGGCTCAGGGGTAATTAGATAGGAAACTAACCTAGATAGGGAATTGAAATCAGAAACATATTTCCGACAATCTAGGTTCTTCATAGAAAGAAACAAGAAGTCGGTCTCTAATTTCTCCACCTCATGGGGTGGGCAGTAGGTTTCCTTAATAAGGTCCACAAACTTGGACCATCCCAGATTATACAGGTATACTTTACCTGTAGACTGAATCATGGCTTTCCACCAGATTAGGGCATCGCCCTTAAAGGACTGTGATACATACTTGACCACATCCTTATCAGCGTAGTTGCTGATATCTACGATTGTTTCCATTTCATCTAGTCACTTTAGGGCTTCCACTGCTCCTTTTTCCCCGTTAAAGTCTCGGGGCTTGCAGGAGACAAAATACTTATAGGTACATCCGTCTTTAACAGAACGGGACTTTTCAGCGAAATCTATTTTCCTTGGTTCACTCTTCGCATTTGTGGAGTGAACGGAGTTCTCTCTATGAGCTGAAGATGGTGGAATAGATAAGGGTCTAGAGCGAGTAGCACTCGACTCTCTAAGTCTTTCGATGGCCTTTCCAATGGCCTTTTCTACAGCCGCATCAATGCGAGCTTGAAAGTCATTATCATTTATGGCTACATTTTCGGCGTCCTTAGAGTTGACGTTCCGATGGTTACTTTGTGCCTCATTAGAATTAGCCATTCTTCAGAGCTTTGGTTCTATATACCAAATAAAATTTCTTTTAGCCATGGTATAATAACCATATCGGCTTTTACATTGGATAAAAAAAATCTATTGCCTATACTAGTGTGAATAACATCACAACTCTTAGGCTTAATATAACTATGTTTGGCCTAGGTCTTAATAGGACCATTATAGGCAAATTAAAATCTGGACATAGTCCATTTATTACTAGACAGGGGATCGCAATGTCACAATTGTCATTGTCATTTTTGACAATTTTATAGCACATAGGCTTGTCAAAAAGGACACTAAATATGGCACATAGGCCTGTCACAAATGGACATAAAATATGGCACATAGGCCTGTCACTAATGGACATATAACATGGCACAAGAGCCTGTCAGTAATGGACATAAAATATGGCACATAGACCTGTCACTAATGGACATAAAATATGGCATATAGGCACTGCATCACTTAATGGATGTTTAGTCACCACACTTGTGATATTAGCTGGGATCAGAATAGATCACATAGGCTATATAAAATTATCATAACCCGAAAGGGTAATACATCACCAATGGATGTTTAATCACCACACTGGTGATATTTAGCCGGGATCAAATAGATCACATGGGCTATATAAAATACATCTCTAATGGATGTCTTATACATCACCGCACTGGTGATATTTAGCCGGGATCAAACAGATCACAAGGGCTATATAAAATACATCTCTAATGGATGTCTTATTCATCACCGCACTGGTGATATTTAGCCGAGATCAAACAGATCACAAGGGCTTTATAAGGTTAGGACATAGTCCATTACCTTGAAGGTTAGTGTGATTCCTCAAGTCACACTACCATGAGTATGAACATTACTTGAATGTTAACATAAGAGGACCTTAATGGTTGATTAATAGTCCCAGTCACATTGGCCTTAATGACTTGGAGGCTTGAACCTAGTCCACCATCTCTAGATAGAAGGATAACTTCCCTTAACTATCATGATAGAAGACCCTTCCGTTCTTAACTATCATTTATATATATTTGGCCAAATATGTGGTCTGGCCACTCGGCAAATCAAAACCATTAAGATCTTTTTGGAATTATATCACAGAGCATAAATGTCGAGTAAAATCGAGACGCTCGCTTGAATAGGATGAATACATATATTTAATTCCAAATAACTCATAAATTTTCCAATAGAAATTACAATACTACAAAATGAAATAATTTTAAAGAAATAGAAATGTCCACGCAGGGACTAAAGAAATAACAATGTCCACGCAGGGACTACATAAAATAGAAGAGACTTTACTCGTCCTTCTTTCCTTTGACCAACTTGGAGAGTTTCTTGAAGAACTTATTTGTTTCTACTCCGTTTTCTCCGCCTGCTGCTGCATTTCTTTCATCCGTTCTAAGGCCTCATTAATGGCCTCAAGTGGTGGCGGAGGTTGTGGTTGTAGCATAACCGGATACTGGTACCCATAAGTTGGATATCCAGTCGGTGGATAAGTAGGTGGGAAGGAGACGGGTAAAGTGCATTGTGCATGACTGCTTGCATGTATGGGTCTTGCGACCATGCTTGATAGTCTACCGGTGTAGATGGGTTATAAGGATCATATCCAGACGTGTCCGGATATGTAGGGATTGGGTTAGTATAACCCGATGGTGGTGGTTGAACAGCAGGTGTTGGTGTTGGTTCCACTATAGGTGAAACATTAGAGGGTCCACCCATTTGTGGGTCCTCTTGAATTGTGGGGTAAGAATTGGGCAAAGGTGGAAGCAATCCCGACCTTTGTCCTGCACGTATCGACATATGTGCTCCACGCTTCCTCCTTGGTGGTTCAAGTGGTGGTTGAGGTTGGTCCACTGGTTCCATGTGGACATCTTCTTGAACAGGAGGTGGTTGAGAGTGATGGGAAGGTGTGTGGGCAAAGGTGAATTGGTTCCAGTATTGGCCCCACTCATTAGGACCTTGGTAGGGCGATCCGGCATATGAGTTTGAATCGCTCAAAATTTCAATGGGATGCACATTTGAACCCGACGGCAGCATCTCCGGGTCGGAGTCCTCGTCCATTGGATGTGGCTGGTCCAACTGATTTTGATCGGCTGGAGGTGTGTTAAAATAATAGTTAGGATTAAATTCCTCATGGTAAGAATGTGAATGGGAATGATGGGTGTGGTGTGAATGATAGGAGTGGTGAGAGTGGTAAGAATTTTGAGAATGTGAGGGCGAGTGTCTATTAGAGACAGAACGTCTCGCTGGTTGCCAAGGAGACGAATCTCCTGAGTCTTGATAAGCATCTGGATTATGAGGTTGAGGGGGTATGCGCCCCGAGGGTCCTTTCGGTTCATTGGACCTTTTCCTCTTCCACTTTGTCCTCTCACACGTGGTGGCATTTTCATGTTAAAAATCAATTCAAAAACAATACTAATAACTTAATAATGAAATGAGTGAATCCTAGGTCAATACCTAGACTCAGAAGTCTAAGGAATGTGCTCGTGTAAGTTTGAGATTGAACACAAGAAGGATAGTGTTTAATTCTCTCAAACGTTGGCTCTGATACCAACCTGTCACACCCCGGATTTCCTATCCAAATCCATACACCGGTGGGCCCGGGTGGGGAGTATTGTGACGTCAGTTCATAACATCATTGTCAATTAAACATGGCACAGCGGAAGTCATGGAGTAAAATTACTATTACAAACCAAATGTTCAAAATAAAATTATATACAGGCTCGTAATAGAGGATCCACAGGCGGATCACTAAAATGTACAAGAAAAAATATAAAACAGACTTTAGGGCAGATCTAAGGATTTACAAGATCCTCTTATTCACTACCGAGCAGCTTCCGGCCTATTTCGTATTGTACCTGCAGTTTAGCCTTTGGACGATACGTCAGCTTACGCTGGTAAATACACCCAACTGACTCATTTTGAAAACTTTAAAATGGTTTTTAAGTGCAAAACGGCACAAAATCTTTTATTAACTTTGGAAAGTTGGCCTTGCAACCTTTTATCAGATTCACATGTTTGTCAATACATACAGGGCCTGGGATAGAAACCAAGACATGATTAAATACACACCACTCAAGACTCATGAAGGAGTCATCCCCAACGTCTTGGGCATATTGCATATGAGTATCAAAGGGTATATGCCTACACCCCGTGCTAAAGTCGTGGCCAATAACTATTGTATTGAGCCGAGGATATCCAGGACACGGTAATTTAACCCCCGATGTTTAAGTTATCAAACAAAACTGATTAAAACGAAATATGCGGGTTTACTAGCCACAAGCGGGCATTCGATTGACCCCATTTTGGACCAAGCGGTAATAATTTACCATATCCCAAGCCTGTATAGGGAAAATAAGTCGAGAGTATTTACCTGAGCTAGTCTTCTTCTTTTATTTTTAAATAAC
Source organism: Scalesia atractyloides (assembly GCA_947069175.1). NCBI lineage: Eukaryota > Viridiplantae > Streptophyta > Magnoliopsida > Asterales > Asteraceae > Scalesia > Scalesia atractyloides. Next base: position 76,449,922 of record CAMTDV010000008.1, read on the forward strand.
TCAATCGTATACAAAAGTACCAAGTGCAGATAGCATTTACCGGCAATGCTCTAGTCTGGGTTATGGCATAAGCTAGCCAATTAAATACTATGTGTCTTATAAACCGAATAGTGTACATAATCATTACGTATAATGCTTGATTAAACGATGATTGGATAGAATGTAGTTTAATCCCGACAAGTACTTGACTTGTGTAATATGGGTAAACTATATACATTCTGGATTTTGAAGCTTAAATGACAAGGTTAAACACGTTTCGGTTAATTTCCGTAAAATAGTTACATATACGTAACTATGCGCATATTGGCGATATCGGGTAACCGGATAAGTTTGGACAAGTTCTATAGGTCATTATACTTTAAATAAGTTAAGATATCAGTAGGATATCAACTTGTATGCCCGTTATGGTTTTAAAACAAAATTATGCCTCATAAGGGCGTTTTGGTAGTTTCATACCATATAAAAGGAACTTGAATATAATTTAATTTAATGATTATAAGTATTCTGGAAAAATACTTTATTTATGATATAATATCAGCAGGATATTAATTATATGTGTAAATTATCTTTTATGACCAAACTATGCACCGAAGGGGCATTTTGGTCATTTTACACATAGTTTATAAATTATTTGGGATTCTGAGTTTATAATATGTACCTACTATAAAATGTTTAAAATAAGTTTTAAAATCAGTAGGTAACAAGTATTGGTCCATTAATATGGTTTAAAACCATATTATGCGCCGAAACGACGCTTATGTCGTAATATAACGTTTTTAAGTGATGTTTATGAAAACTGAAGTTAAAGTCAGATTAAAATGTTTAAAATATGTTATTTAGTATAACATATCAGTAGGTAAATGATTTACCTTGAAAAGATTTGATTAAAACATTTTATAAGCCACATGGGCTAGAATCGTCAATTATCGACATAGTTTAAGGACCTGCTTGAAAACTCAGTTTATAACTTGTTTCAACATCCCAAATAATCCTACTTATAATACTACATCAGTAGAAAACTCATTTTCAAGTTCATTACCATTTAAAACCTTGTTTTATACAAAAAAGGCATTTTGGTCAAAGAGTGGCAAAATTATGGAACTTGCGAATAAACTTAGATTCTGATTATGATCATGTAATATAACCTCAGAGGGTTATGCTACATTATATTGTGACCATAATGCAACTTTAGATCAGTATATAACTAATCTAAATCGGGTCAGAATCGAAAGTCAAAGCCGAAGTCAAACTTTGCGACTTTCGGTTGCGAACCGACCCTAGAACTGAAATTGATGAGCCGAACATGTTCTTACATGTTCTAATAATAATTACCAATTCGTTTAAGTGTCAAAATAGGTTTCATAACATATATAAGATCATTTTATGATTTTTCCCAAACGTGGCATAGCAGTTTAGAGAAGCCATGGTTTCGAATTAATGGTTCTGGAGTTTTGCTTGGTCTGCAAACAAAACTTTCTGCAGCAAACATGTTCTCGCACCCCGTGAGAGACCCAGGCCTGGTCTCTCGCGACCCTCTATCGCCCCACGACCAGTTTCAAAATTTGACACTTCAGCCCCTTAACTTTAAAAAGCTTCTAAAAACCTTTTTAAATACCTTTTTGGCACTTTTAGCCCTCCGTAGCCAATATTTGGCATACCCGGGATTATGCCCGGACATTGTCGAGTTCTCGGTTTGATAAAAGGTCACTCAGAGGTATAAATTAACATGTTGACGCTTTTAATCCCTCCATTGTCCAACTTTCATATATTTACAAAATTGAACCCTCTCGTCCAACAAATGGCACGTATGAGAGTTAGGATTTCACAAAGGATCACTCAGAGGCTTATTATAAGCATGTTGATTCCGATATGACTTAGAGGCTGGGCATGTTGACATATCAGTCACTCAGAGGCTATTAATTAAGCATGTTGACATCGGACCGTCACTCAGAGGCTCAGTTTGAGCATGTTGACGCCTTTAGTCCTTATTGGTCTTTAATAGACTATATTTAAAATACAACATGTGTCACTATACTATTGGACATGATTTTACAGGGTGTTACACCTCGCACTTCCTGATGGTTGTGAAGACTTTGTGGTTTATTGTGACGCGTCAGGGCAAGGCTTAGGTTGTGTTCTAATGCAAAGAGGGAAAGTGATAGCCTATGCCTCAAGACAACTCAAAGTGCATGAAAAAAATTAAACCACTCACGACCTAGAACTTGGAGCAGTCGTGTTCGCTCTTAAGATATGGAGACATTATCTTTATGGTACCAAGTGTGAAATTTACACTGACCATAAGAGCCTACTACATATCTTCAATAAAAAAGAGTTAAACATGAGGCAACGAGGTTGGGTCGAACTCTTGAATGATTATGAAGGTGAAATTCGATATCATCCTGGCAAGGCTAATGTGGTGGCCGACGCCGTCAGTCAAAAGGAGTATGCAAACTCCATCCGTCTTTTGTGTTCCCAAGTTGTGACCGATCTTCAAAACCGAATTAGAGCAGCTCAACATATTTCTGTCATGGAAAATGATGTACGAGATGAATTGTCTTGTGGAGCTGAAACCAAACTAGAATCCAAGTCGGATGGTATTCTCTATTACTTGAATCGTATTTGGATACCTGATCGTGACAATCTTCGTGTATTCCTCATGAATGAGGCTCACAAAACACGATACTCTGTACATCCAGGAGCCGATAAGATGTACCAAGATCTATGATACTCCTACTGGTGGCCTGGCATGAAGAAGGATGTCACTTTATTTGTTTCCAAGTGCCTTACATGTTCCAAAGTAAAGGCTGAACATCAAAGACCCTCAGGACTTCTTGTCCAACCTGAAATACCTGTATGGAAGTGGGAAAATATAACCATGGATTTCATTACCGGGTTACCTCGCACCTCCAGTGGGTATGACACCATATGAGTAATCATTGATCGTCTAACTAAATCAGCTCATTTCATTCCGATTCGTGAAGACTTCAAGAACGAGAAGTTAGCTCGTATCTATATCAATGAAATTGTAAGTCATCATGGTGTACCTTTAAGTATCATTTCAGATCGAGACGGCCGCTTCACTTCACTAACTTGGCAAGCCGTACAATCCGCTTTGGGTACACGTCTAGATCTCAGCACTGCCTTTCACCCTCCAACTGATGGCCAACCTGAGCGCACCATACAAACCCTCGAAGACATGTTGCGAGCATGTGTCATAGACTTCAAGGGTAATTGGCACACTCACCTACCGTTAGTTGAATTTTCGTACAACAATAGCTATCATTCAAGCATCGGTATGGCTCCTTTTGAAGCCTTATATGGTCGTAAATGCCGATCCCCTGTATGTTGGCACGAAATTGGTGACGCGCAAATCACTGGACCTGAACTGATTCAAGAAACGACTGAAAAAATTCTTCAAATCCAAAATAATCTTCTAGCAGCTCGAAGTCGTCAAAAGAGTTACGCTGATAAACGACGCAAGCCATTGGAGTTTTGTGTTGGTGACCAAGTACTTTTAAAAGTATCACCGTGGAAGGGGGTGGTTCGTTTTGGTCAAAAAGGCAAGCTAGCACCACGCTATGTGGGACCATTCAAGATACTCGAAAGAGTAGGTCTTGTAGCATACAAGCTTGACCTACCAGAAGAACTCAACAGAATTCATCCCACGTTTCACGTATCAAACTTGAAAAAGTGTCTCGCCGACGAAAATATCAATATTCCTTTAGAAGATATTCAGATCGATGAATCAATGCACTTCATTGAAAGACCTGTAGAAATCATGGACTTCGGTGAAAAGCGTTTGAGACGAAGTCGTATTCCAATAGTTAGGGTGCGTTGGGAGTCAAAACGAGGACCTGAGTTTACCTGGGAACGTGAAGACTCAATGCCCGAGAAATGCCCGCATCTCTTTCCTGTTACGGCTACTACTTAATTTCGGGACGAAATTTCTAAAAGTAGGGGATACTGTAACATTTGCGTAAAACGGGTTTCAAAAACCCGCACCGTTTTTTTTAATCAAGTATTCGGTTCTATTTTATAAGTTTATCTTAAAGTTTCATAATTAATTAAATATGCAAGTTTATAATTAATGAATAATAATAATAAATAAAATTGAAATTTAATAAAGGAATAAAAGAAAACTATTATCAGGAAAAGAATAAAGAATAAAAAAATATATATAAAACAAAGAGGGTTCAACCAGAATCGAACCCGGGTCTTTTATGTAAACACACACCTCAAACACCATTGCACTACGCACACATTAGTGCTAAAAATGAAAACATATAAATCTTATGCTAAGAAATTGTTTAAACCTGCAAGTCCAGAAACAGCATGGTTGTAACCGTCTTTGATTCAAAGATCAATCATTGACCAACCGTTTTGATTCTGCGAATAATCAATCATAACCAGTAACCATCGTCATTAAAATCAGGCAGTTTTGAAGAATCATTGAATGTATTTTTCCGTTTGAAACTGAAATCAAATCATGGAGCTTGAAAGCTTGAAATTGAAACAGAAAACGGGCAGATCCTTGTCACTCTATAAATACCATGTGTACCCTTTTTCAAACCCGCTCACACTCGCAAAACTTTCACTCTCTCTCTGCTCAAACACCTTTGATTGTCGGAAAAGGGTACCGCATCGCCGGAGATTCAGTTCAACACCGGAAATCAACCAGGGAATTTAAGACCCCCTTTTCGACTTGGTACAATCATCTTCCTAATTTGTGTATAATGTTTCTGTTATAAACCTTTTGAGCAAAACAGTTAAAGATTAACTGTCGGCTAGTGGGTTTGGGAAGAAGATGAAGTTTAGGTTGTGTATATATTTAATATAAATTGGGTTATATTCGGGTTAGACACCACAAGATCGAATCATGTCTGGGGCGCCGATCAGTTTAATTTTAAAACCTTTTTAAATCTAATTAAATATGGATTTATCTAAAAGAGTATATAAGTATAATAAAAATCAGAATACTAACGGGTTAGACACGTAGCTCAGTTGGAAGAGCTGCGTGCACGCAACCGAGAGTTCACGAGTTCGAGCCTCAACACACATTGACTAATATCTCAATTGAACCGGTCAGGTCCCTGTCAGTCCTAAAAATATTTTTTAAACATTATTTTTATTTTATTTTAATTATTAATATTAACTATATATTATATTTTAGTTAAAAATCAATTTAAAATACTTAAAAATACAACACCGAATGTCTTAAAATCTCAATAAAAACCACAAAAATAACCTACAAATTTAACAAAAGTATTAAGTCAAAATATTAATTTGTTTATATTTATCAATTTATCGCGTTATGATTTTAGGTTAGTATTCTTTCGTCGATCCAATTCTCAAATTCGTGCGCATTCATTATCAAGCAAGGAACGCACCCACAATGAGTGAATCTTTACAAACTCCCTTTTTAATCACGTTTTGGGTGTATTATGTGTCGTACAAGTTTTATTTATTTATTTAAACACTTGTGCTAACATCATTAAGTGATCAAATGTGTATTTTTTGTTGATGTGATTATGTGTTGTTACATTTTATCGTTTCAGTGCAATCATTCATTTAAGGCCTATCAGTTCCTCGTAGGATACGAGTTGAACATCAAGTGCCTCATTAGATCGGCTCCGTTTGATTGAGCCTTGATCTCAAGTTCATCATTCATCGTATTCATATTGTTCATTGTGGATGTTATATGGTTTGTGATTTGTTTATATATATACATATGCTCACTTATGATTCATGCACAATTTTTATTTAAAATATATAACAACTGTTTAAATGTTTTACTAAAATTCACTCGTCAACTTTTGTTGACCCAAACATTTGTTTTACATATGATACAGGTGGACAGGCTGAAGAGAGGAACACATAGGAAAGGCCTTAGAAGAATAATAAATTATTTATTGTTTAAAACAATGTTTATTTGTGCTTGTATGTTCCTTTGTTTTGTTTGGATACTTGAAGTTTAATTCCAATTTCATAAATATGAAACCTTTTAGTAAATATCATGAGCTTTGGTGATAACCTAATTATGCCCCGACTTTTATTACCGCTGCGGGTCGGGGTGTGACAAAAACACCATGAATGTATATAAGTCACCATAACATTGCAAATACCATTGAATTTAGTAAACTACCATTTTCTTATACAGAAACACCATGAACCTAAATAAAACACCATAGAAAACAAAACACCATACAAGTATACAAAGAACCATTCTATTAGCAATAAAGATATCATTAAATTCAACGAGCAGATTTTTTTCCTTTTACAAGACACCATAATCTGTTTTGAAATCATAAAATAAAACACCATAGAAAATAAGATTGAAAGGTTGAATGTAAATGGTATTTGCAATGTTATGGTGTTTTACTGTAAAATATAATGGCTTGAATCACTATACAATTAAAACAATATAGAGAAAACACCATGGACTAAAACATACGATCGAAATGTAATTTTTTTTATATAAATATAGCAATATGGTACTCATATTAAAGATAAAAAAACACTCGTTATTCTGGTGTATTTTTTTTTATAAAATGTTACGTATAAAAAGTTATTGACGTTTAAAAAAGATGGGGGAAGTTGTATATGCATTGCATGTGGGTTTTTGAATTTTTTCTTTAATTGGGTTTTTTGTTAAATTACTTCATTGCCCTTATCCTAATAAATTAAATAATGACATGTGTTATCATCATATTCTTTCTTATCCTTCTCACAAATTTTATTTTTTTACAGGATCCTAAACCTATATATATATATATATATATATATATATATATATATATATATATATATGTTATGAATAGGCATGCATAGAAGTGTTTTGAAATGGACTGCACATATACATTCAACAAGTTTTTGAATTAAGAACGCATATATGCCTACAACAGTTTTATAAAGAATGTAAATGTGCATATATACTATAAATATAAAATACACGTGTATATCGCTATTTTTGTCTTTTATAAATTTGAGAGAGGAGAAAAGGGAAAAGGTAATAGAGAGAAAAAATTCCTAATTTTTTTCATTTTTACCATAGTTGTTGTAGTTTTCAACTTAATTTTGTTTTTTATATAAAACTAGATGTAAGATCCGTCGTGTTGTGGCTAGAGCCTTACAAATGACGACACAATAAATCTATTTTATACTTCTCTGTTGACCCGCTCATTGCGTTTTAAAACCACAAACCTAAGGATTGACTACTACACCTTTGTATCAAGTTAGATATCAAAACGACCACTTTGTGTTTCCAAATGTTTTGCAGAGGGAAATACAAATACTTAATGTTGATTGGTTACATCTATTAGTTAAAGGGAATAGAAATCCTTGACTATTATTTAAACAGATCATCACATCAACATATGAAATTTAAAAACACTTTAGATGCCAGAACATCAAGTGAAATTTCAATCTTTAGATGTCATAACACCACCAACTACCTTCCATATTTTCAATGTTTGAATTCAATCTAATTTATACTTATCTCACATCCATTCTTTTTCATTTCATATCCTATAATTACATGCCTTTAATTTTGCATTTCATATCCTATAATTACATGCCTCTATTTCTACGGACTTGAACCCCAAAATCAAATTTCAATTCATAAAACCTTAAGTCCTTTCCAAGTTATCTTCTACCAAACGACACACACATCTCAATGTAATTTCATTTGCATTTCAATTTTGTTGTATGTCACACATTTACTCTTTTTCTATCACTAAACGTTCTGTCTTTTAGCCTTCACATTCATTAACACAATCCTCTACCTCACAAGTTCAATCTCAAGATTTTAGGCGCAGACTCAATTTTCATGGATGCAAATTTGGTTGCTTGATTTCAAGCATCACAGCTGCCACGCCAAGAATAAATAATCATCATCATCGTCTCCGAATCTTAAGTGGATACAACCACGAAGTGGGCAACCCAGCAAACAAAACAATACAACATAATGCACACAAAAGATTAACAAAAACGCTCATCGAAGGCTTAGGAAACCATCACAGCCAGTTAACCATCGTTGTATCAGACTACCAAAAACACCAAAAAAACATCAACCTCATTCAAAACATCAACAACCCTTGTAAAAACCAATAACCATAGCTGGTGTGGTTGCATGTAACTACGGCTACAACCATCGCCATAGACGGTACATAAATATCGGCAACAACAAAACTCCAAACTTCACCATCAGAAAAAATAGTGATTCACCATCACAGGAAAAACTCAGGTGACATCAACCGCCATCATCGCCCGAAACAACAACCAACAATGCTGACTTGAACGTTAGATTAGAGAGAGACATGGAGAGATCTTAGAGAAAACGGTAAGAGTGAGAAATCATTGTTTCAAATGAGAAGATATAGTGATTAAAAGACCTAAGGAAAACATGAGTTAGAATTAAAGACAACTGGCATGTACAATTAAAACATGAGTCACAATTAAAGACAGTTGGCCCAAAACAATAACCCACATAGCCAATTGTTTTTAAAAACCATTGTCCAAGAATATGTGTTGAGAGTACAAGTTTTAATGCTATATGTGCTGAGAGTACAAGTTTTAATGCACCATAATGTTGTAAATTAATAGTATATAAATATAAATAATTGTACGTTACATGAATCTTCAAGAAAAATCCAATTATAGGTAGAAAATTTTGGTCATTTCAGCTTTGACTAGGTGTTAAGAGTAGAGTAGTATTCGCCATTAAAAAAAAGAGAATATAAAGTTTTAAAAAACATTATAAAATATTCTACCTTTTGCTATAGCTATGATAAATAGCAGAGGCAGTGATGAGGATGTGCGAGGAGGATCACCACATCGGGCTCTTGATGGACACGTGTTTTTAAAAAAATATCTGATGTATATGTTAATTTTTTAATAGTATACCGATACTAACTTCAAGATAAACCTATTTACAAAACAATTTTTATAGTTTAGAAGTTAGTCCATTGGCATTAGGTTTATTGAGCCCAATACTCATTTAATTTAAAAAAATAATAATAATAAAACATTACCGAAGAACACATTTTCTTAAACTCGAATAGGGTATATGAATTCTCAAAGATATCACTGATAAATAGTGTGATTATGTAATTGCTTACTCTGCTATCATTATCTCTATATTATTGTTGAACATTCCGATTCTCAAATGTGGAGATTTGCAATTAGAGGAAACATTGTACCTTCTTGTATTGATGGAACATTCCGATTCTCAAACTCAAAGTTGCAAGTTTGTGGCAGTTCTTGCAAGACACTAGTGAATGATGGAGGTAATCTTATTTAGTTTTACCTCGATCTCTATAGTTGGGCTATGCCTCTTGAGTTACTACTTCAAAAAAATGATAATGGTAAAATTAGAACTTCAGAATATGATAATGGTAAAATTAGAAAATTATTACCTCTTAGTGTATCATTTATTTGATTTTATCGTTATTTAACCCATTGGACTCGTTTGACATATTTGACATGTTTGGACTAACTACTTATGACATAATGGACTCGTTTTGAGTAGTTCATTTTTGTCTCTAGGGCTCGAACTTTTTCTTCGCTTTGGGCCTAAAATATAGTTGGGCCGGCCTTATCTATATAGAAATACCTTATGCGTTGATCTCAAGTTCACTAAGAAATAGCTATGTATATGGGTGTAATCAAGTAAAACAAAGTCCGTCTAAGCTTGAGCTTAACTCAAGCTTGACTCGTAAATAGTTTCCAAGCTCGAACTCACCTATTTTTTTAATATATAATTATTTATTTATATTATTTTTGTAATATAACAACATATATAATGTTTAGTTATTTTAATCAAAACCTTATATATAATTATACTTATTATATAAATAAATATTTATTTTATAAAATAAAATGTATTACATTTATATTGATATAAATAACAACGTCGTCAAAGTTTGCTATACTCAAACTCGGTATATGTACCTCGAGCTTGAATTCGTTCAGTTAAAAGTTAAATTAATGAGCATTAGTTTTGCGAGTCCAATTCAACTCTGAACAACTCACCTCGCTTATACCTATGTATTGAACATGTCCGCATATATCCGTTGCGTAGAAAAAATATGTAACTTCTGCTACTAACAAACATAGGAAAAATAATATTATTGGACAAGTTGATGGGTGTTTTCCCCCTACTTGTAAGATGAATCCCCCCTCATGTGTTTGGATTTGCTACCCAATAAAATATTACATGATCCGCCTTTTGCTTTTGCCCATCCCAATTGTGTATTAGGGATTCCCAATACCTTATCTCAATTGTACAATGAAAAAAAATACCTTATCTCATTCATGCAAAAATAAAAAAAAAATACCTTTTCCTATCATTATAATTATTTTGCCGGGAAAACGTGTTATAATTTACCTTTTACCCCCTATTTTCACAAAAAAAAAAAGTATAATAAGATATACAATATATCATATTTGTTGTCCCCTGCCACATTACTCTCAGATATACCATTATTCCACTAATTAAACTTATTTCATAACCATTTCAATGTTCACTAAACAATACAATGATATAGTCAGTAATTTAAATACTTATTTAAATCTCAGTTATACATATTTTAATTGTAAAGCAAACAACATTTGTAAATTGTTAAACCTTTTTTTATGGCGGTTTGGTATTTCCAAGTTCTATTCAAGTGGCTCCATAAGCCAATAAAATATAAATTCATATTTGAAGGATACTCTAGTCAATTATTAACAATCAACGATATTTTAAGTCTATAAAAGCAACAAAATGGACCACACTCAAAATCATTCCACAACATCCGTATTCTCAGTCAACCTTAACTTCAAGCATACAGCATGAACAAGTTAGTATTCTCGTTTCTTGCTGTATGTTTTGTTGTTTTTGTTCATGACACCATAGCCAGTGAAGTCAACGGTCAGAATCTCAAGGACATAATATCTAGGGTATCCATCCCGGATCATAAATATGAACAACCATATCGAACCGGGTACCATTTTCAACCACCAAGCAACTGGATGAATGGTATGTGAGTGTGTGGGGAGGGGGAGGGGAGGGGTTTGCATTTTTATTTATATATTTACGGTAGCTAATTTCTTTTTTGTTTTGGTTTCATCGAACTGATACTGATGATCTTGTCGTCTGGTTTGATCTTCATAGATCCCAATGGTGAGTTTTTAATTCTTTTTGTGTTGCATATATTCTTTTTAGTGTTAGATTCGGTTGCATTGTTTTAAAGCATTTGACAATGTCACTTTCTTGGAACCAAAAACTTACTAAAATAGGAAAAAAGACAATGTTGACACCAACATTGCTGATTAAAAATATAAATAAATAATTCATAGTAATAAATTAGTAAAATGTATTTTTCATCTATGCTATAGATAACAACGAAAGGTAAAATGGTAACTTTACATTTTCAGGACCGTTGTTGTACAAAGGAGTGTATCATATCTTCTACCAATACAATCCATACGCGGCCACTTTTGGCACGATCGTGTGGGGCCATGCCGTGTCATACGACCTGGTCAATTGGATCCATCTGGACCCGGCGATTTACCCGAGCCACGAAGCTGACATCAACAGTTGTTGGTCGGGATCCGCCACAATCCTTCCAGGAAATGTTCCGGTCATGCTATACACCGGGAGCGATTCCCAATCTCGCCAGGTCCAAGACCTGGCGTGGCCGAAAAACCTCTCCGATCCATTCCTCCGTGAATGGGTCAAATACACTGGAAACCCAATCTTAACCGCACCCGAAGGCGTCAAAGACGACTGTTTCCGCGACCCCAGCACCGCGTGGCGCGGCCATGACGGCGTGTGGCGCATGGTCGTCGGCGGTGACCGTGACAACAACGGTATGGCGTTTTTGTATGAGAGTACCGATTTCGTAAACTGGACAAGATACGAACACCCGCTTGCCGAAGCGGACGCCACCGGAACCTGGGAGTGCCCCGACTTTTTTCCGGTGGCAATGAACGGTACCAACGGAGTTGATACGTCGGTGTACAATGGTAATGTGAAGCATGTAATGAAAACAGGATTTGAAGGGATTGATTGGTATTCAATAGGGACTTATACTCCTGATTTTAAGAACTTTTTGCCGCAAAATGGGTTGAGTTTAACCGGAAGCATAATGGATTTGAGGTATGATTATGGACGGTTTTATGCTTCTAAATCGTTCTTTGATGATGTGAAGAACAGAAGGGTTTTGTGGGCTTGGGTTCCTGAATATGATTCAAAACAAGATGATATTGAAAAGGGATGGGCTGGCCTTCAGGTACGTTATTAATTTGTTATAAATATATAAAATAAACTTATGTATTCGTCAGAAGCTGCAAGAATTTGTTCAGTATCAATTTGGTTGGTTACGATATTAGTACATTCTTTACAATATCGAAATCCCGACAAATGAATATCAGTACCGGTTCCGACAATACCGATGTCATCGTTTTGGACTGTCACGGTATAGGTATTGTACCAACACTCGTATAGCCTTTTATAAAAACAAATTATTTTAAATATAACTCGGTTTCTAACAAAACTCGTACGGAGATGTCTAAAAAAATTTAACTATGTGTTTATTCAATTTGTTTTTAAAGTTATTAAATGAAAGTTATTAGAGAAAAGTCAAATGGATGGTAGCACATCTATCACACCTTTTACTAATGTGTATTGATCGGGAGATGATCAGAGCTAAAAACGATGTCGTTTATGCATGATATGTTTGTTTTGCAGTCGTTTCCTAGGGTCGTCTGGTTGGACGGAAGTGGGAGACAGCTGATCCAATGGCCTGTGGAGGAGATTGAATCACTTCGTGAAAGTGAAGTGAAGCTTGAAAACAAGAAGCTTGCATCAGGTTCTGTTTTTGAAATTGAAGGCGTTACTGCTTCTCAGGTTTGTACATTGTGCACTTGGAGTTGTACATTATACTTCACTTGTTGAACTAATAGAGGTGCCCAAAGAGGTTTTTTTGCCAGTCCGGTTTATGTTCAAACCGGTTTTTGTTCGGTCAATAGAAAATTAAAACTAGTTTACAAGTAAAAATGATCAATTCGGTTTCAAACCAGTTCGGTTGGTTCTATGGGAAAAATGATCAATATTTGCGGGTTTGATTCGGTTTAATCTGGTTTCACATTGGTTTCAACAAAAGGGTTACAAACCGGTCACAGAAATTAAGGACTCAATCGGTTCCAGCCAAACCGGTTTGATTTCTGTTTCCGGCCCGGAAGCGAAGTTGCTTTTTTCCCACCTCTAGTTATATATCTCTTTAGCTTTTTTTTAATAAAATTTTAACTTTTAGGCGGATGTTATAATCTCATTCAAATTAGAAAACTTGAAAGAAGCTGAGGTGGTGGATACGAGTTCGGTTAATCCGCAAACACTTTGTACTGAAAGGGATGAGTCTAGTGTGGGTGCGTTAGGGCCTTTTGGCTTGTTGGCTATGGCATCTAAAGACTTGAAGGAGCAAACCGCAATCTTCTTTAGGGTTTTCCAAAACCAAAATGGAAAATACTCGGTGCTCATGTGTAGTGATCTTAGCAGGTTTGTTAGAGTTTTTCATATGTTGACAAACTATTAACAATTAAACATAGAGATATACAAATCGGGTTTTTTTAGAACATAAAATCGGGTAGGACCCGGGTCCGGGTTTGGTCAACAAAGTTAAGAACCGGGTAGGGTAGGAACCGGTTCTAGGTACGTTCGGGTTTTTGACAAGGTATTTTTTGGGTTTTGGCGGGTTCGGCTCCAGTTTTTGACCGGGTAGAGGTGGAACCGGGTCTAGTGGTTCCGAGTCGGGTCTAGTTTGGTTCCTTTTGTTACACCCTAGTCTGGAATTGGTATGTACCTGCAGGTCGGGTAGGGTAGGAACCGGTTCCAAGTCGGGTCTGGAATCGTATTTTTATGCATCTCTAATTAAAGGTACACTTAATAAGTTTTAAGAACTAAACTCATATTGTTTTTTTTCCTTAAAAGGTCTACTGTTAGAAATAGCATTGACACAACAAGTTTTGGCACATTTGTTGACATAGATCCTCGATATGGTGAGATCTCACTCAGAAACTTGGTACGTAAATGCTATCCAAAGTTTAGCTTATGTCGTAACTACCTAAATACATAGTATATTGTCATTTTATAATTTGAGCCCCTTGTTTACTGAATATTTACAGATTGACCATTCGATTATTGAGAGTTTTGGAGCGGAGGGCAAGGCATGTATCACAAGTCGAATTTACCCAAAGTTTGTTAACTATGAAGATGCCCATCTCTTTGTATTCAACAACGGGACTCAAAGCGTCAAGATTTCACAAATGAGAGCTTGGAGTTTGAAAAATGCAGAATTTGTTACAGATAAGAGCGTGAAAAATGCAAAAATAGAGCTTAAAATGCTAGAGACTTCGTCATTTAAGATAGATAATTGGGATGGAAAGCCAAAAGAGATGGTTTATTAGTTCTTTTGGATAGACCATTCTTTGTTTTGTTGCCTTGTTCATACTACAAGCGTTTTGGAGTTTGTGGCCATTTTTTATGCATTTGTTGGCTATCAAGATGTAACAGTTAGTGCAAAAGCACATGATGTCATTGTAGCAAATTATTGTGTCATGAATGTAATGGCTATTTGAGTAATTATTTTCAATAGTTTCTTGCTTATGGATAAGGTCTTCTTAACCTTGAAGATGTCGATATAAATTTCAAAAGAACCCCTAAGTTCACTACTTAGAGCATTTCTAGTCATTCTCTTATCCTCATTTTTATAATTATTAATCTATTAATATTACCTTAAAAATTAATATTTTTCCTTATTTATTTTCTATCAAATAATATTTTTATACATTTATTATTGTTTTTCATCTGTCCACCAATCACAACCACTTTAAAAAAAGATTAACTGTAACATTTACTCTCGTCTCCACTCACAACCATTTTTTATATATAAAAGAAGAGAAGAAGAATAATGAGCTCATGCTAGTGTGAGCCATGCACTTAATTGAGTCTTATTTATGATCAATATTAATGTATCGATCTTTCACAAATCAACTAGTTTGGTTACAAATCAACTCTAGGTATCTGCAATTATCATTTGTTTCGCTCGACAAGGTATCCAATTTGTATGTGACCAATCAAGATCTAAAGTTCCAAGTATGTGTTGCACTTTTTGTGTTTGATTACATTGGTCATATTTTCAGTGGGATCTCAACTTAATTTTTTTTTAAATATATTGATTGAAGTTTCACTAAATAAAACTAACAAATAAACTCAATATACTCATGACGAAGGATCATAAATGGTAAATAAAATAAAATATTAGTTACACTTATATCAATACCTATATATATATATATATATATATATATATATATATATATATATATATTAGTTTTGTGTAAGGAAGGAATTAAAGGGTTGAGATTTTTATGAAAGGGTAAATTTCTTTCTTGTAACCAAACATATTCATTTCCATTGCTTTTATATTGCGGCATTAGTGTGTCTATGGTTTTCAACTTGTTTATCGATCTGAAAATCAAATAATTTAATGGATGGTATAATTGGTAAATCCTTAGTTCTTTCATTTTTATATGCTTTTTGGTACTTATTTGAAAAATTAGTAAATAAGATGTAGTTTACGAGCTACATGTATGTAGCTCGTCAATCTACATATATTTTTTTTATTTTTTTTAATTTTCAGGAATACTAGTAACATATAAAAAATATGAAAAAATAAAAATAAAAATCTTGTGTAAAATGGTTTTCTTGAAATTTTATAGAATCGCTTAAATTTTCTAAATTTTCTATATATAATGTAAAGATCAAATACAAATGGGTTTTAACATGAGAAGCAAAGTAAGTTTTTTTAAATATTTTCCCGTCTAATTAAGCATGATGTTTAGTTGCAAAATGTAACAAAAAACCGTGTTTCTACTAGTGTAAATACACAAAATGTATTTTTTAGATTCCGCAACTAAAATGCGTGCTTAACAAGAAATAAATTTTAAAAAATCCCTACTTCACAAGGCCATTTATACAATAACCTTACTAATATATATATATATATATATATATATATATATATATATATATATATATTGAATGGTTCAAATGAGAATAATTCTTTTATAAGAAGAAAAAAGAATAAGTTTCAACCAATAAAAATGTTTCGTTTTACTTTATTTAATATTTGCATTTAATTTTAATGTAAGGATATTTTTGTAAATTACATAGATCATTAATTTATAGTATTCCTATTTAATAGTTAACTACATTAAATTTGTAACTTTTATTCAAAGTATATATATATATTTTTTAAAATAAAAAATAATAATTTAGAGTGTAGGAGAAACTAATAGGCGTGTAGGATAATGACGTGTACGTATATATACACATTTTTACAATGAATTTTACACACGAACTCGGTTTTAATAGTTATAAAAATGATTTCTATCTTAATTTAAAACACACACAAAAGGACAAGTGTACCATATCGTATATGTAGTAAAGTATGGGTAAGAACCAGATGTCGATCCATGGACGTGGACAGGTGCTTGTGTATAAACCGTCGTCATTTATTCACCGGTAATAAAGGATATATGAAATAGTTTTTCTTAAAATTATCTAAAAAATATATTTTAAGACATAAAAGACTTTAAATACAAAAATACAATTTCTTTTTCTTTTGTCTTGTTTTATAAGCAAAATAAGCATGTTACCGAAAATGTTACAAAGGCACTTGATCAATTTTTCAATTATAAAGACAACTAGTATCCCTTTTGGGAATCCTAATATGATAATTCTTCGAAAAGTTAACGCGATAAACACACTTTAACCACCTAAAATTAATCTTTAGCGAGCTATTTATATATTTTCACGTGAATCTTTAAAAATAAGTTAGTCATCCGTTAAGAGTTTTCTAACCTCACATTATCAAGGAAAGCAATACCGATAAACACAATATAACCACCGAGACAAGCATAACGTAGATCATGTCACAAACTTATCCATTTTCCAAGTCTTAAACATAAAGCTACCGAGTTGGTTATTTTGGCTAGAAATACTCAACAAAGATTATGACCTATATTAAGAACCCACATAACACCATCTAACCTGCTAGAGCCCTTCTGTGTAAGAAAGCATTCTTGATCAAAATTAGATTATCTTTTATTAAATCAATACCCATTTCTAGTTTCATGGTGTAAACATATTAATCAAGTTAACAGTTCACTAATAAATGATTAATTATGGGGTTTATTCAACTTATCCTAACTAACCATTTACTAATCATCTAAGATAAACAATCATAATCAAGAATCCAACATCAATGAAACAAGATTGCCATATGATCATCAAGATTCAAACATGAACAGTTGACTGAGCTTAATTTTAACTTGATAACAAACTAAAGATTGATCATAAAACAAGTGTTTTTTCATAGTATTCATAACAATATTACATAAACATCATCTCAATGCTTGCAAATGTAATCAGAATTTATATTAAGAACAAGAAATCAAACCATAAACAAGCAAGGATTTGATGGATTGGATGAATGATAAGCTTCTTGCAACCTTGAGGCTTGAAACCGTTCTGATCAGAGAGCTCCCACACCTTAGAAATCGCCCAGAAACTTGGAAAATCACCCAATATTTTGATCAGAGGCGTCTGCCCTGTTTTATAGAGCTTTTCGTATCCGCAAGGCCGTGCACATAAAGTACATGCCCGTGCACTGTACAAGTCTAATCATGACGTCAGCTGCAAGGTATGGGTCGAGCAAGTGGCTAATTTGGCGGCAAAGTGCGTGCACGGCTGTGCACAAAAAGTGCACGGCCGTGCAACCAAGTCGTATGGGGGTGCAACCTAGACGCACAGGGGTGCGACCTAGATGCATGGCCGTGCAACCTAGACGCACGGGGGTGCAACCTAGTCGCACGACCGTGCAAACGAGGCGCACGACCGTGCAAACGAGGCGCACGACCGTGCATGATCTGTGTCCTCAGCAGATTGTGAAGTTTTCATCGAAAATGCCCGGAAGCTCCTTGTTTTCTCCAAATTTGACCTTGAAACGTTGTTTAAGACCTGAAAACCCAAAAGTACACGATTAAGAACCTAAACATCGAATTTGTAGTAAAAAACACGTAAAACAGGAGTAAAATGAGGGACTAAAACATGTATAATTTAGTGTATATCAGATAAATACGAGTTGTGTAGCATAAATTTAAATATGTGTTGGATAAATTTCAAAATCTGTAAGATAACTTTTTTA
Organism: Scalesia atractyloides; assembly: GCA_947069175.1. Classification (NCBI taxonomy): domain Eukaryota; kingdom Viridiplantae; phylum Streptophyta; class Magnoliopsida; order Asterales; family Asteraceae; genus Scalesia; species Scalesia atractyloides. The sequence goes on from CAMTDV010000008.1 coordinate 76,468,170, forward strand.
TGTGTGTAAGCAAAAAACAATTAGTGTAGAGGATGATAGTCTTTATACCTAATTAATTAGTTAAAGATAGTAATAAATGAGATAAAAGAAAAACTATATAATATTTTACAGTTGTACCCTTTGTTCTTTGTCTTCTCAATTAAATTTTATTCTCAAATGAACCCCCTATATGTATGTATGTATGTATGTATGCATGCATGCATGCATGCATGCATGTATGTATGTATGTATGGGAGTTGGCTAAAAAGTTCATTTTTCCTACAAAGTGTAAAAAGTTGTAAAATATTATAATTTCAATCACAAAACACACTCAAAACCCAAAAATAACATAGTCAATATTACAACAATATTGGTGGGTTTTGTGTTGTGTTTTGGATGATGACGTATGGATATATATACATAATTTTACAATGAACTTTACACATGAACTCGGTTTTAATATTTATAAAAATGATTTATACCATAACATTAAAACACACACAAAAGGACAAGTGTACCCTATCATATATGTAGTAAAGTATACGTAAGAACCGATGTCGATCCATGGACGCGGGCGGATGCATGAGTACTAAACCGTTGTCACTGGTTTACTGGTATAAAGATAGGTGAATGAAGTTTTTAACTAAACTAATCTAAGACTATATTTAAAAGATAAAAGACTCCAAATACAAAAATATATATTATCTTGTTTTACAAAAAACCTAAGCATGTTAACTAAGTCAGAAATGTCACAAAGGCACTTGATCAATCTTCCAATTATATAGACAATTAGTATCCCTTTCGAGAATCCTAACATGACAATCCTTCGGAAAGCTAACGCGATAGACACACTTTAGCCACCTAAAATCGTTTCTTAGCGTGCTATTGATATATTTTCATGTAAATCATCTAAAGATAAGTTAGTCATCCGTTATGGGTTTTCTAACCTCACTTAATCAAGGAAAGTAGTACTGATAACACAATACAACCACCGAGACAAGCATAAAGTAGATCATATCACAAACTATTCCATTTTACAAACCTTGAACACAAATCTACTAAGATAGTTGTTGATACACTTTTGTGTTTGTCGCTTGTTCTTAGCTACGTCTGTAATTGTACGGTCTTTCTTTACAGTGTCTGTATAGTTTGGTCGTGTTCGAATCAAGATATCCTCATATCTTAGTTTAGTACGACGTTTAGTGTGAAACAGTTGCATGTGTGCATACTGTTGAGTCTTGTGTACGTCATGTTAGTGACACACTGTTCGAAGAAAGCATTATGTGCGAGTGGGAATGCTTCGTACGAGCAAGATATTGCTCGTACGAGTCACATCTCGTTCGTACAAATGAGATCATATAATCAAGCATCCAGCTTGATTCGTACGAACAAGTTCATGCTTCGTACGAGCAAGATCGTTCGTACGAGCATCTTTGGAGTAGTTCTTCGTGTCTTTTGGTGTTTCGTATGTCCAACAACATACTTTGTACAGTTGCTGAGCATGGACACTATATAAGCAGACATGCACTCCTCAGTAGAGGGTTACCTGAGTTAGACATATGTGTGAGACCTGTAAGAGACCTTCAAAGAGAATAGAGCGATACTAGAGAGAGACACAAGAGCAAGAGTGTGTTGCATGAGAGTGTATGAACATTGTTTGTATATGTTTTTATCAGTTCTCTTCACTTAATCAAGATATTGAATCTTTGGTTATCCTGTGTTCTTGCTTTGCTTTGGTTTGCATTTATACGAGGATTCCGCACTCGTATCTGTGTTGTTTAAACAAGGAAGCAGGTTTATCTTGATCTTCCAAGTGGACCTACAAGTGGTATCAGAGCATTGGCTCTCTTCCTTGTTCAAAACCAAGTTTAGTGATTGTGTCTGAGCTAGTTGAGAGAGTTTCTTGAAGTGTTCTTGAACTTTCAGCAGAAAGCTTGAGTTTTTGGAAGATAACAAACTTAAAACTTGGTTAAAACCTGTTGTATCTAGAAAATTTTCATAAAAACCTAGTTAGAACACATGGAGACATGTTAAAATCTTGTTTTTCTTAAAATTTTCATCTAAGTTGAACACACTTGCAGGAGAAACTCACCGGAGAAACTCACCGGAATATTGTTGTAGGGTTGACCAAATCTCTGACATTCTGGACTTGACTGTTAAAACTGAAAAGCTGATAGAATGTTTACCTTTTTTAACTAAAATTGTGTAGACAACAAAACACTTTTGAAAAACCAGTCTATGCAGAAAAGGAAATTTTTCACAAACCAGCCCTGCAAAATGATTTCTCTGCGAAAAACATCTGTGCGAATAACCAATCTGTGTACGAAAGAGTAGTCATCCGCATGAAGAACCTAGTTCGCACGAAAGACCTAATTGTTCGCACGAAGTAGTCCTCCGTACGAAATACCTAGATCGTACGAAGAACTTACCATTCGTACGTAAGAGTGATTCGTACGAAGAAAAACTCAGTTTGTTTTTTCGTGTTTTAGTTTTTCAAAACTTGTGATTTCTCAAATTTTGTGATTTCTAAGATTGTGATTTTTTTAAAGGGACACTGTTATTTTTAAAAATCAAACTTTAAACCTTTTAATTTTTCATAATCAAGAAAATGAGTTCAAATCCGTGGGATTGGAGTAGTAGTTTAAGCACAAATCAGGACTCTTCGCAAAGCTCCGCAACCTCATGGGTAAAATAATTGATGGCTCAACATATAGCCATGATTACTGCAAATCAATGGGCATGTGTCGCAAACCAGAACTAGAGCATTCTGACTCTTCTTATGAGTGAGAATGAAACCGGGAGTAAAAACCGTCCACCTAAACTTAACCATATGAACGATTATCCGTCCTGGAAAAGTCATTTCCACACATATGTTCTCGGACAGAACACAGAATTATGGACATGTTTTACTACACCGTTTAAAGAATCACTCGAAGTGACAGAGCATTCAGACTCTTCTGATGAGTGAGAATGAAACCGGGAGTAAAAACCGTCCGCCTAAACTTAACCATATGAACAATTAACCGTCCTGGAAAATTCATTTCCACACATATGTTCTCGGACAAAACACAGAATTACGGACATGTTTTACTACACCCTATAAAGAATCACTCGAAGAGACAGGATCAAACCCAACCTCCTTAGCCAATCTAGATGAAGGCGATAAAAAGGCTTACGATCTAGAGAAAAAGGCGTTTGCATCCTAACATAGGCACTCCACAAAGATATCTATCATAAGTTTGTACTGTACGACCATGAAAAATCTGTGGATACTCTGGAAGCAAGAGGATAGGGTAATGCTGCAACCAGAAAAATTCGGCATGATCTGCTAAAGAAGGAGTTTGAAGGTTTCATGTTCATGGAAAATGAAACATTGAATGATATGACCACATGTTTTTACCATCTTCTTAGCAAAATGTACTCTTACAAAGTGTTAGCATCTCCGCAAGAAATCGTGATGCGCTTTGCTGACGCATTACCACTAAAATGGGGTCAATTTATTGACTTATTAAAACATACAGGTGTTTTGGATTCAATCAATATTTATGAATTTGTGTAGAAATTGGAGAACAAGAATGAAGAGGAACTTCGAAAGGCATAAAGAGTTATTGTTCCACAAAACACTGGGATGTACTTCGGAGGTATTAATACAGGTATTAGTGCAAGTCAGCAACCAAAGCTTCAAACCACGTTTGTGTCAAACATGAATCCCTTTCTACCACACATGTTCAATCAAACCAATTTGCAAACTCAAGTACTCAAGCCTAAGGACAAGTTTTTTATCCGAAAGCCTTTTTGCCACAACCACGAGATCTTACACCTCAAGTTCCGCAGCAAGCTCCTCAATAAGCTTTTTATGGAAACAAATTTCAAGTCATAAACCCCAACATAGTCAGACTTGACATATCACATCTTTCCAAGGTCAGCATAGAAATTGCTCAAGAACATATGGAACTTCTAAACACCATGGTCAGTGCCTATTGCGGATTAGTAGCTGGTGAAATTGGAAACATCAATTTGACAAATGAAGATGATGAAATACACCAGTGATCTGTCATAAACAGTCAAAAACACAAAATGAAAATTAATAAGTAGCTTTACTAATGATGTATCGGTAGGCTCACAATCATATTAAAATGTGCAGGATGATATAAACATAACGGACTGCAAGCCAGGTGAGAACCATTCATTGGCATATGGTCTTGGTACCGAAATTTCGTTTGACAATATGCCGAGAATCTGAGATATGCGGTCTTATGCTGACTTATCATCTGGGTATCATGGTTGAATCTTTTGCTGAAAAATAACGGTGACGCAAGTCTAGAACTTCCATGATACCATACATATGTGTAAATACTGCACACGACCTTCAATAAGTGATAAAAATATCACATCCACCCAAAAATAAGTGATAAAATATCACAGCTTTATGCGGGAGCTAAGTTCGTCTCTTTATCGTTACGATGGTACTAACCTGTTCACGGACTTACTCCTGTGCCCCGCATGCATTTGAAAATCAAGTTCCTCATCAATAAGTGATTTAGTTACACAAGTCTTCTTTCCAATCAATATAAGTGAGTATCTCACATCATATACGTCAAAACAGATGATAAGCAGTATACTCACTGGTAAGATTTTCTCTCGTGCATATCTTGATACGGGAATGTGTCATGAAGTGGTTGAACACCGGCTAGTAAGTATAATTCATACCTTAATCACATCTCCTAATCATGATTACATTTGATAAGTTGAGCTTACGTGGACAACAATACCGATAATCATGGTAGAATGCTTATTTATTTAATCTGATGTTTTCACAAAACTTGTTTCTGACAAGATTAAAATCTGGTATGATTCTCTTACCTTGAAACTCTGAAAAAGATTGTCTGGTAAATATATAGTTTATAGTTTAGTAGTTGCTTTTACTTTGTTTTTAAATTAAGTTCTTTTTGATTTAGCCAAAATTGAAGCTCAAAGGTTTTCTACCAAGATACGCCATAAAAACCATTCGCTTTGATATCACAACTTCATAAAAGTATTTTCTTACAATGGTAAACTCATCTCAAAAGAACAAAATCTGTTTTAACAAGCACTTTTCTTAACTAAACTGTGTGTTTAGTGTGGATATGTGCCAAGTTTTAAACAGGCCCGTGAAAAACCTAAGGTTCTCGAAGAACTGAAAGTCCAGCTTGTGAAAGAAATGGACTCGTACGAATTAAGGATCATTCATACGGACCATTATGCTTCATACGAATGACTTTTGGTTTTGTACAAATCAGTGCTTCGTACGAAGCTAAGGTTGTTCGCACGAATGTTGTGATGTGGTATATAAGGTGATGAAGTTTTGTGGTAGAACTTCACTTTCACCTTGCTCAGATCATACACCTTCCTTTAAGATTGTTTTTGATTTCTTTAAGGTATACTTAAAATGTTTGGCATACTTTGAAGATGAACAACTTAACCATTATCTGACCATGTGACTTTAACTGACTTGAGCAACAAAATCTAAGCGAAGAATCATTTTAACCGAAAAACAAGTAACTTCCTTTGAAGATATTTGTACGAATTAGATTCGTACAAATGAATCAGTTTCTTGTTTTTAAAATCAGAAGTTCGTGAGAATGCGTTGTCCTTCGTACGAATAAGTTGTTATTCGTATGAGTCAGCAATTCTTTGTTCAGGGAGTACATACATACATAAAGTTTGAAATAAAACTTTTTGTGTATATTCCCTGATAAATTTGTGTTCTTATCCTATTTGACTTATGTGTACAGAATGGAACGAAAAGAACATAAAAGAAAATCAGCAACAAAGAGGACTGACAAGTCAGAAGTGGAAATTATGTCTGAGCCGAGATATAACATGGTGGCCTACTTGGATCTGGAAGACAAATTTGCTGGGTACAACGGTATAATGAAGTTTTTGCGCGACTCAAGGATACATTATGCTATCACGCACAAGACTAGAGTATACAAGACGTTGATCAAGGAATTTTGGGATTCAGCTAAAGTTGTTGAAGAAAATGGGCAGGAACTTCTCCGCGGGAAAGTAAATGACTTGAACATAGATGTCTCTGTTGACACCATTAACTCAGTATTACAGCTTAGTGATGATCCTGAAGCTCCATTCTCAATATCGTTGAATTGTCAACATGGATGTTTACTTAGAATGAAATGTGTTGGAGAATTTCTCGTGGGACAGCTAAACAAAGCATGGTTGCCACTCCGATACAAGTTCTTTCTACATGTTTAATTCAGTGTTTGAGCAACAGACGAAGTGGTTATGACATTGTGAATAATGACTTAGTTAGAATAATGATAGATTGACATTAAACAAACCCTTTAGTGTTTCAAAGTATATTTTTGCAAACATGAAGGAAAACCTGAGAAGAACCGGATATGGTGGAAACAAGTTTTGGATGTATCCTCGATTTCTCCAAATGATCTTGAATGTACAACATCCGAATCTTTCAAAGAACGGCAACGATGTTTTGAAAGTATAAATTATGATGGAACATTCGTTGAAGATCTTTAGAGGTGTAGCAGTAAAACGTTACAAGGAAAGCACACCTCCTCGCAAGTTGACCAATTTTCTGGCAAATGATCAATATGTTGCACAAGAAAAAGACAAGTGGCGTCATGATGACAGTGATTCAGATAATGAAGAATGAACTTTGAAAAGAATGATCGAAGATAAGTTGGGTCATAAAAAGGGAAAGGGTAATAATAATGACAGTGATTCAGATAATGAAGAACCAACTTTGAAAAAGATGATCGAAGATAAGTTGGGACATAAAAAGGGAAAGCGTAATAATGATGACAGTGACAATGTTGGTAATGATTGTGCTAGTGAACTAGTTACAGAAGTCTAGCCTACTGTTACAACAGAAGAGTCTATACCTGTAATAACGAAACCCACTACAACTTCTGAACCACTACCATCAAATACCACAACAGCTGAAACACCTTCGGCTACAGATACTCCAGTTCAACCGCAACCTACTACTTCTTCAGCTTAACAATCCCAATATACATCTCACCAAAATTCAAAACGAAGCAATCGTTTGTTCTCTGAAATGGAAAAAGATGAAAAAGTGGATTTTCTGTTCTCTCAGTTGCAAGTTGCAGCAATCCAGATTAACAAAGCATTCAGAGTTCATATCTTCAAAGCGGAACACAGTTGTTAAACAACAGTTGGAGATAAATTCATTGAAAGAGACTATTAGAAAACATGATTCTGAAATTACAGAGTTAAGAATAGAAAATGAGCGACTGAAGGCTGCAGATGCTAAAAGAGCAACTCAGGTACAATAGATGAGAGCAGCTGATAACTCTCGGGGGATTGAGATAAATAGGCTGAAAGAACATAGTGCGACTGTACAAAGATCTGCGGAAACACTAACTGCTAAGCATAACGACTTGAGAGAATGGTATGATTCTTGAAATGCTACACTGGTTGAAGGCTTTAATGGTATTAAAGACGTGTTTGAAATGAGCAAAAAGTGGGTGAACATTCTATGGAATGATAGATGCAAAGCGCAGGAGATCAAGCAAAAACATGATCAGGTTAGTGAAGACACTGGCAATCCTGATGCTTCGGCCTCATCCTCGCAATCAAAAGTTTCTGCTTCAACTCCAGTGGTAGAGTCTAATGCACAGCAAATTGTCACTGATCTAGTTACCTCTAGTGCTACTCAAGAGGAAACAGGAAAGGTTTGATGTTTCTGGAAAATTTGAAGACCTGATAGCAAATCTTCAGGGGGAGTTTGTTGATACTCCAGGCCATTCAGTATGAAGACCAAAGACCAAGCAACAGCCAAGGGGGAGTTTGTTGATACACTTTTGTGTCTGTCGCTTGTTCTTAGTGACGTCTGTAATTGTACGGTCTTTGTTTACAGTGTCTGTATAGTTTGGTCATGTCGACCGAATCAAGATATCCTCCTATCTTGGTTTAGTACGAAGTTTAGTGTGTCTGTGTTAAATAGTTGCATGTGTGCATACTGTTGAGTCTTGTGTACGTCATGTCTGTGACACGCTCTGCGAAGAAAGCATTATGTGCGAGTGGGAATGCTTCGTACGAGCAAGATATTGCTCGTACGAGTCGTATATCATTCGTACAAATGAGATCATATAATCAAGCATCCCGCTTGATTCGTACGAACAAGTTCATGCTTCATACGAGCAAGATCGTTTGTACGAGCATCTTTGGAGTAGTTCTTCATGTCTTTTGGTGTTTTATATGTCCAGCAACATACTTCGTACAGTTCCTGAGCATGGACACTATATAAGCAGACATGCACCCCTCAATAGAGGGTTACCTGAGTTAGACCTATGTGTGAGACCTGTAAGAGACCTTCAAGAGAGACTAGAGCGATACTAGAGAGAGACAAAAGAGCACAGAGTGTGTTGCATGAGAGTGTATGAACATTGTTTGTATATGTTTGTATCAGTTCTGTTCACTTAATCAAGATATTGAATCTTTGGTTATCCTGTGTTCTTGCTTTGCTTTGGTTTACATTCATACGAGGATTCCACACTCGTATCTGTGTTGTATGAACAAGGAAGCAGGTTTATCTTGATCCTCCAAGTGGACCTACAATAGTAATTTCAACCAAAACCACTAAACAAAGATCATAAACCGTGTTAAAAACTTGTAACAACACCATCTAACCTGTTAGGGTCCTTATGTGCAAGAAAGTACACTTAATTAACATTTGATTTACCTTTTAGTAAACCAATACCGATTTCTAGTTTATGGTGTAAACATATTAACAAGTTAATAGCTTACTAACAAGTGCTTAATCAAGGTTTTTTCAACATATCTCAACTAAACATTCATTAATCATCCAAGATAACCAAATATAATCAACAATCCAACATCAATGAAACATGTTTGCCATATGATCATCAAGACTTAAGCATGAAAAGTACCAAAGTTTCATATAAAGAAGATTAACATACTAATGTTTGTTCATAAAACAAGTAAACTAGTGTTTTTGCCCTAAGGCTACAATAATATAGAATACATCAAATCAATGCTTGAAATACAACCAAAATCATGGAAAGAACGAGGATTGAAACCATAAGCAAGCAAGGATTAGATGATAAATAGGGTTCTTTGTGACTAGGAGGCTTGAATCCGACCCAAGCAGGCTGTTTCCGAAGCCCGAAAATCGCCCAAAAGCTTGCAAAAATATCCGATACTTGATCAGAATGCGCCTGCTCTGTTTTATACAACTTTCCCATAGTGCACGGCCGTGCGCTTAAAGTGCACGCCCGTGCACTGTACAAGTCTAATCAGGAAGTCAGCAGCAGGGTATGGGTTAAGCAAGTGGCTTATTTGGCAGCAAAGTGCGCAGGGCCGTTCACATGAGGTGCACGGTAGTGCATGTCCGAGAAAATGGATGCACGTTTGGTCGCACGGGGTGTGCTTCCGAGGATCAGAGGGCGCATGGGGGGGTGCACCCGAGACGCACGGCCATGCATGTCTGAGAAATCCGTTGGACTGCCCTGGTCGCAAGTCTGCAAGTCGTGCACATGGAACGCACGACCTTGCATGACCTGTGTTCAGCAGATTGTGCAGTTTTCATCCAAAATGTCCAGAAACTCCTTGTTTTCTCCAAATTTGCCCATGAAACATCGTTTTAGACCTGAAACCCAAAATTACACGATTAAGAACCTAAACATCGAATTTGTAGTAAAAAACGCGTAAACATGAGTAAAATGAGGGACTAAAATATGTATAATTTAGTTTATATCAAACCTCCCCACACTTGAACTTTGCTTGTCCTCAAGCAAACTCAAGTAAACTAATAAACGAAAGCTCCCAATGGCATCAATTATTTAGCAGACTAAAATACTAATATATATGCAACGGTTAATCGGTTTCCAAAAGACATTAGCAATGTTTTCAAACCAATCAAGCACATGATAATATATGTAAAGATAACCAAAAGCAATGATTCCACTTACAATTAACTTAGCATGCAAATCTTCACACTACTCATAATGGTCACACACACTCAGCTTTATTTGTGAATCATACATATAATGTGTATTTGTAAAACACTCAACGCCAAGGCAATGAATCATGCAATATAAAAGCTTGTCAAAAGATCGAATCTCCCTCAACTAACATGCGAAAAAGGCACAAATCTAGAGGTCTTTGAGGGTTGTAATGATAGGCAATGGTTTTGGTTTTGGAATGGACATTTAAAAGTGGCTAAATGGTTAAAACTCGACGGTTATGTTAATAAGTGCAAATAAACAAGAACTATACACAACTAACACGAACGAAGAAGTTCACCTTCCCGAGTATTTAGCACTTAAACTTGCTCTAATTTGGTCATCTTCACCCTATTTTAGGGTATTCTATTTTCAGGAAATTTTTTCTCTTTTTTATTATTAATTTTTTTTTGAGAATAGATATATAAACTATAAACAAGAACTTTAATGTTTAAAAAATAAAAAGGCTAAAGTTGTCTAAGTAGGTTAATTGGTTGGGTAAAATTGGAAAAAACATGGGAAATAGGATCAACAAGGTTAACTAATGGATAATGTTGGGTGCAGGAAACAAATAAAAGAAAAATGCTAACACAAAAGGGTATCCTATGTCTCTCTATCATATTCATGCAATTTCACACATTTATGATCTTGAAAAGTATGTTAATTACAAGTTCTAAATTGCATAAAACATCTGGCTCACTCATATTCCGCAAAAAAACAACAAGCATGTCAAGAAAGCAGTAAAAGACTTAAAAATATGCTCTCGTAAATGGAAGGAATGAATGCAAGTGTAAAAATTAGCATGCGAGTCATTCTTTTGTTTGTCACGCTTATAGTTATCTTTTTCACTATTAATGTGACTTGTCCGTTTTGATCGTATATGATGCTTTCTAAAAACAACTAAACGTTTAGTTTTTTTTTGCAGTATATAAATGCATAAAAATTAAAATAGGAGTTTTTACAAAAAAACTTTAAGGACAAACAAAGTTAACATCATTAATACCCTTCCCACACTTAAACTTCACATTATCCTCAGTGTGAAACAAAAAATAGTTAAGTAGTTTTTAATAGCTAAACTATAGTGTGAAAAAAAGAAAATAACACTCCCCTGGATATTGAAGAAAACCGGAGAAGATCCATGGACTTGACTTGGCCGTCCTCACGATCCCGAGTGCATACTCGGTGTGTGTCCTCATTATCCTGCAAAAGGTGACATACTAGACAAAATACAAGGCATCACAACCAGTCAAAGGATTAGTTAAATAACCATCCCATCCATTAGCTAAAAAGAAAATAAATAAAAAGTAGCAAATATTTTTATTTTTAATAGGAAAAACATATCGGGGGGTTTAATAAAAAATACCCAAAATGAGAACCCCAAATAAAGCATAACAAACAAAAAAATAAAAACAAAAGATAGACAAAGACTGTAACAGCGAACGACACGCTTCCGACTCGATTAAAGTACAATATTTATAGACAAAAATATCAAGAATTAGGATCTTGTTTGGATTTACGAAGAAACCCTCAAATTTCTTGACGCAAAATACTAATATAAGACAAAAGACAATTAAACACGAAAAAGACTAAAGAATTAATTCCTTTGGTGTGATTGATTTCTTACAAAAAACGGTGATTTGTTGTAGGAGAGAAAAAAGAGAACGGTTGTGCACTATATGGTTTTTACTCTGAATATTTGTTTTTTGTTTTTTTTTTAATTTTATTATTTTTTTTATTCTTTTTAGAAAATATTTTTTGTTATGGTTTTTATTTATTTATTTTTTAAGAAAAAAATTTGTTATGTTTTTTTTTAATTTTTTTACGAGAAAAAAAATTTGTTATTCTTTTTTTTTGTGCACGGTTGTGCACATGATATGCACGATCGTGTAGATCAACATATGCACTAATGTGCACCACATTTCTCGCGTGCACAACCATGCGTGTGATACGCACGACCGTGCGGTTCAGCAACACATAGGGTGTGCGCAAATTTTCTCGAACAAGTGCAATTATGAAGTGCATGGCCATGCGGAACCGTGCAGTACCTGTCTCTGCAGACAGAACCTGCAGAATCCTCCAAACTTGATTTTTTCATCAAAAATCACAATTTTTACAAGATTTTACCTGTTTGTGGATGATATCAACGCCAAAACTTTATAAGGCATGAATCACAACTACAAAAACTTACAAAATACTGAAACAATTAGTAAAACGAAAGAAACAAAAAATATATATAATATTTACCAATTTACCCCTAAGGATGCTAAATTTGTTTTTTCAAGTTGATAGCTATACCCACTTTCCCACACTTGTTACGCGTGCAGGGCGTGTAGTTTGATTATCCCAACCTTGTTAGTTCGATAAAATAAATAAATAAAATCTAAAACAATCTAAATAAATAAAATAAACAAAGGAACAAATAAATAAATAATCAAACAAAAGTATATACAAACAAATGAACAAATAAAAAGTATGAACAAGTATTCACATGTATGTACACCGGTAAAGAAGTGACTCAGATCGTTTCAAAAGCTCACCGCATTCCCGACAACGACGCCAAAAACTTGACGTGTGCGTATATATACATAATTTTACAATGAACTTTACACATGAACTCGGTTTTAATATTTATAAAAATGATTTATACCATAACATTAAAACACACACAAAAGGACAAGTGTACCCTATCATATATATAGTAAAGTATACGTAAGAACCGATGTCGATCCATGGACGCGGGCGGATGCATGAGTACTAAACCGTTGTCACTGGTTTACTGGTATAAAGATAGGTGAATGAAGTTTTTAACTAAACTAATCTAAGACTATATTTAAAAGATAAAAGACTCCAAATACAAAAATATATATTATCTTGTTTTACAAAAACCCTAAGCATGTTAACTAAGTCAGAAATGTCACAAAGGCACTTGATCAATCTTCCAATTATATAGACAATTAGTATCCCTTTCGAGAATCCTAACATGACAATCATTCAAAAAGCTAATGCGATAGACACACTTTAGCCACCTAAAATCGTTCCTTAGCGTGCTATTGATATATTTTCATGTAAATCTTCTAAAGATAAGTTAGTCATCCGTTAAGAGTTTTTTAACCTCACTTAATCAAGGAAAGTAGTACATATAACACAATACAACCACCGAGACAAGCATAAAGTAGATCATATCACAATCTATTCCATTTTACAAACCTTGAATACAAATCTACCAAGATAGTAATTTCAACCAAAACCATAAACAATGATCATAAACCATGTCAAGAACTTGTAACAACACCATCTAACCCGTTAGGGTCCTTACATGCAAGAAAGTACGCTTGATTAACATTTGATTTACCTTTTATTAAACCAATAGCCATATCTAGTTTCATGGTGTAAACATATTAAGAAGTTAATAGCTTACAAACAAGTGATTAATCAAGGGTTTTTCAACATATCTCAATTCATCAATCATCCAAGATAACCAACTATAATCAACAATCCAACATCAATGAAATATGTTTGCGATATGATCATCAAGACTTAAGCATGAAAAGTACCAAAGTTTCATACAAAGAAGATTAACATACTAATGTTTATTCATAAAACAAGTAAACCAGTGTTTTTGCCCTAAGGCTACAATAATATAGAATACATCAAATCAGTGCTTGAAATACAACCAAAATCATGGAAAGAATAAGGATTCAAACCTTAAGCAAGCAATAATTAGATGGATTGGATGATAAGTAGGGTTCTTTGCAACTAGGAGGCTTGAATCCGACCCAAGCAGGCTGTTTCCGGAGCCTCAAAATTACCCAAAAGCTTGCAAAAATATCAAATACTTGATCAGAATGTGCCTGCTCTGTTTTATATAACTTTTCAAAAGTGCACGACCGTGCACTGTACATGTCTAATCATGACGTCAGCTGCAGGGTATGGGTTAAGCCAGAGGCTGATTAGGCAGGAAAGTGCGCGCACGTCCATGCACATGAGGTGCATGGTAGTGTATGTCCGAGAAAATGAATACACGATTGGTCGCACGGGGTGTGCTTTCGAGGATCAGAGGGCGCATGGGGGTGCAACCGAGACATACGGTCGTGCATGTCCAGAAATCCATTGAACTGCCCTGGGCGGGAGTATGCACGGTCGTGCACATGGAACGCATGGCCTTGCATGACCCTGTGTCTTCAGCAGATTGTGTAGTTTTCATCCAAAATGCCCAGAAACTCCTCGTTTTCTCCAAATTTGACTGTGAAATGTCGTTTAAGATCTAAAAACCCAAAAGTACATGATTAAGAACCTAAACATCGAATTTGTAGTAAAAACATGTAAAACAGGAGTAAAATGAGGGACTAAAACATGTATAATTTAGTGTATATCAGATGATAAGGCTTTGATATCGAATGACTAACATTAGTGTGTTTTGTGTTGATTATCATGTTGTGTTTTATATTCATAGTTGTACGATAGTGTGTTTGAAGTTTTTAAGAACGGTTATGGTTTGGATATTGTGTTTTAGTGATCTTCACTATCTTATTTGTGGGTTTCGAGTGTGTTTTATGGTTGAAATTGTGGTATTTTATGACTTTGTACACTTTGTAGGGAAAACAGACTTTGTAGCCGAACCCCACCCTATATATATATATATATATATATATATATATAGGGTGTGTGCGTGTGTGGTGTAAGGTTCATTAGGGAACACACAAAAAATTGTGACGATCCGCAATTCCAAGTTAATACTTAAACTTAACCACAATTAATTTATACATACATTCATAGCACTACATTTATCTAGGGTTAGTTAAATGAGTCTACGTTGGTAATTCTCTAAACGTTGGTGACTAACACGAATAATAATTATAAATGGACGATTTATATGAAACTTATACGTTGCATGACAAATACGTGAATTTTGTGTTTTAACTACAAACTACTAGATGAATATGTGCTTTTTGTAGAAGTTATATAATTAGGGGGTGTTTATAGTTAATAGTGAAACTATAATAAAAACTACTACATAACCCTAAACTCCTCATAATCTCATCATACGGAAGTTGAGTTTGCTCTGATCATTCTTGGCTACACAATCTAACACACAATCATCTACTCTCTGATCTTTCAATTCCCCTAGAACAAACACTATATTGAATCGAATCTAAGGTGAGTGTTTTGTGTTATACTTTGTTATTCTTGTTCTTTTGAGTTCATGCAAACCCTGGATATCCAAACAATTGATCTGTGTTTAATTGATCATGCCTGATGAATATGTAGTTACTGTAGATTGAATGAATGTGTAGTGATTGCTTGATGTTAGTGATACTATGGACATGATAGAACTATTAAATTGATTGATTCAATTCATAACACTGTTGATTTCTGATATTAGGGTTTTAATTGTAGAAACATTGAAACTTGTATTTCTATGTTGTTAATTTGAGAATATTGATTAGTCCGGAGATAATTGTCAGACTTTGTGAAGACACCAAGTCCGAGTTTAACATGATGATCAGATTAAACAAGAATCCGAATTTAACTAGTATATAGTATGCTTGTTCTAATTTTGGTGAAGTCTGAATATACATGTCCGAGTTTGTGATTATGATGTCCGATTATACTCAGTTCGAGTTTATATATGTGATATATTGGTTGTTCGAATATATGTGTACATGTAAGTATATCCGGGTTTAAGAAGGAAAACATGTCCGAGTTTAATGAGTTACATATGTCCGAATTTATGTGATTATATATGTGATGTCCGAGTTTAATGTGCTTACATATGCTAGGTCCGAATTTAAACACATGACTATGTTGATTCCAAGTTTAAGTTTATGTCTGAACTATTTGTTAGTGAATTGCGAGTTTAGGGATGGTTATCGTGGTCCGAGTTTATATATATATGTATGTAGAGTTCGAGTTTAATTGAGTATGTTGGTTCCGGGTTTAATAAACCAAGTTAGAATATACATGTGTCTAATTGTTCCGAGTTATGTACATATAGATGTGAAGTCCGTGCTTCCCTAAAATCACATTAAATGTCACCAACTGATGTCACCAACTAGAGAGATCCACTGCGTGTTATTGTATGTTAAATCTGTTAACCTGATTACACAACCACTTGGTTATTTGGACACTTAGGGTATTGCAACCCTACTTGAATTCATACTTATATGTTATTGTATGTTAGGTCGCGTGTAACGGGCCAAACACTTTATTAACGCGTAGAAGCACGTTTACATTTACCGAGCAGACTAAGGTGAGTTCACTACTCTTTCACATGCATTTGTTCCGAGGGGAACAAACTAATATTCCTGAGAGGAATACTTTTAAATGTTGTAGTCTAAATTCGATGTTAGTTAATAAACTCAAACTCTATCACGAAAATCCCTACCTACTACCGAACTAGTTGCCTGGGAGGCAATGGGGTATTAGTTGATTGCGCTATTAGGTTTGAAAAACCTCACACCATGCTGGGAGTCGGGCATGAACTAAGGACCTTAAACACTTTGATCAATGCTGATAGACATCGATGAGGGCACAACAAACATAACAGTCATATCGCTACTCAGGTTATTATTCTTAACATGTTTTTAAGCTAAACACTTACATTATTTATGTTGAACAAAAACTATGAACTCACCAGCTTTATGTTAATGCAGTTTTCGGCATGCTTGTAGGTCGTTAGACACATCTATGGAACGGAACTTGCAGTCTGAGGAGCTAGAGTTGTCATGGGTCGTGTTTCTAGATGAAACATTTAATGTTATGCTTATTTTTTCTGAAACAATACGATTTTTATCGATTGAACTATTACTTATGCTTTAACTGAACACTTACTTTGTTTTGGGAACGTTTAATGTGAAATACACTAATTATGTTGGACGTGACATCTGTGTTAATATTTTTACTATCAGTTCAACGTGGTTAGTGGCTAGATCCTGGTATATCACACGCCCACGGTAAAAACCCTGCAGGTGGCAATTTCGGGGTGTGACAGTTTGGTATCAGAGTGATGCGTGGTCGAAAACTGGTGTTTGTTTATGTTTAAGTTGATGTTTTTACATAACTTTTAATTTTGAATAGCCTACTTTTAATTGGAAATTGTGTTTTGCAGGTCTAGTGGAGTTTAAGGAGCTATTTGGGAGCTATACGGAGCACTGGGACGGAAAACGGATCAACCGGGATCAAGAAATGGCGAAAACAGAAATCTGCAATAAAGGCATCGTCGGCGGCGCCTCTCAGTTATGTCCATCGACCAAATTTTCTCGTAGGCAGTGGATTAAAGCGTCGGAAGAAACCCTGGCATCTATGGGCCGTTGCCGTGCCCTGTTGGGCCGTCGACGACGCCCTCTACTGATCACTTCGCGAATTTTTGTTGTTGGTTGTTTGGGGACGGATATAACACTTGTTTTGATCATTTTGTGGGGGTTATGAAAATTTTGACTTTTGAACAACACTTTGGAGCCAAGATCATCATCCTCTTTAATTCCAATCCATCCAATTCATCCATCATCACCCGAATCATCCTACCAATCTTAACCCTAATCCACCATCACCATCACCAGCATCATCATCTAATCCATTATCCCTTCACCTTAACCGTTCACTATAAACCCTAAACATTATCACCATCATCACTCAAGGCTTCGAGATGACAAAGTTTGAGCTCTCATCATCCAGTGATCGTGTTCCGTTCACCATGAGCGGCTAGTCTCTTCGGGTTTCACCCTGGTGTAGGTTATTGTAAGTTTCTAGGGTTAAACATTGTTTGAGTTTAGATTTGTGACAACTTGTGATTTGATTTGAACCCTATGATAAGTGACTTGCATTTTTATTGTATTCGTGAATTGTCGAATGAGTTATGAAATTTACATGTTAGAATTTACATGTTCTTGGTAACGAAGTGCATTGCCATCCGTCGTTTACGACGTTGATAATTCTTGGCACCTAAGCCACGCAACACTAAATTCATTAGTCATATTTGCAAGTTAATCAAATCTAAAACGTGTAGAAACACTAGGACTTCAACTACCAAACCGGGTGTGAACCTTGTTCTCCACTATTGTTTAAAACCTTTTAAGCAAAGTTTTCGTGTAATCACAAACATTCAAGTTTAGTGGTTAATACTTTTTAATATTAAAAATCGTCGGTACGTTTCGACACTCTTTTCCAACAAACAAACAATTGAATCAATTTAGCAAGCTTCATAAAAGTGACAAAGCGTTAAAATCAATTGTGTCCATCGCAAACCACAAACTCTTCATGGTTCGACCCCGTACCATCACTAGCTCCTAGTTAAGGGTAAATTGGGTATATAAATATTATCTTTGACCGGCGCTACACACTTCGATCAAATTTTGGCGCCGTTGCTGGGGAGTTCGTGCGCTTTGCGTTTGGATTTTGTTTGATTTCGTGATTAATTGTTTAAGTGCTTGTGTTCTTATTATTGTTTCTGCTTTTGTGTTACGCAGGTGTGTTACTTGTGCAGGTTACAGGTAGTGCATGCATACACGGAACTCCGGGAGGACCTCACCTTAGTGTTGGAGCCGGAGATCGAGCGGGTCGTTAGAAGGAACCTAGCCAACCAATTAGAGGCAACACTTGTCTCTAATCCACCCAATACCAATTCACCACCTACACTATCTTTTGGACCCATTCCAATGGTTAACCAAAACTCCAACTAACCTAACAATCAACATCAATATTTCGATTACCAACCCCAAAACCAAAACGCTCAAAAGAACCAACCGGAGGGTGGTAACAATTCGAGACCACCAACACCACCTTTCCAATACCGTGGCCGAAACCACAACAATAACCAACATACACCCACCCCTCCACCTCAAAACCAAAACTGACAACACCCATTACCACCCAACCTCAACAACAGAAATGTTAACCCTAACAGTGGAGTTAACCAACCTCGTGGCATTCCAATGAATGAAGCTCAGTTTCTCGATTCTGACGAATGGAGAAACAACATTCTCGATGATGAACCGTATAGTGTTCCTGGTTATCAATCACTAGAACACGTGAGTATTCACACGGAATACTCGAATGATGGCGGGAACTATAATGAGCGGATTGAAGATGATATATGGGTTGAAGAGAATATGGGGAATTATCGCAATACTGGGGGGTTTGAGTATGAATATATTGGCAACCAATATGCCAATTACGTGGGGAATAATGGAGGTTATGGATACGAGCATGGTAGAAATGATCGCTACGAGAATAACCGTCAACCATGTAACAACCTAAGGAATCGGAATAACGGTAATTACAATAACAACAACAATCAAAATGTCAACCGTAACCGGATTCCACAATATGTGGGTGGCGGAAATCAAAGGGGTGATTGGGGTGGTGATCGAAGAGGTATTCAAAGACCGGGGAATTAAGAGGTTAATGGTCCATGCCGTCAACCGCAACAACAAGAACCCCGAGGTGTAAATGGTCGGTTTCGACCGGTGGTCACTGGCAATGACTCACCTATTGTTCCTCACCTAGAGGGATACGGTCCTTTGAATGCAAGCCGAACTACATCAACGTCCTACCTCACTTTAATGGTAGGACACACGACGAACCGTATACCCACTTGGCGGAATTTTCTGCCATTTGTAGTACTATTGGGGGCCACAACTTTGAGAATGAAGAAGTGAAGTTAAGACTCGTTCAGTTTTCATTGAAAGACAAAGCAAAATAGTGGTTCCTCACATTTCCGGCTAATAGTATTCACACTTGGGCAGAAATGCAACAAGTGTTTCTTGACGAATAGTATTCGATAGCAAAGACCGACGATGCAAGAGATGAAATTCGGTCGTTTAGACTTGGGCGGAAGTTTGGGCTAATAGTATTCACACTTCCGGCTAATAGTATTCACACTTGGGCGGAATTTTCGGATATGGTGGGGGAGTCTTTGGAAATCTTCATGGACGATTTCTCAATATATTGGTCGTCATTTGATGCTTGCTTAGACCAGTTAGAAAAAAAGTTTTAAAAAGATGTGTTGAAACTAATTTGGTCTTAAGTTGGGAAAAGAGCCATTTCATGGTTCAAGAGGGGATTGTGTTGGGACATGTAGTGTTGAGTCATGGGATAGAGGTTGACCGTGCAAAGGTGCAAGTCATCTCTACTTTACCTTATCCCACAAGTATTAAGGGTGTTAGTTCATTCTTAGGTCACACGGGTTTTTATAGAAGGTTTATAAAAGGGTTTAGTGACATAACAAAACCTTTATTAACTTGTTGTTAAAAGACCAACCGTTTGACTTTAATAAACATTGTCAAAATGCCTTTAACGTGTTGAAAAAGAAGTTGGCTGAGGCCCCAATCTTGCAATCACCGAATTCGTCTTTACCATTCGAAATCATGTGTGATGCAAGTGACTATGAGGTGGGGGCCGTGTTGGGTCAAAGGGTAGAAAAGAAACCCGTTGCTATATACTACGTGAGTAAGAATCTCTCGGATGCTCAATTAAATTACACAACTACCAAGAAAGAGCTACTCGCAGTGGTATATGCATTAGATAAATTCCGGGCTTACATTGTGGTAACAAAGTGATTATATATTCTGACCATTCTACTGTCAGGTACCTTATGGAAAAGAAGGATGGAAAGCCGTAATTAATTCGATGGGTTCTGTTGCTACAAGAGTTTGACCTAGAGATACGGGACAAGAAGGGTAGTGAAAACGTGGTTGCAGACTACTTGTCCCGGTTGTTGGTAGAAGAGGGTTCTTCCCATGTGGAAATTAATGAGACTTTTCCAGATGAGCACATTTTAAAAGTTTCGGTATTACCTTGGTTCACTAATATTGTTAATTATATGGTGACAAGTGATCTACCGGCTCATTGGGATAGGAGGAGGAGGTTGCACTTCCTCTCGCAAATCAAATACTACACGTTGGAAGAATCGGACTAATTCAAGATATGCCCAGATCAAGTCGTGAGGAGATGCATACCAGACAGTGATCTCCCGAGTGACTTGACGCACTTGCATTCATTTGCTTGTGGGGGCCATTTTAGTGGTCACAAAACGGGGCACAAAGTGCTCAATAGTGGGCTTGACCAACTATTTTTAAGGATGCCTTTAACTTTGATAAAAATTGCGTCGAGTGTCAAAATATAGGGAGCATTTCTAAGAGGGATGAGCTGCCCATGCAACTGATCCTTATTGTCAATATTTTCGATGTGTGGGAATCGATTTCATGGGACCATTCCCGAATTCGCATGGAAACATGTACATTTTGGTAGCTGTGGATTATGTATCCAAATGGGTCGAAGCAATAGCCACTAAAACAAATGATCATGCAGTGGTTTGTATTTTCGTTCAAACCAATATTATTTCGAGATTTGGGATTCCCCGAGTGATTATTAGTTATGGGGGATCCCACTTTAAGAATTTTAATTTGGAAAATTGTTGAAACGGTATGGTGTTGACCATCGAATTGCTACTCCCTATCATCCGCAGATGAGTGGTCAAGTGAAAGTGTCTAATAGGCAAATTAAAGAAATTTTTCAAAAGACCGTTCGGCCAGACAGTAAGGATTGCTCAACAAAGTTTAACGATGCCTTATGGGCCTACCGAATGGTGCATAAAACACCTATGGCACTACACCTTACCACTTAGTCTACGGTAAAAATTGTCACTTTCCGGTTGAACTTATACATTGTGCTTTTTGGGTGATGTTACCATTGAGGACCCGAAATTTGGGTCAAAGCAAACGGCCAACGGCCATCGCCTTAAATCGTTTCTTTATGTTAACAAGGAGAAGAATGATGCGAACACGGAGTTAGTAAGCTTCTTGGCAAGCGTTCCAACTTATGAGGTCAACTAAAGGACCGGTAACATTTGTGTAGAGTTTTGTATATTTTCATTGTTTGTTGCGTATTGTTTTTGTTAGTATTATTTTCGTTTCGTATTAATCTCTTTGAGGTGTGAAGTTCTAGATATCACAAATGGGTTATGAAGATGCAAGGTATGTCTTAGACTTGTTGTGTGTATTGGAGACAATACACAACTTTTTGAGGGGTGGTAAGAATCGTTAAACGATTAGTTGTTAGTAATTTTAGAAACTTTGAAAAATTTTATAAAAAAAAAGATTTTTAATTATTTTTAGGAAATTTTCTAGCCTAGACTCCTTTTTTGTAAAAAGTGCATGTTTTCATCCATATTTTCTAAAAAAAAATTAATAAAATAAAAATAAAAATAAAAATAAAAATGAAAATAAAATAAAATAATAGTGGAAATATAGAAAATGAGGAAAAGAAGGGTCGTCAGTGACGTGGCTTCAGGCCGTTGCAGTGTCAAACTTCGAGACAGTCAAAATAAGCCATTGGAGGGTTTGGCCATTTTCAAGGGGCGTCGACGACGGATCCTCAAGCCGTTGCCGATGGGTGTGTCGATTACCAGCCGACGCTGGTTTGCTTTTGGACCATTATTACGAACCCAAACCACTTTTTACCTACTTAAACTTGACTCGAACCCCGTTTTAGCCACATGTGTGACTCGAGAATCCAGAAATCTGATCCTTAACATCTCTGCATTCCTCTCTCATAACTCATTTCTTTTCCATTTCATCTTCTTCCCTACTCCCTCAATAACCCTAAACCTTCAATCTTCCATAACCTCTTCAATTCTTCACCAAATCCAGGGATTCTTGAGCCTATTTTGTGTAGTTTTTCAAAAGGAACAAAACCCCTATCATAGTTTCCATTAATTCTTGCTCATTTGCAAGATTTATGAGCGTGAATTTTTAGGTTTTTAGCAAGGGTGTTCTTCAGGTTTTGATTTACATCTTTTCTTATTTCTTCTTAGTCTACAACATCAAAGGTATGAACTTTACTTGAATTTGAGCATGATTGTCATATGGTTTGTTAATTTCTTTCAAAATTTTTAACTTTTTGTTTAAGAGTAGGTTACTTATGATAATGTATGATGTTTTAGCTTGAATTTGCTGGTAAACACTTGATTTAGGAGGGGATTGAACATGCAACAAGTATGGTTATGTTATTACACTCATTTATTTGAAGATTGAACATGAACATGATGTTGAACCTTGTTGAAGTCTTATGAACTTAGGATTAAACATGAAAAATTAATCTTTAGATGATAAAGTTTGCTACTTTAGAAGTTTAAATCGACTAGTTTACATCTAATGAATAAATGTGGTTCAACATTGCATGTTATGTTCAAACTTTGATTTGAATTGAGGTTTTAAGTGATATTGATTGTTTTCTTTGCATTGTTGCTTGTAGACATGGAAAGCCGGAAAAGAAGCAAACCTTCGGGTCAAGGCTCATCTTCGGGAGCCGGTTCGTCTTCGGGGCTAATGCCAAGGAAATGGGAACAATTAAGTAATGGGAACAATTAAGTAGTTTGGGAAAAGATCAGAGACAGTAGTATTGGTAACACATGGAGTGAAAAAAAGAAGAGACCACTTTCAAGGTTTAACGACAAACGCCTTGAAATGAAATTATAGAAATGGAAGATGGTGAATGGTGTAATCACTACCATTCCGGAGAGGGTTTTACCGGAAAGGACGGTGAACATGGAAGAGTTTCGGACGATTGGGATCGTCCAAATGTTTAAGAGGCTCGGTTAGGAACGGGTCTTGGATTGGTGTGAGGAAATCACACCACGGGTTTATTTGACGGCAGTTTGTGAATGGTTGGCGTTATTGAGGTTTAACAATAACGATGGTCCGCCGAACACGTGGCAGTTGGTCGGTGATACAGGTAGTGGTCAAATGGTGATGTCTTTCAAGACGATGAACTGTATTGCACGGTTTGACTCGTTGGGGGTTAATGAGTATTTTTATTACACCATGGACCAATTCCTAGATAACAAAATGAACTCTGCTAACCCAGATGGTATGGTTGGAATGATGTTACCTTTTTCTGATGTTGGGATGGCATTAAGGAATCATTTGTCGGTTGAAGGGAAAATCCTTCAACTCATTTCTCTTGAGAATATCATGGTCAGATTTGGGGATCGGGGTAAGGTTAAAGCATCAGATTGTCGGGTGCTTTACTCTCTATTGTTTCGAGCACCGAAATTATCATGGCAGCATCTCGTTAAGATAAACACTTGGGATACCCACGAATCCTATGCACGGAAGATGATACTGTATGTTTTGTTGATTAGCGCCATGATTGTGCAGCAAAACAAGTTACCACCAGAATCATTATGGGTTTTAAAGCTCGTGGATCAAATCTACTTCGCATTAACGAAGCAACACTGGAAGATACAGGTTCAAGTTTGTGGTCACCAGTACACGGTGTCTGATGATCAAGGACACTATTTCCAGTTTATTGATCCAAATGTGGCACAAGAGGCTACAAGGGAGAAGGAGATGATAGATGAGGAAAATGAGGATGAGCCTCAAGGTCCGAGGGGACCGCATCGAAGGTATGCCCTGCCACACCGGGAAATTTTGGCAGGTGTAGCGAGTTTTGTGCCCAACCGGCATAGGCCAGGGTATCCTAACTACAACCAGGGACAACAAGATGTATATGATAAAGTCTTCGCGGGTATTGGGGAGAACCGAGAATATGAACAGAGGAGAAGACAGTGGGAGCAAAACTGGGAGGCCCAACAACAAGCTCATTGGCTGAAGAGGCCACCCACCGGGCCAAAGAGCAGGTCAATGGGAGAGGCAACAAGATCAATGGGCCATTTAGCAAGCTTATATGGAACAACAAGAATTATACCGGGTGCAAGAGTTGTCCAGACGGCAAGTGTGGGAGGATGAGCAAGAGCACTTCCACATTGAACATAAGGCAATAGAGGACTGTCATGGAATGCGATGGCCACAACCCAACAAATTGCAATAAACAATGCCAAACACCTCCACGACTAAGAGCGCCATCATCGAGATTGGGAGGCGGGTCAACCCTACCAAGAACACACACCTTGGACGAATTATGAGGACCTTTCTGTGCCTGCCGGACCTTCCGAACCATCTCCCCATTGGCCCGAAGGGGTTGGCTCCAGTTTTTTCCGCCGCAATTTCAATAGCCGGCTGAAGGCGAAAGGGGGCCTTCGGATGACTACCGTGAGATGATGGAGGCTCTCACAAGATTCCTGTTTCAGCCATACCCGCCTGTTGATCCGAACGAGCGCTACCAGAGATAGTGTGCGGTATGTTTTATGTTGTTGTATATTTTCTTTTGTTTTTGATAGTTTTGTTCCTTTTAACTTTTAGTTCTCTTGTAATCTTTGTATTTCTTTTGCTTAGTAGTAAATGAACTTTGTGGGTGTGTTCCCTATATAACCCTCACGAGACCTACTCGTCCTCCCGAGCTATCGGGAGGTTTAAAAGGGCTTGTTGTATAAGCTAAATGCAACCTTGATTCCTACAAAAGTGAGTTAGGCTTGTTGTTGTTGTAAAATAGTTTTCCACAAAATTAAAGTTGAATAGAAATATGGCTTGGTAAATTCTTTGTAAAAATGGTAGAACTAGGTAACAAACACGTTTTGATAGTTGTGAGAAGCTTACTTCAACACGAGGGTTCAGATTCGTAGGTACATTATGTTCGCGTGACGACCATTTTTGTTGAAGAATGAAGAGCACACGAGGAATGAGCGAAAACCAGGTGCATGCGTTTCTTTTTAGCTTTGATTCTTAGTTAGTAATAAGTGGATTGTATTTTGTATTTTATTTTTCGGGGTGAAATTTTGGGGAGGTTAGCCGTGTCACATCCCTTATGTGTTTTAAAAGCTTTATTTCTACACACTGAGCACAATATTGACCTCAAGTGTGGTGATGGGGGAGAAAAAGTTTTAGATTTTGACTCGTTCATTTAAACATTACACATTGAGGACAATGTTGACCTCAAGTGTGGGGATGGGGGAAAATTTCAAAAATTTTTCAAAAATGTCTTTGTTTAAGCAATCTAAAAAGCACAAGTAATTAAGTCAATGAGGGATGGCACAACCATGTGGTCTTTTGTCATGGTCAAGTTCGAATTAATAATATGACGGGTATTTAGCGGGTGGTTATTTGGGAGTAATCCGCCTAAGAAACTTGCATTTTGTACATATCACATACCATACCCTTTATACGTGAGATTTTGAGCCGCTTTACACATAATAGATATATGCATATATTTCTTTGTTTGAGTGGACCTTTAGTCTCGTATTGTGGAACTTGCAACTTTTGATGCGTTTGAGACCATAGACCGATACGAGCACAAGAATGATTAAGGCATTAGGTAAGCCTTTTCCTTTTTCACCATTTATTTATTCTTACCCGAAATCAATCCCTTAGTCGCTAACAATGAGCCTAAACCTTTCATTTGATTAACCATTTAGCCCTTGACCATTTAGCCTTTTATTTTAACCCGTGTGTTGAAAATTCGATTTTAGGTTTAATCGTTTGAAAAAAATCAAAAATTCAGAAAATATCATGAAAAATAAGAGAAAAATCGTTGAGAAAAGCACAAAAAGATGTGTGGTAGTTGTTGAATAAAAGGCGAACGCTTTTGCCTATTAGTTTGTTGATTCTTGTTTAGTCAATTTAGAGTAGTTGTTTTTGTAATAAAAATTGAATTTTCGTCACCTTAACCACTTTAAAAAATCTTTTTCCACACCTTTAGCCTAGCCCAGTTACAACCCGGAAAGACCTTTTGACTCGTGCTTAGTATTTGTGTTCGGTGGTGGAGAATGATTAAGTTGCAAGCCTATGCGGGTATGTGTTCTAATCGGTTTGAGTGATTACATCAAAAGTGCTAACGCATCATTTATTAGCCAATTTTTAAACCGAGTGAAGAGAACATTGTGAGGGGTGTGTTTGAGTTGTGAGTTTCAAGGGAGGGTGAATCTTGGATAACCATCTATATGTGATTAATCACTTTACCACTAAAAATTTCGAAAATTGTAAGAATCATGAACCAGGTATCACTAGACCTTAGCTTACGTCTCAAAATGGGAATTGTATTTCTCGTTCAATCCACATGAAAGTGAAAAACAGATTTGCTTAAGGGCAGACAAAAGACAAGTGTGGGGATGTGATGCATGGTCAAAAACTGGTGTTCGTTTATATTTAAGTTGATGTTTTTACATAAATTTTAATTTCGAATAGCCTACTTTTAATTGGAATTGTGTTTTACAGGTCTAATGGAGTTTAAGGAGCTATTCGGGAGCTATATAGAGCACCGGGACGGAAAACGGATCAACAGGGATTTAGAAATGGCGAAAACATATATCTGGAAATAGAGGCATCGTCGTCGACGCCCACCTGGGCCGTCGTTGACGCCTCTCAGTTATGTCCTTCAGCCAGATTTGCCCGTAGGTAGTGGATTAAAGCGTCGGAAGAAACCCAGGCATCTATGGGCCGTCGGTGACTCCCTGTTGGGCCGTCGGCAACGCCATCTACTGATTCACATCGTGAATTTTTGTTGTTGGTTGTTTGGGGGACGGATATAACACTTATTTTAACCATTTTGTGGGGGTTACGAAGTTTTTGAGTTTTGAACAACACTTTGGAGCAAAGATCATCACCCTCTTCAATTCCAATCCATCCAATTCATCCATCATCACCCGAATCATCCTACCAATCTTAACCCTAATCCACCATCACCATCATCATCAACATCCAATCCATTATCCCTTCACCATAACCATTCACCATAAACCCTAAACATTTTCACCATCATCCCTCAAGGCTTCGAGATGACAAAGTTCGAGCTCTCGTCATCTGGTGATCGTGTTCTGTTCACCATGAGCGGCTAGTCTCTTTGGGTTTCACCCCAGTGTAGGTTGTTGTAAGTTTCTAGGGTTAAACATTGTTTGAGTTTTGATTTGTGACAACTTGTGATTTGATTTGAATCCTATCATAAGTGACTTGCATTTGTATTGTATTCGTGAATTGTCAAATGAGTTATGAAATTTGACTTTGCGAAATGTTTATTTGCAGTTATGCCTTGTCTGGTTAGAATTTACATGTTCTTGGTAACGAAGTGCATTGCCATCCGTCGTTTACGACGTTGATAACTCTTGACACCTAGCCATGCAACACTAAATTCGTTAGTCATATTTGTAAGTGAATCGAATCTAAAACGTGTAGAAACCCTAGGACTTCAACTACCAAACCGGGTGTGAACCTTGTTCTCCACTATTGTTTAAAACCTTTTAAGCAAAGTTTTCGTGTAATCACAAACATTCGAGTTTAGTAGTTAATACTTTTTAATATTAAAAATCGTTGGACACTCTTTTCCAACAAACAAACAATTGAATCAATTTAGCAAGCTTTATAAAAGTGACAAACCGTTAAAATCAATCGTGTCTATCTCAAACCACAAATCTTCGTGATTCGACCCCGTACTACCACTAGCTCATAGTTATGGTAAATCGGGTATATGAATATTATCTTTGACCAGGGCGCGACACTCCGATCAAATTATGGCGCCGTTGCCTGGGAGTTCGTGTGCTTTGCGTTTGAATATTGTTTGATTTCGTGATTAACTATTTAAGTGCTTGTGTTCTTATTATCGTTTCTACTTTTGTGTTACGCGGGTGTGTTACTTGTGCAGGTTACAGGTAGTGCATGCATACACGGAACTCAGTAGAATCTCACCTTAGTGTTCGAGCCGGAGATCGAGCGGGTCGTTAGAAGGAATCTAGCCAACTGATTAGAGGCAACTCTTGTCTCTAATCTACCCAATACCAATTTACCACCTACACCATCTTTTGGACCCATTCCAATGGATAACCAAAACTCCAACCAACTTAATAATAAACATCAATATTATGATTGCCAACCCCAAAACCAAAATGCTCAAAACAACCAACCAGAGGGTGGTAACAATTCGAGACCACCAACACCACCGTTTTAAAACCGTGGCCGAAACCATAACAATAAACAACGTACACCCACCCCTCCACCTCAAAACCAAAACCGAAAAACACGATAAAAATATGTTGCATCCAACGACGGCTCAAAAAAATGAAAAGATAAAATACAAGCATGTCACTTATCGTTATCGGCCTGGTATTATGTGTAGTTACAATAAAGGAGTTTTATGGCGTGCGTGTTGATTAAAATACAGTACACCAGATCTGATCGGAGTGTCGCGCCCCGGTCAAAGATAAAATTAATAATCCCAAATTACCCTTAACAATGTGTTAGTGGTAGTAAGGGGTCGAACTATGAAGAGTTTGTGGTTTGCGTGCAAATAAGACTGACTTTAACGAAATGTCACGAATTATGAGGTTTGCTAATATTTTTTTATTAATTTTGTGTGTTTGAAAGAGATGTCGGAATGCTCTGACCAATTTGGTTTTAATTACTTAACTAAGAAAACTTAAACGATTGCAATAAACTTGATTGATTATAACAAAATGAGAGAACAAGGCTCACATCTGGTTCAAAAATTGTAGGACCTAGGGTTTCTACACGTTTTAACTTGGTTAAATCGAATTAGATCATTAACGGTTTTAGAATCACAAAGTTTAGGTGCCAATTGCTATCGACATCATAGACAACGGATGGCAATGCACTTCGTTACCTTGGACAAATAAATCCTGTCAAAAGACAAGGCATAAATACGCATATTCATTTCATGAAGTCAAATTTCATAACTCACTCAACAATTCGCAAATTCAATTTAAACGTAAGACAATTATCAATTGTTTCAAATGCAATTCGATTAGTCATAAACCAAATTCTAAACAAATAGCAAACCCTAGAAATCCTTACATAAGTTTACACCGGGGTGGAACCCTCTAGAATTAGCCGCTCATGACGAACGGAACTTGATCACCGGATGATGAAAGCTTGAACATTGACATCTTGAGCTTGATGATGGTGATGGATGGTGAACCTTGGCACCTATTTATAGTTGGAGAGCTTGAAGGAGGTGATGCCAGGTGCTAAGGGGTGTAAGAGGAAGCTTACAAGTGTCATAAAACGTGGCATAGCTGTTTGGGAATCCATAGTTTCGAATTCATTGGTTTTTGGCAATTTGTGTGGAGGCCAAGCAAATTTTCTGCAGACACAAGCCTCTCGCGCCCCGCGAGAGGCACAGGCCTTGCCTCTTGCACCCTGTGAGCGTCCCATGGCCAGTTTCAAAGTTTGAAACTTTTAGCCCCTTAACTTATAAAACCTTCTAAAACACCTTTTTAGCATTTTTAGCCCTCCGTAACCAATATTTGGCATACCCGAGAGTATGCCCGGACATTTTCGAGCTATCGGTTTGTTAAAAGGTCAATCAGAGCTATAAATTAACATGTTGACACTTTTAACCCCTCCATTATCCAACTTTCACATATTTACAGATTTAATCCACCTCATTCAACAAATGGGACATATGATAGTTAGGACTTCGTAAAGTATCACTCAGAGGCCCACTATAAGCATGTCGACTCCGATGTCACTCAGAGGCTGGGCATGTTGACATATTCGTCACTCAGAGGTCAAGTTTAAACATCTTGACATATCAGTCACTCAGGGGCTAAGGATTAACCATGTTGACATATCAGTCACTCAGAGGCTGTTTTTTAAGCATGTTGACATATCACTCATATAGAGGCTTACGTTTATGCATGTTGACATCAGATAATCACTCAGAGGCTCAGTTTGAGCATGTTGACACCTTTAGTCCCTATTAGTCTTTAATAGAATAAATTAAAAAAATACAACACGTGTCACTATACTATTGGACACGATTTTACGAGGTGTTACAGTTTAGGTGTGATGATGAGGTTAAACGGATTGAAGGATGGATGAAGATGATGATGGTAGTGGATTAGGGTTAGGAATGATGAGGGATTGATTCGGTTGATTTGATGGATTGGAGATGATAGGGGATGAAGGTTGGGTGATTCTAGGCTCCAAGAACAAGTTCAAACTTCACAAAAACCGTAACTCCCACCAAATGGGTCAAACATGAGATATAATCCGTCAAAAATCAAATTTCAGCGACCAGCATATAAGAGGGGCGTCGCCGACCGCCCCTATAAATCATGAGTTTCCTCCGACGCTCTAATCCATTGTCTACGACAATTTTTCTCTGACGGACTATCTGAGGGGGCGTCGGCGACGGCCTCTCTAAATCATGCTTTCCTGTTTTCCCATTCGCGACCTCGGTTGACCCGTTTTCCGTCCCGATGCTCCAAAATGCTCCGGAATAGCTCCTTAAACTTCGTAAACCTGTAAAACACAAATCCAATCAAAAGTAGGCTATCCGAAACTAAAGTTACGTAAAACATTAACTTAAACGTAATAGAAACATCGGTTTTCGACCACGTATCACATCCCCAAACTTGTCTTTTGTTTGCCCTCAAGTAAATCTGTCTTTCACTTTCAAGTGGGTCAATAAGGAACACATTTCCCAATCTCGAGACATGAGTTATGGTCTAATGTCATACTCGGTTCATAATTTTTATCATTTTCAAAATATTTAACGTTAACATGATTAATACATAAAAATGGTTATCCAAGATTAACCTGTCCTTGAAACTCACAATTTATACACATCCCTCACAGTGTTCTCTCCACTCGACTTATAATTTGGCTAATATCTAATGCATTAGCACTGATAATATCAACATACAAACCGATTAGAACACATACCCATATAAGCTTGCAATTCAATCATTCTCCACCACCGAACACAAATATTAAACACAAGTCAAAAGGTCTTGAACGGGTTGTATTGGGGCTAGGCTAAGGGTATGGAATAGCATATTTGAAAGTGGTTTAGGTGATGAAAACTCGATTTTTATTACAAAACAAGTATTCTAACACAACCGACTACGAAACAACAAGCTAAGAGGCAAAAGTTTTCCGCCTTTTATTCAACAAACTATTAATACATATATTTTTCTTTTCTTTTCTCAAAATTCTTTATTATTATTTTATTTTATTATATATATTTTTTGCTATTCCTAAAATCAAGTTTTAATCACACGGGTTAAAAATAAAAGGTTCAACGGTCAAGGGCTAAATGGGTTGGTCAAACGAAGGGTTTAGGCTCAAAATTGGTGACTAACGGATTGATCTCGGGTAAGGGTAAATAAATGGTGTAAAGTAAAAAGGTTTACCTAATGCCTTAATCATTCTTGTGCTCATATTGGGTCTATGGTCACAAACATATCAAAAATTGCAAGTTCTACAATACATGACTAATGGTCCACTCAACCAAAGAAATATATGCATATATAATATGTAAAAGTGGCTCAAAATCTCACGTATAGAAGGCATGGTATGTGATATGTATAAAGTGCAAGTTTCTTAGGCGGATTATTCCTAAATAACCACACGTTAAATACCCATCATGAAATTAATTTGAACTTAACCATGACAAAAGATCACATGGGTTGTGCTATCCCTCATTGACTTAGTTACTTATGCTTTTTAGACCGCTTGAAACAAAGACATTTTTGAAAAAAATTTTGAAATTTCCCTATCCCCACAATTAAGGTCAACATTGTCCTTAATGTGTAGTGTTTAAACAAATGGGTCAAAATTGAAAAACTTTTTCTTCTCCCCATCCCCACACTTGAGGTCAACATTGTCCTCAATGTGTAAGAATAGAGCCATTAAAACACACAAGGGATATGACACAGCTAACCTTCCCAGAAATTCACCCCGGAAAATAAAATACACAATACAATCCACTTATTAAACAAAAAAAAAAAAAACAAATCAAAGCTAAAGGAAACGTATGCACCTGATTTTTTCGCTCATTCTTCGTGTGCTCTTCATCTTCAACAAAAACGGTTGTCTCATGAACATAGTTTACCTACAAATTTCAACCTTCGTGTAGAAGCAAGCTTCTCACAACCATTAAAAATTTGTTAGTTACTTAGTTCTACCATTCTTATTAAAGTAATTACCAAGTCATATAATTTTATTCAGCTTTGATTTTCTTGTGGAAAAAGAATTTACAACAATAACCTAAACTCATTTTCGTAGGAATCACGGTTGCATTTAGCGTATGCAACAAGCCCTTTTAAAGCTTCCGATAGCTCGGAAGGACGAGTAGGTCTCGTGAGGGTTATCTAGGGAACACACCCACAAAGTTCATTTACCTACTAACAAGAAACGAAATATAAACTAAAATTTACACAAAAATATGCAAAAACAAAAGAAAACATACCAGTGATCATCGCTGGTATCGCTCGTTGGGATCTAGCGGTGGATACGGCTGGTAAGGGTATCCTGTGAGGGCCGACATCATGTTGTGAAAGTCATTGAGTGGCCCTCTCTCGCCTTCAGCCGGCGCTTGGAACTGCGGTGGGATGAAACTGGAACCGACTGCTTCGGGCCAATGCGAAGATGGATCAGAGGGCCCGGAAGGAAGAGGAAGGTTCTCATATGAGGTCCAACGCGTGTGCTCTTGGTATGGATGCCCCGCCTCCCAATCTCTATGGTGGCGCTCTTGGTCATGCAAATGTTTGGCGTTATTAACCGCCATCTGTTGCGCCACTGCCATAGCATGCCACCGACGGTCTTCCAATGCGTTCTGATCAGCATGCGCCCTTTCCTGCTCCTCCCCCATGCTTGCCTTCTAGACAATTCCTGTGCCTGATACAAGTCTTGTCTTTCCATAAAGGCTTGCTGGGTGGCCCACTGCTCTTGTAGTCTCTCCCAATATTCTTGCTCTTTAGCCCGATGAGCAGCCTCTTCAGCCCAATGAGATTGTTGTTGGGCTTCCTAATTTTGTTCCCACTGCTGCCTCCTTTGTTCATACTCCTGGTTGTCCCCAATACAAGTGAAGACATTATCATAAATGTCTTGTTGCCCCTGATTGTAGTTTGGATAGCCGGGCTTACGCCGGTTAGGAATGAAGCTAGCCACCCCAACTGAAATTTCCCAATGTGGTCGGGTGTACCTCTATCGGGGTCCCCTCGAACCCTGAGGCTCATCTTCATCCTTTTCATCAGCCATCTCCTCCTCTCTTGCAGATTCCTGTGCTGCACTCGGGTCAGTGAATTGGTATCTGTGTCCTTGGTCATCAGTGACTGTGAACTGATGACCATACACTTGTACATGTATCTTCCAATGTTGCTTCATTGACGCGAAATAAATTTGATCCACAGGCTTCGAGACCCACAACGAATCTGGTGGAAACCTATTCTGTTGCACAATCATGGTGCTGATGAGTCGTACGTACGGTATCATCTTGCGGGTGTACGACTCATGAGTGTCCATCATTACTAGATGGCGCCATGATAACTTAGGTACTCCAAAAAGTAATGAATGGAGTACCCTACAATCCGAAGCCTTCACTTTACCCCGATCCCGGAATCGAACCATAATATTTTCAAGAGAGAAGGGTTGAAGGATCTTTCCTTCAACCGATAACTGACTGCGTAACGCCGCCCCACCATCAGCAAATGTAAATACTGACCCAACCATGCCATCATGATCAGAAGAATTGACCTTGTTGTCCAAAAATTGATCGACATTGTAGTAATAATACTCGTCGATTCCCAATGAGTCAAACCGGGCAATACAATTCATGGTTTCAAAGGACATGATCATTTGTCCTATACCCGTATCGCCTACCAATTGCCATGTGTGTGGTGGGCCATCCTTGTTGACGAACCAGAGCGAGGCCAACCACTCACAGACAACAGCCAAATAAACCCGCGGTGTGATGTCTTCACACCAATCTAGAACTCTCTCCCAACTAATCCTCTCAAACATCTGGATGATCCCAATCGTCCTGAACTCGTCCACATTCAAAGTGTGCTCCGGCACAACCCTTTCCGGGATAGATGTAGTAACCCTGTGAACCATTTTCCACTTCTAAAGTTTAATTTCTAATCGTTTGTCATTAAACCTTGAAAGTGGCCTTTCTTATTATTCTCCCATGGCTAACCCACGTTACTATCCCTTATTCTCTCCCAAGCCCAATCTTGTCTGAACAACCGATCATCATTGTTTTCCAACGCACTCAATTGTTCCCATTTCCTTGCTCTTTGACCCGAAGATGACCCAGCTCTCGAAGATGACCCGGCTTCCGAAGATGGGCCTTGTCCCGAAATCTTACTCCTCTTTCGGCTCGCCATACCTACAAGTGAAGATGCAAAGAAAACAATTAAACCTTGTCTAACTTCAAACACATAATTCTATCACCCCAAAATTTCAATTCAATTCACATTCTTGAACATGACAAACAATGTTGAACCATAACTTAATTGATTAGATAAAACTAGCCGGGTTAAACCTTCAAAATTGGCACTTTTGTTAACATCTAAACTTAAGTTTTTATGGTCTTCATCCTAAATATATAAGATTTAAAACAACATTCAACATTGTGTTCATGTTCAAACATGCAACTTTAACAGGAAATCACATTACTTAGCTATGTTGCATGTTCAATCCCACCTAAATCAACCATAAACTCAAATTCAAGCAATAACTCATACAATAGCATCATAAACAACCTACTCTTAAACCTAAGTTCAAAATTTGGGAAGAAAATCACAAACATATGACATATATGCTCAAATTGAAGTAAAGATCATACCTTTAGTGTTGTATAGTTGATAGAACTTGAAAAAGATGTAATGCAAACTTGAAAAACACTTTTCCTTAAAAACCCAAAATTTGAACTTCGCCAATCTTGCAAACAAGCAAGAATTAAAAGAAACCGTGTTAGGGGTTTTGTTCTACTCGAAAACTACACAAAATAGGCTCAAGAATCAATTGATTTGGTGGAGAATTGAAGAATATATGAAGGATTGCAGTTTAGGGTTCTTGGAAGAAGTTGGGGAAGATGAATAGAGATGGTGATGAAAGTGCAGAGATGTGGGTTGTTTTAAAGAGATGTTGGGTGGATAGGGTTCACCCGGGTCTAAATTGTGGCTAAAAAGATGTTCGGGTCGGGTTTCAGTAGGTTAAATTGAGTTTGGATCCGAAAAATTACGTTTAAAAGGAATCAGCGCCGGCTGACAAACCAACGGCCGTCATCTATGATACATTTCACCTGATGCACACATATAAATACCGTCAGCGACGGCCTGGGAATCCGTCGCCGACGCACCACCGTTTTCAATTTTTTTTCACATGACACATTTACCATACCACCCCCCGAATAACCATGGATTGTCCTCGTTACACAAAACAAGCTAAAAACATACCTTATGTCTTCATGACCCGTTTGCAAAACCCGAACTTCACACGTTAACAAGATTAGTACGGAACGAACTAAATAAAATCCAAACAATACGCACAAACAATAAAAATATACAAAACTCTACAAGAATTGTTTTTGGTCCTTTAATTGACCTCATAAGTTGGTACGCTTACCAAAAAGCTTACCAATTCCTTGTTTGTTTCGTTGTTCTTTTCATGTATAGCCAAACCTTTTGGCCCACCACAAATTCCTTCAGCTTCAATTTGGCATCATGTGCTCTTTTTATGCCATCCTTGTATTTTGAGGCACATTCATATGCCTCTTCCCGAAGCTCCTCTAGCTCGCAAAGCTTCAACTTGCGTTCTTTACCTGCATCATCATATTTAAGGTTAACTTATTTGATAACCCAAAATGCACGATGTACAAGTTCAACCGGCAAGTGACAATTTTTACCGTAAACCAAGCGGTAAGGAGTAGTGCCAATAGGTGTCTTATGTGCTGTTTGATAGGCTAATAAGGCATCGTTCAACTTCGTTGACCAATCCTTACGGTCCGGTCGAATGGTCTTTTGCAAAATTTCCTTAATTTGCCTATTGGACACCTCTACTTGACCACTCGTTTGCGGGTAATAGGGGTAGCAATTCCATGGTCAACACCATACCGTTTTAGTAATTTCCCAAAATTAAAGTTCTTAAAATGAGATCCCCCATCATTAATAATTACCCGAGTTATCCCAAATCTAGAAATAATAGTAGTTTGCACAAAATTACAAACAACGGTATGGTAATTCGTTTTGGTGGCAATTGCTTCTACCCATTTAGCCATAATCTACCGCCACCAAAATATAAATTCCCATGAGAATTGAGGAATGGGCCCATGAAATCGATTCCCCACACATTAAAGATGTCAACAATAAGAGTCAGTTGTATGGGCATCTCATCCCGCTTAGAAATACCCCTTACTTTTTGACACTCTACAGAGTTTTTCGCAAAATGAAAAGCATCTTTAAAGATAGTCGGCCAATATAAGCCGCTATTGAGCACTTTGTGTCCCATTTTGTGACCACTAAAATGGCCCCCACAAGCAAAGGAATGCAAGTGCATTAAGACACTCGGGATCTCCTCATCTGGTATGCATCTTCTTACGACTTGATCCGGACATGTCTTGAATAAATTCGGTTCTTCCCATGTGTAATACTTGATTTGAGATAGAAACTGCAATCTTCTCCTCCTATCCCAATGAGCCGGCAAATCACCTGTCACCAAATAATTTATAATGTTAGCAAACCAAGGTGATGTTGGCACTTTAAGAATATGCTCATCTGGGAAAGTCTCTAATCTCTACACGAGAAGAACCCTCCTCTACCAATAACCAGGATAAGTGGTCCGCCACCACATTCTCGCTACCCTTCTTATCCTATATCTCTAGGTCTAACTCTTGTAGCAAAAGAACTCATCGGATCAATTACGGATTTGCATCTTTTTTCTCCATGAGGTACCTGACAGCAAAATGGTCAGAATAAACAATTACTTTGCTACCCCAAATGTAAGCCCGTAATTTATCCAATGCATATACCACCGCAAGTAGCTCTTTCTCAGTTGTTGTGTAGTTCAATTGAGCATCCGAAAGAGTCTTACTTGCGTAGTATATGGCAACGGGTTTCTTTTCTACCCTTTGACCCAACACGGCCCCAACCGCATAATCACTTGAATCACACATAATTTCGAACGGTAAAGACCAATTTGGTGACTGCAAGATTGGGGCCTTAACCAACTTCTGTTTCAATACATTAAAAGCATTTTGACAATCATTGTTAAAGTCAAACGGTTGGTCTTTTAGCAATAAATTACATAGAGGTTTTGTTATATCAATAAACCCTTTTATAAACCTTCTATAAAACCCCGCATGACCTAAAAATGATCTAACGCCCTTAATGCTCGTAGGATATGGCAAAGTAGAAATAACTAGCACTTTTGCCCTATCAACCTCTATCCCACGACTTGACACCACGTGTCCCAAAACGATTCCCTCTTGAACCATAAAATGTCTCTTTTCCCAACTAAAAACCAAATTTTTCTCAACACATCTTTTTAAAACCTTTTCGAGTTGGTCAAGGCAAACATCAAATGATGACCAAAAATTGAAAAGGCATCCATGAAGATTTCTAAAGACTCCCCCACCATATCTGAAAAGATACTCATCATACACCTTTGAAAGGTGGCGGGGGCATTACATAACCCAAATGGCATTCGCCTAAATGCAAAGGTACCATATGGGCAAGTAAAAGTAGTCTTAGCTTGGTTTTCTGGATGGATAGCAATTTGATTGTAACCCGAATACCCATCCAAGAAACAATAATACTTTTGACTCACTAACTTTTCAACAATTTGGTCAATAAAAGATAAAGGGAAATGGTCTTTAGAAGTTGCGAATTCAACTTCCTATAATCAATACAAATACGCCACCCGGTTACCGGTCGAGTGGCAACCTCTTCACCTGCGTCATTTGTGACGACTTGGATGCCCGCCTTCTTGGGAACTGTCTATGTTGGGCTCACCCATTGGCTATCAGGGATGGGGTATATGATACCCGCATCGAGCCACTTCAGTACCTCCTTCTTGACAACTTCTCTCATGTTCGGATTCAATCTCCATTGTGTGTCACGAGAAGGAGTACTACCATCTTCGGTGATGATCTTGTGCATCACTACAGAAGGGCTAATTCCCTTCAAATCAGCAATGGTCTACCCAATAGCGGCTCTATTGGCGACCAACACATCCATCAACTTCTTCTCTTGCTCCCCGGTCAGATTTTCCGCAATGATGACCGGTAGCGTGTTGCCCTTACCCACATAAGCATACTTCAAATGCTTGGGCAACACCTTTAACTAAACGGCAGGAGGTTCTATCAATGATGGCTTAAACTTTGAATCAATCTTGTCGGGAAGACTTTCCACTTGGTGTGTCCAAGGTGGTCTTCCTTCCTTCACCGCCATCACCTCCATCCTTTTCTCTTCCTCATCCATGGTTCAATATGTTTCCGATTGTAACCTGTCAAACATAAAGCACTCCTCTATTGTGTTTTCCTCCTCGACACCCATGCTGCAAAGAGGTATACACTCGTCAACAACGTCTGCCATAAAGCATTCGTCAATGACTAGAGGATCCGTTAATCCGGCAAAAACATTCAACCGTAACCGACAGTTACCAAAAGTCATGTCAATCGTTCCCGTTTTACAATTAATTTGAGCATTTGATGTTGCCAAAAACGGTCGACCGAGAATAACCGTAGGTTGCTTGGTTAGGTCCAATGAAACATAATCGAGTACTAAGAAGTCCATCGGATAGTAAAAGTCATCGACCTTGATAATTACATCCGTGACTATTTCACGGGGTAGTTTAGGAGTTAAATCGGCTAACACTAGGGTAGTATTTGCCACTCTAAGTGGACCAAACTCATATTAGTCATACAAACTACCCGGTAAAATACTCACACTAGCACCAAGATCCAAGAGTGCCCTAGTCATTTTAAATTCTCCAACTTGAATGGAGATGATAGGTGCTCCCGGGTCTTGTAGCTTAGGTGGAAGTGCACCCGAAAGAATCGAACTCACATTTTCGGTTAAATCAAGTTTCTTTGGACATTTATGAGTTCACTTTTGAGTACACAAATCCTTCAAGTACTTAGCTTATGATGGGACTTGTTTTATAGCATCCAAAAGTGGTAGGTTGATTTTTACTTGTTTAAAAATTTCCCACATTTCTTCTTAGTGGGGACCTCTTTTTTTACCACTTTTTTTGATGGTCCCAACAAAGCTTCAGGATAAGAGGCGGTATTAACCTCCACACCCTTTTTCTTAGCCTTTGGGACGGGGACGGTCACAATGGGTGTAGTCTTTTCATTTTTTAAAACATTTTCCTTTTGACCCGTTTGACCGTCAACACTCTCATCATCGCTAACCTCTTCCACCACCCCTTCAACAAACTGGGGTGGTGATGACAAAACACCATTTTCAATGACTCAACCACTACGTAATGATATTTGTTAATCGGTACCTCACGTATGTTCTTCCAACTGGACCCTTGTTGATACAGTTTTGTGTCTGTCGCTTGTTCTTAGTTACATTTGTAATTGTACGGTCTTTGCTCAAGTGTCTGTATAAGTTTGGTCATGTCGACCAAATCAAGATATCCTTCTATCTTGGTTTCGTACAACATCTTAGTTAGTCTGTGTTAAACGGGTGCATGTGTGCATACCGTTGAGTCTTGTGTACGTCATGCTCCGTATGAGCCAGTTGCTCCGTACGAACCAGTTGCTCCGTACGAACCAATTGCTTCGTACAAGCCTCTTTGGAGCAGTGCTTCATGGGTAATAGAGTGTTCCGTATGTCTTACAACGTGCTTCATACGAATGACCAGCATGGACACTATATAAGCAGATATGCACCTCTCAGTCAAGCTTAGCTCTTGGTTGCACTGTTAGCTCTGTTGATCTTTTGGTGGGATCTCTCTGTGGACATTTCTGGTGCAGACGAAGACACAAGAACACAAGCAGTTTGTTGAGACGTATGAGCATTGTTTGTATATGTTTGTACTTGTTCTCATCTCTTAATCAAGATAGTGAATCTTTGGTTACCTCGTGTTCTTACTTTGCTTTGGTTTACATGCATACTTGGATTCCGCACTCGTATGTGTGTTGCATGAACAAGGAATAGGTTTAACTTGATCCTCAGGTGGACCTTCAAGTGGTATCAGAGCATTGGCTCTCTTCCTTGTTCAAAACCAAGCTTAGTGTTGTGTCTAAGCTAGTTTGAAGGTTTCTTGAAGTGTTCTGGAACTCCCAGCAGAAAACTTAAGTTTTGAATAGATAACTAACTTAAAACTTGGTTAAAATCTGTTATACCCAGAAAGTTTTCATTAAAATTTTCTTTTGTTAAAGTTGAAGACATTTGTAGAAGAAATTCACCAGAAAACTCATCCGTACGAAGTTGGTTCGTACGAAGGAACTCATCCGTACGAAGTTGGTTCGCACAAAGGAACTCATCCGCACGAACAAGTTGGTTCACGCGAAGGAGCTCATCTGTACGAAGCAAGTTTCCCGTACGAAGAACACTTATCCGTACGAAACATTGGTTCGTATGAATAATCTTCGTTATTGTTTGTTTTTTCGTATTTCAGATTTTCAAAGCTGTGTGTGCTTTTCAAATATTTTCAAATTTGTGAATTTTTAAGAGGGAATTGTTATTTTCAAACTTTAAACCTTTCAATTTTTCATAATCAAGAAAATATAATGAGTTCTAATCCGTGGGATTAGAGTAGTTCAAGCTCAAATCAGGAGTCTTCGCAAAGCTCCGCAACATCATGGGTTAAGTCTTTGATGCCTCAACATACAGCTATGATCTCTGCAAATCAGTGGGCATGTGTTGCGAATCAGAATCAAAGCATCCAAACTTTGTTAATGAGCGAAAGTGAAACAGGGAGTAATAACCGTCCGCCGAAGCTAAAGCACATGAACGATTATTCTTCGTGGAAAAGTCATTTTCATACGTATCAAAAGTCAATTTCATACGTATGTTCTTGGACTACACCCTATAATGAATCACTTGAAGAAGCCGGATCAAATCCAACCTCCTTAGCCAATCTAGACGAGAGTGACAAGAAGGCATATGATCTAGAGAAGAAGGCGTTTGCTATCCTCACACAAGCTCTACATAAAGAGATTTATCATCAGTTTGTGTACTGTACAACCACGAAAAATCTGTGGGATACTTTGGAAGCAAGAGGAGAGGGTAATGTTGCTACCAGGAAAATTCGGCATGATTTACTCAAGAAGGAGTTTGAAGGTTTCATGTTTATAGAAAATGAAACGTTGAATGATATGACCACACGGTTTTATCATCTGCTCAGCGAGATGTACTCTTACAAAGTGTTAGTAGCACCACAAGAAATTCTGATGCGATTTGCTGATGCTTTACCACCGAAATGGGGTCAATTTATTGACTTAATAAAACATACAGGTGTTTTGGACTCAATTAGTATTTATGAATATGTGTAGAAACTGGAGAACAAGAATGAAGAAGAACTCTGGAAGGCACAACGAGTCACCGTTCCACAAAACCCTGAGATATACTTCGGAGATATTAATGCAGGTACAAACTCAACCCAGCAACCGAAGCTGCAAACCGCGTTTGTGTCAAACGTGAACCCCTTCCTACCACAACATGTTCAATCAAGTCAGTCTGCGGGCTCAAGTACTCAAGCTTATGAACAAGCATTTGATCCGAAAGCCTTCCTTCCACAGCCAAGAGATTTAGCACATCAAGCTCCACAGCAAGCTCCTCAAAAAGCTTTCTATGGAAACAATTGTCAATCTGCAAATCCCAACACTGTCAAACTTGACACGTCTCATCTCTCTAAAGTCAGCGTAGAAGTTGCATAGGAACATATGGAACTTCTAAACACCATGGTCAGTGCTTATTGTGGTTTAGTTGCAGGTCAAATAGGAAATATCAATTTGACAAACGAAGACTACCAATAAATTGACCAAGATGAGATGGAGCTGATGGATATCAAGTGGGCATTTGCAAGTGTTGTGAGTAGAGAGAAAGATTACATGCGGAGAACAGGAAGAACCAGTTTTGAGAGCAAAAAGGATACAAAATACGGCTTTCATAAAATTTCCGTTACTTGCTTCAACTGCGGAGAAAGAGGTCACTTCAAACGGGAATGCATAAGACCCAGCAAGGAAGGAAATCACAACCTCTTTTGAAATCAGTCTCAACCACCCAACACAGCTCAATTCAACAATGAGAGAAGAATGGTAGTTGTTGGCAACTCTAACAATACCAATCAATCAGGACCTTCAAACACACAAAGAGCTTTGGTAGTTCAATCTAATGAAGGATGCGATTGGCCAGTACAGTTGGGAACTGAGAACAACGGAAGAACTGCATGTTATGCGAAGATCGTTGATCAAATCAAACATGTTCACAACATCAATACTCCAGATAATGATGATAGTTCTGGGTATGCTGGTAGTTCAGATGAAGAGTGTTCAAGTTCAGGTGGTTATGGATCTGATTCTGATATCAGAAACGAGATTGATGCTGAGGTTAGCAAGTTGCTGAGTGAAGCTGAGATGATGAAGTGTGAAAAGGTGGGTATGATGAAGAATGCAGAAACTGCAGTGAAGGAGACAGAGACAGTCTTTACAGATGATGCAGCCTTCCCTCATCACACTGCCTTCATGGCAAATGTTGCAGGTTCTACAAGTCAGGTGAATTCTGACCCTCCTACTGATTGTAATGATTGTGCTGAATTGAAAATAAGGTATGAAACCGTCAACAGTCATAATAAAAATTTAGTTCTTGAACTATCAAAGTGCAAAGAGGCAAATTTGGCTCTAACCCGAAATGAAAAGGAATTCAAATCTATAATAGAAACCCTTAAGAAAAGTGTTTCTGAATTGGCAAAGACAGTTTTGAATAAGCAGATAGGAATTAACAATTATATTAATCTCCTGGAAGAAACTAAGAAAGAGTTAGCCATCGCCAAATGCGAATATGATTCGATCAAGCTTAAATTGGAGAGTTATTCTAACTCCCGCTATGTGCTTGATCATATCATTGATGTTCAAAAACTAAAGGGAGATGTTCAATGCATTGGGTATAACTCGTGTCCACCACCAATGAAACACAACTATACCGAATGCCTGATGAAGAGGAGATGCCTTGTTTTGAACCCTATGTACCTCTGAACCTGAAGAATTTGCAGCAGGATTAGTGTTCAAACTAGACAATTCTTCTCAAGAACCAAGCAAGCCAGAAAGTTCATCGTCTGATGTTGATCAAAATCCATCTGATGAAGAGGAAATGATAAATCAGATGATGAATCAAGAAAAGATGATCAGGTACAGCCTCTTGATGAAAGGAAAAGAGTAGAACTTTCAGCTACTCCTGGTACTCAATCTGTTGAGATCCAAGAGACCGTTCCTAAGAAATCTGTCAAGACAGAAGTGTTGACAGATGAAGCAGATAATGTGTTGTATACGTTGGTTGGAGATAAGAAAATCTATTCGAACAAAGATTTTTTCCAATTAAAAACGTAAATCCAATCTCTATAGATCAGGTATTTGAAAAGTCAA
This sequence comes from Scalesia atractyloides, assembly GCA_947069175.1. Lineage (NCBI taxonomy): Eukaryota > Viridiplantae > Streptophyta > Magnoliopsida > Asterales > Asteraceae > Scalesia > Scalesia atractyloides. The sequence continues at coordinate 76,512,380 of CAMTDV010000008.1, forward strand.
AAACCAAAGTTTTAGAGAAGAAAAAGCCAACTAAATCACAACCATTATCCACTTCAATAGAAAAACGATGAAGCGAGTTGAAAAGCCTAACGTTTCACAACCAAAGGTTGAAGCAAAAGGCACTCACTACAAGAAAAAGCTTAAGAATGTTAAATTTGTGAGTTCCAAGGGTACCGATAAAGTCAAAACTTTTCAAGGAAAACCTAATATATATTTTGTAAAGAAAGTCAAGATTTTGAAAAGAAATAGTCAAAATAATTACACCCAACACACGGATGGATGTAATGAAAATGAACCCAGTACCTCAAGACCCACAAGTTCAACATCAAGCAGAGAAACACGATCTCCTAGTTTTGTGTAAAGGAGAACATGTTTCAAATGTGGAGAATTTGGCCACATTATAAAAGATTGCAAAAATCCAGCCAAATCAAGATTTGTGGAAAGAACCCCTCATGAATCAACTTGCCAACGTATATCTGTTTTTCCAACACAAGATAAACGAATTATTAAAGATCAAAAGGAGAAACAAAAATGTAAACAAGTAAAAGCAATTGAAAAAGCTTTAAAATTGGATTCTTCAGAAAAGAATTCAAGTTCTTCAAAGTTAATAAAATCAGAAACTGTTAAAACTGTAAATAATAGTAAATATGGTAATTATCAAGGATCTTGGAAATAGAAGACCGGCAGTAGTTCAAGAGGAGGAACTCAGTTTGACAATCATCAAGAAATAGAGATCACATTTCTTGATGATAAGGGACAACCTAAGACCACTAAGGCTTGGGTCCCCATCTCAAACTAATCTTGTTTGCGAAATGTGCAGGGTGTTCCAGGAGGAACTGTAAATAGTCATTGGATTGTTGACAGTGGAGCATCAAGGCACATGACAGGTGACTTGCGGCTCCTGTATGATGTGAAAAGCATTAGGGGTGGTTATGTTGCCTTTGCTGGTGATAAAGGTGGATACATCACTGGAGAAAGAATGGTCTCCAATGGTGTTGTGAGTTTTGATAAGATCAATTATGTGCGGCAAATTGATCACAATCTTCTTAGCGTTTCTTAAATCTGCGACAAGAAGTTCACGGTACATTTTGATGATATCGGTTGTTATATGCTGAAACCTGGATTCAAGATCCCCAAGGAATGGATTCTCCCATCGGCTCCAAGAATTAACGACTTGTATATTCTTGATATGAGTGAAGCTATTACAACGTCTGCGCAAGTCACATGTTTTATCTCCAAAGCCACCGAGAAGGAATCAATCTCTTGGCACAGACGAATGGGACACATTCACCTGAGGAAAATGAACTATTTTGTGAAGAACAATCTGGTGAATGGTGTACCAGTCAAGAATTTTCATCTTCAAGACGTCTGTGTATCATGCTTGAAGGGAAAGCAAGCAAGAAAATCCCATCCCATGAAGAAGATCAACAGTGTGAATATGCCACTGGAACGTCTTCATATGGACCTCTTTGGACCTATGAAACATAAGACAACCTTTGGTGATTCTTATTGTCTGGTAATTAATGATGACTATTCCAGATTTTCATGGGTAAATATGCTGGCACACTAGAGTGAAGTTCCTAACATCCTCAAGAATCTCTTGACTCTGTTAGAAAATTTGTACAATCTGAAGGTAAGGAGAATCAGAAGTGACAATGGCACCAAATTCAAGAATCAAGTTATGGATGAGTACTGCTCCTCAAAGGGTATTCTGCATGAGTATAGTTCTCGCTACACTCCACAACAGAATGGTGTCGCTGAGAGGAAGAATCAGAACTTCCTGTTCAATTTTGGGGAGAAGCTGTTGCTACTGTATGCTACACGATGAATAGAGTTCTAAAGGTAAAGAGACATGGGAAAACATGCTTTGAGTTGTTACATAAAAGGAAACCGGATGTTTCTTTCTTAGAACCTTTTGGAGCTCCATGCACTATGATCGACCCACATGGAAAGTTTGGTCCGAAGGCTATCGAAGGTTTCTTTCTTGGATATGCTACTCCAAATTTCAGGGTGTAGAATTTGTCTTCAAGGAAGATTGAAGAATGGGGTTAAGTCAAGGTTCAGAGATATACAGAATCAGTTAGAGCTCCAGGGGCTCCTTAGATGTTCAACTACGATGGGCTGTTCGACTCCTTTAATCTGCCAACTTTTGATGATGCCTCTGCTGCTGCTCAAATGCTACTAGAAAGTGATACAACAATTGACTCATCATTAGTTCGACCAATTATTGTTAACCCTCAAGTATCGACTTCGGTTAACAACATTGTTCAAAATGAGGAATTCGAAGACGTTGCGGATTATAATGTTTCATTTGAAGAAGATGAGTTTCATGATGAAAATGAAGCTACCTCTGGTGCGGTTCCTGGAATTTCGGATGTTACGTCAAATATTCAACCTCAAGGGACGACTGAAGGTCATGCATATACATCCTCTTCAAATCCAGCTCTCGATTTGACAGTTGATCTGAATATCAAAAATCTGGGTATAAATTCTCGAGTTCCTAATGTTCAAATACTCGAATTCATAATACCCATCCTCAGCAGAATATTGTTGGAGATGTCCAGAGTGGTGTGCAGACTCGTAATCAGCTTCGAAACAACCAGAATGCTAGATTGTATTGGGAAATCAGAGAATCACGGGAGCGGAATGATTGGACTTTTGCCTGTTATATGTGCCAAGTAGAACCAAAATCTTGGAAGGAGGCAATGAAAGAAGACTCTTGGGTTGAAGCCATGCAGGAAGAACTTCAACAATTTCAGAAGTTAGGCGTCTGGAAATTGGTTGACTGGCCTATAAGAAGATTGGTACACGATGGGTGTACAAATGTAAGAAGGATGACCGAGGTGTTGTTGTGAGAAACAAAGTGCGATTGGTTGTTCAAGGTTTTAATCAGGTCGAAGGCATTGATTACAATGAAGTTTATGCACCAGTTGCACGACTTGAGGCCATAAGAATTTTCTTAGCTTATGCATCCTACAAGAATTTTCTTCATGGTGTGGTGGAAGAGGAAGTATATGTTGAGCAACCGCCAGGTTTTGAAGATCTAATCCATCTTGACAAGGTTTGGCTTCTCAACAAGGCGTTATATGGTCTTCATCAAGCTCCGAGGGCTTGGTATGAAACGTTGTCTACCTATCTGTTGAAGAACGGTTTTTGATGAGGCTTGATTGTCTGTACTCTCTTCATCAAGGAAAAGAACGAGGATTTGTTGCTAGTGCAAGTTTATGTTAATGACATTATCTTTGGGTCTACCAACAATCGAATGTGCAAAGAATTCGAACAAGTTATGCAAGAGAAGTTCGAGATGAGCGCTGTGGGAGAAATGAATTTCTTTTTAGGTTTGCAGGTTCAGCAATCAAAGGAAGGGATCTTTATCCATCAAACCAAGTACGTCGGGGATATTCTTTAGTGATTTCAGATGGATGACTCAAAGCCTTTGGGAACTCCATTAGCTCAAAATCATGGGGTTACTCCAGACGGAACGGGTGAGCATGTGGAACCATCTCTCTACCGTGCTATGATCGGATCTCTCATGTATCTTACTACTTCAAGACCCGATATAATGTACCCAACATGTCTTTTGGCGCGCTATCAGTCTAGTACGAAAGTTTCTCATTTGATGGCTGTAAAAAGGATCTTTCGTTATTTGAAGGGTCACCCTGACACTGGTCTATAGTACCCTGAGGATGATAACTTTGATCTGATAGCATTCAGTGATTCTGATCATGGCGGCCGCAAAATCGATGCAAAGTCAACAACAGCGGGACATTAGTTCTTTGGAAATCGCCTAGTCACGTGGCAATGCAAGAAGCAGACTTGTGTAGCTACATCAACATGTGAGGCTGAGTATATTTCAGCTTCTAGTTGCTGCTCTCAGGTTCTATGGATTCAACAATAGATGCGCGACTACGGTTTTGAATTTCTAACTACTCCTATTTTTGTTGATAATGAAGCTACCTTACAGAGCACTCGGAATCCTGTACAGCACTAAAAAACAAAACACATTGAGATTAAGTATCATTTCATACGAGATTGTTATGAAAAGAAACTTATCAATGTTGTTAAAATCCACACTGATCATCAACGTGCTGACCTTTTTACTAAAGCCTTTAATAAATCACGTTTTGATTATCTACTTTTGGTCAACGGCATCAAGGTGAAACCTGAGTAACTCAACCATGGCTAATTATTCACATTTTTCTAAAAATCTAAAACTACAAAAAGATTTTCCGTTTATATTTTAGGGGAGAAATTTTCAAGAAAATGCAAAAATATGTCTTTTACTTATTTGCCTTCCATATTTAAGGGGGGGGGGGGGGGGGGGAAATTTAGAAAAATACAAAAAAATAGAAAACACAAAAATAAAAAATGAGTTTCTTGGATAAGACAAGTTGATGACGGTAAATCTGTCAGAAATGGTCAAAAGCATAGAAAGACGATTGATAAGTAGCTTTACTTATGATATATCGGTAGGCTCACAATCAGACTAAAATGTGCAGGTTGATATAAACTTAACAAACAAAACGCCAGGTGGGAACCATTCATTGGCACATGGTCTTGGTACCGAAATTTCGTTTGATAGAGTGCCGAGGTTCTGAGATATACGGTCTTTATGCTGACTTATCATCTGGGTATCATGGTTGAATCTTCTATCCGAAAAATAACGGTGGCGCAAGTCTAGAACTTCCATGATACCATACATACGTGTACATACTACATACGACTATCAATAAGTGATAAAAGTATCACATCCCCAAAAAAGTGATAAAATATCACAAGCTTTATGCGGGGCTAAGTTCGTCTCTCAGTTGGTACGATGGTACTAACATGTTCACGGACTTACTCCTGTGCCCTGCATGCATATGAAAATCAAGTTCCTCATCAAGAAGTGATTTAATCACATAGGGCTTGTTTTCAAACAAAATAAGTGAGTATCTCACATCATATATATACGTCAAAACAGATGATAAAGCAGTATACTCACCGGTAAGATTTTCTCTCGTGCATATCTTGATACAGGAATGTGTCGTGAAGTGGTTGAACACCGGCTAGTAAGTATAACATGTCACACCCCAGATTTCTAACCCGAAATCCATACACCAGTGGACCAAGCGGTAATAATTTACCGTATCCCAAGCCCGTATAGGGAAAATAAGTCGAGAATATTTACCTGAGCTAGTCTTCTTCTTTTATTTTTAAATAACTCAGTTGTATACAAAAGTACCAAGTGCAGATAGCATTTACCGAGAAGGCTCTAGTCTGGATTATGGCATAAGTTAGCCAATTAAATACTATCAGTCTTATAAACCGAATAGTGTACATGATCATTACGTATAACGCTTGATTAAACGATGGTCGGATAGAATGTAGTTTATTCCCGACAAGTACTTGACTTGTATAATATGGGTAAACTATAAACATTCTTGATTTTGAAACTTAAATGACAAGGTTAAACACGTTTCGGTTAATTTTCAATAAATAGTTACGTATACGTAACCGTGCGCATATTAGCGATAACGGGTAACCGGATAAGTCATGGACAAGTTCTATATGCCATTATATTTTAAATAAGTCAAGATATCATTAGGATATATACCCGTTAAGGTTTTAAACCGAAATTATGCCTCAAAAGGGAAATTTAGTAATTTTATACCGTAATAAAGGAACTTGAATATAATTTAATGTTATAGTTATAGGTATTCTATAAAAATACATTATTTATGATATAATATCAGTAGGATGCCAATTATATCTGTAAATTATCTTTTATGACCAAACTATGCACCAAAGGGATATTTTGGTCATTTCCACACATAGTTTATAAATTATTTGGGATTCTGAGTTTATAACATGTACCTACTGTAAATACGTTTAAAATAAGTTTTAAAATCAGTAGGTAACAAGTCTTGGTCCATTATTATGGTTTAAAAGCATACTATGCGCCGAAACAGCGCTTATGTCGTAAAATGACGTTTTATGCGATGTTTAATGAAAATTGACATTCGGGTCAGATTAAAATGTCTTACATATGTTATTTAATATAACATACCAGTAGGTGATTGATTTACCTTGAAAAGATTTTGATTAAAACCATTTTATAAGCCACAAGGGCTAAAACCGTCATTTATTGACATAGTTTAAAGGCCTGTTTGAAAACTCAGTTTATAACTTGGTTTAACATCTCAAATAATCCTACTTATAATATTACATCAGTAGGAAACTAATTTTTAAGTTTATTATCATTAAAACCTTGATTTATGTAAAAAAGGCATTTTGGTCAAAGATGGCATAATTATGGAAATTGCGCATAAACTTAGATTCTGATTATGATCATGTAATACAACCTCAGAGGGTTATGCTACATTATATTACGATCATAATGAAACTTTAGATCAGTAGATAACTAATCTAAATCGGGTCAGAATAGAAAGACAAAGCAGAAGTCAAACTTCACGACTTTCGGTTGCGAACCGACCCTAGAACTAAAATTGACGAGCCGAACATGTTCTCACATGTTCTAATAATTATTACCAACTTGTTTAAGTGTCAAAATAGGTTTCATAACATATATAAGATCAATTTATGATTTTTCATCGGAAAATAGCCTGTTTGACTTTTTAATATCATAACTTTGACCCGTCAATTGGTCTAGCAAACGTGATCTTCAGGAAGTGCCCTTTATAGGGATTAACACCTACCTTATTACGATCACTTAGCCATGTTCATTTTGAACAATGGCTGGACCACAATGGTCCTAACCGAAAGTCAAAGCATTTTCCATAAAACGCTTGACTTTTGGCTATAAAAGCCTATAAACGAAAATGCAAGAGCAAGGAACACTTACAAAAGGTTCCTAGAATGCAAGAAAACTAAGTTGGATGCTCCTTTCAGCTAGGAACTTCCAGAGGAGGGAGAAGAGTTATGATTTAAAAGGTGCAAGTTGGAATGAAGCACTTGAACACCTATTTATAGTTGGAGAACTCAAAGGAGGTGAAGCCAGGTGTTTAGGGGTGTAAGAGGGAGCTTACAAGTGTCCCAAAACGTGGCATAGCTGATTACAAGTCCATGGTTTTTGAATTAATGGTTTTGGAGCTTTGCTTGGCTGCTAAACAAAACTTTCTGCAGCAGACCTGTTCTCGCGCCCCGCGAGAGACCCAGGCCTGGTCTCTCGCGGCCCGCGACGGCCCCATGGCCACTTTCAAAGTTTGACATTTTTAACCCCTTAACTTATTAAAGCTTCTAAAAACCTTTTTAAACAACTTTTTGGCACTTTTAGCCCTCCATAGCCAATACTTGGAATACCCGGGATTATGCCCAGACATTGTTGAGCTCTCAGTTTGTTAAAAGGTCACTCAGAGGTATAAATTAACATGTTGACACTTTTAATCCCTCAATTATCCAACTTTCACATATTTACAAAATTGAACCCTCACGTCCCACAAATGGCACGAATGAGAGTTGGGTATTCACAAAGGATCAGTCAGAGGCTTATTATAAGCATGTTGATTCCGATGTCACTCAGAGGCTGGGCATGTTGACATATCAGTTACTCAGAGGCTAAATTTCAAGCATGTTGACATATCAGTCACTCAGAGGCTAATGATTTAAGCATGTTGACGTATCAGTCACTTAGAGGCTGTTATTTATGCATGTTGACATTGGACTGTCACTCAGAGGCTCGGTTGAGCATGTTGACGCCTTTAGTCCTTATTGGTCTTTAATAAACTATATTTAAAAATATAACACGTGTCACTATACTATTGGACACTATTTTTACAGGGTGTTACATCCTCACCCTTTAAAAGAATCTCGACCTCAAGATTTTATTCAAAAGATGGGGGTACTTTTGTCGCATAGTGGACTCAACCTCCCATGTATACTCGGGACCTCTAAAAGCGTCCCACTTAACCTTTACTATAGGTATCAATTTTCTTCAGAGCTTCTTAACCTATCGATCCTCGATCGAAATTGGTTTCTCAATGAACCTCAGGTTTTCATCAATTTGCACATCCTCGTGCGACATTGCTAGCGACTCCTCGGCTAGACACTTATTAAGATTAGATATGTGGAATACATCATGAATTCCACTAAGCTCCTCTGGCAACCTAAGCTTATAAGCTACAGTGCCGATATGTTTGATTATCTCGAAGGGTCCTATATATCTTGGGCTCAACTTGCCCTTCTTTCCAAAACGCATCACACCTTTCCAGGGTGACAATTTCAGCATGACTTTGTCCCCTACTTGGAACTGAAGAGGTTTACGCCTCTTGTCAGCATAGCTCTTCTGCCTATCTCTGGCAGCTTTGAGACGATCACGAATTTGCATAATCTTTTCCGTGGTCTCCAGGACAATCTCTGGTCCTGATAGTTGAGCTTCTCTAACTTCTGCCCAGTACACGGGCGTTCTACATTTTCTCCCATACAAGGACTCAAAAGGAGCAGCCTTGATGCTTGTATGGTAACTGTTATTATAGGAGAATTCTATTAGGGGTAAGTGGTCATCCCAACTTCCACCTAAATCAATCACACATGCTCTAAGCATGTCTTCCAGTGTCTGGATAGTACGCTCACTTTGACCATCAGTCTGCGGATGGTAAGCCGTACTAAAATTTAATCTTGTGCCTAATGCTTGTTGGAAAGTTTTCCAAAAGTGAGATGTGTATCTAGTATCTCTGTTAGATACAATAGATACCGGCACACCGTGTAGGGACACAATCTTGTCCACATACAACTTAGCCAATTTATCTGAATTATATGTTTCCTTTATTGGCAAGAAGTGTACTAACTTGGTCAGCCTATCCACTATGACCCAAATAGTGTCATTTCCACTTTTGGTCTTGGGTAACTTGGTAATCAAATCCATAGTTACCATTTCCCATTTCCAAGTGGAATCTCTAATTGTTGTAGTAGTCCTAACGGTTTCTGATGTTCGGCCTTAACTTACGAACACGTCAAACACTTAGCTACATAAGTGGCTATGGATTTCTTCAAACCCATCCACCAATAATTCTTCTTTAGGTCTTGATACATCTTGTCACCACCAGGGTGAACAAAGTATCTTGAACTATGCGCTTCTTGGAGGATTAGACCTCTAAGTCCTCCAAAGATCGGAACCCAAATTCTATCATTAAATCTTAGGATTCCATACTTTCCAGGCACTAATTGATCAACAATTCCGCCTAATCCCTCATTAGGAATATTATCCTCTAATAAAGCTTGCTTTTGCGCATCTAGTAGCTTCTCATGTAAGCTATTTCTGAGCTCAATGCTCTTAGCGTTAATCCTAGGTTTAACCCTTTCCTTGCGACTTAAGGCATCAGCAACTACATTTGCCTTGCCTGGATGGTAGCGAATCTCACAATCATAATCTTTAAGTGTTTCCATCCACCGACGTTGTCGCATGTTCAATTCCTTCTGATTGAACAAGTACTGGAGACTTTTATGGTCTGTGTATATAATACACTTTGTGCCATACAAGTAATGTCTTCACAGTTTTAGTGCAAATACAGCGGCACACAATTCCAAATCGTGGGTGGTGTAATTCCTTTCGTGCACCTTTAACTGTCGTGATGCATAGGCAATCACTTTGCTTTTTTGCATTAGCATACAGCCCATGCCGGTGTGTGATGCATCACAATAGACTACAAAATCTTCTACACCCTCTGGTAGGGATAACACAGGAGCATTGCTCAACTTGTGTTTAAGAATCTCAAAAGATTCTTGTTGCTTTGGACCCCAATTATACTTGACATTCTTACGAGTCAAGGAAGTTAAAGGAGTGGCTATTCTTGAAAAGTTCTCAATGAACCTTCTACTGTAACCAGCCAATCCTAAGAAACTACGAACCATCATTGGGGTTTTGGGTATTTCCTAATTCATGATGGCCTCAATTTTGGTGGGATCCACTTGGATACCATGCTCACTCACCATGTGTCCAAGAAATTGGACTTCTCTAAGCCAAAACTCACACTTAGAGAATTTAGCATAAAGCTTCTCTTGCCTTAATAATTCTAAGATGCACCTAAGGTGTTTCTCGTGATCAGCTTGATTACGAGAATAAATAAGTATGTCGTCTATGAAGACAATGACAAACTTATCTAGATATGGCTTGCAGACTCTATTCATGAGATCCATGAATGCTGCTGGTGCATTGTGAGCCCAAAAGGCATCACTAAAAATTCAAAGTGACCATAGCGGGTCCTGAAGGCAGTCTTGGGAACATCTTTACTTCTAACCTTCAGTTGATGATATCCTGACCTCAAATCTATCTTAGAAAAGTAACTAGCCCTTTGAAGTTGGTCGAATAAATCATCGATCCTGGGCAGAGGATATCTATTCTTGATTGTTAACTTGTTTAGCTTTCGTTAATCGATGCGCATTCGCATCAAACCGTTTTCTTCTTTACAAATAGAATAGGAGCTCCCTAAGGCGAGTAACTAGGCTGAATAAAGCCTTTCTCCAAGAGTTCGTCCAATTGAACTCTTAACTCATTAATTTCGGGTGGAGATAGTCTATATGGATCTCTAGCTACGCGTGCTGATCCTGGTATGATATCAATCATAAATTCCACTTGCCTGTCTGGAGGTAGACCTGGTAATTCTTCTGGGAATGCATCAGGATATTCAGAGATGACTGGTAAGTCATCCATGTTTGGCTTAGGCTCATTTATGGTAACTTGTGCCATGTAGATGACACAGCCTTTTCTCAAACACTTGGATGCCTTAAATAACGACACCTTGTCTGGTAGTCTATAGTGTGAGTCTCCAGAGATGGTGATTATTTCACCAGATGGGGTTTTAATTTCGATGAGTTTTTTATCGCAGGAAATACGGGCTTGGTAATGAGATAACCAATCCATGCCTAAGACAACATCAAACCCTGCCAATTTCATTTGCAAAAGAGAGATAGGGATAGAATGATTCTTAATGGATATAGAGCATCCATCAAGAATGGAAGAAGCAGTTTCTATTGTTCCGTCAGCGAGTTCTATCTCATAAGTTTTATTAAGAGTTCTTATGGGTACATTTAATAGTTTACCAAACTTATGATCAACAAAAGATCTATCTGCTCCCGAATAAAAAAGAACTCTAGCATAAATATCATTAATGAGGAATGTACCTGTTATGACATTGTCGTCATTAACAGCCTCTCTTGTAGTTATTTGAAAGGCACGCGCATTCCCCTTCTTGGCCTCTCTAGGCTTTGCGTTATTATTCTTAAGAAGCTTAGGGCAGTTAGTCTTTATATGCCTTTTTTCGTTGTAGATGTAGCAAACGACATCCTTAAGATCTTTACAATCTAAGGTCTTATGCCCTCTCCTTATACAAATACCACAAGGTCTAGCTTGTAAATCAGAAGTACACTGTCCCTAGTGTCTGCGGTTGCAAGTCTTGCAAAATGGCATTACAGCCGACTTGCCTTGGTTCCCTTTGAACCCAAATCTCCCTTTATTTTTCTTATTAAACTTATGGGAGTTGTCATCTTCCCTCTTCCTTTTTCCGTCAGCTTCAGACTTAACTGACTTTTGTCTTACAAGATCAAGGGTGAGCGAGAGAGATAGGTCTACAGCAGACCTATAAGTATTAGGTTGTGCAGCCTTTACCATGCCCTTAATCTCGGGCGCTAATCCATTGATAAAACGCGCAATGCGCTTGGGCTCCGTGGTAATTAAATAGGAAACTAACCTAGATAGGGAATTGAAGTCGGAAACATACTTCCGACAGTCTAGGTTTTTCATTGATAGAGACAAGAAGTCTGTCTCTATTTTCTCCACCTCATGTGGTGGGCAGTAGGTTTCCTTAATAAGGTCCGCAAACTTGGACCATCCCAGATTATACAGGTATACTTTACCTGTTGATTGAATCATGGCCTTCCACCATGTTAGGGCATTGCCCTTGAAGGATTGTGATACATATTTGACCACGTCCCTTTCAACATAGCTGTTGATGTCTACTATGGTCTCCATCTCATCCAGCCACTTTAGGGCTTCTACGGCTCCTTTTTCCCCATTAAAGTCTCGGGGTTTACAGGAGACAAAGTACTTGTAGGTGCATCCATCCTTAGAAGAACGGGACCTATCAGCATAGTCTATCCTCTTAGGTTCACCCTTCCTATTTGATGAGTGAACAGAGCTCTCCTTATGAGCTGAGGATGGTGGAATTGATAATGGCTTAGAGCGAGTAGCACTTGACTCTCTTAACTTCTCTATGGCCTTACCCATGGCCTTTTCTACAGCCGCATCAATGCGTTCTTGGAAGTCATTATTATCTATGGCTATATTTTCGACGTCTTTGACGTTCCGATGGCTACTTTGTGCCTCATTAGAATTAGCCATTCTTCAAAGCTTTGGTTCTATATACCAAATAAAATTTCTCTTAGCCATGGTATAATAACCATATCGGCTATTAAACATTGGATATAAGAAAATCCATTGCCTATACTAGTGTGATTAACATCACAACTCTTAGGCTTAATATAACTATATTTGGCCTAGGTCTTAATAGGACTATCATAGGCAAATTACCATCTGGACATAGTCCATTTATTACTAGACAGGGGATCGCAATGTCACAACTGTCATTGTCATATTTGACAATTGTATAGCACATAGGCTTGTCACAAAGGACATTTAAAATATGGCACATAGGCACTACATCACTAATGGATGTTTAGTCACCGCACTGGTGATATTAGCCGGGATCAGAATAGATCACATAGGCTTTGTAAATAAATTATAATCCAAAAGGGTAATACATCACTAATGGATGTTTTATTCATCACCACACTAGTGATATTTAGCCGGGATCAAACAGATCACATGGGCTATATAAAATAAATTATAACCCGAAAGGGTAATACATCACTAATGGATGTTTTATTCATCACCGCACTGGTGATATTTAGCCGGGATCAAACAGATCACATGGGCTATATAAAATAAATTATAACCCGAAAGGGTAATACATCACTAATGGATGTTTTATTTATTATCGCATTTATGATATTAGCCGGGATCAAATAGATCACATGGGTTATATAAAATACATCTCTAATGGATGTTTTATTCATCACCGCACTAGTGATATTTAGCCAGGATCAAACAGATCACAAGGGCTATATAAAATACATCTCTAATGGATGTTTTATTCATCACCGCACTGGTGATATTTAGCCGGGATCAAACAGATCACAAGGGCTATATAAAATACATCTATATTGGATGTTTTATTCATCACCTCATTGGTGATATTTAGCCGGGATCAAACAGATCACAAGGGCTACATAAAATACATCTCTAATGGATGTTTTATTCATCACCGCACTGGTGATATTTAGCCGGGATCAAACAGATCACAAGGGCTATATAAAATACATCTCTAATGGATGTTTTATTCATCACCTCACTGGTGATATTTAGCCGAGATCAAACAGATCGCAAAGGCTATATAAGGTTAGGACATAGTCCATTACCTTGAAGGTTAGTGTGATTCCTCAAGTCACACAACCACGAGTATGCACATTACTTGAATGTTAACATAAGAGGACCTTAATGGTTGATTATTAGTCCCGGTCGCATTGACCTTAATGACTTGGAGGCTTGAACTTAGTCCACCAGCTCTAGATAGAAGGATAACTTCCCTTAACTACCATGATAGAAGACCCTTCCGTTCTTAACTATCATTTATATAAATTTTGCCAAATGCGTGGTCCGTGCCACTCAGCTAAATCAAAACCATTAAGATCTTTTTGGAATTATATGGCTGATCAAAAATTCGAGTAAAATCCAAACGCTCGTTTTCAAGAGGATGATTTATATAATTCCAAAAGTACTTCATTAAATTTCAAATTAGAAATTACAATACTAGAAAAATGAAATAAACTTGTCCATGCAAGGACTTAAAGGAAATAAACATGTCCACACAGGGACTAAAAGAAATAACAATGTCCTAGCAGGGACTACATATAATTAGAAGAGACTTCACTCGTCCTTCTTTCCTTTGACCAATTTGGAGAGTTTCTTGAAGAACTTGTTTGTCTTTTTCTCCGTTTTCTCCGCCTGCTGCTGCATTTCCTTCATTCTTTCTAAGGCCTCATTAATGGCCTCAAGTGGTGGTTGAGGTTGTGGCATAACCGGATACTAGTACCCATAAGTTGGATATCTAGTCAGTGGATAGGTAGGTGGGAAAGGAGACGGGTAAAGTGCGTTGTGCATAACCGCCTGCATGTAGGGGTCTTGCGACCATGCTTGATAGTCTACTGGTGTAGATAGGTTGAAAGGATCATATCCAGACGTGTCTAGATATGTGGGGATTGGGTTAGTATAACCCGATGGTGGTGGTTGAACAACAGGTGTTGGTGTTGGTTCCACTATAGGTGAAACGTTAGAGGGTCCACCCATTTGTGGATCCTCTTGAATTGTGGGGTAGGAAATTGGCAAAAGTGGCAGCGATCCCGACCTTTGTCCTGCACGTACTGACATACGTGCACCACGCTTCCTTGTTGGTGGTTTAGGTGGTGGTTGAGGTTGATCCACCAGTTCCATGTGGACATCTTCTTAAATCGGGGGTGGTTGAGAGTGGTGAGAAGGAGTGTGGGTGAAGGTGAATTGATTCCAATATTGGTCCCACTCATTAGGACCTTGGTAGGGCGATCCAGCATAGGAGTTTGAATCGCTTGAAATTTCGATGGGATGCATATTTGATCCCGACGGCGGCATCTCTGGGTCGGAGTCCTCGTCCATAGGGTGTGGCTGGTCCAACTGATTTTGATCGGCTGGAGGCGTATTAAGATAATGGTTGGGGTTAAATTCCTCCTGGTAGGAGTGATGAGAATGGGAATGGTGAGAATGGTGTGAATGATAGGAGTGGTAAGAATTTTGGGAATGTGAGGGCGAGTGTCTATTAGAGACAGAACGTCTCGCTGGTTGCCAAGAGACGAGTCTCCTGATTCTTGGTATGCATCTGAATTATGAGGTTGAGGAGGAATACGCCCCAATGGTCCTCTTCTCATTGGACCTTTTCCTCTTCCACTTTGTCCTAGTACACGTGGCAGCATTTTCCTGTTAAAAATTAATTTAAAAACATACTAATAACTTAATAATGAAATGAGTAATCCTAGGTCAATGCCTAGACTCGGAAGTCTAAGGAATGTGCTCGTGTAAGTTTGAGATTAAACACAAGAAGGATAGTGTTTAATTCTCTCAAACGTTGGCTCTGATACCAACCCTGTCACACCCCGGATTTCTAACCCGAAATCCATACACTGGTGGGCCCGGGTGGGGAATATCGTGACGTCAGTTGATAATCATCATAGTCAATTAAACATGGCACAGCGGAAGTCTTGGAGTAAAATTACTATTACAAATCGAATGTTCGAAAATACAAAATAATATACAGGCTCGTAATAGAAGATCCACAGGCGGATCATAAAATGTACAAGAAAGAATATAAAACAGATTGTAGGCAGATTTAAGGATTTGCAAGATCCTCTTATTCACTACCGAGCAGCTTTTGGCCTATTTCATACTGTACCTGCAGTTTAGTCTTTGGACGATACATCAGTTTACGCTGGTAATTACACTCAACTGACTTATTTTGAAAACTTTAAAATGGTTTTTAAGTGCAAAATGGCACAAAATATTTTATTAACTTGGGAAAGTTGACCATGCAACCTTGTATCAGATTCACATGTTTATCAATACATACAGGGCCAGGGACAGAAACCGAGACATGATTAATTACACACCACTCAGGAACTCACGAAGGAGTCATCCCCAACGTCTTGGGAATATTGCATATGAGCATCAAAAGGTGTATACCTACACCCCGTGCTAAAGTCGTGACCAATAACTAATGTATTAAGCCGAGGTATCCAGGACACGGTAATTTAACCCCCGATATTTAAGTTATCAAACAAAGCTGATTAAAACGAAATATGCGGGTTTACTAGCCATAAGCGAGCATTCGATTGACCCCATTTTGGACCAAGCGGTAATAATTTACCGTATCCCAAGCCCGTATAGGGAAAATAAGTCGAGAGCATTTACCTGAGCTAGTCTTCTTCTTTTATTTTTTAATAACTCAGTCGTATACAAAAGTACCAAGTGCAGATAGCATTTACCGAGAATGCTCTAGTCTGGATTATGGCATAAGTTAGCGAATTAAATACTATCGGTCTTATAAACCGAATAGTGTACATGATCATTACGTATAACGCTTGATTAAACGATGGTCGGATAGAATGTAGTTTATTCCCGACAAGTACTTGACTTGTATAATATGGGTAAACTATAAACATTCTTGATTTTGAAACTTAAATGACAAGGTTAAACACGTTTCGGTTAATTTTCGATAAATAGTTACGTATACGTAACCGTGCGCATATTAGCGATAACGGATAACCGGATAAGTCATGGACAAGTTCTATATGCCATTATATTTTAAATAAGTTAAGATATCAGTAGGATATCAACTTATATGCCCGTTAAGGTTTTAAAACGAAATTATGCCTCATAAGGGCAATTTGGTAATTTTATACCGTAATAAAGGAACTTGAATATAATTTAATGTTATAGTTATAAGTATTCTGAAAAAATACTTTATTTATGATATAGTATCAGTAGAATGTCAATTATATGTGTAAATTATCTTTTATGACCAAACTATGCACCGAAGGGGCATTTTGGTCATTTTACACATAGTTTATAAATTATTTGGGATTCTGAGTTTATAACATGTACCTACTGTAAATACGTTTAAAATAAGTTTTAAAATCAGTAGGTAACAAGTCTTGGTCCATTATTATGGTTTAAAACCATACTATGCGCCGAAACGGCGCTTATGTCGTAAAATGACGTTTTATGCGATGTTTAATGATAATTGACATTAAGGTCAGAATAAAATGTCTTAATATGTTATTTAATATAACATACCAGTAAGTGATTGATTTACCTTGAAAAGATTTTGATTAAAACCATTTTATAAGCCACAAGGGCTAAGACCGTCATTTATCGACATAGTTTAAGGACCTGTTTGAAAACTCAATTTATAACTTGGTTTAACATCCTAAATAATCCTACTTATAATATTACATCAGTAGGAAACTCATTTTCAAGTTTATTATCATTAAAACCTTGATTTATGTAAAAAGGACATTTTGGTCAAAGATGGCATAATTATGGAACTTGCACATAAACTTAGTTTATGATTATGATCATGTAATATAACCTCAGAGGGTTATGCTACATTATATTACGATCATAATGCAACTTTAGATTAGTAGGTAACTAATCCAAATCGGGTCAGAATTGAACGTCAAAGCAGAAGTCAAACTTCACGACTTTCGGTTGCGAACCGACCCTAGAACTAAAATTGACGAGCCGAACATGTTCTCACATGTTCTAATAATTATTACCAACTTGTTTAAGTGTCAAAATAGGTTTCATAACATATATAAGATCAATTTATGATTTTTCATCGGAAAATAGCCTGTTTGACTTTTTAATATCATAACTTTGACCCGTCAATTGGTCTAGCAAACGTGATCTTCAGGAGGTGCCCTTTATAGGGATTAACACCTACCTTATTACGATCACTTAGCCATGTTCATTTTGAACAATGGCTGGACCACAATGGTCCTAACCGAAAGTTAAAGCATTTTCCATAAAACGCTTGACTTTTGGCTATAAAAGCCTATAAACGAAAATGCAAGAGCAAGGAACACTTACAAAAGGTTCCTAGAATGCAAGAAAACTAAGTTGGATGCTCCTTTCAGCTAGGAACTTCCAGAGGAGGGAGAAGAGTTATGATTTAAAAGGTGCAAGTTGGAATGAAGCACTTGAACACCTATTTATAGTTGGAGAACTCAAAGGAGGTGAAGCCAGGTGTTTAGGGGTGTAAGAGGGAGCTTACAAGTGTCCCAAAACGTGGCATAGCTGATTACAAGTCCATGGTTTTTGAATTAATGGTTTTGGAGCTTTGCTTGGTTTCCAAATAAAACTTTCTGCAACATACTTGTTCTCGCGCCCCGCGAGAGACCTAGGCCTGGCCTCTCGCGGCCCGCGACCGCCCCATGGCCACTTTCAAAGTTTGACACTTTTAACCCCTTAAATTATTAAAGCTTCTAAAACCCTTTTTAAACACCTTTTTGGCACTTTTAGCCCTCCGTAGCCAATACTTGGCATACCTGGGTTATGCCCGGACATTGTTGAGCTCTCAGTTTGTTAAAAGGTCACTTAGAGGTATAAATTAACATGTTGACACTTTTAATCCTTCCTTTATCCATCTTTCACATATAATTACAAAATTGAACCCTCACGTCCAACAAATGGCACGAATGAGAGTTGGGTATTCACAAAGGATCACTCAGAGGCTTATTATAAGCATGTTGATTCCGATGTCACTCAGAGACTTGGCATGTTGACATATCAGTCACTCAGAGGCCAATTTCAAGCATGTTGACATATCAGTCACTCAGAGGCTAATGATTTAAGCATGTTGATATATCAGTCACTCAGACGCTGTTATTTATGCATGTTGACATCGGACAGTCACTCAGAGGCTCGGTTTGAGCATGTTGACGCCTTTAGTCCTTATTGGTCTTTAATAGACTATATTTTAAAATATAACACGTGTCACTATACTATTAGACACGATTTTTACAGGGTGTTACATAATTCATACCTTAATCATATCTCCTAATCATGATTACATCTGATAAGTTTGAGCTTATGAGGACAACAATACCGATAATCATAGTTGAACACTTATCTATTTAATTTTGAAGTTTAAACCATATATCGTTTTTGACAAAGATTAAAAAGCTGGTATGATTCTCTTAACTTGAACTCGAAAAAGACCGTTCAATAGATAAATAGTTTATCTGTAAATATTTGATTTTAAGTTTAGTTTACTTAGTTGCTTATAAATATTACTTTTGAAAGTTAGCCAACATTGAAACTCGAAAGTTTTCTACCAAGATACGCCAGAAAACCATTTGTCTGATATCACAACTTCATAAAGTAATATCTTGCAACAAGTAACCATCAAAGAAAACCAAACTCTGAAATTCATACAAGTATCTGTATCTCGTACGAATAAACCTAGTCAAGTGATTAACTTGGTCTCTTTTTTTTCTCAAATCAGCTGCTGGAATTTATACGAGTGTGTGTATCTCGTTCAGGGAATACATTCATACGAAAAATTGTAATAAGTTTTTCATGTGTATTCCCTGATAAATTTGTGTTCTAATTATATTTGTCTGTTGAGTACAGATTGAAACAAAGAGAACATAAATGAAAACCAACAACGAAGAAATCTGACAAGTCAGAAGAGGAACACAAGAAAGATTTGAAGTTTCTTAGAAGCTCGAAGACCTGATGCTCTATCAGTGGATAGTAGATCTTCAGGGGGAGTTTGTTGATATTCCAAGCCGTTCAAGTGTGAAGACCAAAGCATGAAGACCAAAGACCGAAGACCAAGCAACATCCAAGGGGGAGTTTGTTGATACAGTTTTGTGTTTGTCGCTTGTTCTTAGTTACATTTGTAATTGTACGGTCTTTACTCAAGTGTCTGTATAAGTTTGGTCATGTCGACCAAATCAAGATATCCTTCTATCTTGGTTTCGTACGACATCTTAGTTAGTCTGTGTTAAACGGGTGCATATGTGCATACCGTTGAGTCTTGTGTACGTCATGCTCCGTACGAGTTAGTTGCTCCGTACGAGCCAGTTGTTCCGTACGAGCCAGTTGCTCCGTACGAACCATTTGCTCCGATGAACCAATTGCTTCGTACAAGCCTCTTTGGAGCAGTGCTTCGTGGGTAATATAGTGTTCCGTATGTTTGGCAACGTGCGTCGTACGAATGACCAACATGGACACTATATAAGCAGACATGCACCTCTCAGTCAAGGTTAGCTCTTGGTTGCACTGTTAGCTCTGTTGATCTTTTGGTGGGATCTCTCTGTTGACATTTCTGGTGCAGACGAAGACACAAGAACACAGGCAGTTTGTTGAGTCGTATTAGTATTGTTTGTATATGTTTGTACTTGTTCTCATCTCTTAATCACGATAGTGAATCTTTGGTTACCTCGTGTTCTTACTTTGCTTTGGTTTGCATGCATACTTGGATTCCGCACTCGTATGTGTGTTGCATGAACAAGGAATAGGTTTAACTTGATCCTCAGGTGGACCTTCAACCCTTGATGCTTAGGGTTCACTGTAGTGTCACTAGGTGGCTTTCCACCACTTCCACGCATCTGCGCCACTTCCTCCGCAAGTTGACCCACTTGCTTCTCCAAAGCTTTATGCGACTTATCACGAACTTCGAAGTCCTTTTTCGTTTCCATCTTTAGCTCTTGATTTGAAGTCTTGATGGCGTTCATAATTGCATCTAACTTTGAACTTACGGAGTCTTCACCACCCATTGGAGGATTAGAATTACCACCTCCATTACCACCTTGGTTATAGCCGCTTTGATACCCACCTTGATTATTCGTCTAAAAATTGGGATTCATTTGGTTTGAAGCATTTCCATAGTGAAAGTTGGGATGGTTTCTCAATCCCGGGTGATAAGTGTTTAAATTCATGTCAAATTGCTTTCGCTCACCATACACTTGATTCACCTCTTCATTCACATGTGCCATGCTCACTTGACATTCCTCGGTTCGGTGTCCAATATCCCCATAAGATTCACATACCGCGAATTACACCGCACCAACATCCTTCTTCTTCATTCGTGCCAACTCTCTTTCCAAAGTGGCAATTCTATCTTTGGCGCTTGAATCGAGGTCGGGAAGAGATCGAGAAATAGGATGCTTCTTAGATCGGTCCGCCATAGCGACCACTTTGGAATTCTTGCTCATCCTTTCCAAGAAATCCCAATCGTCTTCCTCATGGTTGTCCAACAACGTTCCATTACTAGCCGATTGTAAATATTTGTGATCATCGGCATCCAACCCCCTCACAAAGCATTTAAGTAACTCCCACCTTGGAATTTGGTGATGAGGACACTTCCTAACCAATTCCTTGAAACGGGTCAATGCCTCATGTAATAATTCCCCCCATAATTGCCTAAATGACCGAATCTCATCCCTTGCATCATCGGTCTTTGCAATAGAGTATTATTCATCCAAAAAGACTTGTTGCATTTCCGCCCAAGTGTGAATACTATTTGCCAGAAGTGCGAGAAACCATTGTTTAGCTTTGTCTTTTAGCTAAAATTGAAATAATCTCAATTTCACTTCTTCCAACGCAAAATCATGACCACCGAACGTGCCACATATGGCCGAAAATTCCGCTAAGTATGTATACGGCTCGTCATTCATTCTACCGTTGAAGTGGGGTAGAATGTTGATGTAGTTCGGCTTACAATCAAATGCCCTTCTTCCTCGAGGTGTAGGCACAATTGGTGAGTAATTTTAAGTGACCACCGGTCTAAATCGCCCATTAACACCCCTCGAAGCTTGTTGATGCACTTGGCGTTTCGAACCATTTACCTCTTGATTCATCGGTCTCATATTATCCCTTTGATCGCCACCCCTATTTCCACCTTGATTCCCACCACCCACAAATTGTGGAATTCGGTTACGGTTACCGTTATTATTGTTGCCGTAATCCCAATTATGTCGATCATTGTGTGGTTGACGGTTATCCCGTAGCCGTTATCTCTACCAAACTCTTGCCCATATCCATTATTATTTCCCACAAAGTTGGCATATCCGATAGCCAAAATCGTCATAATCAAACCCCCAAGCATTGTAAAAAATTCCCATGTTGTTATCACCCCATTCATCATCGATAACTCTTTCATTGTAGTTCCCACCATCATCTGAATATTCTGAATGGATGCTCACATGATCCGGCGATTAATAACCGGGGACACTATATGGTGCATCATCGGGAATATTATTTCTCAACTCATCGAGGTCGATAAATTAGGCTTCATTTGTGGGATTGCCACGGCTATGGTTAACCCCACGATTGGCGTTAACATTTCGGTTGTTGAGATTGGGTGGTAATGGGTTTTGTCGGTTTTGGGTTGGAGGAGGAGGTGTGGGTGTACGCTGGCGATTGCTTTGATTTCAGCTATGGTTTTGGAATGGTGGTGTTGGTGGTCTTAAGTTGTTATCACTTCTCGATTGATGGTTTTGATTGTTTTGCTTTTGGGGTGGGTAGTCGTAATATTGGTTTTGGTTGTTGGGTTGGTTGGAATTTTGGGGATCCATTGGAATCGGTCCAAAGGATGGCGTAGGTGGTGAGTTGGTGTTGGGTGGATTCGAGACAAGGGTTGCCTCTAGCCGGTTGGCCAAGTTTCTTCTAACGACCCGCTCTATCTACGGTTCGAACACTAACGGCGAGGTCCTCCCGGAATTCCGTGTATGCATGCACTACCTATATCCTGCACAAGTAACACACCCGCATAACATAAAAGCAAAGACGGTATAAAGAAACAAGTACTTTAAACAGTTAATCACAAAATCAAACAAATCCAAACACAAAGTGCACGAACTCCCCGGCAACGGCGCCAAAATTTGATCGGAGTGTCGCGCCCCAGTCAAAGATAAAATTTATAATCCAAAATTACTCTTAACAATGTGTTAGTGGTAGTAAGGGGTCGAACCACGAAGAGTTTATGGTTTGTGTGCGGATAAGATTGACTTTAACGAAATGTCACGAATTATGAAGTTTGCTAATATTTTTTATTAATTTTGTGTGTTTGAAGAGATGTCGGAATGCTCCGACCAATTTGATTTTTATTACTTGACTACGAATACTTAAACGATTGCAATAAACTTGATTGATTGAGAAATGAGAGAACAAGGTTCACACCCGGTTCAACAATTGTAGGACCTAGGGTTGCTACATGTTTTAACTTGGTTTAATCGAATTAGATCATTAACGGTTTTAGAATCACAAGGTTTAGGTGCCAATTGCTATCGACATCATAGACAACGGACCACAATGCAATTCGTTACCTTGGACAAATAAATCCTATCAAAAGACAAGGCATAAATACGTATTTTCATTTCATGAAGTCGAATTCCATAACTCACTCAACAATTCGCAAATTCAATACAAACGTAAGACAATTATAATTGTTTCAAATGCAATTCAATTAGTCACAAACCAAATTCTAAACAAATAGCAAACCCTAGAAATCCTTACAAAAGTTTACACCGGGGTGGAACCCTCGAGAATTAGCCGCTCATGACAAACGAAACTTGATCACCGGATGATGAAAGCTTGAACATTGACATCTTGAGCTTGATGATGGTGATGAATGGTGATTAGGGTTTAGGTGTGATGATGAGGATAAGTGGATTGAGGATGGATGAAGATGATGATGGTAGTGGATTAGGGTTAGGAATGATGAGGGATTGATTCGGTTGATTGGATGGATTGGAGATGATATGGGATGAAGGTTGGGTGATTCTAGGCTCCAAGAACAAGTTCAAACTTCACAAAAACCGTAACTCCCCACCAAATGGGTCAAACATGAGATATAATCCGTCAAAAATCAAATTCAGCAACCAGCATATAGGAGGGTCGTAGCCGACGACCCTATGGGGCATCGCCGACGGCCCCTATAGACGACCCTATGGGGCTCTAATCCACTATCTATGACAATTTTCTCCGACGGACTATCTGAGGGGCGTCGGCGTCGGCCCAGGGGGCATCGGCGACGGCCTCTCTAAATCATGCTTTCCTGTTTTCCCATTACGCGACCCCGGTTGACCCGTTTTCTGTCCCGATGCTCCAAAACGCTCCGAATAGCTCCTTAAACTCTGTAAACCTGTAAAACACAAATCCAATCAAAAGTTGGCTATCAGAAACTAAAAGTTACGTAAAACATTAACTTAAACGTAATAGAAACATCGTTTTCGACCACGTATCAGAATCCAAACAAAAAAACTAGACAATAAAATCGTATCATAATATACGTACATCATTGTTAATAAGACTCCGGTACAGGCACAATTACAGTAAGGGGTAGTAGTGCGTTTGTGTTGATTAAATGACAGTACATCATAATGCAAACAATACCAAGACAATAAAATCATTTAAAACACACCATGGAATTCAAACCAAAAATGAAAATCCAATCCACACAACGGGAAAATAAAAAAAACAAAACTGAAAGTTCAACAAAACACTTAATTTTTTTTAAAAAAAGTCAACTACTCTGACATGTCTTCATCATCCACATCTGCATCTATTCCCAGGGCCATCACTTTCAACAATAGTAGCAGCATCACCTACAACAATTGTAGCCGCATCACCTTCAACATTCCTCGAACTACCTGCCTCCAGCACGACCACATTGTATTTTCCACATGTAGGATTATTATGATCAAATTTTTTACATGTTGAACATCTACGTCGTTTACTTCCAGCTTGACTTATAGCTTGCTCCTTTTGAGATTTCATGCGTTTATGAGAACTGCATCCCTTGAACCTGGTACCAACTAGAACTCAGATGGTTGCCGTGTTCAGAGGAGCAACAGTCAGTAGTTCAGCAAATCTATTGTGTCGTGTCTTGGGAGGTGCGTTGATTTGAGCCTCATCAGCAGCAACTAACATAAACTGCTTGAGGTGTTCACGAAAAATATACAGCTGATTAAAATTTGAAACCAATTTGTTTACGACATACTCAATTACGTGACTAATCTCACGCACACATCGGTTGACATCGTCACCATGATCTTGATCGCCCCCATCAGTAAGAATGGACCCGGGGGAACTATTTGGAACAACTTCACGCGTCCATCGCCTCAATATGATTGTTTCAGAAACTCCTTCACATCAACAACCCTTAACACACAAAAAATGTGACTGCACAACAATCCAAACTGCTCGAACCTATTGCAGTTACATTTAATAGTCACATCATCCTCACTTATCATAACCTGTGACATTGCAGAACAAAAAACCACAGTTTAAAAGCACAGTGTAAAACACAATGTAAAAATAATATGAAAACAGTGAATAAACACAAAAAACAAAGCATTACCTCAAAGAAAGCAGAGCATGGCTGATTGAGATCCTTTATATAAAACTTAATGAAATCACCAATATGATCAAATTTGACTGTAGTACAACGATGAATGGTATGTTGATCTCTAGTTGAACATCAAAAAATATAGTTCCGGTGTATATCTGAGCTTGCCTTTCTAGAACAAAATCACTCCACGTGTTAGGCTTCGTATACCGAGTGTCGTGGTCGTTTTTCCGATGCTCCTGTCTTTGGGCCTTGATATTTGTGTCAAAGTGGCTAAGAAATTCAACCAAAGTGCACTTTGGATTGCTAATCTTACCAAAAAGTGATTTTCGCTTTCGGGTCTAGATGAGGTTTACATAAGTCCGAACATTTCTTTTTCGCGATAATAAACTGGAATCCATGACTCGCGGAGCCTGTATATATATGTCAACCATTCATGGTCAGTTAAGCTAAAATCATTTAATATAGCTGCCCATTCAATCTCAAATGCTTCAGGCAATAAAGAATCAATCCAAACAATTGCAGAAAATCTTTTCTTGAAATCAGTATTTGCACATATAGTAGCCCTCGACCTATGCAAAATTTCCATGTGGATGATAAATTAAATGACAGTTAAAACACATCTACAAAATGAACCCCTAGATAAAACAGCAAAATACAGCAGAACTTTGTAGTAAGTTTCTCCATTATGTGCAACATGCATAACTGATGCCTTGAGTCAGGCCAAACATCCGCAATAGCCCTTTTCATCGCAGGGTCTTGGTCATTGACGATTACGCGGGGTGCATACTCATATGTGTCCTTAAACACATTAAGTAACCAACTATGCGTCTCGGCCGTTTCAGAACCAAGAATGGTAGCACCAAGTGTGACGTTCCTGTTGTGATTATCAATCCCAGTGAAAGGGACAAACATCATGTTATACCTTGAAAAAAAAAGAAAAAAAATACAAAACACAAAGAAAACAATTAAAACAATTAAATTTAAAACACTTAAATCATAAAACACACTAATTTGAATCTATGAATCATGACATTACTTATTCCGCTTGTACGTAGCATCAAAGGATACCACGTCTCCAAACATATCGTAATTCCTCTTCATGTCCTAATCAGCCCAGAATAAACACTTCAACACATCTTCGTCCGTTTTTTAATATTCACAAGAAAAATTCGGAAAAAACTCTTTTTTCCTAGTTAGTCTCTTGACAAGCATTTCAGCATCAAACTCATTGATGATAAATTTAATTCTTTTTAAAAATTTTTGAAATCAACTTTGGTCGCACCAATTTTATCAAAACCGCCACACACCTCCATCAAAATATTAAACGCTCGAACAGGACCAATGTTGAGGTTTGACATCTTATTTATCATATCTTCATGCGAACGATTAACACCTCGATTTTCCCTGAGTAAGTGTAAATCTTCTTCATGCACGAAACTATGGTTGTGCGCCTCTGTGAAATGATATAGCAAATACTTCTTATCATCATTTAGCTTTATCCTGATATTTGTTTGGCATCCAGTCCTTGTGGATGGTACCCTACGTACCCATCTGTCAGAAGGCTCTTCAACTAAAGTATCCACAAGTCGAAACACTTTATGACCCTCTTTTGAACAGACAAAATACTTATTTATTATAATACCACAATTTTCATGCTGTGAACCCTTCCTAACTGTCTAACCTTCAGCATCTGCGTATGCTTTGTAAAAGTTATTCTCAACATACACTAAGTCAAATAACATGCCCTCTACTGGAGTCAGCGAAGATGATGAAGTTGGAGTATATGTATTTCTTCCGGAATTAGAAGAAACATGTTCTACACCCCGTGATTGGTATGTGAGAACATCTACAAAAACACGAAAAAAATACACACACCAAGCTAAAACATTAAGAAAACTTAAAGCACATCATATTAATCTTAGGAAAACTTAAAACACAAATGTTTTATAGCCACCTTTAAAACACGTTACATGAAACTTAAAAATCAATTAACTTAAAACAAATCAAACTAAAATACACATCATACCTACTAACCCCATACTAAACATTATAACTGATTTAAAATTTAAAATAAAACATATTCTGATGAAGTACAATCATGCTAACTAATTACTAAAACAAAATTGATATCTGTATCAAAATAACTTTAAACACTAAAAAATGTTTTTAGCTACCTTTAAAACATATTACATTAAACTTGAAAATAAAATAACTTAAAATATAGTAAACTAGAACACACATTATACCTAATAACCCCATGAACATGATAACTGGTTAAAAAAACACATTCTGATGAACTACAATCATGCTAACTAATTACTAAACACATCACAAAAAAATATCATTTAAACAATTACTAACACATAAACTACAATCATACTAACTAATTAACCGTAAACTAAACATATTGTGAAAATTTGTAACACAACAAGAAAATCCAAAAAATAATACGTCTAACTATACAATCATCATTTATAGGATGGGGACTATAACACATTAACTTGAACCTCTGAACTGGTAAACCAACCACAACATCAAGAACATACAAATTATTACCTACAAACGTAAAAAAACATTGCTAAAACAAACTGGTAAAATTAAAACAAAAGGAATTGTATTTACCATCATTGCAGTCAATAGTTGCGTTTGAAGCCATCAGTTTTACTCATATAAGATGAATGAGATGAACCAAATGATGAAGATCATAAAAACCGTCTATTTTGTTGATTGAGAATTACGTAATGATATAGAAGATAACCACCAATTCAGAAAATCATGAAGATTACGGTTACCATAAATTTTGAAACGTTAGTTATAGAGAAAATAGATTCCAAAAATAAAATAAATGTCAAATTACCTAATTGACATTTTTATTAAAAACCCTAAATGCCATATGTCATCTCCATTTGGCTTTCTACACTTTGTAGGAAACTTAGGCTTTGTAGGTAACTCCTACTCAATGTAAAATATGACTTTGTATTTATGTTTCGCTAACGAGTGTTGGTGTCATAACGAACCAAAGTAATACCAACTGACTTTCCCCCGTGTAACGCAGGGAATCACACTACTACATTCTAAATTAAATAATTCAAATCTCATTAGAATATGAATATTGAAATATCCTATATAAGTTTAATGTAGATAAACAAAATAAACAAACATGGAATCAGTATATGCTAACAATTTTCTTGTGGAATACGACACTCGTATCAAATACAAATTAGTAAATAGTAAGCTACATAATAATGGTGCATACGAATTACACTCAAAACAAATCTAGTGATTTTAATAACGACTTCCTGAAAAGAAATATAACACTAGCGGTTAGCGATAAACTAATAATGCCTATTTTTAACAACGAAACTATATATTGAAAAACCTCTTCATACCATTCATATTCATCTTTTTTCCTAATATACTACAACACATACTTACATATGCTAGAGGTGCCGCATTTTAGTTTTTTTTTTAAATTAAAAAACTGTAGCGATACAGTATGGTGTTTTTTTAAATAAAGTGTTGTTTTTATGGTGTATTTTTTTAATATTAACATATTAAAAAGTTATATTTATTTAAAATTATAAGATGAATTTGATTTAAAAGTCAAAAATATGTTTTAAAAAAATGTATCACATGTTTTAAATTTGATAATTACTTAAATTCTTACAAACTATATAAATTTACTTTTTTTGTTCTAATTATAGGAAACCGGATCACATCGATGTTGAAACTGATTCATCAAACCCTGATCAGAGATCATTCGCGTTTTAGGGATTAGAGTTAAAGTTTTCAGGTTTAGCTTAAGAGTTCAAGAGGGTTTAGCTTAACGTTTAACTTTTTAAAGTTTATAGTTTAGATTAAGTAAAAAAATGACTAACATTGATTACAAATACCATAAATTTTCAAAAATCATGTAAACAATATTTCCTGTTTTTCTAAATTCTCAAAATCAATTTTATTTTTGATCATTTCATATTTACTTTTAACTTTTAATAAGTTTTTTATTAAAATCTTCAATTAATTGTTGAAGTGTTTTTGATAACTTTTTATTAAAATTTTCAATTAATTGTTGAAGTGCTTTACCAGTGTGTTAGGTTTCTAGCCGGATCACGCAAGTACTAGTCTAGTATGTCTGTATATGTATGTCTATATACAGTGTGAGGTTTAATAAGAAATCACAAAAAGTAGAAAATTAGTATGTGTTTATATATATATATATATATATATATATTGTAGGGTTTAATAAGGAACCACAAAATGTTGAAAATTGAGGAAACATGTAAAAAAAACCCTAAAAAATTTCATTTCACATTAAAAACTAAATTTTAACCTAATCTTTTTGGAAGATTTTTTTATAAATACATGTAAAAGCCATTTTAATAAAACAAACTTTAACAATTAAAAAAAATCAGAAAAGAAGTTTAAAAGACAGTTCAAAAAAGTAAAAAAAAATTAATTGAATGGCTTCTACATGTATCTTATAAGAAAAAGCTTTGAAAATTATGTAAAAAATGATATTAGGTATTTAAAATTGTTTTTATATGTAAAATTAGTGATTCTTCCATCCCCACTTTTTGTTGTTGTACATTGAGCCCAAACCAATTATACATGCACACACATGCAAACATGGTTGGGTTCATTTCAGAACTCCTATTAAGCGATCAGTTTATTTATATATTTTTATATTTAAAAATATTTGAGGATACTTTTATTATTTATTAGAGCATTCACATTCAATTCCTTATCTCCATTCCTAAATTACACTAAAAATTAATAGTTTTGTTTTCTCTTCTTTTCAATTAAATAATAATTTTTGTACCCTTTAGAGTTATCTCTTCTTTCTCCTCGACTCACAACAACTTTCAAAAAAATATTAAAAGATTAATAGGGGTGAACAATGTTTCCGTAAATATGCAGATGAATAGTTATATTTTCTATATTCTCCACTCATAACCGTTCCTTATAATATAAGTAACTCACTCACAAATACATATGAGAACCATTGTGAATGCTCTTATATATATATATATATATATATATATATATATATATATATATATATATATATATATATATAATAACAGCATATATGTTAAGAGTAGTTTTATCATATCTAATATACATTTTTATAATTACGTAAATGTAAATTATGTTTTTATATAAATGTAATTATTAACATATATATAATTTGGTTATTACACGTATATAAACTTGTAATTACTTATATGTTTTATAAAAATTGATATAATATATGATAAAAGTATCCTTAAATAATGTAAAGTATAAAAACATACAAATAAAATGATTGTTTATTATGAGTTCTTAAAGTTCCATAATTATTTAGACATCTAAAAGTTCTATAACTTTTTTAGCAATTTTTTTTTTGCGTTTTTGCTTGTAAAAAATGTATGGTTCAGAATGTTTCTCACATTTCACAATTACTATATTCCTTCTAATGTGTGTATATACATACATATATATATATATATAGGATAAATATCAAGAGAAAACTTCCTTAAGTTGTGAGAACTTAAAAAAATTCGACTTCCCATACAAGTTTTATCACCATTTTTTTACATACATAGTAGTGTAAATCAACAAAAATTATTTATTTTTTGAAAAAAGTTAATATTTTAGGATTTTTGGTAAAATCAATTTTTGAATAAAATATTCATTTTGGCCGAGTTATCTAAGTTCTCCAAACTTTTAGAAGTTTTTATTTTACCCAACTCTATAGATGAATGGCTACTACATGTGTTTAGATGCAGAAGTTCTGAAAAATATGTAAAATCACACTTTTTACTCAAAATAATTTTTTTACATGTAAAACTAATGGTTTTTACTAGTTCATCACTTTTTTGGGGTTTGCCATTAAACCTCACATTATATATATGCGTGCACACACACATACATACATATATATATATACACGCAAAATAAAATTCATCTACTAAATATCCAAATACGTAGCTTAATTATTATTTATCATTAATACTTTTGAAACGTCTTTATACTAAAAAATATGAAGGTAATACTAATTTCTCTAGTTAAAAAAGAAAAAAAAACAATAGAGTAATAATAGTTAATTATTCTTGTGTTTTGAATAATTAGTTTAGTTAATTAGTTGTATGTTTAGTAGGTTAATTATGTTTGTATTTGAATACTGAATAATAACAAAAGTTACCGTAAAGTCTACTTACCAGATATACTGCTACGGATGGTATGAAAAACACTGAAAGCAAAAAGAATGAATCCAGCACATAGAGCAATGATATTTCATTGAGTGTTAAAGTAGGCTCAATCTATTCACACATCTTTGCTGTTTATTTGGACACCTCTAAACTTTAGACAGGCTGTCTAGGTCTAGACGCCCCGTATAGCACTGATTTAAAGGAGTCAGCAAGTACCTGGCAGGGCCCATAGATTTTAGTGTTTAGACGGGCCGTCTGGACCTAGACGACCCGTCTAGGATGTTGGGTTTTTTGTTGGAAAATGGCTGTTTTGGTCACTATTTTGGTGTTTAGACGGGCCGTCTGGACCTAGACGACCCGTCTAGGATGTTGTGTTTTTTTGTTGGAAAAGTGATGTTTTGGTGGGGAGGTTGAAGAAATAGTGTTTTGGTGAGGTAAATTGGTTGTTGTTGGAGGTTGATTTTTTTAGGTGTAATTTTAGGTTTTTAAAAAGTTATGTTTGTTGTACAAAAAGTGAGTTATGTTTTCAATCGTTTATATATTTAATTGTTTTTACATTATATTTAAAAAAAAAATATAATACTAAAATTTAATACTGTTTTCAACATTTTAAGATGAATGCAACAAGTGTATGTGATTTTCGTATTACATTTCAACGTCGATTTAACACAGACAATCATCAAGTAATCGAACAACTGAAAACAAAGTTAAATATAACATATATAACATAAATTTGTACAACCAAAACAATATTTATCTGTACAGCTGAAAAGTAAATACGAAATGTCTATGCATACGAGTCGGCATCGGAGTCGGGATCGGATCTGGCATCTGCGGCTGATGCGGTGCTCGAGCTGCTGGGAGCGGTATGCCAGGTAACCCGTCTCTCTCCCGTCTATCCTACGCCTCCCGAACCAGCCAGCCAACGAGATCCATAAGCCTGCCGACGTTGGCTCGTAAGCGCTTGTATGCCGCACCCCCCGGGGCATGACCTGGAAGGACGTGCTGCGGAAACTGAGGCGCCTCGTGAGGTGGTGGCGGCGGTGGCGGTGCCGGTCCGTCAAAATCAACCGGAGGGTCCTGGACTCCCGCTGCCTCATCTCCCGGCATGGACTGGAGCAAAGTGATCTGGCAGCGGCTCCGGAATCCATGGCTCACCTACGCGGCTTTTAAACCGCTCGCCGAGCATGGCGAACCACTTCACCAGCCTCATCCCGCGCAAGGTCTGAAAACCCATGCGCGTGGACGGTATGGCCGGCTGCAAGTGCGGGTCCGCCTCGGGCGCAAGACCCAACGACCGGGCTATGACGGTGACATACTCCCCGCCGTACAAAAAGCCGCGTTCCTGCCGATGATGGGCGAAGGCGAAGTACTGCGCGAGACCATGCGCAAGCGCGCACGGCCTCCTGTACAAAAGACAATAGAAAAAAAAATAAGTCGGTGCTCGTACACCACTCACGGCTGTGTCCGCGAGCGGTAATAGACGTAGCGAGCATCCGATGTAGATACCTGCACATTATATTAGCGAAATACGTAAATTAATTGAAACAATTAATAATCAAACTATTAACGTAATAAATGTACGTACCTGTACAACAGGTCGACAACGTGAGAAATCCTCCCCTTCGCCCTGACATGCTCCCAACTGTCAGGGCCTACGACCACCTGCCAAAAGCCTATAAGAGTGGCTCTATCCACCACCACAAGCCCCTCCGTATATACATCGGTAGCAATCTCCTCCTGCAGGTATATGTCGCGATTAACGGCAAACTCCGCAAGCGTCATCAAACGCCACACACCGGCCAGCCTAAATGAAACCTCCGGCGGAGGGGGAGGGCCCTGTGGCGGGGAGGCGGCTGGTTGACCCGTGGAGGGTGGAACGTGAAGGTCGATAGGAACTCGACGAGGAGCTCCCTGTAAGTCGGCGTGCCGGCCAGGTCAAACAGTCGGTGCCACGGGGAATCAACGGGAATGAAGAATCGAAGTCTGGGCGTCTCCCCGATCGCGTCCCAGTCGACCGCCGAGTGTGATCCGACCTGCATCCGGCGTAGCTTGCCGCAAAATCGGGCGGCCTCGGTGTCGGACGGGAACTCAAGGTATGGGTGGCCATGGAGCGGATCCACCTGCGCTGCCAGGGCCCGTCGCGGACCATGCGGATGTGGGTCCTCGGGTATCGGATCTCCAATCTCGTCCATAACTAATCTGCGATTGTATAATACAATTTTAAACGAATAAAATAATAAATTATAAAAGAAAAACAAATAATTTTCATGGTCGTCTACCGAGGTCGTCTAGGTCTAGACGCCTCGTCTTGTTCATCGGAAAGCTCAAACAGATCACCCTAACGGCTCATAAACCCAAAATCTTTCAAATTCACAACCAACCTACATTCTAAATACATAACACATTAAAATGTATTGAAGAATAGTTGAAAACACTCACCGGAGAAGCTTGATTTTGCAAAAATACGGTAGAATACGGCAAGATACGTATGTGTGTGTGGGTTGAGTGTATGTGTCGTCTATGTCTGATCGTCTAGGCGATCAGACATATACGAGGCCTAGACGGGTCATCTAGGCCTAGACGGGTTGTCTAGGCCTAGACGACCCGTATGGAATAAAATGTAAATTACCGTTTTACCCATGAACTGTCGCGCGTCTAGGCCTAGTTCAGGGGCAAAACGGTAATTAACCAGCTGAGTGTTTTACAGCTCAGCATGGTTAATTACCATTCTGCCCCTGAGTTAGGCCTAGACGGGTGCCAGATCAGGGGTAAAATGGTAATTTACATTTTAATTTTAAAATTCAAATTTTAAAATGGGATAAAGATCCCGCCGACAATGTACGGTGCGTCTAGGTCTAGACGACCCATCTAGGCCTTTATAATTTTACCCTTATGCCCCTGGTTTTTGCATAGACGGCCAACAAACCGGGAGTAGAATGGTCTTCTTCTAGGCCAAGACGGGGCGTCTAGGTCTAGACGACACGTATATGTACATTAAATTTTTTTTTGGTATAACTAATAGTATTTTATTTTACTTAATTTAAACTTTGATTTAAGCCGACATTCTACCGGTACACCAAAGGCACAACAAATAAACCATACAAAGTCTATATAAAAACTAACAAACTCCGGGTGTTGACAAACATACATCAATTATACTCTACGAGCTCGCACGTGCCACCGTCGCCACCGGTAGTATCGGCATTTCGTCATATGCCGGTGCCGATGGTGGGACGTGCGAGCTTGGAGAGTATAATTGCTGTTGTTTGTCAGCACCCGGAGTTTGTTGGTTTTTAGATCGGCTTTGTATATAAAAACCAACAAACTCCGGGTATTAACAAACAGACGACAATTATACTCTCCGAGCTCGTACGTCCCACCGTCGCCACCGGCAGTACCGATAGTTAGTCGTCTGCCGGTGCCGACGGTGGGACGTGAGAGTTCGGAGAGTATAATTGCTGTTGTTGCTCAATACCCAGAGTTTGTTGGTTTTTAGATAGGCTTTGCATGAAACCATGCAAAGCCTATGTAAAACCAACAAACTCCGGGTATTGACCAACAATTATACTCTCTGAGCTCTCACGTCCCACCGTCGCCACCGGCAGTATCGACATTTCGTCGTCTGCCGGTGCCGACGGTTGGATGCGAGAGCTCGGAGAGTATAATTGCTGTTAATTGTCAATACCCGGAGTTTGTTGGTTTTTAGATGGGCTTTGTATCTAAAAACCAACAAACTCCGGTATTGACAAATAGACGGTAATCATACTATCCGAGCTCTCATGCCCAACTGTCGCCGCGGGCAGTATTGACATTTCGTCATCTGCCGGTGCCGACGGTTGGACGTGAGAGCTCGCAGAGTATCATTACCGTCTGTTTGTCAATACCGGAGTTTGTTGGTTTTTAGATACAAAGCTTTGTATGGTTTAATTGTTGTGGCTTGGGTGTACTGAAGGAATGTCGGCTTATATCAAGGTTCAAATTAAGTAAATAAAATCCTGTTAGTTATACCAAAAAAAAATTTATTGTATTAAAAAAATATTTGTATTATTTATACAAACAAATTGTATTAAACATAAAAAAATCAAGCCATTGTTCTTGCTTTCTTGACCGTGGTTGACCAAGACTGATCCTCAGAAGTTGACTGAGACTCGTTAGGTGCTGTTGAAACACCTGAAATAAGTTCAACAACATATCACTATGTTAAACCATAACACACTCTATTACGCAAACAACATATCAATATGTATTATACTCACTGTGAAACCTCAGCCGTTTTTCAAATGATCTCCGCGAGATACGGATTGGCTGCGTAGAGGGTGCCTCACCACTATCATGAATAATGTCTTGTACACCAGACACAACCTCCTCTTGCTCGTTAGAATTGGGAACACCACTCTCCCCCTAACAACAATATCACCATTAGTAAATAATTAAAACAACAACTAGTTTAACCTAATAACTGTTACCGTATTGGCTTCAGGCACCCACGAATCGCCAGAATACGCCCCAAAAAATAGTTGTCGTCCCAGTTTAATGACATTTCACCACCTATAAATAAAAGCAGATAAAGCAATTCAACCCAAAATGTTCATGACAAAGAGAATTCTGACAACGAATTGAAAGTTTTATGCGATATCAAATGCTCTGCATGGGTCTATTTAAGAAAGAAATAGACGCCTCGTCTAACGCCTAGGCGTAGAGAATGATATCAGATTAAATGATATAAGCCAAAGAAGAAGACCGAGAGAATTCCGATGACGGATTGAAGTTTTTTTTTGCGACTTCAAAGGCTCTGCATGGCTCTATTTAAGGGGGAAATATACGCCCCGTCTAGGCCCAGACGGGGCGTCTCACTTTGCAACTTGACTGACATGCATGCAGAGCACCACCTTGAAGACGTCTCGTCTAGCCCTAGACGCTCCGTCTATGCCTGGTCATCTTGACATCCGTCTATTGCTAGACGCCCCGTCTGATGTGACTGATTTGACGTTGTACGGTGCAGGAATGTGGTCGGAGAAATAATAAACCTAGACGCTCCGTCTAGATCTAGACGACCCGTCTAAAAGGTGTCCAAATAGACAAGTGGGTGTGTGAATATGTAGACCCTTAAAGTAAGTGCGCTTCATTTTGACAATATGCTTCGGCCAGTAAGCATCGCAGTATGAGGTCAACTTTTTACACTCTTCTGTGTAATAGAAATCTAGACATGTAACGTTTCTACAAATGTTGTTGAACATGTTAGCAACTTCTTCATTTGAACCCATAACGTTGATAAGAACTTGCGAGTCTACCAATTTGCCAACATCTTTTGGAGTCTTCACTAGCATATTCATTAGATTGTCATATGATATAATATAATTAAAAGTTTGATTTGATTGCTCGTATGCAATGAGATTCCTTAGAATCACCTCAGTGAAATCATGAACATACAATACTGGGATTTTAAGGGTAGGCATATTCCAAGGACCATAACAACATGGGAACTCTATTAACTTCGCTTTAATTTTCAACGACCATGTTGGATCTTCGTTAGGTTTGAAGTTCACCTCTGCCCTATCTAGATGTTGAGCCGAATACATTAATGAGGGAGAGTAAACTGGTTCAATGCTACTTGGAGGCTTGTAGCATTCATGTAGAAGACCAAGGATATGAGGAGTGGTCTTAGTGGAAACAGTGTGAATTTGTAGATGTTGTCCCGGAAAGAGCTTGAGATAATCTAAAATTGGACACATATATTCAATAAGGGAGACAGGATTCTGATCTAATACAGTGCATTGATATATTTGATCAAGAATAAAGAGAGGGATTTTGTTTTCTAGCAACACCAGGTCAAAAACTATAGGTTGGAAAAACAACCTGTTTTCCAGATCCGGATATGATTTCTCATGTTCTGAACTCCAGTGAATGAACTCAAGTATGAAACCAGCATCCATAACCATCATTTCGGCAATTTGCGGCTCCTCATAGACCTTGGTCCAAACATAACACATTTTGATTTCTTGCATTGAAGCGTACACCTTTCGCATACATGATTCTAGTGTTTTTTCTTTTGAGACACCAGTACGACTCAATAATTTATTTAAACAACTCACCTTTTGTCCTTCAAATGCTTGCAAATTTTTATCATCTCTGTGCAGAGGTCCAATAGAGACTACGCGAGGTTTGAAAGAACTTGGGCTCACGTCTCGTAGTATACCCGGTGCCATGTAAATCGTTGATGAAGATGTGTTTGTACGGCTGTCTGATTCATCTTTTAAACGATTAAGAAGAATTTTGACACTATATTGAATCATTTCTAGTCTCGAAATCCCTGTTTACCATCGTGAATCTTATTTCTTTTCTAATTATGAGTAGTATCATTGAACATTATTAAGATCGAGCTGTATATAATTTAATGGTTGAGTATCTGATTAAAAGCAGAGCATCAAAATGAGGTAATACAATAAGCTACCCTTCTTAGATCATACTGAAACCAGTTTTAACCATTCAAATTTTATAAAGAACACTACAATAGCAATAAAACATAATCATTCAAATATCACAAAATAATAAATTGGTATTCAGAAGATAGGTTACCGTTGACTGACTTTTTTTTTATTAAAAATACAAAAAACTCAAAGTTACAAACGCCAGAAATTATAACAATTTCAATCAAATCTTAAAGCTTATGTTAGGTTCACCGCTTACCTGACCTTAAAATGGGGCAAACTCCAAAAAGAGGGAATGGAATATGATGGTTGTGTTATAGATCTGTTCAGCTGAGTGTTGACCTTAAAATGGAGTCCCAGCTTCTAAAAGAGGGAATGGTAAAAGAGTGGTCGTCTAGTAGATCTGGTCAGCGGATTGTTGAAACTTTAGATGCAAGTTGGAGATACATATAGAGGTGGCTAAATGTACCTTTTATTTTTTATATAAAAATAGGATTTGTTTGAAAACTAAATTTTATTTACCTCATTTTATATATCGAATTGTTGATGTATAAACAATATGCATAAAAAAATAGATAATACAAATAAGTGAATACAATCATTAATTGAATTGAAATATAACATTCATGAATCGATACTTCAAAAAAAATAAGATTAAGACTATGATGAGTTCGTTATGTCTAAAACAAATGACTAACACATTAAAAACAAATGAAGGTTAACCAAAACAAATTAAAGTTGAGATTTAACTAAAACAAATAAATTTTAACCGAAACAAATTACAACGGAAGTTTAACCAACATATTGTATAGTTCGGTCTGGATTAGGATTTTTAGCTCCTTATACCGGTTTATACGAAAACTGTACATAACTTTCCAATTTGATACAGCTTTATTTTGGTTGCTACTCCAAAGACTGTTTGGTAGAGGTATCGAATAGTCTCATTCTAATCTAACATGGATGAAATGGTTTCCAAGAACATGAACAAGCGACCCCACTTGATGAGGGCTATGAATTTGGTTTGGAGCAGTCAATAGCGAGAAGAAAGTTTGATTGCCGGCGATGCTTAAAAGGTGAACAATCACATCAAATCTTTGAGCAATGAGAAGTCAAGTGTGGGCATATCCATCCAATGATCAGTACTTGCAAATCCCTTTCCTTGAAAATCTATGTTGCGACGTAGACAGTTATACCCTCCGGTGACAACTGTTTCAAAAATTTGCCTCTAAATTTTTGAATTGATGTCCATCTCTTGTACAAGTTCAGTTTGAATAGAACTCAACAAGTTTTCATCCATCTCCAACCCCTTAACGATAGATCGAAACCCACAATTACCATCGGGATCGACATTTTTTATACGTGAAATGTACGGGTGAAAGATGCTTGGGATTTCTTTCATTAGTGGCTCGGAATCATTTGCATAGGAAGTATGTCTTGGCGGCGATGGTTTCAAATCCTTAAAATTATATTCAATCACATTTGGTGATGGTTTCAAATCCATAGAATTATATTCAAGCACAATACCTTTTTTTGTTGTTTCTTTAAGCTTGCTTGTCCACGAGTTTTTTTCTTAACAACAGATTTTTTCATTAATGGCTCCGAATTGTTCGCGTCTGAACTATGTCTCAGAGGTGATGATTACAAGTCCATAAAATTGTATTCAACAACATTTGGCGTGGTTGAACGACTACGTTTATAGGAATGCTGAGGATTGGCTATTATTTTTTGTTGTTTCTTTAAGCTTGGTCGCCCACGAGTATTTTTTTGAACAGTAGGTTCTTCAAATGATGTTTTACTTTGATCAATTATTTCTTTTAGCTTTTCTATCAACACTTTCTGTCTCGGCTTGGACTGCTTGTCAAAGAGTTCTTTAAACTTATTAATTCAGCATCACAAGTAATATCACCATTTTCCCTCATGTTTTGACGGCAATATCTCAAGTTTCCTCCAAAATATGTCAATCTAATCCAATGGAATACATAACTTTGCATACAAAAAAATCAACTTATTAATTTTTTTTGTTATACTGGAATAGTGAATATATATTTAAAAATAAATCGAGCTACTGTGGTGGAATTGACTAACCTTCATTCACATACATTGAAACTAAGTAAGCACATGGTAATCCTCAACTCTTACGAACTTGACAACCTGCATTGGACTTTTTCCCTTATAGGTTATCTTTCGAATTTTATTGTGTGCATTGTATACAATTTTAAGCATAGAGACATTATCTTCATTCTGCTCCTTTATGATACCGAGAATATCTCGTGGCACCACATGCTTCTTCGTCAAATCTGCGACTAATTGAAACTCGTTACATAACAATCGTCTACGTATGCATGCCCCTCCATATGTTGTGCAGGTAGATGATTATGTTCATCCCGTATCATATTTAATTTCCAAGAATCGTTCTGTTTTGTATATACTCCGATCAATTCAAATGGACAATTATTTTTTTAGTGCTAGTTGCTTTACTTGTACCTTTAACTGGCCTATACGCTCCACCACGTTCACACATTAGTATGACTTTACAATAGCGACTTGGCCTTTTTTGTGATCTTTTAATGACAATAACATGGCCAACAACACGTGCGGTGTTTTGAACCTATTTAATCATCTTTCCACGAGACTTGAATGCCTAATAATAAACAAATATTAGAGTTGGGAGATATGGCTACAAACATTGTGTAAATAAAAATATAAGCTTATAATCTTTTAAATAAAACGTATATTCTTGATGTCGAACTGTGATAAACCATATCAGAGACAAACTCATAAGCAATTTCCAACATATACATAAATTAATACATAACATATAACATATTAATATATATATATATATATATATATGCATAATTGTTCTCCAAATTGAATACTTACTGTGTAATTGATCGATACCTTATTTCTTATTTTTTTGGTAATTATTCTATTCATGAGAATTAATATCCATATGGATTATCATCTTTTTGAAAAAGATGACAAACACCTTTAACTTAAATTTGCTAGAGAAATTTTGCAGATGAAAGACGTTTTCCAAATCAAAAGTATATAGTTGATATTTTAGTTAGAATACATACCAACAACGCTGAACTAATTAGAACTATGATGAAAATTAAAGTTGAAAATAAATTGTTTCTTTAAGCTCTCTCTTAATCTCCTTCTTTCAATTAGTGCATGTTTTTTTTATCCAATAGAATCGTTATGTATTCAAACATATGTCTAAATATTCAAATTTTGGCAAGTAAATTAGCCCCTAGAAAAAATAGGGATATTTCCTAATACAAATTTTTAAAAAGTTGAAAATACAAGGGTTGGTTGTATTTATTTACAAATTTCACGCAGTAAAATTAAAAAAAATGGGAGTGCATTTAGCAACACCCATACATATCTCAAGTGTCAAATATGTTTAAGTAATCTTACTTTTTATATCTATCATGTTTTTGTGTGTGATTTTGTGTATACGTATACTATTATATAATAGACCTTGAAAAGAGAACTTAATTTTATGAGTTTTATAGCATTTAGTGCGTTAATGTTTCCTTTATTACTTTTTACCCTCTAATTCAACTGTACTCCTACAAGTAAAGGGGGTTCGAATAGAGATTGGTTGTGCTCTAAAAGTTATGAATCTATTGACAAGTCCAACCCCAATATCTTGATTTCTAGTAGCAAT
The DNA here is from genome assembly GCA_947069175.1 of Scalesia atractyloides. Lineage (NCBI taxonomy): Eukaryota > Viridiplantae > Streptophyta > Magnoliopsida > Asterales > Asteraceae > Scalesia > Scalesia atractyloides. The sequence continues at coordinate 76,553,676 of CAMTDV010000008.1, forward strand.
GCATCGCGAACCTATATATATATCATCTGCTAATACACGGCCAATTAATGTTTGGATAAAAATCCTGTCCGCCATCATTCCATTTCGAGGACTTACAGAAATACCGCGAACGGTGCCACAATCTGTTCGACGTACAACAATGTGTTGCACTACTTCAACAAGTCTGCGCGTGAGATATCCTGCATCTTTATTCACAATACCTATCTCTTTATCATTGTTTATTATTATATTCTCTTTTATATATATATATATATATATATATATATAGTGGCTTCTAAATTTTGTGAGTAGCGTGTTAGTTTTTGCAAAGTTTTAGGGGAAGGAGATAAAAGATAGTGTATGAGATGTAGTGTTGGGCGTGGGTGAGAGGCACTGATGTCCAGTTTTCGGTTGGGGCGGTTAAACGTTTCTTGGGCAGCGTGGTTGATTACAAAAATAGGTTTATTTTTTAATGGAGCAAGTGGGTGCAGAATAAGTGTCATATTTATGTGGCGAGCGGTGATGGATAAAATCCTACGCTAGTTGCTCTTCTGGAAAGAAATTGTTATAGTGGTGAGACAAGCTGCTTTTTTATGTGGGTCTAGAGATATTGCAAAACACCGTATTTGCCCTTGTTATTTTGTTGCTGTCATTTGGCAACATGTGTGTGGGGTAAAGTTAATCCGTTGATCATGTTCTTGATTAAAGACAAATCGAGGGTGCATAATAATTTGGGGCTGGATAGAAAAGAGAGTCTATCGCTAAAAGTTATTCTCATGGTGGTGTGTTGGTGTTTATGGAAGACAAAGAACAATAAGAGATTCTCGATTTGGAAGTAAAGGTCGAGAAAATAATTCAAGATATTTAATTGCTTGGTTTTTTGTGGTATATGTCACACTCTCAAATTCCATATCTAGAGTATCACCGCGAGGCGTGTAACTGACTAGGATTGTTGATGCGCTTTATGTCCGTCACTATGTGAATATGCTAGAAAGAGTGTGTATTGGATATTGTATAGATTAGATACGAACACACAAGACCCAAGTGCGAACGAGAACTGGCTCGTACGAGTGACAATGTGGCTCGTACGAGTGACAATGTGACTTGTACAAGTGATAAACAGCCCTACACGTACGAAGGCAACCTACTCGCTTCGCACGAGCTGCTCATGTCTATATATATATATATATATATATGTGTTATGTGTTCATTGTTTCAAAAAGTTTTGGAAGTTCCCTAAGGGAAACGCTGGCAGATTCTTTCTAGGAATTCCGCCAGCCAGACAAGATGTATACTCTTTGGTATGAATGAATGAATGCTTCCTCTGATTCTGTTTCTACTCCCTTTTATAACGTTCTACCGAATCGGTACTATCATACGCCCAAACTTCCGTCTAGGACTGCCGTCAACGGGACTCACAACTGGTATCAGACCTACGGTACCAATTTATTCAATCTAACAGTTGATGAATCACCTACGCTCATGAATTTTGGACGTATGAGGGGTTTTAGACGTAAAACATCAAATAATCGGACAATCCACAGACAATGTAAAATTAGAACCATAGGGTTATTAGAAACTGATTTTTGACCAGATCTGTGCAAAAGTCATCTTGCAATTCGAAAAATAAAGATTCTGGATCGAAAAAAAGTAATCAGGCTCGTTTGTACGAGTGACCCTCTGTGGCTCGTACGAGTGACAATTTGTCATTCCTACGAATGACCACTCGTACGAAGCACCACTCGTACTAAGTCCACCTCGTACGAAGTGGTGACCACCTCGTTCGAAGTAATCATACACCTCGTACAAAGTGTCGCAATTTTTGATCGTATCGACAAGACGAGTGCCCAGAAAAAATTAGGTGATAACAATTTTTTTCGAGAACTTAACGTCTAATTCGGGCTGTTCGGGGACACCGTCTGGAGCTTCAGAGTATAGATTTGATGATACGTCATAAAATGTTGAAGATATTGGGGTATTCACTGATACCTGCACAAAAGGTTGATCATCTGGTATAGTGACTTTTAGTGGGCCTTAATGTTAAATCCGCATTTGATTAAAACTGCAATTTCGGGAAATTTTCCGTAAAATTTGGTTTTCGTGAGACGATGCTCAAGACGTCAGAATTTGCAAAAATGAGGGGGAATAAAATTTTTCATGTATATGTTAATATTCCGAAATTTTTGAAATTCGTGACCATGCAACAGTATTCGGGTAGTTTCAACTACAGATTCTCTGGGAAACACAGAGCATCGAAGATTCATTAGTGATGAGATAAAGTTGATGTCTATTTTTCGTAAAAGTGGGGTTCCATAACTGAGTCTTGGAGGAGTTGTTTATCGGATTCAGTAGTTATGGTCACGATGATGCCTGAGTCTTTGTACAAGCCGTTGCACACACGACTGCTTAGTGGTACAAAGTATCCAATTTAATTCCGCAGGGCAAATGAACTGTTTTTCGGACTAGCCACCAGAAAATAAGGATGCTTTGTGGTTTCAATTGTCACCGGGACTAACGAGGAAGGCTATATACGTGCAATTTGTGACTAAAGAAGATGATATAATAAATCTTTCAGAAAAAAAATGTGTACCAGTTGCTCACGAAATAGACTATACATTTGGAGTTTCGTGATCAAAGGACGTTCAGAATTTTCAGATCATGATACAGATTGATTCATAAGGGTTAAATATCTGATCTTCGATGTGGAAGTGGATGCACATACAACTGCTTATCTTTAACTCTGCAAGGCAAATGAATTGTTTTCAGGACTAACCACCAGGAAATGAGGATGTTTTGTAGTTTGAGTTGCGCCATTCCAACAGAGATAGCTATACATATGTTATTGTGACTAAAAAGGAAGAATGTGATTCTTATTGCCGAATAATGTTTCTCAGATTCGATGTGTTACCAGATAATATGATTCCGATGATGATTTGTTGATTGAGAAGATTACCGATTTGCTTATTAATCGTGATTACGGAAATCGGGATTTCAGATTTACGCGGATATTTATTGATTTGAAGTTTATCGTTGTGGTAATTCAAAGTTTCTATCAATTGCCGGTTGGGTTTTTAAGATCAGAGAATCGAGCATTGGAGGAGTGTGCTAAACCAAATGTGGTTGTGGTTAAAGTTGAAACGGAGAAGCTGCATTGATTAATTTCAAGTTAGTGATTGTTCGAGAAAATTTGTAGATTAAGCAAATCAGAGGAGGTCTTGAACAATGCAAACAAAGACCTGAAGATTAATTTCTGGAGAAAATTATTTTAGGGGGAATGTTGCTTAAAGAAGATAATGCAAACCCGGATCATCACTCAAGGGGGAATTTGTTGACGCGTTCTACGACATCGGCAGATACCTGACTGAAGTTGTAGAATATTCGAACACGGCTCTCAGATTTCAAGATCAAGATCAAGCTTCGACAGTGACGTCCAAGGGGGAATTTGTTGATGCACTTTATGTCTGTCACTGTGCAAATATGCTAGAAAGAGCGTGTATTGGATATTGTATAGACTAGATACGAACACACGACCCAAGTGCGAACGAGAACTGGTTCGTACGAGTGACAATGTGACTCATACGAGTGATAAACAGCTCTACTCGTATGACGCACACTTCGTACGAAGCCAACCTGCTCGCTTCGTACAAGCTGCTCATGTATATATATATATATATATATATATATATATGTTGTGTGTTCATTGTTTCAAAAAGTTTTGGAAGTTCCCTAAGGGGAAACGCTTTCCGCCAGCCAGACAAGATGTATACTCTTTCGGTATGAATGAATGAATGAATGCTTCCGTTGATTCTGTTTCTACACCCTTTCTATAACGTTCTACCGAATCGGTACTATCATACGCCCAAACTTCCATCTAAAACTGCCGTCAACGGGACTCACATGGATCTAGCCACTAATCATCTTGAACCAAATATTTAAAAACATAAAAACTTCACTAACAATATGATTAGCGATCAAGTTTTAGTTGTCAAAACATAGTTTAGGTTGCAACGAAAATAAAGTTAAAACCCAATAAGAATTTAAAACCACAAGTTTAATGGTAATTTAAAATATAATGTTTATCGAACCACACCACTCAAGCAGTTGCAACGTCCGTCCCTGCTGTACCTACTAAACTACAAAGCATGCAACTACGTATAAACAACAAAGTTGGCGAATTCACAAATTTTAGTTAAGAAAAACTAAAGTTCACAACTGCTTTTGGTTTATGTATGACTTTGGTAGCTAACCCTCTTCAAATGACTAAACTGTGTACCAAATGCTGACGTTTCATTTGTGCCCTCATTAATGTCTATCAATATTGGTTAAAAGTTCAAGCTCGGCTCCCAGTATGGTGTGAGGTTTGTCAAACCTAATAGCACTATCCACTAATACCCAGCGTATGCCCACCCGATAATCTAATCAGTAAAAAGGTAGGGACTTTCATGATAGAGTTTTCGTTTAGTCTAAGTGAACTACTCAACCTCAAGTGGATAGTATGTTTCAGTGGTTCCACAAGGAACGCACGTGTAGCCCCAACCAGGGGCTACCGTAGTTTGCTCGCCTTAGCATGCTTTTGGAAAAAACGGTTGTGAACTCACCTTAGTTTGCTCGGGAGAAATAAGTGTGAAAGGTAATTAGGAGTGGTCAACCTCATCCTGATATGTTTACCGTTTCCGTTAGTTTGATTCATGTAATCCTACACGTAGTCTAACACATAGTCATGAAATCACGTTCGACATTCAATTACCCGTTTGTGTAATAATATTTAACACCTTGTAGCAACACGTATGCATATTTAAAACGTTTAAAATCACTTTCAACACACTGTAGTTTCATGTCATATATGTTACCGTTTCAGTTAGTGCATGTGATCATCTAAATATATTATATACATTCTTTGACACCCGTTAAGGTTTCTAATAACATTTAACACCTTGTAGCAACACGTCTGCATATTTAAAAAGTTTAAAATCACTTTCAACACATTGCAGTTTCACGTCAGATTTTAGGTAAATACTAAATGAACTCAAAAAATTATGATATTTTAAAACAACATGTCATTTAGTTGACGAATACTTGTATATTTTTCTTATGACCTAAATACCTACAGATAATTCACTAAAAATCATCTTTTACACCTAGGTCTGATTTGAAGCCTTCTTATGACAGTTTATGACAAAAATCATCTAAAAATCCTCGTGAACTCTTTTAACAAAATTCCAGTGGAATATTTTCACTATCACCTGGAGTTATCTATAGTAAAAGTTTTAGGTAATAACTCAGTTCTATTGAGTTATGACATTCGTAATGGGCTGCAAATTCTGACAGAAAACGCAGTCTGGACCTTTGTTACGAAAAATTCATTTAAATTTTAAATCCCGTCGAAAAATTATAATTCTAGTGGGGTTTGAAGAGTATTTCAAAACACTACATTTTAGACTCAAGAAATAGTGGATTTCATTATGTTTTGATCTTGTTACAGCAACACAAGTTGGCTGTAAAGATTTGGACATAATTTGTTTACTTTCAGCTCTTCTCAAAAATGTGTTTATGATCTTGTTTACTCCAAACCCGACCCGTACATCATGCATAACCCCAAATATATCAGATTCAACAACCAAGTATCATCAATATCAAGTTATATTCAAAGCCCTAATTTTTAAATCATGAGAAATATCAAAATTGTTCAAGATAACTTACTTGTTAAGCGTTAAAGGGTCTTGAAATCGATCAAGAAAGCCACCAATTGCAAGATCCAAGCAACAAATTAAAGTGGAATGGTGTTTTGAAATCATAATTTTGAAAATATGATGATGGTGGGGCTGCCATACGTATTTGGGGGTTTAGGGTTGGGTTATTTTTTTAATTAATTAAAACCCATGGTGGACTTCTGTAACTTTTGGTGGCCCTTACTAACCCAAGCCCACTAAACCATTTTTACTAATTTTTAATAGCCCAAGTCTATAAAAATAAAACTCACTAGTTTGTTTATAAAAATAAATATTTTTATAACGCTAGATCACACAAAAACGCACATTGTTCGCAATTACTAGAAACAACTAACAAGTAGTCCATGTAATAAAATAACATATAATTCCACTCAATTATATTATTATTTCTATGTTTACAATACTAAATCCATGTTTCACCAACGTTCGGGGTCAGAGAGTTGTGTGTAGTTCGCAATTGGTTGATTCGACGAATTATTGTTACGTGAGTGTTCGTGTAGTAATTGACACACATAACCAACCAATATGAAGTGAAATGCTATCATGAATGTTTTAAATCATGTTAAAGATAACGGAGTTGTGTAATGGAGTTAACCTGAAATCTCAGTTGTCATGTCACAGTATATGAATATAGTCGAAAAGTATGTTGTTTCCAAGGATATATATGTGGTGTACTTTTGTGATGATGTAGCTCTGTTGGTGTTTTTGTTTGGCTGCCTTTTGTGGCTGATGTGTGAATAATACATATTGGTTAAAAAAAAAGATGTAGCGTGCTTTTGGAAGAATATTTTGAAATTTTAAAATAGTAAATTACAATTTACGTCTTTGAGGTTTATAGAGGTATCCACTTGAGTCCCTCCAGAGCAAAATTCCTTTCCTGAGTCCCTATTGTTTAAGACGCACTACAACTTAAGTCTCTAGCAAAAACAAATTTAACTAAACAAACTAATTGTCCATTTTTTTTCCTTTTCTTTGAGTCCCTATGGTTTTAAGCCTGCCATCCGCTTGAGTCCCTAGACACATCATATTATTTATCTATCAAATTCAAATATAATACTTTCATTCTATGTCCTTGTGTTATTTAATGTAGTAAAATTCATCTCTATGGTTTTATAAATTATATGAATTGTTTTTAAATTGTGTATTTTAGGAATATTAACGTAAGATTAATATAAACACCTACCATAACATCTCCAATAATCACAATAATTACCAAAGATACGTAACTTAATCAACGGCTGTTAACCAAAATATCTCCAATAATCATAATAATTAGCAAAAACATGTAATCTGATCAATGGGTATTAACCAATAACCACAATAATTACCAATATCTATACTCTATAATAAAGCAAACAAACTTATGCCACTTGGCATATCCTTAGGCCTCCTTATTGCATCTGGGAGGGAGGACACAACACTCTTTGTTCCCTTCTTTTCCACATGCTATTGAACTAAATTTTAAAGAATTCAGACTTTCCTTTTTGGTTTGGTAAAGTAAATAATGCCTCTTTCATAGTTAGGTTCATCCTAGTAGGTTATGATGGAAATTTTCTTTTAATCATAACTAATTTTATGATGTTGGATGTGTTTTTTGATTCACTTGAAGTTGAAACGAAGGAATTTGGGCGGCCGTTTTCACTAGGAATCGAACCGAAAAAGGGCTAGATAATTAACAAAAATGGACAAAAAACAGTTGTTCATTCTTTAACTAAAAGGTATGCATGTTGGTTTACTTTATCTATTTGTTTTACATTGTGCTTTTATATTTTCATGTTTTTTAAAATTATTGTAAATACAAAAACATGTTTTTTTACACAAATGGCTATATACATAGTTCTCATGTAATAGTGTCACACCCTTAAATTTCACATGGGGGTTTTACCACGAGGCATGTGACATACTAGGATCCATCCACTAATCATGTTGAACTACTCATGATTAATTTATAAAAAAATAATTACCACCTTCAACATGAATAGCGATAATATTTTAAATGTTCCAAACGTAAGTTTAAGTTTGTCAGCGAAAGCTTAAAGTATAAAATCCAGACATAATAAAAAACCCACAGTTGTTTTGCATAACAAGATAAATTGTTTAATAAAGCAATGATACTCCAAGATTCAAGTCCCTAGTTGTGCCGTACCTAGCGTCCTTCAAAGCGTGCTCAAGTGTATTAACAAAAAGTTGGCGAGTTCACAGTTTTATTTCAATGAAAAGTAAATTTAATACGGAAATTATAAATGCATGTCATGGGTAGCTAACCAACTGTTAAGCAACTAAACCGGTGGTACCGAATACTAACAGTTCAAGTATTTGTGCCCACATCAATGTCAATAGGCCTTGATGCAAAGTAAGAGTCAAAACTTCACGCCCGATTCCCAGCACGGTGTGAGGTTTGTCAAACCTAATAGCGCTATCAACTAATACCCCGTTTGCCACCCAACAACTGATGGGTATAAAGGTAGGGACTTTCAAGATAGATGTTTGTTTAGTACACTATAAACATGAATTAAACTAGGGTATTCAAGTAGCGGTATTCCTTCCAGGAATATATGTGGTCCCAAACAAGGGATCCATGCTTTTTGAAAAGTTGTGAAAACTCATCTTAGATTTGCTAGGTTAGAGATAAGTAGCTAAGGGAAAGTTAAGGGTCAAACACGTCCTAATATGTTTACCATGTTGTTGTTAGTTGGGTTATAAGGACATCACAATTTGGTTTCACGTTGTTTTTACAACTCATGTATGCACACACTTTAAATCAGTTTTCATGCTTAATGCGTGTTTATCATGCTATTATTCTACAACGAGGTATGACAAGTTTCATGCATACACGTATACCATGTAGTCTCACATACATGTTCTTTGACATTTATACAAGTCACACATTCCAAGAACACTTGTAAAGTTAATTAAACATACTTTCAAAAGGTAATACAAAGTTCAACCATTTTAGCTTAGCATCAGTTTTTAAGCTAGTTTTGTGATTACTATTAACCATATTAAACAGGTCAGAAAAATTATGAAAAATTTTATGAGACGTGTTAATTAGTCCGAAAAGGTTTGTATAATCTTCTTGGGTCCTCAATACTTATTTTATGAGACATGTGGATGATAAATCTTGTAAGAACCAGGGTGAATGGAATATCAAGACTTTTGTGATTCATCATCACGAGATGTCTCAAGTTTCCGAGAAATGGAACCCATATTCACTCCATGAAATAGCAATACTGTACGATTTGGTTTCGAGTTGCTTTTCCATACCTCAGATGGATTCAGCTTGGACCTTTTCTTCCTTCAACGCTTCACTTTGAGCAGAGAGGCTTTGATTGGGGAGGTTGGAATGAATGGTAAGTTGTAATGCTCGAACTCGTTTGGGTTTGGTTTTATTTGGCTGAGGGCATCAGCTACTACATTAGCTTTACTCGGTTGGTATCTGATAACACAGTCATAATCATTTAGGAGTTCAACCCAATAGAGTTGTGGCATGTTTGGAGACTTTTGTGATCGGTGTAAATTGTACATTTGATACCATACAAGTAATGTCTCTAGATTATGAGAGCCAAAACCAAAGCTCCCAGTTCCACAGCATGGGTAGTGTAGTTTTTCTCGTGAACTTTAAGTTGACGAGATGCATATGCGATTACTTTCTCCCGTCGTATCAGAACGCAGCCGAGACCCTGATGGATGCATTACAGAAAACAACGAAATCGCCTGTACCCTCCAGCAAGGATAAGATAGGCACGCTACAGAGTTTCTCCTTTATTAGCTGGAAAGTGAATTCTTAGGCATCACCATACTTGTAAGTGGTAGCCTTTTGAGTCAAATCTGTGAGAGCTTGAGCGATTTGAGAAAATCCCTCAAGGAACCTACAATAGTAACCCACGAAACCAAGGAATTGGCGTATTTTGGTGGAAGATTTCGGTGCAGACCAACTCTTAATAGAGTCCATCTTGGCGGGTCGACATGTATTCCGGTTTCGTTGACTACATGCCCAAGGAAATGGACTTAACGAATCCAGAAGTTACATTTGGAGAATTTAGCATAAAGTATTCCCTTTCAGAAGCTCTAATTGAACCAAAAATGTTCCTCGTGTTCCTCCTTATTCTTAGATTAGATCAGAATGTTGTCAACAGAAGCCATAATGAATTTGTCAAGGTAGGGTTTGCACACTCGGCTCATGAGGCCCATGAAAACCGCGGGTGCATTGGTTAACGCAAATGGCATGACCAAAAACTCGTAGTAGCCACACCGGCCTTAAAATGCAGTCTTGGAAATATCTTCGCCATGGACTCTCAACTGACGATAGTCTGACTTAGATCAAATTTTGAATAAAAACATGACCCTTGAAGCTAGTCGAATAGATCATTTATTATTGTTAAACGGTCTCCTATAATGCTAAATACTCGTCTAGATATCTCATATTTCAAATGACCATCTTACTCGTTACTTACTCGTTCGACGCATATATATTTTGTATATTTCTATTTTTGTCTACAAAACGGTGCATTACAAAAACTGCCATTAGTGAGGATTAGTGTTTTGAAGGTTAAATCTGGTAATTAATTCAAAGTGACATCTAACAAGGCCAACAAAGTTGATTCTCTTTATATATTAGTAACAACTAATTATGGTAACATTAACTCGGCTAACAACGTTGTTGCTAAAAAATACAACAATACTGGATAATATGCTAGATAATATGCCCAACACTGGAACAAGTAAACAGTTGGAATGGCTACATAAGCTAGTTTTGGGAACTGTTGTAACAATTAATGTAACCAACAGTATTCACCTTGTATAGTCAAAGCGTTATTCTTCTGTAAAATGCTGGCCAACGCCTGCAGTTTTTACTTTTAGAACTAGCAATTGTTTTCACCATTAGCCGCACTATGTTACGTTTATATGACAAAATTATAGCAAACGTCATGGGTAAAAAGAATTACGTGTGGCCAAACACAAAGAAATAGCCACACTTAAAAACTACAAAATTTCTTGTAGCTTTACACTACCATTAGCCACACCAATCTCATTTTATTTTTGTTTGTGTGATGGAATGAAAACAAACATCATGGGTAAAATACAATTAGTATGACCAAAAGCTACACAACAGACACAATATCGTTACTTTGTTTTTTTTATTGCATGATGGTACAAAAGAAAATGCCAGTGGAAAAAGATATATGTTTGACAAAATGATAAATAATAGCCACACTTATTAATTAAAAATTGTGTTTCGTGTCTATAAAAGTTTTTTTTGTCAAGCTAACAATACATTCTTATGACAATATAATAGATGCATTCACACTTGAAATGAATTCATGTGGCAGTTGCTACTCGTTAGCTACACTTAATGGATAAAATGCTAAATTACAACAATCTTTTTTATCACATTTTTTAAATTTCACGTGGCAAAAACAAACTTATAAGTGACTACAAAATATTAGCATGCACACTTTTTGTAAATGAATGTAATCGTTGCAACATATTTAGACACATTTAATAGACAAAATACTTGATTCCAACAAAATAATTTAGTACCATTTAGCTACAGTATAAAGGTGTTACGATCACTTAAAGTCTACTGTGACTGTATTATACCTACGAGACTCGACCTTTGGTCACCCTTCAAAAAATTAAGGTCTATGGTCACCATTTTCTTTGTGTGACCAAACGCAAATTTTGATGTTATGCCAAATATATGGGCGTATGATACCTACAATAACTAATCCCAATCTTTGGTCGCTTAACCTGGAAAAAAAACCGATGAAAGGCAAATGGTCATATTTTTTTGTGTGGTCCTAGGTCAATTTTGATGGGCTGATATAGTTGTTTTGTTCTAACTTTTTTAATCGAGATAGATTATTTATTTGTTGAAATGCTTCTCTAAAAAGAATATTCTCCAAAAATAAAGCTTAAAGGTTAAAACAAATGTTGAGCTTTCACCCTAATTTTTTTACTACTAGCGATTTCAGATACCTAAACATGCAAAGAAAGTTGAATTTTTTTTTTGAAAAGATTAATTATTGGTATGAATTTCTGCCTCTGATCCGACTGACCCTATCCCGTCTGAAAAAATGTTATTGATAAAAGAACCTTAAAAGCCTCTTGGATCGGTCGCTAACGGTTGGGCTTAGATTGTTTGGTAAAAATATATCAATTTCTGTGTTTGACAAGCTTCTAAGAAAACTTATTTCTTCCATCTCAAACGAAGATAAACCCAAGAAAATAGCAATAACATACTCCTCAAGTGGTACATAAGATATTATTTTACAATCACAAATTCATTATCTTTAAAAGTCAACACAATAATGGAGGTGACATCTGAAACAAATGACTTATTTATCTAAAAAGAAACCGCAAGACTAACAACACTTCAAACGTAAAAACAGACACGATCTTTCAGAAGCAACGACAATTATCGAAGATCATGACAATGAGATCTGATAACATTGAATCAGCTCTTGGCAACATGACTACGAGTAACTACTCCAACTGATGTTGGCTCAGCAGGTGTGGTTCCCGCTTCTTTAACCGTCTTGAGTTTTGACTTAGCATGGGTGGTACCTGCTTCTTTAACGGTCTCGAGTTTTGACTTTTCTGCACTCCTATCTTCCTTTGATGTTGACTTAGCATGGGTGGTACCGGCTTCTTTAACCGTCTCGAGTTTTGCCTTTTTTGCTTTGCGAAACATTTCACCAATCTTGTCTGATAGCTTTGTGGGCTTGCGATCCTTATCATGAATCAATGGATTTTCTTATTGGGATTCATACCCTCGGTCTTGGAAATGGCAGGAATATATGCGTTCTTTGTGTTCATAATGAAAGATATGTTGAATGTGATTCTAAAGTGGTCTATATATAGATGGAATACATACACATCAACCTAATATGACCACAACCACGTTCCTACCTTAGTTGTAACATGAATTGTGGTAATCTTTAATTCAATATCTTAAGTGTTATTATTTGTATGTTCATTATTATAGAAAGGTTCCGGTGAAGAGAGTTTACATACGCATCTACCTAATATGATGACCAACACGGTCTTACGTCATTTTATTATTGTTTAGAAATAATTGCATATATCGTACATTTGTACGTGAATTAGGCAACATTTTACGAAAATTGCATGTTAGCACTCACGTTTCATTATCTTTGTCTATATATTAATAAACCAAAAATAGTAATTGGTTTATTGTATTATTAATAAACCAAGTTAATGAATAGTAATTGGCTTATTGTAATATTAATTGGCTGTCACGTGACAACTTTTTTTAATTGTTTTATCCAGTATGGTTCTGTTCAATATTGGTACATGAAGGTAAAAACCGGCACCAACCTGGTACAGGAAACACCAAAAGGTACCAAACTCATATTAAAATTATTTTAGTTCTGGAAATTCGGTACCGCTACCCTATTTCATTTGCTCATCCCTGATCACGGATATCGTACCAACAACGGTATTGTACAATTTTTTTTGTTGATTTTCTTTAACTTTTAATGATTTTTTTAGTTTTAGGGGGGGGGGGGGGGGATGAGCTCGATGCTAACCGTTATCGAATCGGTACTGGTACCATAAAAACCGGTTACGATACCAGTATATGAAGATAAAAACCGGTAGCGAACCAGTACCAGAAACGCCAAAATTTGGTACCGAATTGGTACTTAAGATCTTTCGGTTCGGGAACTTCGGTATGGTAGTACCATTAGCTCATCTCTGACCACCGGTTTCATACGAACAACATCATTATCATACAATTGGCTGATTTTTTCGATTATCTTTTAGTGTTTTTTTCTATATTTTCTTTTTAATTCTTATCAGCGGTTCCGTGAGCAACACGCTCATAGTGATTTTAAACACATGTAAATATAGACTAAATAACAAAAAAAGTTCGCCGCCACTCGGCGACGATAATAACCCTTTTATAACTGAAACACTATTTTGTACTTATAAAAGAAAATTTGTGGAATGTGATTACAAAATTACATGTATTTATTTTAGGAATTCGTGCACATATACATAACATGAAGAGTCGAATGTTCCTTCCTATATTGTTACATATTTTTTAAAAACAAAAGATTTTATTGTATAATTCTTTTTCTTTTTTTCTTTTTTAGGTCTATTATAAAAAGAGTAATTGAATTTTACTCATTTTTCAAATACACTCAATTCTCTTTAATCCTATATAACTTTAATCCTATATGTACAACTTAAAGTCACTGTGGCTGACATGAAATTGCATGTTGAGGCATTAACTTTTTTTTCAAGCACCGACTCCCCATGCAAGCAACTTTTCAACATTTGACTAGTTCACCCTAAGGACCCTAGAATACAACGTTAAGGTGATAACAACGTTAAGGTGATAACAACGGTAAGGGTATATGTGACTTTTCAACTTTACCCACTAACCTAATACCATTTGACTCCCCCGATTTCACCTAAACTCACGAATTACATCCTTGACTCATGCCGTCTACCCCCGTTTGTCATCTCCGATCATCATCTTTGTTGGCAGCAACATGGTGCAAATACAAGTAGAACCGAATGTAGACATTCCAGGTGTCCGAGGTAAGTGTGGTCCGACTGAGTATTGTTAATATATTTTTTTTCCCAAATGTATTGTGATTTGAACTTTATCTTCAAATGATGTAGCCAACATACGGCTCAATGCGACCCTACACCATATGGTTGTGCGTATAAGGTTCGTGCTCAGGTTTCTAAGCAATGCAAACGTGCACATACGGTTTGAACGGGGTAGGGATGGTAGAATATATTAGAGTTTTGATAATGTTTTCTGTATGTACATGATGCGTAACTAGAAGTCTTAACTAGAATGGTTTTATAGGTTTCTTTATAATCATTTTTGGTAGTAATTGTTATTATCAATTATACCCATTTTTGCCACTAACTTGTAACACCCTAAAAGTGCATATATTTCATTTTCTTCTTTTAAATACCTTAGTTTCCTGTTAAACGTTAAGTTGGATGTTATTAAAGTTTTAGCATTTAGTATGGAGCATTATGACTAATAAGGGGAATTAACCTAGTTTTTTTAAGTTATCTTTTAGTAGACAGAGTGGAACATGTGAATAAAGAAATAATTCAATAAAAACTGAAGGGGCTGAAAGTGAAGAAACTTGAAAGTTGTTTTAATAAAAGAAGGCAAAACAAAGTTCAGTAGGTTTATGTGTGTGAGGCGATATTGGGAGAGAAGGAGAAAAACCAAGTTGATCAAAAACATTAAAAAATCAGCAATTGAAGTAGAATTTGAGGTAATCTTTTGCATGTGGTAAGGTTCTTGATCATCTAAGGTTCGTAATCGCTTGGTAAGTTGTAATTTTTCATTTTATGAAAAATGTATGAAGAATAATTATGAGATTTGCTAATCTTGGATGGGTATTGATGTTATAATGTAAATTGATGTAGAGAGTTAACTTAAAATCAACATATGAATGAAACTATGTGTGAATTTGTGTATGTATAAATTAGGAAAAAAATCATTGTATGTGGTGAATTTGGTGTCACGTTGTAATGGAATGAAATTCATTAAACTAAGCAAGAATTCACCAAGTGTAGGAGTGAAGAAAAAAATATCAAGTGACTCGAAGCAACAAGGGACGCAAGATTGAGGTAAATTCTTTTAGCTTACCGGTTTGTTTATTAGCTATTAGTCGTATCAGATAAGTTAAGGTTCTTGTGGAATGCACAATTTAGATGGTATCCTAATCGTATGAAGTTGAGCAATCCAAATGGATCAAATGGATAAAGAATGACAAAATGAAGGAAAAGGCAAGATATTGAACTTGGGTATGATTGGGTTGAATAATTTGATATGAAGTATGTCTAGAAAGATTTTTAGAATTTAAAGAAGGGAAATTCAGATGGAGTGAGAACTATGTTTTGAAATAACTTAATAGGTTTACAAAATATTGTTACCATATTGGATGAGAAAGTTTAAATTCATGTTTTCATGAATGGTTGTGATTAATTGGTGTTGTTATGGTTGTATGTAAATCCTCTTTCTAGATTGTTGGTGAACTTGGAACAAACAACCACCCACAAGCGCTTCAGAGATGATACATGACTAAACGGGTCAAAAACTTTTGTAGCAAAGTTTTGTTGTCAAACACTTTTCTTCAAAAATATTATTTTGTAAGAACGTAATGATGGTAATTAGTAAAACTATGTATTTTAAATTTTGGAAGGTTCAAATTTTTTGGAACTTGTAAGCAAACTATAAAATATTTAAACTTGGACCCATTTAGTTGTTGCCGACAAAGTTTTTGGTCATAAGAGTGTTTGGGTTTTACAAGTTTGTATCCGAGCCTAGATTTGAGGAATTCAAGCAAGAATGGGTGTGCTTGAACTCAAAGCAAAAGCTTTTACGAAGGGTGTGTTCTCTCTAAGGCTTGATGAAGGTAAAACCTTATGATTTCAGTAGTTAGATTTTATTAGTAACGTCATGGGAGGGGTTTTGGACTATGGGTAATGTGGAAAAGAGGAGTTAGAACCTTTTTGGTGGCTACGTGTCGAATTTCGGTCAAAGCGGAGCTTAGAAATGGAGCAAGCGGGCTAAAATGCCAAAAAAGAATGAGAGTTGACCAGGTACCAGCGTCGCTGACACCGAAAGGGCTGTCACCGACGCCGATGTCCTCGCTGGTGCCCCATGCTGTTGTCGACGGGGGGCCTGATGCTGCCTAAGACGTCACGACTCCAGCCAGCTGTTTTTTTACATTTTTTGCTTTGTCATTCTGGACTCCGTTAGACCCATTCCAAGGCCTCGTTAAACTCCCGAAATGCATTGTAAAGCTAACAAAACCTATAATTCCAATTCATGTCATATTATGGCGTCTCAAAAGTTAAAAGTTTGTACGTTGAAAAACTTATAAACATGAAAGGCTACGGGTTGCCAACATGGGGGATAAGGCATCTTTTGCTAAATACATCCAAAATGGGGGGTAAGGCATCTTTTGCTTACGTGCTAGATACCAATAAAGATGCACCAATGATAGAAGATGTGAATGTTGTTAATGAATATCCGAATGTGTTTTCGGATGATCTACTAGGGCTCCCACCCGACGTGATCTGGAATTTCGAATTGAACTAAATTCTGGTGCTAAGCCAGTAGCTAAGGCTCCATATAGGTTGGCCCCACTAAGATGCGAAAGTTGATGAATTAGTTGCAAGAATTCCTCGACAAGGGGTTTGTACGTCCTAGTGTGACACCTTGGAGCGCACCCACTATATTTGTGAAAAAGAAGAATGGCTCGATGCGCATGTGCATTGACTATCGAGAATTGTACAAACTAATGATGAAAATCCATTATCCCTTGCCCGTAATGGATGATCTATTTGATCAACTATAAGGGGTAAGTTGGTTCTCAAAAATCAATTTGCGTTCGGGTTATCACTAGTTGCAAGTGCGGGAAGAGGATGCGGCTAAAACTGCGTTTAGAACTCGTTATGGATATTATGAGTTCTTAGTAATGTACTTCGGGTTGACTAATGCCCCAGCCACATTTATGGATTTAATGAACCGTGTTTGTCGGACCATGTTGGAAAAATTCATAATAGTATTCATAGATGACATCTTGGTGTACTCTCAAAGCGAGTCCGATGTAACACCCAAAATTTTTATAGGTCCTATTATGATATTATATGTATGGTGTCGTGAGAAATAGATGCTGATTTTAGACTAGTTTAATAATAATAATCGGTTAATTATGCTAGTAAGTTTAATCAATTAGAATAAATAACGCCAATCAAGAAACAAGTAATCTAGATGATAGTTAGGTAATCAAGTGACATGTTCTAAAAACAAAATGGCTGAATGTGACACTTTGGAAAGTGAGAGTTTAAGAAAGGAAAATGCAGAAAAATTAAGGTTATGTATGTATGTGTCGACCAGAGGGAGAGAGGGAAGAGTGAGAAGAACAAGACTAAGATCTGAGAATTTCAACAAATTGAAGGACGAAATTGATGCTAATCTTATGCATGTGCCCTAATAAGTAATCCTCTATGCACTAACAAGCGGTAAGTCGAAATTGTTGATTTGATGATTTGTAGAAAGTGGGTCTCAACCCATCTATGAGTTTATATGAAATTTATGCAATTGTGAGCGAGAATCATACCATAGAACATGAACTATGCTTTAAATTGGGTAAATAGATGATTAAATGTGGAAACCCACTTGAAATGGGGATGTTGTGAATCGTAGTAGTGAATTATGTACAAATTAATGTAATGATTATGTAGGAGGTTACTTACAATGAGTATTTGATAGATGTAGTTTGATTATGAATGAATGTTAAATGAAATTAGTTGAATTTGAGGATCTTGATATGAATAAGTGAAGGAATGCATAAGATACTTGTACCCTATGATTTATTAGTGGCATGCACTCTAGGTGTTTGATGAAATGCTTGGATATTGGTTTTAAATAGTAAAGATAATTTCAGATACATATGATGAAAACTGATTTGAATTAGTGAAATGATGAATTGTTAGCTCACCATGTTAATGAAAATGTGAGATAAAAGTATGATATTGAAAGAATGTTAAATATGAAATTGTAGGTGTGAAGGAAGAAGGTACAAGTCAATCTGGTTTGCAAGCAACACAAAGCAAAGGTAAGTTCTTATGAACTTCGTCTCATACTAGTACTAGTTCGTTAGTTATTCTTTGAGGTTTGGGAATATGAAATGATAGATATAAAAGGAAATTGTCAAATACAGTATAGTAAAGTACCCATTCCAAACGGGTCAAAAGAATGGCCAGTGAAGTGGTAAAATTATGAACATGATGACTTGTTGTAAACGTGTCAATAAGGATTAAATGTTTGTTGTCCGAACCCGTATAGTCAGGTCGGATGAATTGTGTGTTGGTGTTATAAGAATGAAAATTACGATCTCGTTGTAAGCAAAATTGATATAAGTAAGAAATGTAAGTAGGAAGAACGTTACAACATCAGGACTTTGTTTACGGGTCAATTAAGGGAGTAAAGGAAGGATGAAAATTTTATGTTAATAAGTCATACTAACAAGTGCAATTGTGTTGTGTATGATAGGAAAATCGCAATCTTGATAGCGGCGTACTCGGAACGAACACACCCACCGCATCGCCCCGTTACATGCTTCTGTCTCAAGTTTTGATGCTAATGGGTCAAAGAAATAATTTTGGGATGTAAATGTTGTTCTAAATTTTACTTATGTATCCGTGTGAAACTTAAGGTTTAAATTTGATACAGTAGTTTTAGCCTAATGCTCCTTAGGTAATTAAATGTCATGTTTGGTTCGTGTAAAAAAAAGGAGGAGCATTTTGGTCAAAGTTTTACATTGCGTTATGAAAGCTTAATATATATTTCTTTTTGACCATACGACGAAATGGACGTTACATGTTGGTATCAGAGCCCATGTTTGAGGGATTCGAGCACGAGATGAAGTGCTCGAACTCAAACCGAAAGCTCTCGAAAAGGTGTGAGTGTTCGCTTCAAGACGCAACAGGAAGGTAAACATTTAGTTATTCCTTTATAGATTTAAATACGAATTAAATTATGATATGGGAAAATTAATAAGAAGTGAAATCAAGTTAATGGTATGTTTGGAAGACCTTGGGATTGGTTTAATAAAGCCAATTCTGAAATGGATTGAATAAAAAGGAAGATTAGATTTGCAGGGGACAACCGTAAGCTACGGTAAGTTCATCGTAGCTTATGGTGAAGTATAAATAGTTGTATAATCAACAACAGATACTGGTCTAAGCTAGGGTAATAGCTGTAGGCTACGGTGACGATGATCTGATTGTTTTATTGTCTAAGTATCACTATAGTAAGCTACGGGTGGGCGTACCGTAGCTTACGGCGAGCATGAAGTGCAAAGATTTAAGGTGCCGTAGGCTATGGCAGGTGGCCGTAATGGTTTCTGATTAAAGAATCAAATAACCACCGTAAGTTATGGTAGTGGAACCGTAGATTACGGCGGGTCCTGCTAAATGTTAAAAGAAAGTATTTTTGGGTACCCTAATATGTCATGAAATTTTGTAAATCCCATAAGACCGATGCTAGGGCCATAATAAACTTTCAAAAGTAACTTAACCTATAAGAAGATAAT